>NGZO01000004.1:2842129-4042129 GCA_002215965.1 Aspergillus persii | reverse complement strand
TTCTTGATCACTCCATATGCTTCATTTTGGCGCTTGGCAATGGTGGTCAATTGGCCCTCAATGATTCCAGCATCCTGAGCCGCAAGGTTGTCGACAGCAAGGATTGCCTTGAAGACGAGATCATAGCACTGCTTTCGGTAGTAGAAATAGTCCTTTCGAGAATCCTAGAAAATGGTCAGCTTCAGGCAATTACAAAGGGGAGAGATCATAGGGTGTATACCTCTACCAGGCTTCCATCCGCAATCCACGTCAGCGCAACGTTGCCCTTGTCCGAACTTTGAGCCACGTTGAGAGCAAGTTGAATGGCGCCTATCACCAGTTTTGAGATCATATGGTTCATGTCAATAACATACCCGCAAAGAATTGATTCGCAATGTAACTTTCCACCGCGGAGACCAGATAGTCCATAGGCAGACTCTCGGACACCTGCTGGAACGTATGCAGACTCTCGTTCAACAGATTGCGGCCGAATTCAGAGTTCGAGCCAGCCTCGGTAGCCCGCTTCAAGCACTCCTGGGCCTTGAAAATGACCACATCTTCGGCGCTGCAGAAGCTGCCGCACCGTCGTCGAAGGGCATCCGCCACCGTTTCCACATTCGACCCCTTTGCAATGTTCCGGTTCACGATCCCCTTGACCAGTTCCTTGGCGATCTCGTCGTTTGCCAGTGCTGAAAAAGCTCCTCGAATGTGAGGGTGATGAAGCGGTTTTTCGACTCGTCGGGCAGCGGTGCGACGATCTCGTCCACGCGCTCGTCGAAGAGGACCAACACGAACGAGATCCCCTCGATGGTGTGCGATACTAGTTGAACCAGGGAGTGAAGGGCCCTGTGTTCCGCCTGCATGCCGTTTCCTCCTGCTTTGTTGATACACGAGTCAGAGCCTCCGGGCCGCTGAGTCCTTCGATGAAGCTCTTGTTCGTCGTAAAGAATTCCTGCAGAGCCGTAAGGTCTCGTTGAACGCTTTGCAGCTTCGCCGGAGGAACCGAGGCCGTGATGGTCTGGGCGCCGTTGGGTCCACTGGCCACCTTGACGATTTCCTTCTTCCAAATCGAGCGCAACAGTCGGGAGATGTAGAGGGCAATGCCAGCATGTCGAGGGGAGAGCACAACGGTATCGATCGCGGGCGTCGAGCTGTCCGCGACGACGTTTTCGTTCATCGTCGGCCGCCCGCCGTATTCAATAAACACCTTGCGCGCGAACTCCAGAACGTCCGGGTCGGTGACCTGGGTCAATCGTGAGTCCGTCGACACCTCCACTCCCTGACCACACGCCACCGCCAAGGCCGTCGCGAGCGTCTCGCTGCGGCCGTACGTGCGGATGAAGCTCTTGACCTCGCCGTCCAGACCCTCCTCGCCGCCGCCATTGCGCGCCAACGCCGCAAAAATGTCCACCAGGCGCCGTCGACGGATGATGTGGATACCGGTGTTGGTGAGAATGGCGATTTCCGCGGCCTGGTTTTCGAACTGGACGGCCAGCTCGTTGCTGAACCCCCCAGGAGTATTCGATGCCACGGGAGGTGGCGAGCAAAGACCGATATCCTCCGCGCTGCTGCCCAGTCTTAGGAAAGTTGCCGTCTCGGCGGCCTTTTCGGGGATGACATTCTCTTGGGAACGCGCGACGCGCCCCGAATCTGGCGACGAGATGAAGAGGGTGTCGGTTTTGAGGACGGGGTCCTTACACGTGATGCAAAAGAAATAGCCCGGAGGGTATCGAGCAGCGAATCGAGTCGGATCGAGGGTGTAGATGGACTGCTTTGACGCGATGGAAGTTGAGGTTCGGGCCTGGCCGGGGACGCTCTGCTGGCCCTGTTCGGCGAGAAGGGCCGGGTTGACGGGGGGTGTCTTGACGTGATGCGCCTGCATGCTCGTAGGGGCAGTAGAGCCCGAGGGGTCCGAGGACCAGTTGAACGAAGCCGTGGCACTGAGGTAGATGCGGTATCCGGTGGCGGTGGTTGCCATCAGGTGGTATCTCGACGCTTCGTCGGCCGGAATGGGGCTGATGGAGACAATGCGCACGCGAGAATGAACCGTGTCGTTCGTGGGGATAATGTGTCCGATATTCGCATAGATATCGCTCGCCTGCTTGGTGATCGCCAACGCAAGCGTGCCGTCGGATTTCATATGGAAGACCCGGATCGTGGACAGCGACGACAACGTGTAGAGCAATTTCCTGCTGTCGTCGACCTCCATCTGCCCGACCCGCTCGAAGGGTTGCGCCGTGAAACTGAGCGACTGGGTGATCGTCGACAGGCGCGAGCTGGTGTGGCACACCTTGGAACACCGACCTTTGAACCATTTCTCCTCCTGCTGGTAGACCAGCTCGTAGACATCATCGCTGGAGGAACCCCCAAAGAAGATCCGGCCCGTAGCATCGGACGAGGTGATCACGTCCACATCCAGCCCACGGATCGACACCGACATGCCGGTCTGGTATAACGTTACTTGTCGCGCCCCAGCGGCCGTTGTTTCGCAGCCCATTCCGAGCAGAACGATGTCGACCGTTGTCGAGATGACCAGCAGGTGGGTAATCGAAGGCAGGAACACCCCGGGACGAGGTTTCGCGAGGCGGACGGAATTGATGCTGTTCGGCTGCTCCTCAAATCCGACCAATTGAGGATTGGGATGTGTATAGTCCCAGATGTACAGGGCGTTGTCAATGGCAACCCACGCGTGGTTCAGCTCGGCGAAGAGACCCATGCTCGTCGACACCTGGGCGCGATTATACTGATCGAAGATCTGATCCGGGATGTTGTACATCTTCACCTTCTGGAAGGGATGCCATGACGGCGTCACGGGCATATCATAGTCGGACGAGAAACCCTCTACACCGCGAGTTGGTGTTAGCAAAGGGGACCAACGGGTCCTTCCGACCACAACGGGGCAGGACCTTTCTACTTACGCGACAGATAGTTGTCCAGGTCCGGATAGCGAGCCTCCTGCAGCAGAGTATCGTTGACCGTACGCGCCCCTCGTTCCTCCGTTCTCAATGTCTGGCTTTTCGACTTCGACGCGGCCGGGGGGAACCTGGGAAGCGCAGCGGGCGCCGGAGCTGCATCGGCGGGGGAGCAGCAGCCGGCGGGTTTGGCACGGGGTTGGGCTCAGGAGCCGGCGTCTGGAAATATGCGCCGGGCAGAGGCCTGCGCGGCGTCGTGGCCATCGGGGGTAGAGTGGGATAAGACATGATGCAGTCTGACAGCGCAATGCAGCCTTGGGGGGGAGGAAACCGTCGCGCTCCCCGGCGAGGTTGACAGGCGCAGGGACCGAAGGGGCGGAGAGAGGTGAAGTCGGAGAAAAGAGGTGAGCCGGAGGGAGATAGACGGTAAAGGAGATGAGGAGAAGGAGAAGAAGAGAAAGGATGGCCGCACGAGGGAGAGGGAAGCTCCGAGGAAGAAGAAGAGGAAGAAGAAGGGTTGAAGGAAGAAGCAGAAACGGCGAGGAACAAAATTGTGTTGGCGGCAGTTCGTCGCCGCCTTTGTTTGCTCGGCTTCTTCCTGTTTTCTTTTCTTCTTCCACACCTTCTCTCTGTCTATTACACACACACATACACACACTTTCTGTCGCTCTATCTGGTTATTCATCATGTTCCGCCCTCTACGATTCTCCCCCCGCGTCCCTCTCCGTCCTCTACGATGGAACTCCACCGCCAGTCCGGCCACGCCCCCGTTGATGGCCAAGATCCGCACCGACCTCAAGGTTGCCATGCGAGCCAAGGACAAGGATAGGTGTGTCAACACAGTCTATTCTAGCTATTCTAGCCTCTAGACGTACCCAATGCTAACCCCAGAACCACAGGCTGAACGTCCTGCGTGCCCTGATCTCCGAAACCAACAACCTGGCCAAAAGCCCCTCGCCCATCCAAACCGACCTGCAGCTCCTGTCGCTGATCCGCAAGCGCTCGGCCGGCGCGCAAGAGGCCGCCAAACAATTCGCCGAGGCCGACCGACCGGACCTTAAAGAGAACGAGGACAAGCAGGTGGCCATCCTCGAGGAGTACGCCGCCCAGGTGGAGACCATGAGCCTGGACGACGTCAAGACGATCGTGTCGCAGGAGGTCTCCAAGCAGCGGGAGGGAGGCAAGCCGAATGTCGGCCAGGTGCTGAAGGCCCTCTTCGCTCCGGGGGTGCTTTGGATGGCAAGCCGGCCGAGAAGTCGGAGGTTGCGAAGATCGCCAAAGAGCTCGTTGCTGCGGCTTGAGACACTACCCACCAAAAGAATTGTATATTATCCACTGTACTATGGTCAATTGATATCCACTCGCATTTAGCTATGTCAGGTTGAGCCCATCCAGCCGGAACGCCCAGTATTACTCGATTATATCCATTCCGTGCAACGCCTAGTCATCAAAAGGAACCTCCGGCGCCAAGATTGTATGTAAAAGCCATCCATGCGTCTCATCATCTAGCCCTCTCCGTGCCAGGTTCGCTGACTCTGATCACCAGCAAATCGTACAGTCCCAGAGGCGATCAGGAATAAAACACCGTAATCCCGCCGAGCGCAGTCATGAACACCCCCAGCCAGAGCCACCGGTCGGGATTGATGTCCTCGCGTTTGATCAAGTTCGTCATGCGGAACGTCGACTCCTGGCCCATGTCACGTTTGCGCTTCCCGTTCTTGGTGATTGACTCCAGGGAGTCTGTCGGGAGCATCTCTGGCGGCCGATAGGTGAGGTACATCGGATGCATGGGCGAATCGTCGAACGAGGCCAAGTCGAGACGCGTGACCCTGTGGTAAGGGTCGGTGGAAACCTTGAAGGACTGCGACGGTCAGTATCGCAGACTACAACGACGGGGTCGGCGACTGTACGTTAAACCGCTCGGACTGGTTGTATCTCGTGTACAGGCCCAGGTCGGACGAGCAGGGATCTGACTCCAGCTGGCGTCCGTCTTTCTCGATGGGTTTCAGGTCCAGAGAGCCGTCGCTGCTCATGGTGAACGTGCCGTGCTGCCATTGCATGATTCCCTTGGGACAGGAAGGGTCGGTGGCTAAAGTCGCATCAGCATGACTATATGGGACAAACCGACACCAGAGAGTAAGTAAAGGGAGACTGACGATTGGCAAGGGCGCGATAGTAGGCCTCTTCATAGTGACCGTCGGCCGTAAACGAGTACGAGATGCCCGGTAGATCGGGCTCGATCAGCCTGTCGTTGACAGGATCGTAGAAGCCCTGGATGCATTAGCGAATCACTCCTTGAAGGCAATCTATATTCAACGTACTGGACCTGTCACGACGCTGCCCGACTTGGTCGTCCAAGTGCCGACCAGATCGGCCACTTTGGCGGCACTCGCGGTGGCCAGGAAGAGATACAGGGCCAGCATCATGGGGGGGGGGGGGGGTGGCAGAGAGGAACAGACTGGAGCAACATGAGGGAGTGTGAGGGTGAGTGAAGCGAAGGGTGAAGAGTCCAGGTAAACAAAGGGCCGCGAGGTATGCAATGCAGCCAAATATGTCCGTCGATCGGAATGCGCCAAGCCGGATCTTCCTTCATCTCCTCTTCATCATCTTATCGTCCTGATTCATGATTCATTATTCATGATTCATTCTTAACTAACTTGTTTCCTATTCAATCTTTCTACTCGACATCATGATGTCCGGCCTTCAAGCCGCCAAAAAAGACCTCCGTACGCGAATCCGCGGCGTCCTGCAAACGATCCCCGCGGATTCCATCGCCCATCAATGTCAGAAGAACCTCGCCTCTGGAGGATCTGGTGACCAGCTGACGCGCCACAGCCCGAGGAGCGGCCAGTAAACTGTTCTCCCTGGAGGAATACCGCGCTGCCCGGCGCATCGGCGTCTACCTGTCCATGCCGGCGGGGGAGCTGTCGACCTCGGCCATCGTGCAGGATGCGCTGGCGACGGGCAAGGAGGTGTTCGTGCCGTACATCCACACGCTGGAGTCGGCGGCGACGCAGCAGAAGAACTCCGTAATGGACATGTTGGCGCTCGAGTCGATGGACGAGTTTGCCGCCCTCGCGCCCGACCGATGGGGGATTCCCTCGCTGAGCAAAGAGCAGGCGGCTACGAAGAAGAACTGCCTTGGGGGACGGGCGTCTCGTCGGCGGTTGTGAATCCGACGGACGACGACTACGGGCTGGATCTGATCGTGATGCCGGGGATGGCATTCGACGGGGGATTCCGGCGTCTGGGCCATGGGAAGGGCTATTATGATCATTTTTTGGAATCGGTATTGGAAAGCAGCGGAGAGCCAGACCGCGACGCCAAAGATGCCTCTACTCGGTATGACAGAAAGCGAAAAAAAAACACAACCCCGATTCCATCTACCTCCAATCCCCAATCCAAGCCATGTATATGTCCTCGCTAACCCTTGACCTTGTCTAGTGGCCCTTGCCCTCAAGGAGCAGATGCTGTCCGCCCCGATGAAATTCCCGTGACCAGTCACGACTGGCTGGTGGACGTCCTCATCGTGGGCAATGACCGGTGCGCCTACCGCCAGCGCTGAGCGAGAAAAGAAACCGAACGAAATAAGTGATTCCCGTGTACGTATAGTAGATGTGCATATGATTGATTCCTCGTCGGTAAAACGCGTAGATGCTCTCTGGATTAAAAGACAAGTGTAGATTTTGGATTCTGGTCGTGACACGCGAGAAAAAGATTGGTTGTATTGTTCTTTTCATTTTTTTTGTTTCCCATTTCGATCGTTTTATTGAATGGTTGTCCCCCTAAGACTGCACGGCTTGGATCAGCGACACGTTGTCGCCCTTGAGCAGAATTTGGCCTGGATTGGACAGTCATTAGCATCGCAGAACATCGCATTATACCATAGAATCATCATACCCAACGGTTTCGCTTCTCCTCGTCCGTCTTCGTCGGCATCCGGACCTCCACGGCGTCGTCGATGACCAGGTTCATGAACTCGTCGAATCCCTAGGCCCGTCAGTATGGTCGCGCGTTCAATCCGGGAGATACGTACGCGAATCTTGCCCTCGATGCGGAAGGCCAGCTGCTCGTACAGCCAGACCGACACCGTGGCTCGTTGCTGCAGCAGCTTGAAGATAAAGTGAATCGGCGCAAGCAGCGTCTTGCGAGCAGCTCCACCGCCTCCTCGACCGGTCATGGTGGGTGGGAACGGGGGGGATTAAGTCTAGAGAAGAACAGAAAGGACGAAATAAAATGCGACGATAAGAATCGGTCGGTCGGAGAACAGAGAAAGAAGTGAGGGCGTGGTGGGAGGACGGGGAGAGATGAGAAGGAGAAGAAGCAGAAGAGAAGCTCCGGCGGTTTCTTTCTTTCTGACTTTCTGCCGTTCGTCTCCTTCTTTGCTTTTGCCCCCTCCTTCTCTCTCTCTCTCTCTCTTCCTCTCTCCTCTCTTCCTCTTCCCATCTTCTCCCCTCCACTTCCCCCTCCACGACTCATATTGAATCTATTCTGGCTGTTTCTCCGGCGCCTTCTACTTCTCTCCCCCCGTCTTGAATGTGGTTCATGCCTGCATTCTCTCGCTGTTGAGCCTCTCGGCCTGGCTAAAACAACCCCTCATCTTCCCTCTCTCTCTCTCTCTCCCCCTCTCCTAAACACACAACAGCCCCTCTACTCCACCATGGCCAGTAAGGAGGGTTCTGGACAGGCCTTTGGCCCCGTTCTGGCGGCCGTTGCGACCATGCAAGGCAATGTTTCCCGATCCGAAAAGACGCAGGCTCATGAGTTCCTGGAGAAGTTCCAGAAATCGGTCCGTTGCCCGACAGCCCCTCCTCTTCTTTTTTAAACACGACGTCCTTCGTTCCTCTTCGCTAGAGTGATTGTCGCTGATCTGGTGTATTCCCCGTTCTAGGTAGAGGCATGGACGATCACCCACGAGCTGTTGCAGTCCCCCGAGGTCCCCGTCGAGGCCAAATTGTTCGCGGCCACTACGTTGAAAGGAAAGGTAGGCGCCGCCGCCGCCGCCTCCTCGCGGTCAGGGCAGGATAGGATAGACACTGACGGCACTAGATCATGTTCGACTTGGACCAACTTCCGGCCGAATCGGTGGTGGCGCTGCGAGACTCCGTCATGAATTTGCTGGTGGCTTTCGCGTCCGGTCCCCGCCCGATACAAACGCAGCTCTGCGTGTGCCTGGCCAGTCTGGCCATCCAGATGCTCGACTGGAAGGACGTCCTCCCCTCGGTGGGCGCCGCCCTGGGAAGCAGCGCCGGTGATTGCGTGCTGGAATTCTTGAAGATTCTCCCGGAAGAAGTGACGGAAGGTCGCAAAATCAATCTCAGTGTATGTTCGACAATCATCCCACCGTGCTATCTGCACCTCCCTCTTCGTCTGTGCGATCGACGCCGACGGCATGGGACGCGACCCGGAATTCAATCAATCAATCAATCTAATCTGCTGGCCTGACTTAGGAAGAGGATCTCGTCTCGCGGACCAAGGAGCTGTTGGAGGACAATGCGGAGCAGGTGATGCACCTATTAATCCAGTACGCGCAGTCGTCTCGTAGGTGCCCCTGCTATACACCCCTCTCAATGACGATATTGTACTAAACCGCCGGGCTTTCTAGCGACCGCATCAACCAACCCCCGTCTCTTGGACTGCATCACGTCGTGGATGCGGGAGATCCCCGCGGCGAAGATTGTGGAGTCGCCTTTGTTGGATATCGTGCTCAAAGCCCTGGACAACGACGTCTCCTTCGAAGCCGCCGTCGATAGCATGTGCACGCTGTACCGCGACACTCGCGAAGTCGACGATTCGCTCCCCATCATCCAGGCCCTGTACCCTCGCCTTATGACCCTCCGCCCCAAGATTGCCGAGTTCGCCGAGGCGGAGGATACGGACGCTTTCAGAGGAATCACGCGACTGTTCGCCGAGGCGGGTGAAGCTTGGGTTATACTGGCCGCTCGTCTGCCCACCGAATTTCGGGGACTGGTGGAGGCGGTTCTGGAATGCTGCGCTCGGGACTGGGATCGCGACGCCGTGTTCACCTTCGTGTTCTGGTACGAGCTGAAGCAGTACGTCACGTTGGAACGGTACGCGGACGCCCGGGTGTGCTACAGCGATGTCTTCTCGCAGCTGGTGGATATCATGGTCAAGCACCTCGAGTACCCTCGCCCGACGACGGCGAAGTCGACCTGTTCGGCGGCGATCGCGAGCAGGAAGAAAAATTCCGCCATTTCCGGCATGCGATGGGCGACGTGCTCAAGGACTGCTGTGCCGTGATCGGGGTCAGCGAGTGCTTGACGAAGGCGTACCAGCTGATCCAGCAGTGGGTTTCCAAGTATGCCTCGCAGGCCAGCGACGAGCACGTGCCTAACTGGCAGGAACTCGAAGCGCCGCTGTTCAGCCTGCGCGCAATGGGTCGCATGGTCGATCCGGAGGAGAACACCGTCCTCACGCAGGTCATCCCCTTGATCGTGCAGATCCCCAACCAAGAGAAGGTCCGCTTCCAGGCCATCATGGCGCTCGCCCGCTACACGGAATGGACGGCGCAGCATCCGGAGACGCTCGAGGCGCAGCTCAACTACGTTATCTCCGGCTTCCAGCACAGCTCGTCGGAGGTCGTACAGGCGTCGGCGTTGGCGTTCAAGTTCCTCGGCACCGATTGCCAGAAGCTCCTGGGTGGTCACATCGCACAGCTGCATTCGTTCTACGAGTCGGTGCTGGATAAGCTGAAGCCGGCCAGCCAGGAGGAAGTGACCGAAGGCGTGGCCGCCGTCGTTGCCGTCCAGCCTATCGACAAAATCTACGAAACCATGAAGTTGTTCTGCGACCCCATCATGAACCGCATCATGGCCCTGGCCAACAACGCCAAGGATGAGCAGGGCCAGCGTGCCGTTGCTGGTAAGTTATTCTCGCCGCGTTCCTTTATACAAATATTAATGAGGAATAATAGACCACCTCCAGTTGATAACCATCTTCGTCCTGGTCGTCAACCCCTACGTCTCTCAAGGGGAGGAGAATCCCGCCGTGAAATACTGTGGCGAGATCCTACCGATCATGACGACCATCGCCTTGAACTTCACCGAATCGACCCCGATCTTGGAGCGTGTGTGCCGTTGCTGGAGGAATATGATCATCTCCTACCGAACCGCCATGACGCCTCTTCTGCCCACGCTGGCCGACAGTCTGGCCAACGGGTTCCAGGCCTCGCGTGAAGGATGCTTCCTGTGGGCGACCGACGCCGTCGTGCGCGAGTTCTCGGAGGGTGCCGAGTTTGTGGATCCGGCGACGAGCAGCGCCGTTTTCCAATTCTACGAGCAACAATCGACCGCCTTCCTACGCACTCTTAACGACCTTCCGCCGGAGAACCTTCCGGATGGTGAGTTTCTCAGATAGTTTGTACTTGGTGCACAGATTACTAACCGGCCCAGTAATCGAGGACTTCTACCGGCTCTCGTCGGATGCCGTGCGCTACTACCCCAAGGAATGCATCTCGTCGCCCCTGGCGATTCCGATTTTCACAGCCGCTCTCAGCGCGCTCACCCTGCAGCAGGTGGACCCACTCATGGCCACCCTGCACTACTACCACGACCTCTTCAGCTTTGCGTTTGAGAGGCCGGCAATCTCGGAGTTCACCAGCTCCAACGGGGAACCATACACGAATCCCCCGGAGGTCCGTGAGGCCGTCAAGCAGTTGATCGCGTCGCAGGGCCAGTCACTGGCCCAACGAATCATGACCGGCATGATGTTCTCGTTCCCCGGGGATTGTTTCGCCGATGCATCCGGCGTGATGATGTCGCTGTTCGAGCTGATGCCTCAGGAAGCCGGTCTGTGGTTACAGTCGACCCTACAGATGCTGCCGCCGGGCACGATGAAGCCCAACGAGGCGGAGCGGCTGCTGAAGGGCATTTCGGACAAGGTGCAATCGGGCGAGCTTCGAAAGATCCGCGTTTTACTACAAGGTGTGTCATCTGACAAATTTACTGTGTGAAATAGTAGCTAACTGAACAGACTTCACAAATTCGTACCGACGGAGGAACGTGGCGCCCAGAGAAGGACTCGGACGACTGGAAGCCACCCGATTCCGGTTCAGCGGATAGGCTCGGAGAGATGAAGGGAAGGGAAGGCAATCAGAGGAGTTTACTCCATTCCAGCATACAACACTTGTCGACGCACGCCCACAGGTATCAACTATCTAGGCCGTTTGACAGTCGAGAGAAGCGGGAGAAGCACCACAGAAGTGATGCACATCCTTTAAGCAGATCATCAATTCCATCATCCATATTCTCCCAGCGAAGCGAAAACGAAAACCATGCCTGTACGATTTGATTGTGCGGGTTGAAAATAGCCTGGCGGGGAAGAGATCGAGCCGAGGCTGACGGTGTAACATCGCATTTACTATATTTGGTTAGGATTAGAGTGATGAATGATATTGCGAGATGGTCAGAGATATAGCCGAGATGTATATTCCGTGGTAAAATGGCTCCATCGGACCCTCGGAGTCAATTGTCCATTATCATGATAAAGAAAGATGCGGGTCCGAAATAATAATATGGTCCATGATGGATCATCAATAGATATATCCAGCCTTGGTAGGCATTCAACCACTACTGTACTATATAGAATAGAATGTATGTCCACCCCAACCCTATTTCCTTAATCAATCAATGGAATAAGTAAAACTACATCTTCTGAGAACCATTCCCCCCAACCCTCGAAGAAATATACAAACTCGTCCCCTCAACAAGCACCCTCCCAGTCTGATCCACCATCCTCGCCTCCAACCACCACTTCCTCTCCCCTTCCCTCCTGACCACCCTCGTCTTGATAACCACTACGCTTGGCGCTGCCACGGGCGCACGGTACCGGATCTCCAATCCAGCCGTATATAGCCTGACGGTGTCGTTCGAAACCAGCTCCCTCGACTCGGCGCACAGTCCGACCGCCTCGTCGATCAGGGCTGCTAGCACTCCGCCGTGCACGGTGTCTTGGAAGCCGCAGAGAGAGGGGGCGAGGTGGGCTAGGACGATGAAGTCGTCTTCACTTTCTTCAGTCTCCTTATTTTGCCTCTGTGTGTTGGTGGAGGAGGAGGAGGAGGAGGAGGAGGAGGAGGAGGAGGAGGAGGTTGTGTTTGAATTTGTGCCCGTGGAGTTGGTGATAGAAGGAGGGGACACTCTCGCAAGAGAAAGTAAATGCGGCACCGTATCCTCCGTATTAATCACCTTCGCGAAGAAGTTATTAAACGTCCCTGATCCGGGGGCCTGGTGGCGCGAGACAAAGGGGACGGGTTGGAATCGGGGGTTGGAGAGGTATGCGGCGGCGAGGGGGTGCGAGGGGGACGAGAAGAAGTGGATGTCGGAGGGGGAGATGGAGGTGTGAGGTTGGAAGAAGGGGTGTTTTTCTGTCATTGTGATTTATTGTTGTGATATTGTTGTGGTTGATGTTGTGGTGGTGAGTAATTGACGTGGATATAGATATGTGGATGGGATGTTGATATTGTGTGGTAAGAGAAAGGGATATCCCAACTTATTGCTATAACCACCTCGTCCTGCCTGAGTAACCTCGGTATAACCCCGCGTCTTTTGTGAGCCTAGGGTATTTACTATCTTAATAACAGAAATGGCCAGAACCGAGCATCTGGCATGCCTCGGAGTCCGCGGGTTGCGAGCCCAACTCCGGTGGAGAATGATCGACGAGTTCGGATCCGTGGGTATAATAACTATAAGCCATTCTTCTCTGTTTTATGGTTCCTATCGTACTGTACGACAGCTGCATCAAATCCCAGGCGCGGATCCGCGGACTATATCAATATGACATCCTTTGCGGGGAAGAACGAGGGTATAAAAGGAGTATACAGCATGGATACAAAGTCTCCAGAAACAACTACTGACTATCTACTATCTACCAATTCAATAAATCTATTAACATGTCCTCCCCCGTCGTCTTCATCGGCGCCGCCGGCGAAATGTGCCGCGTGGCCGTCGAGCGCTTCGCCACCGCCAGCACCTGTCCTCTCGTCCTGGCCGACATCAACGTCTCCGTGATTGAATCCCTCGCTGCCAAACTCCCTGCCGGGCGCGCCACCACCAAGAAACTCAACCTCTACGACTCCGCTGCCCTCGACGACACCGTCCGCGGCGCCGCCCTCGTCGTCCTCGGCGCCGGCCCATACATGCGCACCTCGGAACCCGTGCTGGACGCCTGTCTGCGCGCGAAGGTGCCGTATCTGGACTTCGACGACGACGTGCAAAGCACCCAGGCCGCATTGAGTCTGCATAAGCGAGCCGCCGAGGCCGGCGTACCGTGCTATATCGGCTGCGGAGCCTCGCCGGGAATGTCCAACGTGATGGTGATGGACGCCATCCAGGAGCTGGACTCCGTGGACTCGATCGATCTGTGCTGGCTAGTTGGAGACGAGCGCGGAGGCACCGGAAAGGCGGTGCTCGAGCACTTGATGCATATCGCCGCCGGGCCATGTCTGACCTGGGCGAATGGCAAGCCGGCCATGAACGAGTCGTGGGTTGAGACGATGTATGCGCCTATGCTGGGGGACGACGGCAAAGAGCTGCTTCTCCATGAAACGGCCCATCCGGAACCCGTTACGCTTCCTCGTCTGTTCCCCAACGCGACTCGCATTCGATGCACGGGTGCGCTGGGCCCGGCGCCGTTTAATGGCATTGCGCGCGGACTTGGTCGCGCGGTGCGTGGGAATGCGCTGTCCATGAAACAGGCGGTGGATTTCCTGTTCGATCTGACGAACAGCGACTCGCCTCTGGAGGGACTGGGGTTGGGCGGCGCGTATGGGGAGATGTCTGCTGCGCTGGCCAGAGGAGGCGATGTCACTGTGAGAGAGCTATTGGGGATGGTGGGCGGGCTCTGGGGCTCGCTGGGCCCCATGCGGCATGCGCTGTACGGGATGCTGGAGACGATCTGGACGGGCGAGTGCACGACGGGCGAGATCCTGCAGTTCCTGGTGAACTCGGCGCGCGGCAAGAAGGAGGAGAACCTGAGCTCGTTGCTCGTTCGTGCCGTGGGTCTGCGTAATGGTCATCCGGCGACTATCACTAGACGCACGGCGAAGTCGGGCGACAAGACCTTCCTGGCGCGCAATATGGGTACCCTCACTGGTACTTCGACGGCTGCATTCATGCTACTCGCGCTGGAGGACGGCCTCTCTCGCCAGGGAGTGTATTGTCCGGAGGATTGGGCCGGTCCGGAGCGGTTCTATAAGGCGCTGGAGAAGCTGGGTATGCCAAAGGAGGAGCTTGTGATTACTCTGTAGATGATTAATGATTTGTATGCTAGTTGAAATTGAGAATTGATGTTTGTTTGAGGATTTTTTTCCGTTGTAGACCCTGTATACCAGGCAGCAACTGTAGATCTGCTGTGACAGTCAGATATGACCAGGCTGACATCAACTTGCCTTCAACCATGGGCTGGCAGACCCCCCCCCCCCCAAGGATGCACCAGAAGTCCAGCACACAGAATACGGGGAATGCGGGGATACATAGAACGTGGGGAACAGACAAAGTCCCTAAATTCAGACCCTGAAGACATGCATAAAGGCAACGATCAATCCTGAGCCGCGGATCCGAGGATCCGGGGTAGCCAGCGACGATCACTACAGGCCAAACACTGATATAATAAGTCTACTTTATGGCCAATATTCATGCACTACCAGAAACTACCCTAATCCTCTTACCTTCCTTACCGACTTATTCAATGGCGCAATTCGACGTCGCCGTCATCGGCGCCGGCATGGCCGGGCTCGTAGCAGCCCGCGACCTCACCAACAAAGGCCACTCCGTCGTGCTGCTCGAAGCGAGAGACAGAATTGGCGGCCGAACCTACAGAGATCAAGCATTCGGCAAAGAGATGGAGCTCGGAGGCGGCTACGTGCACTGGACGCAGCCACATATCTGGTACGAGATGCAGCGCCATGGATTGACCGTGCAGCCACCTTCCCTGGAGAGCAACAAGACGTACTGGCTAGCCGACGGCCAGGTGCACAGTGGCCCTAGTGCAGAGATCGAGACACAAGCTGCAGAGCTATTGAGACGGCTGTTCGTCGACGCGCGAGCCAGATTCCCTCTCCCTGCGCGGCCTACGTTGCTGGACAATTCGGACATCGAGAAAGAGACTCTCGCGGATCGCATTGATGCGTTGGGACTGTCTTCGTACGAGAAGGACGTGTTGGAGGGCGTGTTGGCTGGGGTGATCTCCTCGACCAAGGAACACGGTACTACGCAGCTGCTACACGCGGTGGCGAATTTCTTCGGCGATTTCTTCGCCTTCTTCGAGACGGCCGGACACTGGGCTATCCAAGGGGGAACGAAGCAGCTGGCGGAGGCTATTCTCGCCGAGTCTCGCGCTGAGCTGCGCTTGTCCACCCCTGTAGAGGCTGTCCATTATAGTAACAACAGCGAGACTGACGAAGGACCAAGAGTTACTATCTCTACGCGCACAGGGACCCAAATCACCGTCCGGGCAGCCATCCTCGCCATCCCCCTGAACACGCTGGGCGACGTGAACCTGCACCCCGACGTAACGCCCGCAGCACGGCGCATGATCGACGAGAAGAACCCGGTGCGAGGGCTCAAGATCTGGATCCGTATCAAGGGCCAGGTGGAGCCGTTCTCGATCTTCGCTCCGCCAGGGCAGTCGCTCATCAACGCGGCGCGGACAGAGTCATATCACGACGGCGACACGCTGCTGCTGTGCATGTGCTCCGATGCGGCCTCCGTCGACCTGTCAGACCGCATGGCCATGCAGACGGCTCTACGTAGATTCATCCCCGACGTGGAGGTCGTCGACACGGCGTGCCATAACTGGGTGGCGGACGAGTTCTCCAAGGGCGCCTGGATGATGCATCGCCCGGGCGCCTTCACGGGGGGAGCCCCGGAGATCCGGAAGTCTCGAGGCAGGATCTGGTTTGCTGGGAGTGATCTGTCGGCCACGGAGCCTGGGTCTATCGAGGGAGCCCTGGCGAGTGGCGCTGTGGTGGCGCGCGAGGTTTCTGAAGCGCTGAAGAAAGGCGCCCGGAAGGGGGCGGGTTGGGAGCGAGGCAAGATGTAGCTATACATACAGACAGTACCATAAACCCAATCTCCATGTTCTCCCTTGGTCGTATCTGCAACCAACTCCACTAGTGCATTCAATAGACGTTCTTAATAAGAATGGATCGACGGTACATTCGGGGCCCGCGGAATAGCGGGTCTTTCCCCGCATTTCCTGAGATGAAGGCATTCGCGCGTTGCTTCGATCTTCTATCCTGCTCTGCTCGGATCCGCTTCATGAAGCAGTAAAATGTCGTTCTTCTCGCTGAATAGCACTCTCTTTCCCATTGACGAGCTGGACCTGTCCTTCCAGTTGCCGATTACGCCGGCAGATACGGATCAGGGCAAGGAAGGGGGCTCTATCGCTCTCTCCGAGGGCAGCGCATATCTCCCACAAACAACCTGGCCAGACGCGGTGAATCTTCCATATGCCCAGAAGGGCGATGCTCGTTCGAATAGCACCGATGCACCCACAGGCCGGCGCATCCGCCGTCGCCAGAATCACTCCTGCGACCCTTGTCGGCTGGCTAAAAGGGCATGCGACCTCCCCCGGGGGGTGGCAATCGAGGGCAACAAGCCCCCAGTCGCCTGTTCGATGTGCTCTATTCGCAGTACTGAGTGCACCGTGGCCTGGCTGGCCGGCAGGAAACACTCTTGTCCGGCCCAGAAACGACCGGCCAGATCAACTCGGTCTCCATCGACTCTACCAGCAAGGAGTACAAGTACTCGCAGCCCTGACTATCAGAAGCACATGAATGACCCCAGCGCCGAGTGGGACCAAGCGCGGCAATTGATTGCACAAGATCAATGCGCACAGCAGGTACACCTGTACATTGACGTCGTGGACATTCCCCTCTCAGCCTGTCTCTCTCAGCGCTGTCTGCCCCCTTGTTACTCTTTAGGGATTGCTGCTCTGGCACCTCTCAGCAGCAGCACGGATTTATCTTCGTGTTTTGACCGCGCACGATCAAGCATCAACCTCTGCTGGGATATCCATGTGCCTGCTTCAGCGACATTGTCTACAGCTCCGCAGCTGTTTCTAGCCGTATCCGTACTCGACGCCATCTTCCAGAATCCAGGGACGAGTGCACGAGACAATTCAATCGCAGAGGCATTCAAATGGATGGCTATCGCTACGGCGACTCAGTTCGCAGCCCACGAAACGGACCAGTCGCCGTCCCATACTAAGGACATCGCCTTCGCATCGTGGCAGAAGGCGAGGGACCTGCTCTTCCAGAACATCGGAGCCACCGGATCGTTTCGCCTGGCTCTGTCCCTGGTTCTGTTCGGCGCCATCCTGCCCCCGACGGGCTCACAGCAGAGTTCGTCCTGGGCGGAAGACGTCGCTTTCGCCCACCGCGAAGGCGCTCGTCGTCTACGGGGGCTCTGTGCGAAGACGCGAGGGTATCTCCAGCCTGGCCGCGGGAAGGCCAGTTCGCCGTCGCTGTCCCTGTGCCCAGAGGTGAAGTCCAACCTGCTGGAGCTGGTTGGTGCCATCGAATGGTTCTTTTGCATGTCTCACTCGGCCACCATCGCGGCCTCCTCCAACCCTACAGGCCCGACTGCCCTCGACGCCGACTACGCCGCTGTGAAGGGATTCCTGATAAGGTCCGGAGACTACGAGCAAACACTCGAGACATCCATTGTGGCTCGCGCTCAGGCTACAGATCACCCCGTGTCCGCCCTTTGGTGCCAGGACATGATCCTACCGGACGACGAACTCATCTACAGCGCCGTCAACCACGCCGGGTCCATCGTCGTCCTTCTCTTCCGCTCACTCGCCCTGCTCATACTCGTCTCGCAAGACCTCCTACGCGGTGCCGCACAGTACGCTGATTTCCAGCAGCACTACACGGCCGTAACACGGCTGATCGATTCATGGCGCACAACCTTCGGTCGAATGACGCCGGAAGCTATAGCAGGGTTGGGTCGACTTCCGGCCGTAACTCGACGGTGTGTTCTATTCTGTGCGACGGACGCCGAGCTGGCTATTCTTCTGTTTGACGAGCTCCTCCGCGAACTGAATGACCGGCTTGCTGAGATGGAGATTTCGTCCTCATCCGAGCTACCAGCAGCGGCGCATAACGAGCTGCGCGCAACTCTTCGATCGACAGACCCGTATCGCCAGGACGAGCGACTTATCAGTGCCATGCACATTTCTTACTTGGCGTCAACGAATATCGGCGTTTCGAGTCCAGGTCTGGTGGTCAGGGCCAGGGACTGAAGGCGACAGTACAGGACATTGGCGCCCATCCAGTAAGCCAATCATTCGTATCTATCTATCTATCAGTATCTAGGAAGGCTAACACGACCACTACAGCAACCGGCACTGGCAATCAAGGCGTATACGCTGGCCGCTAGGACATTCGCAGACGAGATGCAAAGCCTAGTAGCTAGGGTGGAGACGCAGGGCGTAGGGGAGATGGCGAATGGGTTGGAGAACTGTCTGCAGGGGCTGCAGGCTTTGAAACAGACTCTTGTGATGTTTCCGGATTCAGAATGCGGTGATTCATAGGATGGGTTATATGCTTGTATTAGGAAAGTCAGGTGAAGCTCAACTAAATACAGGTCTTTCTCTTCATTCAAATAAATCCATCGCCTTATTTAAAGGGCCCTAGTTAATTCTGTACTTGGAATTCCACGGCAGACACATCGAAGGTAGTAATGCAGTGCCCAAGGTCCTCCTTGATCCAAGCATCAAAGTGCACGTAATCTGCTTATTATACCGACCAAGCAAACTAAGGCCTGAGTATCCGTCTCAGCAATATGCATCTATTCAAGTCATACCCATTAATCGTCAATATCCTAAACCCGCCCGTCGGCCTCGGCCACGACTCCAAAGGCACCGCAGGATCATAGTCCACGACCAAACTGGTGAGCTGAGAGGCCTTTTTGGATTCCTGCATAGTCCCTCGCTGTATAGAATGCGACAGACATGCATATTTCGCATCCTCAAACAAGGGCACACTGTACCCCTGTTTTCTTCCCAATCTGCGCCGGCCCCGTCCATCCCTTCCCAGTATACAGACTCACCAGCGCCGAAAAGAACCATCCTCCATGGAAATCCGCCTACTGAGACGAGAACCACAAATAGGTCTCAATGATGGCGCCTACCGGGTCTCCACGTTCAACATCCCCGTATACCCAGACAACCCTGCCCTCCACAATAGCAATATCCGTACTATAGTGTCTCCCTGTCAACATAACGCGCCACATGTGCCCGGGGGCAATGGACTGCCAGTATTCGTCTCTATTCTTGAGGACGTGAGCGCCAGTCTCCATTCCTCAGAGATTGAGAATGGGCTTGCTGAAGATGGGATAGAGGTCGGGCTCTGGTTCGGTAGCATGGGGACTGGATTTGAGGCCTTGAATGTTCAATGTAGTCAAGGGAAGGGTTCCTCCTATACAGATCTTGCTGGCTAGACATTAATACGTCTAGTTAAAGGAAGCCTCTTTATAATGAAAGCTAACTCATGACTGGCTCAAGATTCAATGGAATAGTAGCAACTGATCTCCAGAAATCCTGTTTTATAGAATGAATGAACCAGCGGAACCATCGGGCCCTCAGCATTCCGATCTGGCTTTAGCCTAGCTTCACAGAGACATACTGGATTTTGGTTAGTGACGTAAATAAAGGAGAATAGTAGTGGATGACATTTACTGAGACAGGAATGTAGTTGTAACGTTGCATCGACCATTGTTGAATTGAGCGAATGCGGAAAGTAAATGATCCCAGTCTCCATAGGGGTATATACAGTATAAATGATTATAGAAGTATAAATTAGTATAGCCAAGTCCAGACTCCGTAACCTCACGCCATGCCTATTCCTAGAAACAAAGCCAGCTGGACTGTCAGGCCATATTCCAATTCTCCCAGAGATTAAAAAGCGAAGCCTCATCCATGAACGCATCCACGAACCCATCATCGTTGAATACCACGCCTGCGCCATGCCCCATATCCACACGAGGATCATCCATGACCGGCTCTGCGTTGAACGAGGCCGACGGATCCAGAGCGTTCTGTTGTCCAGCGCCAGCAACTTGGCCCGAGAAAGATGTCGGCTGGTAATCGGGGAACAGCTGTTTTATAGCCTTCACGAAGATTCCCCGGTAGAGCGAAGCAACGGTATACGTCTTCTGAAGCTCTTCCATGATTAACATCAACATGTTGATCTTGTTGAGTCGCAGGTTTCGGGACAGCGGATCCGCGGATCTGCAGAAGAGCAGATGCGTTTGCATCGCAGGAACTAACAGGGGAGGTCTGATGGCGGAGGGCTTTAGTATAGGATATCTACTATTTCCAGGGTAGACGTACGTCATTGGACCCGCGAATCGAGCAATTGATTCTGAGAGCAGTGTCTCGAGAATGCTATTCGTCTGCGAAGCTGCAGCATCGGCTTTGAGTCGCATTCGCAGGCACCAGTCATCCGAGTAGTTCGATGGAAGCATTTCCGCCGTTTCTGACGAGAACGGCCGGTAGAATGTAATTACAAGGGCCCTAGATATCAATCATTTAGGAAAAGCTCATATATGGTCTGGTGAAGAGCTTACTGGTAGTGCAAATGGACGTGATAGCAGTAGAACGTAGCAAGTCGAGATAACCCTTTTTCGTACTGATCAGGCAACGAGCACTGAAGCAGCTTTCCCTCCAGGGCCTCAATTTCACCCAGGGACGGAATGGGTCTTGAGAATCGGTAATTCATAATGAGACATTCACCCAGTAACTTGCTCAGATGGACGAGCGTAACCCAATAGTTGCCCAGCTGCGACATTTCACTCACGGCACGAAGGCGTCGGCAAGGAATCCAGGCAACGCCGCTACGTCGTACAGTAGATCAGAGGCGAGTGGCATCGGCGTATCGCAGTCTTCGATATTGATGCGTAAGGGTCTCCCGTACGTGAGACTGAGCCATCGATCGCGAAAGAAGCAACTCCACCACAGACGGCGCCACAGCATCCGTTGTTCCTCAGTTATCGTTGAATTGCGTCTGGACGCGTCCGGGTTGCGATGTAATCCAAGGGCCTGGCAGAGGGAAATGGCGATTCCGGTCCAGTACCAGGGCTGCAGGTGTTCGTCCAGCTCGGAGTGCCAGAAGCCGAGCAAAAGGGAGCATTGCAGAAGTATGATCTTGTTTCGTTCTCCGCCGTTGCTGTACATGCACTGATATTGAGGTCGGATCAGTTCAGACCAGGACACAGTCAGTGCTTCTTTGTTAGCTTACCCTGGCGCGGGAATACATCACAGCTTTCCATTCCTTGCGCGACTTATATCCTTCCTCCTCGTATACAGACACTGGAATGAACTGACAGGACCCTTAGTGACGCAGAAACGAGGAAATCAAGGGCAGACTTACGTTGACACCCGCAAAAAAGACACCCCACAGGAGGAGCTTGTTGTACTCGTGTAAGCGCCCGTCATGATAGTGATCCAGGATCTGGTCGATTTCAATGATCGGCATGATGGGATGCACATGGGACATGTAGGCTCGGAGAAGGCTTGCGCAGGCATTATCCCCAGGCAACGTGAAAACGCCTTTGGCGAGAAGGAATTGCCGGTCCTCCTCTGGTAGGGGTTTTCTGGCGCGCGATGGGATGAGGAAATGCCTAGGAAGATCCACGCCTGGGGAGCAGAAATCCAATGCCGATGTAGGCCCTGTCTTTTCCCCTTTCCTAGAAGTCAGCCTCGTCCAAGTCTAGTATCGTGATGGTGGTGGTGGTGGTTACCGGAATAATAAGGGACGCCGTTATTTGGGTCCGATTGCCCCAAGGCAGCAGAGGCAAGTTCAAGTCCATTTCGCTCCTCCTCCAAGTTGCTCTGGTCGTAAACCGAGTTTTCCTCTCGATGTGGAGAGGGTTGCTGCGAGCCTGTGGCCGTCATGGCTTCAGCATCGGCTGTGACTGTGAGTCTCTGCGGCGTTGCAGGAGGTTGTTGTGAACGCTGGACTATACGCCTCGCGGCCCTCGGGGTGCTGCAATCGAATCATTATTATCTTATGGAAACAGGGACGAACCCAGGCGATGCTCACCCTCTCGCTTTCCTTCCGGTTACAGCGCAACTCGCGCTGTCCTGGATGCAACCAGTGCAGGGAACCCCCGTCACCGATAGACTGCATCGCACTTTGCGCTGTCGACAGGAGTCGCACGCGACGGTGGAGCGATAGCGTCGACCTGACTTAGCGGCAGGCGCTGGTCGCAGATTATTCTCCATCGGGGGTTATGGCGATGTGATGTTCGACAAATGCCGAGGATTTACGGAAGTTCGGAGGAAGTGGATCTGCATGAATCAGACATCGACTATGGAATTTATTAATAGGCTTGCTCGGAATCCTCGGATGAACATCCTCGGTATTGGAGACCCACGTGGATACAAATCTTCATCTTCCGAGGTTCGAATCGACCAATATTCTCACCGAAAGTAGCGGTCAGCGGATACTGAAGCCGATTAAGCAATTTCTAGAACGATTTAGAAACCAGGCCAGGGGAAATCAGAATGAGACGCGTCACTTTGACCCTCGCCAGACAGACTCCACTCGCTGGATCGACGAATTATCGCGCCAGCTGCCGGTCGAAAGGAGAAGTTTCTTGTTGTTTGTATGCTTGTCTTACTCTTGGTGTGCTGAGACTGGCAGCAAAGTGTTCTTAACATGCTTGGCTGTACTGATTTTCTAGCTGCATTGTATATACATTCTACCTACTGTACATGGGTAAGGCTCTACTGTATTTTGAGTCCAATATCAATGTGCGTTTATATGCCATTGCGGTTGGCTTATTGAGTATTGACCCTAGTATAGAGTGTCCCTTTCAATCTGCGTAAATCATTGTAGGGCAAGCCATGCCAGAGTATTTGTAGGTGATTACTATAAGCACAAAACAGGATTTGGAGTAAGCTAATTCATAGTGAAGAAGGCTCGGGCATAGATGAGATGAGATATCAGAGAAATGGAATTGAAGTCTATGTCTAATTGTCTATGACTATGCTGAGAGCGAGGAATTCAGAACGATAATAATCACACGCAAATAAGCAATCAAGCGAACGCAATCCCAGTCAATGCCTTATTCTCGTCAGACAATAACTTGACCCTGTTCTTTCCATCCCGGTCACAACGATAAAGATTGCCACCAAGATCGGTCAAATAAATACAGTTCTTGGATAGGTCCAACTTCAAACCAATGGCCTCGTTCAGGTTCCTGCTTAGTACTTCGTAGCCCAGACGAGACTTCTCAGGCAGAGGCGAACCGGATTGATCGAGATGAATTCTGTTCAAGGAGTTCCCGAACGGTATTTCGCCACGATCAGTCCAGTAAAGGGCGCGAGACTCCTCGTCGACCTCCAAGTCAATCGGCTCTGGAAGACCGCTCAGAATGCATTGGATATCGTCCCTAGCAGATGCGGACTGCCCTTCAGGGGTGGCAATATTTGCACTGAAAATCCGTCCTTTTCCACCTTTCGACGGACCCTTCTGTGTCCAGTAGAACTTGCCCAGACTGGGGGCCACAGCGATGCCAACGCACCATTGCGTAGGATCTGCCTCCGAGGTGTTCTTGATGCCAGCCTGGATCAAGACCTCGAACTCCGACCCGTCAAAATTACACCGGATAACGCGAAGCCCTTCACGGTCAGAGAAGTAGAGCTTCTTCGATTCCGCATCCAGCGCCAGTTGCTTGGGCGTGTTGAGGGTCCCTGGCGCTACAACAGTCCGGACATCACTTCCATCCAGGTTGGCCGATAGCACAGCCCCGTCTTCCTTGCCTGGAATGCCCATGTTGGTCCAGAACATCCGCTTGCTGCTGGGGTCCACGGCAATGCCATCCGGAAGAGCTTGGCCGGTAGCCAGGACCTTCTGCACGGAGCCATCCGCTGCGATCTGCAGAATTTCGCCGCCGTTGAAGCTCGGCTCCTTGGATGACAGGCCGATGTCTAAGACCAGGAGATTGGGAGCCTCGGTATTCGATGTAGTAGTGACTTCGGCGGGCTCGAACAGGCCTCCCTTTGGACACTTGGACCCGAGCTTGCCATGGTCCAGGTAGTTCTTCTGCAGGAAGTCGACAGTGCTTGCACTAGAGAGCCCTCTCTCAGCAATATAATGCCCTTCAATATAAGCCACGGTATCCAGGCCGACGTCTAGAAGAAGGTCAGGGACCAGCCCGGAAAAAGACGAAAGAAACGGTAACGCAGGGAATACATACTATCCATGGTTTTGCATGGCACAATCCCTCCCTTGATGAAAATCTCCGTCCAGATGGAATCAATCTCGCTAGGAGTCGAAACCTCCTCGGCAAGAATAGTCAGGGCCTCTCGCTTGACAGCAGCCCACATGCGGTTGAAAAGAAAACCCGTCGACTCTTTCCTCGCAACGTATGGCTTTGTAGCTGCCTCCCGAGAGCGTTCGACCATGAACTGGATGATAGATGGATTGGTGAAGCCGCAAGTCATCAACTCGACTACCATGACCTCAGGGGGCATGTAGTAATGCATGTTCAAGATGCGGGACTTCGCGGCGTCCGACACCTTGTCGAGCATCTCCGAGGATTTGTACGAAGAAGAGTTCGATGCGAGGATACAGTCTTTCGGGGCAATCTTGTCGAGCTGTTCGAAGGTGTCGATCTTCAGTTGGATCTTCTCAGGGACTGCTTCGATCACGAGCCAGGAATTTTGGATCGTCTGTGTTAGATCCTCCGATGCTGAGATCTCGCCAGGTTCGGCTTCAGTGTTTGTAGCGTAGGCAGCTACGTGCTCCTTCACGTAGGCAACGCAGTCGGCACGTTGTTCTGGACTGGGATCCCGGACCTGCACCTTGTATCCTGCTGATGCCCAGATACAGGCTACGATTGAGAGTCAGTATTGGGCAGTGTAGTTCTATCATAGGTCCTTTGTTAATCTGTTGCACGTACCGACTCGACGGCCCAAGACACCGGCACCAAGGACGGCTACAGGTCGTTGCCTGTAGTTTACTGGTGGCTGCCAATCGGGAATCATTTTCAAGGAATATTAAGGATAGATTATAAGTAGGGTTCAGATGTCAAGATTCAAAGGACTTCTCTGGCTTCTGCCTGATGATTCCAGAGCCAGCTCATTTCTGGCCACGCTGAATTTATATAGTCATTATGGTTGAACTAAAGAGGCAACCCGGCAACCCGGCAGGATTGGTCCACCCCGGCATTCTACCTTCCTCGGAAAATGAGCAGAGGTGACCAACTTCCATTGTTTGGTCAGTTTTTGCCTCGGAGAAAAGCGTAAATTGCCTCAATTACCCACTATCGGCATGATCTGTGTTTTTCTGACCTGGCTGTGCCGAGACCTTAAGTGCCTTTCGGGCATACGGAACTTTTGCGCTAGTTGTGAGGTTTGAGTCAGGGTATCCGGAGAGATTAAGGGATATGAAATCATATACCTGCAACGGATGGTGTTTGGTCACCGCTGCGCGTCTATGAACATGGCAAGAAATCAAGTCTATGATGATTCGTTCATGGTAGCAAGTATGGCAGTAACAATTCCATGGTAACAAGTCTATTGCAACAGGTCTATGGCACAAATCTATAGTAGCAAGTCTATGGTAACAAAAGCACAGAATAGTACATAAAAGTCAAACAAAATGAAACAAAGGACAAAGACAACAAATTTGAACAGTTCCTCTAGAAATCGACAGCAAACCACTGCACAGCCCAACAGCTAGAAACAGAATATTTGATCCGTCATTTTAGCAACCGCCCCAGGACTTTGGAATCCTAGCCCAGCCAACCCCTTCTTTGAGGCATTAACCATGCCCGGCGGCCCACAGAGCATAATCTTTGTATCAGGGGAAGGCGCAGGGAGATGTTCACGCATAACAGCAGGCGTGACATACCCCTTCCCAAACTGCCATTTCGCAGGGGGGTTATCCAGCATATACCAGATCTTCAGAGTCTTAGGGCATGACGCGGCAAAGGCGTCCAGTTCTTCCCTCAACAGAATATCATCTTCCGAGCGGTTCGCATAGATCAGACTAATTTCCGTAGCATCGGTTTCGTCTTCACAGATCGCCCGAATAAGCTGGTACATGGGCGTGATGCCCGTGCCGCCGGCAATCATACCGATCTTTTTGCACAGGCCGTTCTTGTACCGCATGGCGCCCTTGGGGCCCCGGAAGGCGACTTTATCGCCGACGTTGAGCTTGGCGAGGTACTTTCCAGTGAGAAGGCCGTCTGGGTAGCATTTGATGACGAGTTCCAGGCGGCCTAGGTCCAGATTGTTTGAAGTTGGCGTGTAGGAACGGGACACGGCCTGGCCGTCTATTGTGGCTTTGATGGCGACGTGCTGGCCGACGGGGAGGCCGATGGCGTCGGTCTTGCGCGGCAGCTGAAAGACCAAGCGGTAGACGTTGGGAGCTAGAAGGTCTTTTCGCACCAGGGGCAGGGCCTTGTATTCCTTTGGTTGCAGGAAGCCGGGGGTCAGGTGCGGGTTGGACTTGTGGACGGTGTTGCGTGTGATGTGAGGAGGATACTTGGTGAATCCTGACTCGATCTCTGCGAGCTTTGAAAGCCTGGACATCAGCACACTACCTAGCATTGCGCAGACGCAGGTAGCGGCGGCGACTCCGTTGATGAATCCCCCGTGGAGGAGGGAGTCGGCGAGTTTGAGCTTGCTCGACGGCAGCTTGACCATCTGGAGAAGGGAGCTGCTGAGGTCTGGGAGGCTGATATGTGATTTGATGGATGTCGAGGCGAAGTATAGCGACAGGATCGAGCCGGCAGTCAGGCTGATAGTGCGGACAGTGCCGGTGGCAGTGCCAGATGGATCCTTTGGTGGCTGTTGCACGGGCGATTCTCGTATAATCCGTACGGCGGTAGGGGCCTTGTAGGGCGCAGCGCCTTTCAATGCGCCCACCAGATACGCCTCCAATATCTCGTTTGCATCTTCCGAATGACCCACGTCCTCGTATGCTTCCGTGGCATCTTGTCCGGCGACGTCGACAAGAACGTCGGCACCACCGGGGTGGTCTTGAACGTATTTTGTCACATCGTAGACTAGTGAAGCCAGTCTTAGCGGAGTCGAGTTATCCAGGCATTGTTATTCTCACCTTTTCCATGAATAGTAACCCACAAGTCAGTCTTGCGGTTGTGGTGTTGAACTTCTTCGAGCGTAAATTCCCGCATGGTGGTGGCTCGGTGAGTTGAACTAAGATAATGAAGCTGGGGAACAAGGAGAAAAGAAAATTCTGAGTAACATATATGGCACTCAGACACTCTCTTTGCAGAGGTTCTTATAGCATAATAACATGGTCTAGTCAAATATGGGCCATAGCAAAGGGGTTTAATTTCTACTCGAGATCCCGCGGAAGCTCGGAGAATATACTATGTATACCTAGTGGAAAGACAACGAAATACCTCGGAACATAACCAGTTCCGAGGAAAAAGGTCTCCACACCAATACAAGTTGCAATAGATGGCCTAAAGCCTCTGCAGATTCTTGTCTCCGTGGAGTCTATATAACCGTAAAGAAAATCTGCTCAAACATGTCCTGGAACATAGACTTGCCAGCATTCACACGCAGCCATGCCTTCGCAAACATTCTACCTCCTTGGAGACAGTCCGTCCTCCGCCAAACAAGTCGATATAGACGCTTCTCAGACATTGGAGAGTCTGCAATTCCTTATTGCTGCCCATTTTGCCATCGTCGACCCAACCGGTTGGTATTCCCTACCTGCTAATAACCACCTTCGATGCAATACTTGGCTGACACGGTAGAAAGGAATTCACTTCCAGGGCCCCGACGCCGTCCTAAGCGAAGTGCCTGAGGTTCTTGCAGCAGCAGGTCCTATACCGATCACGATCGACGGACATGCCGTTCGCGATGCACCCGGTCCCAAAGAGCTGCCCTTCGTTGGCACCTTCTTCGAGGTATATCCAGACCATCTTGGCAACCACCAGCGTCTCTTCGAGCAATACGGCCCCTTAATCCGAACCAGCAACCTCGGACGAGTCACGTACCAGACGAACGACCCCAAGATCGCAGCCATTGTATTCGCCGAATCCGACTTCTTCACCAAAAAGATCAACGAGTCTCATCCTCTGCACGCGCTGAAGACTCCCTCCGCTGGAGTGTTCCTCGGCGACACAGACACTCCCGAATGGAAAGTTGCGCATAAGTTCCTCCCCCAGCGCTGGGGCCCAAGGCTGTTCGTCATTACGCGCCGACGATGCAGAAAACCGTGGAGGATTCGTTCAAGGTGTTCGATGCGCTGGACGAGCAGAAAGAAGCCTGGAATGTCTACCAGTATATGCTGAAGCTGGGGTCTCAAGCGGTGGGCAAGCTCACGCTGGGCATGGACTTCCAGCATTTTGATTCCGCTGATACGCCCGTCCATGAGATGGTTCATAATATTGCAGAGGTTCTGTCTCTGAATAAGAAGGTCACCTCGAAAGGTGATTGGTATGGCGCCTTGCCGTTCGGAGATCCGAAGAGACTCAGGAACCTGAAGGTGCGGATCGAGGATATGGTAGGCGAGTCGATAGAGAAGGCCTCCAGAGCAGGTGTTGAGGATCTTCCTCTGCAAGATGCAGCTCTGACAGCAAGTAACATGGTTGGTCAGTATATCTGTCGTCTAACGTACGTTGTTCAAGCTGACAAGCTAACCATGATAGACTACGCCATTCGTGCTACCGACAACAAGGGCGAGAAGCTCCCCCGGTCTTCTCTAGTATGGGCCCTCGTCGTAGCCACCGGCGCCGGCTTCACAACCACCAGCTCGCTCCTCTCCTGGCTCATCTACGGCCTCTGCCAGTACGAAGGCATGCAAGAGCGTCTGCTCCAAGAGCTGATCGACCACGGGTACGACGAGAACACCGAAATGACCGCCGACTTCACCGAGAAACTCGAGTTCTTGGACAAATACATCAAGGAGACCCAGCGACGCCATAATCCGTCCTTCCAACCCGGCCGAACCGCAAAGGTCGACCTGATCCTACCGGGTGGATATCGCCTACCGAAAGACTCGGTCGTGATTCCCGCGCTGCACCATATCCACAACCATCCTGATCTCTGGGATAACCCTGCCCGATTCAACCCTGATCGGTGGGATACAGAGGAAGTGAAATCCCGACACAAGGCGGCGTATATTCCCTTCGCGATGGGCCGCGCATGTGCATTGGCTTCAACTTCGCGCTGCAGGAGATCAAGGTCTTTTTGCCGAAACTGATCTATCGGTATAAATTCACCCGTGAGGGTGATGGCCATATCGAGTACGATCCTATGTTCCAGTTGATTAGGCCTAATAATCTGTACGTTCGCGCGGAACGCAGGGTCAGATGGCCGGCGAAGTCGAGGGCTTGAGGTGAACAAAACCTCTAACCAGACGTATTGGTGTGGGTGAAGGGGTTTGAAAATGGTATTCGGAGTGGTATTGTATAGAATATTTGACAGTTATTATAGAATATAGATGTATCCATAGAATTGTTGTTACACTTTGTGGGCTTGTTCAAATGCACTGCTTCGGGATGAGGATAGACTAGATAGACGGGCAAATGCACAGTTTGATTTCTGACGGTAATAATATTATATTTATATTTACAGCAACTATAATTGTACAGCTCACTGGTGGTGATCAAAGCCAGACAAATCATCGAATTAAGGTATCTTCAAAATCATAAGCACCATCCACATCTCCCCTTTTGACAAATCTAAAAATTAAAACCATTATCTGCATCCCCTCCAAGATTATGCACAAAATAAATGGAAAATCTAGGAATTAAAATGAGGCGCGTTGATAAACAACCCCATCAAGCACCCTCCCAGGGTACCAGCAATTGGGATCGTCATGATCCAGGCCAGCAGCAGCAACCCCACTCGCTGGAAATTGACGGCCTTGACGGTGCCGTTGCAAAGACCCACGCCGACGGTGGCGCCTGTGATGCACATGGAGGTGGACACGGGCAGGGAGTACTGCGAGAAGACCAGGACGGTGATGGCGGCGCCCATCTCCATGGAGCTACCACGGCTGGGCGAGTGGTACGTGATCTTGTTGCCCATAACCTTCATGATGTTGTAGCCGTAGGTGATCAGGCCGATGGAGATCATGGCGGCCAACACGGCCAGCTGCCATACAGGCACGGGGGCCTTGGCAGCTGCGGCGTCGCCGGTCTTCCAGGCAGAGTAGATGACGGCCCAGGGACCGACGGAGTTGCCGATGTCGTTGGCGCCGTGCGCGAAGGAGGCAGTGCAGGCCGTCAGAACCTGCACGAAGGAGTACGTGTGCTCGACTTCGTTGGGGTACTTCTCAGCGTGGGCGTACACTCGTTTCATGCGCTCACCCTCCGGGGTGCCGGCGACGCCGGACTGCGCGGTGTGGATGTCGTAGTGCAGACCGTACGCAGGTGATCAGGGCGGGGATGCGCTTGGCGAGGATGGCCATGTTGCGCAGCTCGTACAGTTCGCCAGGGCCCATGGGGTTGTCGCGGAGGGTGCGCATGGCCCAACCGATAGGTCCGCGCTTCTGGAGGAGTTTCTCGTGCAATCGGTCCTGGCTCTGGGCCTGCAGTTCCTTGTAGGTGAGCTGCTTGGCCTCGGCGGCAACCAGACCCTTCTCGTTTTCGTCGGTGGCCGTGAGAGCGGGGGAGGCGACCGCCGAGGCAACGGGCGATGCCATCTTGTCCAGCTTGGAAGATCCGTTGGAGGGAGGGTAGTCATCCTCTTGGATAACAGCGTAGTCGGGAACCTTGGCCACGTCGGCTTGCTCGACGGGAGGTCGTTTCAGAAGGAGAGGGCCCTGGATGAACATCCACCACTTGACGGACTGATCCCTCTTGATGATACGGGCATGCACAAAGGGAACGAAGAAGATGGCCGACAGGAGGGCAACGCCGCCTCCACAGCCCATGGTGACCGCGGCAATGTACCAGCCTGGCTTCTTGCTCAATCCCAGGCTGGGCGAGCCCTTGTAGACAATGGACAGGGTGCAGATAGTAGCGGCGACCAGGAAGAAGAAAGGCGAAGTGTAGACTGCCCATGGAATGGGGTTCTTACGCATATGGACGATGAGCTTGATGAGCATGAAGATGGCAGCGCCAAAGCCCGCAGAGATGGCAGGCGCCATGCCCAGTCCGGCGAAGATGGCTCCCAGTCCCTTGCCGTTGTTCCATCCCCACTGGACCTGCGAGGCACCGACCGTGGCAACGCCCACGCCGGCAACGGCGGAGATCAGCGAGTAGGTGGACGACACATGAGCGGAGTTTCGCGTACACCACATCACCCACGACGAAGCGGCAGCGAGAGCGCAGGTAAACGCCAGCATCTGGACCCCGGCGTCTCCCCGGAAGGCCGAGTTGGGGATGATGCCGTTCTTGATGGTATCGGCGGTACGAGCACCGACGGCGATGGCGCCCACCATCTCGAACACCGTTCCAAGAACCATGGCCTGTCGGTAGGTGACGGATCGGGAGGACACGCTGGTAGCCCAGGAGTTGGCCACATCGTCTAGGGAAGAGACCGTCAGTCTCTCTCAACACCCAGTGGCACGGATGAGTATCCATCGGTAGGATCAGACTTACTTGCACCGTTGTTGTAGGCATCCAGCATGGCAAACAGAGTGCCGATGGCGAAGACGTAATCGTACTGATGCAGCACCATCTTGAAGAGGATGGGAGGTGTAATGTACACCTAAACACCTAGTCGGGAAAAGATCTGACTCGTAGGATCGAACTGAGTGCTGTGAAGAGGAAAATCCCAAAAGAAGGAAGAGGAAACCAGCGAGCGAGCTGATTTATGTACTAGCAAGCCGTGGCCGCGGCAAGATCGAGTGTCGCGACCAGCAGGTGATATTCACCGCGAGGGCCGTCTGGCGGAAGTCTTAGCAACGAACTGACTAGACAAAAAGGGTCCGAAGTATAACTCGCTGCCTACTTTACCTATCTGGACGCACCGTGACACGAGCGCATTAGCCTAAGCAGGCAAGCCGGCTCCCACGTTCGCGATTCCATGGCCGTGATTTGCGGGGCCAGGAACGGGGGGGCCCTGTCGAGAAGCCAAGGGAACGAGACGCGACATAAGCACGGACAAGAAGCGGACAAGACGGGGACAAGACTGGACAAGCAACCTTGGTACGAGGGCAGCCGTGGGCGAGAGTAGCTTGGATGAATTGGATGAAGTCAAGAAGAGATGGCGGCTTGGCACGTGTCCGAGTCTTGGCGCCGGGCAGGTCACGGGCTGCGGGTCCAGTGGGAGGCCCGCGGGAGCCCACGTGGGTGGATTCTCCTTCCTCCTCTCTCTTCGTCTCTGCTTCATCTCCGGATGCACTGCGATGCTCTCCGTCAATCACTCGTGTGGACGACCCATGTGCCCCCAATGGCAGGTACTTTTGACTTCCAGTGGCTTTCAGGCAGCACGGAGACGGAGGACATCCAGCCTATGGCTATTCTCCGACGCTGATCTCCTCCGGTTCATGCTCGCCATCCACCACGTTGAGCCCACTGCTGACTGGTGGTCATGACATGTCGCGGTTGACTCGCGTCGTGAAACATGGTTCTCCTCCCCGACACCTTATCCACTGGAAACCTAAAAGAGATACCGTGCTACAACGGCTCGCGTATCAAACCAACCTCCAGCTCGGTGATTCCCCGGTGATGTGTCGTTGGGATGGCCCTGCGCCAATTTCCCTGGTCGTGGCAACGCCATCCCGGTGATTAGGATGTCAACCCTATGCTTCTGCCGTGGCAACGCAGCGATTCCCAGTCCTCGCATCTCATTTGGTAAGGGGGCCAACGAATAGCAGCTCCGGGGGCCGGCATGTCCGTCAGACTTTCGCCTATAAGGCACCTACTCCCTACTGCTCCCTACCGGGATCGGACAATCCGACGCTTGATGTAACCCTATCATCCGTTGACGCCAGGCGGCCAGAGCAAGCCTCATGATCTGGACCCATCCCAGAACGGCCATCCACCGTGGCACCATGGCTTGCAACGAGAGACCCAATTTCAGTCCATCCAGCCAGTTCGGCCTGTTCATGCATGCATGCTTACACCTCCATCACTGGAATTCGGCCTAGACACGAAGATCAATTCTACATGCCCGCTCCTGTGGCGTGTCACACGAGCAGAGAACGAATCGAGAACCCAAGACTGCAGGGTCTCAGCTAACGCAAAACTCTGTCGAGCTAAGAGCCTTGGACTCTGGGCCGTCGTGTAATTTTTCCAGTCTTCTAGAAGGTTTCGAAGGATGCGGTGGCAATAATAGCGGACATATCGTAGGCGTATTGTTGAGGCACGAAGCTGCAATGAGTGCGTTGATTGGTAGGTGGATTGTCCTCTACCTTGCCCAGGTTGGAAGCACGGCACGTTCCAGGGCAGGGGCTGTCTCGTCGATAGGTTCGGATGGGCTAGATATTTCCCTCATTGTTACTACCTCTATTCAATGCATTATATATCCAATGGTTTGGTCGTAAGCTATTTGCTGCCGGAATAGGTTCATTGAAGTTCCATACAGAAGCCGTGCACCTGTCTCACAATCCGTGCTTGTGAAGCCATAGTTCGCTAATAAGTCGCAGTCTAACGAGGCTAAACACTCATCCCGTGCTAAAGGATTGAGAGAGCCTTACAAGGACGCATGCATATAATAGAAAGGATCACTCCTGGAACCCCTGAAACACGCTATACGGGGCTATTGAGAACTAGTCATGCAAGACGGACAGGATGTCTGTAGGGACTAGGGTGCGTTTCGTTGAAGTCAACCAGACAATCATGTAGATATACGATCTAGAGGTATTCGGTCAATCGATCAAATGCGCAGATCTTTCTCATGGATCGACAAGTCGATCTTCATATAGCCGTAGTTCGTGACCCATATGTGTATTGTATATATGTGATTAACCCTTCCTGCCTGAGAGATGACTTGAGCATATATTTGTACTAATAAATTTTAGACTTAGACACACGAGTGACCATCTTATCGGATTTGCCTGGTACTGCAGTATCGGCAAAACCTTACTTATGTAAGATTTCTGAATTACATTACGCTTCTCGTTCACTAATATATGCTTACTAGCATGTCCAAGTTATACTGTACTATCCTTAGGGAGTACGTCGTGGATAATTGGGCTTTTAGTCTGGATAGGGTTCTTCACATGCCTTAGTTTAGGTTTTTCCTATTAGATTAGGTTTCCCTATACTGTTATGCGAATGCAAAGGCTTCTTTCATATTATATAACAATTCTAAATTTCCTCTTGGTCTCTTAAAGCTAAGTTATAGAAATTTATTAATGCATTTTTTCCCGAGTATTCTATTCATCTGGGAGACTGTTCCAACCTGTTCGAACTCACCCTTATTAAATCTTATAGGCTTTCTCGATGGTAGATATATGATTATTATCATTATCCACTCTCCTCTCTATGCAAACATTTACTCTACTTTTACCGTTGCTCGGGCTCAATGTAAAATAAAAATAAACCAGTTACTGCTTACCTGGTGCCATAGCTAATGGAGCTAACAGGCCTGCCCTAATACCACCCCAGTTTCGGATAAGGGTTTCTTTATATCCTAGTGCCAATAATCAAGTAAGGATATCAATAACTCCTACTAGACTAAATACATGAGTCATGCTGTCTTCTCTACCTAGAACCTCTAGATGTTTCGGTATACTTGTATTTACTGCAAAGTTTATCGTTCCTCTTATATCCACTCTTATACTATCCCTTACCTTCGCAGTGATCTTCTGCTGAAAAGGAAATAAAAATGAAATGTGACAGAATGAAACTTGGATATCAAATTGTCAAAGAAAAGGTCGATGTAATCCAACATCAAAACGACTCTAATGAATCACAGTGCCCGTGACTCATGTTCTCTTATGAAAGAAAGCCGAAGTAAACTGGTCGCAATGTACAGGATGATGTTTGGAAATGCCACGAACTCAGTTCTCGGCGTTCTTCGTCTCGCTCTCACCACTGCTCACAGCGATCTCAGCCTTCTCAGTCTCGGCAGTACGGCGCTGGTCCAGCACATCCAACCCAACCTCGATCTGCATCTGAGCAATCTGGTCGACGCTGAGCTTGGGTAGCTCCTTGGCCACCTGGTAGGGCCATTTCTTCTCAATATGGGCCTTGGCGAAGATGATATCGATCTCTTCCAGATCGCGGCCGGCCGTTTCGGTATAGAAAAACCACGCAAACGGAATAGCGACGAAGTTAACCAAGGCGAAGAACAGATACATACCCCAGCCACTAGTGGCGGAGAACACGGGTGTAAACATAACCACGGCGAAGTTGGTGATCCAGTTGGTGCAGGTCGACGCAGAGGCAGCCATCGTACGGGTGCGCAGAGGGTTGATCTCAGGTGGGTAGATCCACGGCAAGGGCAGAGTGGTGAAGGCGAAAAAGCAGATGAAAATAAAAATGCCGACAATCGCACCTTTCGAGGCCGACGCGCTGTCGGGAATCAGGCAGCCCATGGCGAGAATAAAGCTGAGTCCCTGGCCGATAAATCCGATTAAGAACAGATTCCGGCGACCAACCCTCTCGATCATGAAGAACGAGGGGATCGTAGCGAGCGCATAGACGGTTGCAAACACGCCACCAAGAACCATGGCCATCTTATGTTCCATGTCGAGATTCTGTTCGAAAAGGACCGTCGAATAGTAGATCGCAGCGTTGCAGCCAGTGAATTGCTGGAAGAATTGGCCGGAGCAACCGATCATCATTCGTTGGAATTCCTGCGTCTTTCCGAAGGTGAACAATGTCTTCCAGCTCGATTTAGCATCCTCGGTGGTTTTCAGGTCGGCCTTCATGAGATTGTAATCGCTAAGTACATCCTCGGCGTCAGGGGAGCTATCATTAAGGGCGGCCAGAACTTCAATCGCTTGTTCGTCGTGGCCACGCATAATAAACCAACGTGGCGATTCAGGAAGCATCAGCGCACCGGCTATAATCAGCAGGGCGAAAACAATCTGGAAGGCAACGGGGAAACGCCATTGGACAGACGAGTCGACGTAGGAGAGACCGAAGTCAATCCAGTACGCAACGAAGGTGCCAACGGCGATGATGGCGCCTTCGAAACAGACCAAGAAACCACGGTTATGGGCCTTCGAACACTCCGATTGCCACACGGGAATCGTAGCAGTATCCATACCATTCCCCAGACCCGAGATGACACGGCCGATGACGAACTGACCCAGGCCCCAGGCATGACCGTACGAAGCCGTGGAGATGACCGTGCCCACGACCATGAGGCCACCACCGGTGACCAACAATGGGGTGCGGCCGGTCTTCTCGCCAAAGCAAAGAGTAAAGATAGCACCGAAGAAACAACCCAGTTCGTAGCAAGAGGTCACCGCGCCGCGTAGGACGTTCACGTGCTCGTCCAGCCCCTTGGAATAGCCGGGATCGTCCTTAGGGGGGATGTACAGCGCAGCAAACTCCTTGCAGAATTTATCGGCGGAAATGATCCCCGACATCAAGCCCTGATCATATCCGAACAGCGAGAAGCCAATGACCGAAGTGAAGGTGATGGCGAGATGAAGCTTCTTGCCTCGCCAGCCGGAGGTGGTGGTCCACATGATATAGCAACGTTGACGATGTCTTCCTAGGAGGAGGAAGAGGTCAGATCAAGAGGGATAGCGACACATCCGGGGCGAACGTCCGGGGCACGCGTCTTCTTGTATTTATCCGGGGTTGACAGCCCCAGTGAATGGCCAGCATCGCCTAACGCACGCTCGAGGCAAGTCACGCGAGGCGTGCCGACGGCCGAGGAAAAGACAAGCCCATACAAGACTTCTTAGAGGCTGAAGCTTTTGATCTTAGCTCTGCCACCAACGTCACCGGCTGACACGATGATCCGACCTTTCCTTCGCGTGGTCATAATAGCCTTGTGGAATTGGACCAACGCACGCCGAGGAGAGAAGGAAGAGACGCCGATCGGTGATCGGCGGGCCATTCGTTGCGTGCAATGTCAGCCACCGCATGCACCAACCGTCCGATGCAACCCCCCTTTCCGAGGCCTCGTTATGGCCCATGGGGGCGGAGGAGGGGGGGAAGAAGGATTCAATTCCCGGAGCAGCTGGAGTTTCATCATTTCGCTCGCCAGTCGCGGACACGGAGGGCCTTGAGCCTTACCCGGACTCGGTTCAGTTACCCCGTTGTTCTTTTGTCTGCCCCAATCTGCCTGCATGGAGATGTTTTAATTTTTGTACAGACTGAGGCAGAACCAATCATGGCTACCCCAGGCCAAGGCTGAGAGATCGTGAGAATTGCCCCCCCCACGGCCCACCTTCCAGTTCCATCCGAGTGGGCTTTCCAGCAGAGATCCAGTGGAGCAAGTTACCCGTCAATCGATCTGGTGCTCCCAAGTGACTGGTCGCAATTAATACCATATCGAGACCCGTTGAAGGTTAGTGATGCTTTGGGGAGAATGAACAGTTGGATAAGGATGAGGCGAGTCGCATAACCTGCTGACAACTGAGCCCCTGACAGACTGACAGTGTACATATACTAGAGTATCTATCTATTTATGGAGTATGAAATCATGCAAGGCAGATTGCAGGTAGGTATGGCGCTGTACTTTTTACAAATCCCTTGGTGATTCAGCCCCGGGGTCGTCCCTGCGTTTGTACCTATGCGTGAAGTCCTCTATCCCTTCTTTGGTCCTTTCCATATTGTGTTCCAGTCTATATAGAGATCCGCATCATGGCAGTGCGGGCTCCCAATCTTTGGCCTCCTCGTCAGGATTGTCTGGAACGTTCTCTTTATTCTCTTGATCTATTCCGGTGTGCATTGGATTGTCCCCATGGTTGAGGGCACATAGGAAGGTTTAAGATCCAACAGTACCGATGATACAAAAAGCCAAGGTCCAAGGATATTCAACCCTAGCTCACAATCTCGAATATCTGCGGCTGTTTTCGTGTCTCTTCCGAATCTCCACGCATGGCTTTCAGATATATAAATTACATGTGATTCGGCTCCATTTGAATGGCCGAATCTGTAAGGGTAAATAGGCCTTCGGTGTATGAAAGGTACAACTCCCAGATCTCTTATGAAATCAACCATAATGAGAAGATGCACCATGCACTCTGCAAATGATTTACTTTTCGAAATCAAAGTCCATGTGAGTCCGTGACGAGACTTTAAACGATTCTGGAACATCTACACCTACTCTGTAGGCGGTGAAGGAAAGAAACGGTTCGGCCCGAACGAAGATGGGCACTGCAATCATTCATCCAGTCTACAAAGCCGATGAAGACTGATCATGGATGCCCCCGAAACTCAAGCAGCTGTCCGGAGGCATACATCTGTTACCGCATGTTTGCGATGTCGTGAGCAGAAGGTGAATGCGAGTTTCCTCCGCGGACATTTCTACCCCGTTTGCTGAAAATGAATCCCACAGCTCAAGTGTGGCCGTGAACATCCTGTCTGTACTCGATGCCAGCGACTCGGCGCGATATGCTCCTATCCCTCTCCCCCTAATCGCCGGGGCCCACGGACTCACCGTGGCGCTCGAAGTCGGGCAAGGGCAAGGGCAACGGAACGTAGTCGGGAACAGACGCGCCCAGTCATTCAGCCTGGCAACGACACGTTATTGCCACAGACGCCGACCATTGAGGCGCGAAGGCCAACTATAGTACAGCATATGACCCCTTTTGACTCTAATGATAACCAAGAAGGGAATTCATATCGTAGCCCTACTCAAGCGGATGGTACGCCCGCAGTGCCAGCCACAGGAACTCCTGTACTATCCGATGTACGCGCCAATGCACGAGCTCGCTGATACCAGAAATCCTTCTGGGTTGATTACTGATGTCTTCACAGTCCTATCCAAACCAGCTACGCACAATGAGCCCGATCGCAACGGAACCAGCACCTATCGCAGACCAGGCACCTCTACCGCCAACTGCCCTTGGTCTTTCTCTACTAGAATTATACTTTACACGCATTTACAACGCATCTTTAATGTTTCACAAGCCCGTCCTATTCCAACAATATCTTGAGCAAAAGCTCCATGGCGTCCTTCTAAGAGCCTTATTGGCATTGGCAACACTGTATGTTGTGGCACTGTCGTTCTCTGCCAAACTTGCTGGTTAATTTTTCTAATATCTGAAGGTTTCTGCAACCCTGTACGTCAGACAGTGAAAAGGAGGCCGCTGGTGGGCATACAGAATTAAAGGTTCTGGGCATATATCACTCTTCGGGCCTTCCGTGGGCAAGAGATGCATTGAAGGAGGCCATGGCTTTGATCGTGGACAGCCCATCTCTTATGGTAATTCAAGCACTTCAATGTCTACAACACTATTGGTTCGGTATTGGCCAGCCCTATCGAGGTAATCTATGTCTTGGTAAGTCTCTGTGGTGCGGTCGATATAATCAACATCTGTGGGCATTTTCTAACAAATCTACAGCGTTAGCCTATCGTGCCTGCCACCTCCTTGGATATAACAAGAAGATTCCCAATGGTGTCATTGGTCTTGACGTGTCACTCGAATCAGAGCTTGGCCGTCGATGCTTCTGGGCTTGCTGGACATCTACATGCATTGTCATGGAGCCAGAACCTTATATCGAAGCGTCGTGGCAGGAGATGGCCATGGTGCCGCTTCCAGGCCTCATTCAGAGCACGGGATACACAATATCTCTTGGCGAGACGATGGATGAGTTTTGGAATTCCAGCACTCTGTCAACTGTACCGATAAATCCTACCTACCCTGGAGCTTTAGTGAAAATGGTGGGTGTCTGGTAAGTGTATTTTTTGGCCCGTAATTTTGAACATGGGGCATCTAATGAAGACTTCCAGGGCAAAAGTTCAACTTTTGTGTAAGCATAATGCCTCTTCGCCAGTTTCAGAGAGGTTCGTTTCCGGGGAGAGATTGTCTCGATTGGCAATCTCAATATTTGACGATGCAGGGCCTCTGAGGGAGCTTGGTCACCAGAGTAGCTGGACTCCTGAAAACCGATGTCTGTTGCTCGTGCATGATGCTCTCTACCATCAGTGCCAAATTAGTATACACTCGATGGCCGTGCCTCTATTTTCGGGTATCCCAAATGACCCAAAAATAGACGCTGTTCAGCAGAGAAGAAGCGCCGCAATCGTTGTAGAACACGCAGACCGATTCCGCCGCCTATTAGAGCCTTATTTCTGCGGAGAGTGTCATGTATCATTTCTACCCCCTTTGGTTGGCTATGGTGCGTTTGTTGTGGCCATTGTCTTTCTTGCCATGGAAATTTTGCCCGATCGGTGATACGAGTAGGCTTGCCGCAGGAGCGAGTGGGAATGGCTGCAGAATAAGCGCTGTGAAATCAATCTTGCAACTCTTGGATCATCTTCGTGTCTATTGGAGGGCTTTGCAACGTCCGGTAAGTCTTGTCGTTTGTCTGGTGGGTGTGGCATCGGTTTTTGACTATCCGCAGTGGGAGATTCTGCATTCTGCATTGCAAGCAGATTTTCCAAAGCATGCGATGCAATCTAGGCCAGCAATTCCCCAGAGTTGTATGTCGAGTGAACACGCCCTTCTTATGCAGAACCATAGTTGGATAACCAATATGCACTCAGATAATCTACCGGCACAACCCAGTGACCGCGAAAACCTCGACACGTCCGCAAGATATGGCCAAACATTGGAGGAGGCGTCAAATGGACAGCCACAAACCTTCGAGGCGATGCCTCCTGAAAAAGAATCAGAAGCCCAGCGTAACTTCCACTTAGCTAATGCTGATAACAATGGTTTCGAGGTAGCAGTTGAAGGGACAGCAAATGATCCGTCAATGTGCCAGATCAATGTACCGCCAGACGATGACTGGTATAGCTTGTCTTTCGCGGAGGCTGGGATTGAGCAGTTTGTTGGCCTTGAACCGTACTCTCTTTTCCAACAAGGATGGGGGACAATTGGATAGAGGTGGATCAGCAAATTTCTTCCGCGCATAGATCATATGTCGTTCAATGCAGCCACCGAGTCGTCCGATGCCTTCTTGGTCATAAAACACCAGTATGGACGAATAATTCCTCGCCTCTGGGATTTGGTAACAAGGAACTTTCCAAAGACACGAGTCGGTCCGATTCGGATGAAATCCACCCATCGGCGTGAGGTAGTAAAGACAGCTGTGTAATTGCCCGTATGTCCGGCTTCTTGACGTCCTCTACATGCATTCCCTCCGAATCGGACCGAATACAGCCATATGCTTCGGGTACTCCAAGACGTTCTCGATGCATAGTGAAGTGGTGACTGGTGATTAGTGATTGCTTCAAGATTGTTGCTTTACCAGAGAGGGAAACCCTATCAACCTCGTAAAAATGAGTGCACGGTGCTTCTATACTTCCCACGAAGGGTATTTAAAGAGGCCAACCGTTTCCAGACTCAAGGACTCCCATCAGAGAACAAAGAAGCTTTCTGTGTGCTAGACTTAGATCCTCAATTTCCACTTACCTCTGCTCCGTCATGCATTTCAACGTCAAGTTTGCCAGCGACGGCGAAACTCTTGCCGGTATCCTTTTCCGTCCCCATAGTGCCCAGGGTAAACTGCCCACCGTCATCTGCGCTGGTGGATGGTGCTACACGAAAGAAATTGTCCTTCCGCACATAGCTCACATCGTGAACGAGGGAGAGGTCCAAGTTCTCGCCTTTGACTATGCGGGATTCGGCGAGAGCTCAGGCACTCGTCGCCAGCATCTAGATCCCTGGCAGCAGATCTCCGATTATCGCAACGCTTTAACCTACGCCGAGAATCGAGACGACGTGGATCCGTTGCGGCTAGGCTGCATGGGAATCTCCTACAGCGGAGGTCATGTTTTGATCCTGGCCGCCATCGACCCCCGTATCAAGTCGATTGTCAGTATTGTGCCGGTCGTCGATGGCTACAATAACTTGCGCCGCGTCCATGGTGAACGGCGCTTCAGCGATCTTGAAGCAGCCATCCTCCGAGACCGAAGACTCCGGGTGACTGGCCAGGAAGCCACGATTGCAATGGCCTCTCGCACACCGTACGAGGAACTGTCCGTGTGGCCCTTCCCTCACGTCAACGAGGTCTTCATGCAAGTGAAGCAACGCGAGGCTCCTCTGCACGAGCATTGGAGCACGATGGAATCCGCAGAACTGCTGCTGAACTACTCTGTTTGGCCTTTTCTCTCGCGGGTGGTCAATACCAGCGTTATGATGATCGTGGCCGAGAACGATAATATTACAGCATGGGACATGGAAGTCCAAGCCTTCAACCAGGTCCCTTCGCCGGCGAAACAAATCGAGATCTTGCCCAATGTCAGCCACATGAGTTTGTATTCGGAGCGCGCGGATACCAATATTGCGGCCGTTCATGCTAAAGAATGGTTTTCCAAGACATTGTAGAAACTGGGACAGAGGGTTCCTGTATCTGCTCTTCATTGTGAATTGCGCTGCTCATCACTCTGCCTTTATCTGTGGTTCCCAGTCTGCTCGAGTTGCCTCTTGCGATAGTTTTAAGTCACCATTCAGATAGGTTAATGGAAGGAAGTTTACTGCTGAAAGTTCCTACCACAAATGCTTGTTGTTATTTGTTACTTCTTAATACTGATTGCTAAATCGCTTCACATCCCTATAGTAAAACTAAAACCCTATCTACACGTAATGAAGCTTACTGTCTAGTGTTTTTCTCTGATAACTAGTTTTAAGCGCATATAACAGTAGGACATCTTAGTATTAATATTAGGACTTATTGTATTGTAACAATCTCATACGAAATAGGCATATATTCGGCCCGAATGGATCGGCCCGATTCGGGAGTCGCATCATGACGTGTGCTGCCCCATGTCGAGTATTATGTAGAACTTCTTCTGCTCTCCACCTTTGCCTCTTTCCAAGTTGCAACTCCTCAGTTTCTCTCAGCTCTCAGAGGACATACCGACAATGCTCATTAACCATTTCTTCAAGTCGAACGAGCCCTTCAGCTATGAGGCCCTCCGGGCTGCTGGCTATAGCAACTACGGCGGGGCAGACCTCGGAGAAGTGATAGCGATTTGTTCCAGAATCCAGCCTGGAAACGAAGACGACTGGGTCCGTGAATGGCAGAAAGCTGCGGAACGAGCATCGTCGAACGCCGAGGCCTCTCGGAGGAGGAAGAATAAAGAAAGCGCCTACCATGGATACCTCCGTGCGTCGAACTACTTCCGCACCGCCGAGTTCTTTCGCCGAGAAAATGTCGACAAAGATCAACTATCACAAACGCTCTATGAAAGTTCCGAGACGGCATTTTCCGAGGCGATGAAGTTGTCTGGATTTTGCTACGAGACCATCAGCATTCCCTACGACGGGACCTCGTTACCGGGCTATTTGGTTCGACCGGACAGCACAAACAAGCCCCGACGCACCATCGTTTTCAACGGCGGCTTCGACTCAACTATGGGTGAGGGATGGTTTGCGATCGGAGCGGCGGCTCTGGCCAGAGACTATAACTTCCTCGCCTTCGACGGTCCCGGACAGGGCGCAGCGATCCGAAAACAACATCTGTACTTCCGACCCGACTGGGAGAATGTGCTCCGTCCGGTGGTCGACTATGCTCTATCGCGCGTGGAAATCGATGCCAATGCAATCGTCATCTTCGGATGGAGCATGGGGGGATATCTAGTGGCACGAGGAGCTACGCAGGAACACCGGGCCCGAGCCATCGTTCTCGACGACGGTGTATATGACTTTGGCTCCGCATTTAGAGCCCCCCAGCCATGGTTTGTTCAGAGCCTGGTGGAGCGCAAATACGACGCAGTTTGCGATTCGCTGTTTGGCTGGGCGCAATACCTTTCAACTGGGATCCGGTGGGCTTTGCGTAACGGCAAATGGACCTTCAACGTGAAGTCCGCTGCAGAGCTGAGTCGAGAAGCCAGCAAATACACTCTGGAGGGAATCAGCCAGGATATCGTGACGCCATGCCTCATTATCGACGCAGAAAACGACCACTTTCTCAAAGGCCAGCCGGAGTTGCTTTCAAAGAATTTGCGCTGCGAACACGAACTGGTCAGTCTGCGAGCAGACGAAGGTGCAGACGCGCATTGCCACCAGGGGGCCTTCTTTCGCGTACATCAGGTTATCTTCGATTTCTTGGAATCGCGCCTTGAGCAGGATGAGGCACTCTAGCGTTTTGTAAGACAGCTTCAGATTCTCTCTTTTTTGATATGTCTGTTCCTACCCCTAATGCCCTTGCTTGTATCTGTGCCACTGTACCACGCTCATGAACTAGTTCAGTGGCTATAATGTGCAATCCTTAAACCTATATTCAAACATTATATGTAAGTAATCATGCCTAAACTTACTTGGCTTATTTTATTTAATTCTCCTTCATTATTGGTTATGACTGTAAAACACTCTTCGGCTCTTTCGTAGCATGGACAGCCCAGGAAGTGCCATGTTTAAACCAGACTGTAAACCACAGACTCCGAGGATCCCATATCTGGGCAACTTGCCGCCTTTATTCGTCCTTCCCTTCATCCTTGATCCCCTAGTTTTCGTTTCCTATCCTACCTCGCCTCCATTTTCCTTTTCACCATCCCGCAAAAGCTCTCAAACAGAACCGAATCCGTCCCCTTCACCCATCGTATCAAAACCCGGGCTCCCTGATCCTCCTTCCCTTCTTTCTTCACCTGGATTTTAAACCCCAGCGCCGCTTTTCCTTCGTCGATCTCCGCTCGATGCACCTGTCCCGCCGATCCCTGCATCTTCCTACGCGCCTGGCGAGACCAGACATTCTCCATCGCGAATCCAACGCCCGTGGTCAGATCCTTCGCCCAAAGCCATGGAAGCGGAAGCGCCGAGAGCTCTGTATCGAGCTTTTCGCTAACGCTGTCGATAGAGCCCGTCTGGATGTCGAATACGTACTCGGACGGGAAGGGGAGGAGATGTTTCGGAAAGTTGGTGATGGAGCGCGCAACGCTCTGGGTTCGTCGTTAGCAGGCAAGTCTTGTTTTGATTCCATTCAGTGTGGAGGTTGGGATATATCATACCACGCTCGGACGAAGATCCCCCCACGACCAAGCAATCGCCCATCTTTTTGTTTTGTTCCCCTGCACGAACTCGGTGACTGCGTAGTTATGGTTCTTCATCTCGATAAGGTTCTCAACTAGGATGGAGACGCTGCTCAGTTTGCCTAGCATCGACGTATACCAGCGGACTTTGTCGCGGTGTTTCAGGCTTTCCTCGATGATCTGGGAGACGAAAGCGATTTCGCCCCCGTCGGTGACCATTTCGATTTCGGCACCGGTGCATGCCTGTTTTTCTAATCTTAGTGTTGTTGATTGAAAGGTTTGGGGGAATGGGTCTTACTGAAAATGGAGGCCGGTCTTTTGCTTCTGCGGAAGATATCAGTTCGTCGCGGGAGGCGTAGAATGGGGGGTTGCACATGGTGAAGTCGAGGCTGGGTTTGGAGTGTTAGTATGCGCGAGGTCTGGGAGGTTGGTTAACGGACCTGTCCGCCCCCAGTTTAGTCTGCAGTGGGATGAGCCCGTCGGTGGGATCCGTCTTCACGATCCGGATGCGAGATTGGAGACCATTGGCCTCGACTGTCTCTTTAGACGTGTGGATGTTGGCATCGTCGATATCTGATGCGTGTGAGTATAGATAGTCCTGACAGGGCACTGCCAACTCACCTGTCGCAATGAAAGTCCACTGCGGCCGCGAAGCACAGCCGAGAAGTGGGTAGATGCTGCAGCATCCCGTTCCTCTGCATACAGTCAGATTAGACCATCTTATCTAGGGCTCGGTGGAGTACATGTCCAGACCCACGACCCTTCGATCAGGATCATAGTCATCTCGGTACTTGTCTCCAGTAGTATCTAACAGGTCTTGGATCCATAGAATGTAGTTTAATCTATTGCCGTCAGACCAGGTACCTTCTGTTGATGTCCCGCGACATTGATAGCCTACCTATTCGGCACCTAAGCCCCGTTAGCTTGAGCAATGATGTACCGGGCCCAGACAGACATACCGGCGGACAGAGTCTGTTTTCTGGGATCTCGACCGTCAAGTCAAAGTCTCGCTTAAGAAGGCTCTTGGTCAATTGCCTACAGGTCCAGTTAGTCACGCGACCAGTCTAGAGCGGATGAATAGGATCCTACCGCATGGCATCCGGATCGCTAAAGTCCAATTGGCCATTGGGCTTCACGCTACGAGCGATCAATATCAGTCAGACTGACGAAGGAATGGCCATCAGTCCCATCACTCACTGCTTGGCGAAGTCGGGCGACTGCAGCGCCAGCGCCGTGAAGTCAACGCCATCTTTGTAAATATTGCGGGCTGACCTCATTGTGCGACGAGCGGCGGATCTCCACGCTAGTCAGAGACGATATACCTAAAGTCCAAAATAGAAAAAGAGAAAGGACGGCTCCGCACCGGCGTGGTTGATGAACCAGTCAGACTGAGGGAGGCCGAGCGAAAAGGAGGAAGGCTGGGGCGATGCCAGGCCAGGCCACAAGGCACCCAGGGCGCATGATGTCACGCGTTTCGCTTTCCCGCCGATCCCCCTCCCGTGCCGTTTCTTCATCGCTTGTTTATCACCCTCTCTTCCTCCTTTTCTTCTTTCTACTTTCTATCCCGCATCAATTGACCACCACAATGGACAAGTTCAGGGACAAGTTCTCGTCCCTCGAGGAGCACCTCAAAGGTCAATGCTCCCGGTGGCCTGCACACCCTGCTTTTCTTCACACTATAGACTGATAGCTGACCGACGATCGCCTTCATGCAGAAACCCACATCAAGGAAGAGGCCCACCATTTCAAGCACAAAGTGGGCAAGTTCTTCAACATCGTCAACCCCAACCACCGCCACGACGAGGAGCACGAGCAGGAAACCGACCGGAAGCGAACCGCGGTAGCCGAATCCCATCGATTCCAGTCCTTCGCCCCCATCCGGGAGAACAATCGCGTCAAGTGGTATGTCGATGCACTGGACTACCTGTGGGCCGTCTCCATCGCTCTCGAGCAGGCCAAGGAGGTCATCTACATCGAAGACTGGTGGTTGTCGCCCGAGCTGTTTCTGAGGAGGCCTCCGTTCTTGACCCAGGAGTGGCGACTGGACCAGGTGCTGAAACGCCGTGCCGAGGCGGGGGTGAAGATTTACGTGATTGTGTACAAGGAGGTATGAACCAGGCCGTCGGCACTGCGCCGCTTGCGATACTGATCCGTGGAATAGGTCAACCAAGCATTGACTTGCAACTCGGCCCATACGAAACATGCGCTGCGCAATCTCTGCCCTGAAGGATCGCCGGGCTACGGAAACATCAAGATCCTGCGCCATCCGGACCACAACATCTTTGAGAACGGAGCCGACATGACCTTGTACTGGGTGAGATCTTCCCGATGAATACGTGCGGAATTGGATGGCTAATGGCAACGGCATGCTATCAGGCTCATCACGAGAAGTTCATCGTCATCGACTATGCCCTCGCCTTCATCGGAGGTATTGACCTCTGTTTCGGTCGATGGGATGCCCACCAGCATCCTCTAGCCGACGTTCACCCGTCGAATCTGAAAGACGAGATCTTCCCCGGACAGGAGTTCAACAACAACCGGATCATGGATTTCCAGAGTGTGGGTGACTGGCAGTCGAACGAAGTCAGCAAAGCGGAGTACGGTCGGATGCCTTGGCACGATGTTGCTATGGGTTTGATGGGTGACTGTGTCTACGACATTGCCGAGCACTTCGTCCTTCGGTGGAACTTCATCAAGCGCGACAAGTATAAACGAGACTCCGGCGTCGACTGGCTCTTGCTCGAGGGTCGCACTGGTGACGACGAAGATCTTGTTGCTGTCCAGCGCCCGAAATACCCTTGCGGCGATTACGTGCAGCACCCCTTCTCGCCGTTGAGCTCGAAACCACTGGGCAACCAAGGGACCGCACGCGCGCAGATCATTCGCAGCAGCGCAGATTGGAGCAGCGGAATCTTGACCGAGCATAGTATCCAGAACGCGTACAAAGAGGTCATCAGCAAGGCGGAACACTTTGTCTACATTGAGAACCAATTCTTCAGTATGTCCTCGAGTCTTTTGGTCGATGAGCAATAATCTAACTCGGATTAGTCACGGCTACCGGCGACCAGCAAGCCCCTATCCTCAACACCATCGGACGTTCCATTGTCGATGCCTGTGTGAGAGCTGGCAAGGCCGGTCGGAAATTCCGTGTCATCATTGTCATCCCTGCCATCCCCGGGTTTGCGGGGGATCTCAGACAGAACGAGGCGACGGGTACTCGAGCCATCATGGATTACCAGTACAAGTCGATCAACCGCGGTGAGCATTCCATCTTCGGCCAAATTTCTGCGCAAGGCGTCGATCCCAGAGGTATGTTTGTTGTAATCCTTCCAGCAGGGCTGGGCTAAGATTCTTAGAACACGTCTTTGTTTTCGCTCTCCGTGCGTTCGATCGTATCAACAAGACACCGGCGCTGGAGGAACTGGAGAACCAAGCCGGCGTGACATACAACGATATTCAGCGGGGCATTGCCGAATCTATCATGAGTGACAGTGTTCACCCCTCCATTGGCAAGGACGGTGACAAGCACGAAGTTGGATATGATACCCCTGAGCAGGAGAAAGATAAGCAAGAGCGGATCGCTCGGTTGCGCAAGTACGAGGAGAAGAGCGAGCGCCAGAGGGAAGGCCACGGTTACATCAGCAAAGACACGGTTTCACACACCGTCATGCTCAACGGAGGCAAGATGTCTGACGAGCCGTGGGAGGGTGACGCCGAGGCCGAAAAGGAGAACTTCATCCAGGAGGAGCTTTACGTCCACGGTAAAGTGTGCATTGTGGACGACCGCATTGCAATCTGCGGTAGTGCGAATATCAACGATCGGGTAGGTCTACTCTGTTTTTGAAACGACCCAAACTAACATGGCACAGTCACAATTGGGATACCACGACAGTGAGCTGGCCATCGTGGTTGAAGATCAAGACTTCATTGACAGCACCATGGAGGGCCGACCTTACAAGGCTGCCCGACTGGCTGCTACGCTGCGTCGGCAATTGTGGAGGGAGCACATGGGCTTGCTTCCTGCGCAAAACTACGATGCGTCTCAGCATCCTAATGCCCAGCCGCCCAACGCCTGTATGAACCAGATCCTCGAGGGACCCGAGAATGACTTTGTCGCGGATCCTCTGGGCGACGACGTGTGGAAGATGTGGACAGAGCGTGCCACGGTCAACACCGAGATCTATCGCATGCTCTTCCGCGCCGATCCTGACGATAACATCAAAACTTTTGAGGAGTACGACAGCTTCCGGCCCAAGTCCGGCAAACAGGGTCATCTCTTCGATCCTTACCAGCCCGTCAAGGAAGTCCGCGAGAAACTGGATAAGATCAAGGGCCATTTGGTCTGGATGCCTCTGGAATTCTTACGGGATGCCGAAATGGCCGAGCCAGGCCTGGCTGTAAATCAAATCACCGAGGTAAGTGTCTCCTGACTCCTGCTAAGTTGCTGGTGCTAACAATAGCACAGAGTATCTACACTTGATTGCATTATTTTGATCTACTAAACGTATATTTGAGGTTATGATTGGAACGTTTTCTATTTTATCTTTGGTAGTTTTGGACTGCCAGTTGGACAAATCATCAGCATATGGTTTCAGCTTAATTTGGATAGTCTGTAACTAATTCATTATAAACATCTATTTCCTGTTGCTAATCGGGCATGCCAATGTAGTCATTCAAACAGACTTGGGCTGCGCTAACTGTTTCGCAGAGTCGATAGTGAACATGAGTGGTAAGTCCTGCTCACAGTCCATCTGAACCGACCCAATTGCAGCTGATCTCCCCGCCATCACTGTGGTGGTCTGGAAAGAACTAAGTCACCCATATTCAATCCAGGCCATGTGTATCCAAGACAAAGCTCACGCGGCCTTTCACCTGGGCATGGGTACTCCTTTCGGAAAGTCGCAGCATGTCTGCATAGGTTGGCCCAAAGAGGGGCTCCCTGCATGGATTGACTAACCGGCTTTTTATTCCACGTCATTTGGTTTATTTCGGCTGATTCATGCCGGCTCGGTGATTCTCCGATTTCAAGATCATCCGAGGAACGTTGGACGCTTTGGTCTCAACCCCTTGCTTGTTCCTGGACGTACAAGGTTGGTACGACATGGTACATTCAGTGTAGCAAAAGGTACATCGTTCCCTGTTGAACGCAACCAGCAGATATACACGCTTCTTGGAATGAGCTACCTATTAACCAGTACCCAGCGTCGACATCCTTCCTCCTTTGGCGGCCTTCAGCGATTCCGCCTCGCTTCTGATTTCTTCGAATGTGGGATTCAGCCCTCGAATTCATATTTGATAGGTTTTCCCTAATCTGCAGGACATTATAATACTCGGTCTCATCGCCGTGTGCATCCCTTACATGACTCCCAAGGCACGCTTATCTCCGAGACACGAACGTAGATGCGGCCTTTCCAAGATCGACTTTTCCTCTCACATCTCCATCGCGTTTTTCTTCGCCACTGCTAATGCCCTCACCTACACCCCTGCTGATCTAGAACATACAGGCTCAGCTCCCCTGTCTGCTCGCCACAAACTCAACAGATTGATCGGGCTGCGCTATACCAAATTTCTGGCCAAATCAGCTTCGCGCACGTATCCAATGCAACATCTTCGGACATCCGTTGGTGCAATCTGTAAAGGCCTCATCTGCATCAGCCCAGCCTATCAACTATGCGTTTAATCTAGATCTCCAAAAAATACCGATCTGGTCTGTCGGCACACGTGGCCTTAATCGTCTTCTTCAATGCATGCACCTCATGACCCCAGTCACTTTCGGATTCCCAAGCAACCAGCCGGGTCTAGATCCAGGCGAAAACAAGACATACACCAACAGCGTGAGGCATTTTAGCGGTGTGTATCATCCTCTCGCATGGGTCGGGTCGAATTCCACTTTCAGCTTGTGAGATGCGCCACAGCCAGTGGCATGTTTGAGTTATTTTGGCTCGACCGAATCACCCGGTCAGTAGCATCGTACATAAGCGATCCAGGTCATGGCTTATGATATAGGTAAAAGTCGGTGGAATTTTCCAGCCCGCCTAGTTCTATCTCCTCCGGTCTCTCCCATGACCAAATCTTTTTCGTCAGATAAATGACCATGACTGGCCAGCAACCCAAATCGAAATCGATCGAATCACATAATTTCCGTACATATTCTCCGTACTAGTGCTATTCAATAGCCATGGGGTCGTCCGTCTAGTGTCCGCCCACATTCATGACATGGTTAGCTCAAGCATGTCGCATTTTTCACCGACATCATTCTCCATAAACAGACCCTCACCTATTTACGGAGCACTCCCATTCGATCCACTCATCGGATGTTACCAGGTAGCGCTGTGTGCATGCATGCATCTATTTATGCATGTGGCAGGTATATGTCTCCGATAGGAAATAACTAATGTCCCTTTCTGAATTCTCTTCATTCTCATTTCGCACCCTGCAGACGGACTCTCGTATCGCCTTTTTTTTGTCGCCGGTCAGGAAGTACGTAACATATAACGTACTTCGTACTCTGTACAGCAAAGTACCTTGTCCAGTGGGGTGGACTAAGTACCAACCCTAGACACTAAAAGACTAGTTACTAATCAGAGACCAGCACTAGGCCTTAACGCTACTAGAGACCTGTAGATAGATATTTTTGAGCAGCACTGCCCACCACACTAGACACTCCTCAGAGGAAACTAATAATAAACAAATGAATAACAAATACTACCTCCAGTACCCGACACAAACCAACCCATTACTTAACCATACATAGACCATGTCCCCATAGTCAAGCACAAAATTCATAACTGCCCCAAAATCTAATACTTATTCCGTAAGGGAAAAGATTTCCCTTGCCTAGGTAGATAGACAGTATAGATAACAATTGACTCAACCTCATACATGCATAACTACACACAGAGATACATACGTACATACATACATTCCAATTCCACTCCTTACATACTCAGAGTAGGTATTCCGACCAGCAAGGCGAAGGCATCCATCAGTCTATCTAGTATCTACCTACCTAAATGTACGTCGTGCATACCGCAGACATGCATGCCCCCCCTCTGGCCCTGCGAAAGATGGGATTGGGCTGGCGCGCGTTCTTGTTCCCTATTTAAGCTGTTTTTTTTAGCTTGCGCGCCGAAGGTCCGCGGAGTTACCTGTCGGGTATTTTTTCCGTTTTGTTCGACTGAGGACGGGAGGTAGGTTTGCTTTCGCGATTTCTATTGGGATGGTTGGTTTTACTGTTGGAGGTGACCAGTACGAAAAGGTTATGAAGGAAGACGTTTTGTTCATAGGGACTGAGAATAGGAAGTTCGCGTCGCCGCGTCGTAGTGTATTGTTTCCTTGCGGAAAGTGAGTCTATGTATGATCTATCGCAACAAAAAAGCACCGAGAACAAAAGTGTAAAAAAAAAAAAAAAAAAAAAAAGACAAATAGACACCCGAAACAAGTAGAGACAAAAAAGAGCCAGCAAGTAGGTTTTTGAAGCGCAGGCCCGACTCCAGCAATGCAATGCTTGCTCAAGAACAACAAACCAACAGGCATAACAGACAGTCGTGGAGAGGAGTAATTCGGCCGTGTCTCTGCTTCATTAAAAAATAATAATAATAAAGAGAGGGGGAAAGAAGTAAAGAGAAAGAGAAAAAAAGGAAAGAACAAGCGGTGGAAAGACAAGGGCTTGCTGGATGCGAAAAGGAAACCTCCCGAGGGGCCTGTTCTCAAATCTCAATGGACGCCTTTGACTTCTTATCGAAAGATACTCATTCCGTACAGCCAAAAGACTTCATCTGGTTGGTGCAGCCTTCTGGGGATGGGATCCGGAGAGTATGATTGGGCCCAGGAGAATGCAAGAGAACCAGGAAAATGTGAAGTGTCAATTAAACAGGGCTGTCTTCGGTGGCCCCAGGGATCCCCCAAAAACAAGAAAAAAAAGAAAAAAAAGAAAAGCCCTCCCCAGATTATCCCCTGCAGGAACCACGCAGGGGTGTCTGCAGCGATAACGGTGCGGAATTTCCAGGAAACTTCGTATCTAAGTGGATAAAGAAAAGTAAAATATGTCAGCCCACTTGTTCTTCCCCTGTCTTTATACAGTCCCCCCCCTTCAGGTTCCACGACTGAGGTCAGAGAGGAGAGTCACACCGAGCCGGAAGAACATCCGAATCGTAGTGGCATGACGTTTGTACTTACCGCGAGTATTAGGATAGACGCATACATGTAACCAGTACTTATGCTTTAGCGGTGTGGCAGTTGTTGCACCGGCAGTGGTTGCAAATCTTGCAGCGCCAAATGGCCACGAATGGGCCCGAATTGCAGTCGGAGCAACGCCAGGTGAGGATGTTACCGTTGGTGGCCTGCACAATGGCGAAGACATGTCCAGAGCACTGGTTTGCCATTTCGGTTTTCTGCTGGATGAGACAATCGATGTCACTCCGGGATGTTAATGAAAGGTCGAGTTGAGAGTAGAGGCCTATAGGACCTTACAAGAATCAGAGGAATGGTGGTGACAAAGAAGCTTTCTCTTGGCCGTCGCTGAACCACGGAACACGGTGGAGAAGGAGGATAAAATCAAGGGCAGCGGACTCAGGGAGTAAATAAAAGAGCTGAGGGAACAAAGAGACAATGGGCCTCGAAGCCTTAAGGCGTTGAGGTGGCAATTGGGATCCGGCGCAAGGGGAGAGTGAAACAGATGCGCACGAGTCAGCTAAGACTTTGTGGGTTGACTTTGAGGAATGAAGGATGAGGAACAAGGTAGAGGAGAGAAATGGAGAGGTTGACAGTGCAAAATCGAGGGAAAATTGAAGCTGATGAGGGAAGGAACAATGGGGATGAAGCTCCATAGTATATATAGGCCAAACTTTCAAATAGGACCAGGGCCAAACAGGATATGAGAGGTATATCCTTCACTGAGGAATCAATAGACACAGAGCGCTCGGAGTGACCGTTCTACATAGAATATCCTAACCAGTGTGACGGTCCAGACCATGGAGAGTAGCAAGCTGCATGGAACAACTCTTTCGCGGCAAAGTGATGCAAGCACCCGATTGTTGTCTAAGAAAGGACCATTAGTGGAGTGGAAGTGGAATAGGTGCGTAAAGGAAAAAGAAACTCGCAATCCTAAAATCCAAAAACGAGCGTAATCGAGAGAAGAAGAAAAGAAAGAAATTGAAGCAAATCATAATAGAAGGGGCAAAAGGGAAAAAAAAAAAGAAAAAAAAAGAGAAGCAGCCCATAATTCCTTTAACCAAACAAATGAATATCATCACACAAAAATAAGAATAAGCAAAATTAATAGGATAGCCTAGCCTCCGAAAATCGTCAGCCCGGCGCCAATAATTCGGCTCTTGGGATTTCCAGTAACCATGGCGCCGGAAAGGGAAAAAAAGAAACAAAAAGAAAGTTGATATATCGCCCAGGCAAGTGGGCCGGGGTGGAGCTTTACTTCCCTCCCCTAAACGCTAGTCAATCGCCATGGGTACGGGATGCTGCAACGGACCTGTGTGAGGTGAGGCTCACCGGGAAGTTTGGAAGCTCAAGAGATCCAAAGCTCCATCCTTAATTCCTTATCTCTAGAGATCTCTCGAAAGCCGAACTTGACAGATATCTGAGAACAAGATCGCGATGCAGGAAATTGGGCTGGTGTGATTGGAGATCGAGAGGTACCAGAGAACCGGTGCTGGGGAACTGGCGTGCAGATCGCCCGGCTCCATACGCGGAGTATAATTATTTTCATATGACAGGAAAGGAGCATCTCATACCAATCCCTCGTAGCATGATTCAGGATCGTGGCTGGCGATTGATATTGAAAAAAAGATCAGCTTTTGGCTGAGCATGGTTTGGTAGGATATCATTTCCATCCTCGACCCACCGGTCATTGGGGGGCTTGGTACTATTATACTGTGGAAGTGCATGTTCGGGCCTGGTCTCCTGTGTGTGAGCATTTCTGGACTCCCCAGGCTAGTCTCGGTCGCTCGTGAGATCCCAGAAATCGATTAGTCGGAGTTGTTTTGGTTTCGTCCTTTTCCCATCCAAGCAACTTTGATCCACTCAAAAGTCAACGCAAGCCTGCGAGGCTAGACCAAAGCAGCATGCATCCAGCTCGTTCCACCCAGCTGGTCGGATGAACTCTCTCTCCTGGGGCCAACTTGACTCTTCCTAGGCCGTTTGTTTGCTGCCGTCCACAACGCCGAGATGCGCCGGTCCACCCCCTTCACCTTCATTGATCCACCTCTCAAACAAGGGAACACGGAAATCTTCAAATCAACTTCGGTCTTTCCTAAGCAATGCCATCCCGGTAGGGCATGCTCGATACGTCCATCATTCTGATTTCATCCCTCCCCAATAAACGTCATGTCTTCCTGCCGGCAGGCTCGTTGCATGACGAGGCTGGTCGGCGATAGAATTTATTTCTGTTTTCACCCCCTGCTGTTTCTCCCAGATTCTGTTTCCCCTCTCTCTTGCTGATCTTAGCCGATCGCAGCGGGCATTTGCAGGAGGATCCGTGGTTCCGCAAACCGAGTTCTGGACTTAGTGGCTTTTCCCAAGGGACTTTGGGTCGATTTCCCGACTTTAGTTCACGCCAGCCGCTAGTCGGAAAGTACGAGAGGAGATGAAGGTGGCCAGTCTGGCTTGTTTCGGAGAATATGGGACTGACTCCGGCCTGTTTGCGGTTCATTGCTTATTTCTTTTTCCATCCCTCGTTTCCTTGGTGTGTACACGATATGCGTTCTGGTTTCCCAGTCCAGTTGGTTCTCCTGCGAAAGAAAGCACCCCGAAGCGAGTGAAAAGAGGGGATAGGGTCGCCAGGGATGCAATATTCATCCTCTCTCCACTTGATAGGTGAGCTAACCCGTCCGCTAGCGGCCTCCCAGTAAGGTAATTTCGGGTCCAAACCTAGTCCCGTCGTTGGTAACCCTAGGAAGTAAATCGAGCAGTGGCTAGCGCATCATGCGTCGTCCGTGCCCCCTTGCCCTGACATTTTCGGAACGATGGCAGGGCAGATTGCACTAAAAAAAGGAAGGGATGCTCCGCCAGACGTCCAGGGGGGTAGGGAAACTAAAACAGCACGCGGTGCACCGACTGCCCTGAGCCCCGACTTCCAGGATTGTCAGGCTTCCTACGGATACGCCTCGGTACCTCGCTGGACGTGTGCGACCCACCGTCCACTTTGGGAGCTAGGACCATGGGGATCCACATGGCAGGTCTGGCTGTTGTAGGTTGAGAGATAGCCAGAGTTTCCAGTACGGCCACATTACGAATTAGCCAGGCAAGCCGAGTCGATCGATCGTATTCCGAACCACGATGAACCCTGTTAAGGACAGGCGGCCCATCGACAGGCTCGGATTCTAAATGGCAGGGCCGAAAAGTCTAGTCCACCAGATAGAGTAGACGGGCTGACATCCTTCTCCGGCCGAATGGAATCTGGAACTTTTGGGGGACGAATATCCTGATCTACCGGATGTCCTTCCCCGGCGTATTCTCGCCCCGGTTGGTTTGGCTCACTCACTAGCCTGACGCCAGTTTCATTTCGTCTCCCGCGGCGCTGGGTTCTAAACTCTCGTCCCGATTCCGATGGCGCATCGTACTTTTGGTGATTTCTGACAGGTCTCTTTTCTCCCCCTTTCCCCCAAAATTGATGACATCTGGCACGTCGCATTCGCCCTGCTGTCTTATTCGCCCCCACAGATCCTGTTTTTATTCTCCGAGAAGCCAATTCGAGTTGTTTCGAACTTCCGAAGTGGCACTCAATCATCATCCTGTCAAGCGAGCCTTCGTTCACTTGTGTTGGTCGACTTCTCTAGACAGTGGGTGGTTTTTTGTTTTTTTTGATCATATCATATGGCCATTGTCTCGAGTCATTCGAAGGGAGAAGCTTCCCGAAACAGGATATAAACCGAGCACCACCGGCTGTTGCATAGTTTCCGCTGAACTGACGGAATGCTGCATTGATTGGAATCAACCAATCCGTCTCCTTGTCAATTCCTCCAAGGTGTGTGTTCCACTATCCGGGTACACGCAGACCGCCAACAATGATCATTTGGGGCTGATTGAAGACGCAGATCCGTTTGTTATGCAGCAGCAAACAGCTACCTATTCGATAGTGCCGTCGTGTGACATCGCTATAACGTCAGCTCGCTGGATGGTGCGCGACATCCCATCTGCAGCTACCCAGCAGATGAACAAGGACTGATGATTTTTGCCGAGGGCCTTTCACCGGGGATGCCATTCAGGACTAGTAGCTAAGCGTTTGTTCAATGCCGTCCGACATGCATCTGGATGAAAATCCCAATCAGAGTCGGAAAAAAGGCGAAAACCTTTTGAGCTGAAGCGCAAACGCAAATACGGAAAGGAGCAGATGAGCGGTCAAAAGAGTGTGTCACAAAATTGTTCTATTCCAAGATCAAAAAATTACGGTAGGTAGGTAAAGAAAGATACAGTTAAAAATATACGTAAGAAATGTCCGAGATGTTATCTTGCACCGCTTCACTGGCTGACGCCAGAGTACCAAGTCCGGAGACATGTAACTCAAGAAAATGGTGCTTCAGTCCTCGTCAACCCCGGCAGCTGCCCATCTCCCTTTGCCCAGTGGCAAAGAGACATGGGCAGCCAACCAGAACAGAATGTTTGATCTCCCAACGCTCCGTTAAGAACAGTCTTGTGAACCAAGTCCGGGGGTATGAATACCTCCTTCCTAACAAGTTGCTCCTGCAGTACCCAAAGTGGACTGCATCGCTGGTGTATTTGAGAATAGTTCAGTCTCCATTGCTAGAGATGCTGTTCCAAAAAGAAAACATAGTGGAAAGGGAAAAGAAATTTTGGGGTTGCCCAAAAAATTGTCATCGTAGTTTCAGACGTTCTCCTGCACACTTTACCTAATAGGATATCTCGAAAGTCCAGGTAAAGGGTTAACTAATACTCAGTCACCCAGGGAAGCAAGGATCCATGAAAAACATCGCGAGCAAAGTACGAATAATGGCTTCCTTTGGTTCCAAAAAGCAAACAAACCAGCTGTCGCTTGGTGTGGGGAAATGAAAATCATCGAATTTCTTCTGGTCGTAACTGTCTTGAGCCATCATCATCTGGATACCAGGCTGGAGCTTTGGGAGTATGCATAGCTCAAAAGACGCCGTGGTATGAATAAGAGAAAAAGAAAAAAGAACCCCATGGTAAATAATGCTAAGCATCTTACTCATTGAGGTGGAACAATGCCGAAACACTTCATGTTTTGTTAGCCCAAACCCGTAGAAGACCTGGAACACTCTCACCTTTCACCGTAGTGATGGCGTCGGATACTCTCGGCAACAAGACTCGATATGTCGATGACAATCAACTTCTTCGACTTCTTGAGCATCAGAGGGGACACTGGGAAAGTGTTGGTCACAACGATGTGATCAATCGACTTGCATTGCTCCATCTGCTCAAGAGACTCATCCCCGAAAAGGCCATGAGTCGCAATGCAGTAGACCTTCTTAGCGCCACCTTTCTTGACAACCGTCTCGGCGGCGGCAATCCAGGATCCGCTCTTATCAATCATGTCATCAACGATGAACACCGTCCGGTCGCGAACGTCACCAACCAAGGTGATGGTTTTCTCCTTCTCAGCAGTCCGTCCCACGCTGCCTTCTTCGTCCGATGATTCGGCGGCGTCAAAGGAGCCACCGAGGGCATGATCAGCCGGTTGGGAGGATGTGGCTGACATGAGAGACTCGGCCATCGGATCGGAGTTGGATTCAGCATTGTCATGATTGGCGGCCGGCCCCGGGGTGGTCTCGCCAGAGCCAGGAGTCGAAGTCTCAGCCGAGGGGTAATCATCGTCTACGAGCTGACCCTGCACAAGCCTTCCGGTGATGACATCCCGCACACGAACGTCAGTGTATTCGCGCGCAGCCTCCAACTCTGACGGGCGGCGAGCACCGGACGAGAGGTCAGGGATGAGAGACCCCGCCGAGAGGGGTAGGAAATCGGCGTTTTGAGACTTTTCGGACTTAGAAGCTTCGTCGCCTCCGCTCTGGACACGCACCACGAAGGGATCTTGCTCTTTCGAGGTAGGGGTCTCAGCGTCGTCGATGGAATCAAAGAAGACAGTGCTATCCGTCATGGTCATGGCCACCTTCGGGCGCCGTCTGTCCGTGGTGACGATGCCAAAGTTCAACTTGAGTGTGTCCGCCAACGAAGTGACCCGTTTGGTGCCTCCGGCATTTTTGCTGACGACCACGGCCTCCTTCCAGCCGGGCACATTCATGCGAATCCAACGCGCAATGAAGGGCTCCGCGAAGAGGTTGTCCACAGGCTTACCAAAGAACCCCTGCATTTGCGATGCCTAGAACGGTTTGAATCTGATAAGAATCCCGCATGTGGTTCGGCGCAGAAAAACGAGAAAAAAAAAAGACACAAAAAAAGGTTGTCCACAGCAGGGGTTGCCCGTTAAGAACTCACATGCAAATCCAGAGTTATCACATGGTCCACCCCGGCAACTGAGAGCAGGTTTGCCAGCATGCGGGCAGTGATAGCCCCACGGTGACTCTTCTTCTTGGATTGGCGGGAGTACGGGAAGTATCTCGACGACGTCAGCATCAACCGCGTAGCATTCAAACTGGAAAGGCTTCATACGGCATGACCGCTACAAGCAAGCAACAAGCATCAAGTCAGCCATGACAGGATCCACGAGATGGGGGAAGGTATCGAAGAAGGGTTGAAGAACGCACCTGTGATGGATTTGGCGGAACCACCCTTGCAGGCAGAGATCATGATCAGCAGCTCCATTACGCTGTCATTAATCTTCCCACTGCCGCTCTGGACGATGTAGACATCTTGGTTCCGAACGGAGACGCCAATATTGACGCTGGTCTCGCCATTGGCGAACTTGCCCAGGTTGGCCCTGGCAGGCTGGGTGCCGAGGCGTTCGCAGATGGTCTCAGCAAGCAAGGGATGAGAGGTCCCGGAAAAAATCTGAACTCCCCGCATTTTTACAAGACGCTAGGCGTTATGAGAGAGCATGGACTGGGGGGAGAGTGAGCAAAGTCAACGTGGGGGAGCAGATAGTGGAACACATCTCCTGTAGTTGAGAGAAGAGAGGAAAAGAAAAACAGAAGGAAAAGCCGGGCGGAGCTTTTAAGGGAGAAAAAAAAAAAGAAGGAAAAAAAGGGCAGAAAAAGGGTCGGCGCGGCATTGGCGTCTGTCGCCCGCCGTACTTCGTCCCGCCCCCGCCTGTTTCCTTCTCTCCCTCTCTCCCCCCTCTCTCTCTCTCCTCCAGCATTCAGACAATGGCTTCCAAATACCCTCCCGTCCAAGGGGGAGGCTCGCTCATCCTCGCGTGGCAAGTCAAACACAAGAACGTTCTCGTGGTCGGTGGCGGGGAGGTATGACTCGCTGCATCTAGTTACCTACCCTAGCTCGTATGCGAGCTTGGCTAATGACGTCTGAATCTATATCCCTGTTTCTAGGTAGCTGCTGGTCGGATCCTACATGCCCTCAACGCCGATGCCAAAGTGACCGTCGTCTGTCCGGCGTCCGGCCTCAACGACGAAGTGGCCTTTCGCATTGCCGAGGGCCAGGTATCGCATGTCGACCGAAACTTCGAACCCGCCGACCTAGACGAGGCGGACATGGTGCTGTGTGCCATTGACGACCCGGAAGCGTCCACCCAGGTGTGGAAACTGTGCAAGGAGAAACGCATCCCCGCCAATATTGCCGACGTGCCTCCGGAATGCGATTTCTACTTTGGCAGCGTGCATCGCGACGGTCCGCTGCAGGTGATGGTCAGCACGAACGGAAACGGCCCCAAGCTGGCGAGCATCGTACGGAAGAAAATTGCCGACGCACTTCCGGAGAACATGGGTGCTGCGATAGATAACGTGGGCAAATTGCGGAAGAAACTCAGGGAGGTTGCGCCGCAGCCCGAGGAGGGCCCCAAAAGAATGAAATGGTACGCTGGCTTGCTCCCTGTCCCCTAGGCAGTTCTTCTTCCTCGACGCTGACCACCGGATGCGGTAGGATGTCTGGAGTCTGCGAGTCGTGGAGTCTGGATGACCTGGTCCGTATGAATGACCAAGATATGGATGGTCTATTGGCTCATTACCAGTCCGGCAAGATCCCTCCGTTGGAAGAGATCCGAGCGGGCTGAGCCAGATTGCTAAACCCTGTTACATGCACATTTTGGCCTATTCCAATATATGCCTTGGGCTCGATGGCGTCTCGGTTTCTTTTCGCCATTATATGATACGATTTATGAAGCGCTGCCACGGAATATAATACCTCATATATGGGATGGTGAAAAATAGAAATATCCGTCTTTTATAGTTCTGATGTGTACATACATGTATAAAGTCCAGCTCAAATAGGAAAACTTCGGGTGGGTTGCTAAAACTCAGAGATCAATGAGGCGACAAAAGAGCAAAACGACAAACAATGCTAAGTCTACAGGTATTTCCATCCAGTGCGAGACAAGCCCGACAATCAAGGAGGCGGAGGATATCCAAAAACGGTAACAAGGAAAGAGAGGGAGAGGGAGAATTAAGGCCCGGAATATCCCTCAGTCAAGGGCTTAACTACTCAGTTTGCGGGCAGAGGATTGGGAAATCGACTTCCTCGGACTGATGGGCATCTGCGTCGCAGGAATGCCCAGTTTCGCCTCACCGATTCTCCGAAGCAGGGCCTGAAGGGCCACCCGGATTTCAGGGTTCAGGTCGCGACTGAGTAGCTCAACGCACAACGGGTAGAAGGTCTCGACGTGCTTATCGAAGCCTTCAGATGGGAAGTTGGTGTAGCCGTCGAGGACATCGACAACAACGGGGCGCCAGGCTAATATGTTGCGATGTTGCGAGTCTTCATCCAAAAGGACGAAGCTGCGAATGATGTCGGCACAGAGTCTAGAGAGAACGAGGATTAATATCTGTCCGAAATCTTCACAAAGTGACCAGGAAACTTACGGGATAAGAGCGGCTTCTGTCGCCGCGCGGCTGCTCTTCCGTTCGTCCCTCTCGTCATGATACATGCGGAAAAGAATGTGAACGTAAGTCGCGGCGCTTCCACTCTCCTGCTTCAGCAGATTTGGTGGCTGCTTCATGAATCCTTGGCGCCAGAGCTGCATCCTGAGTTCCTTGTCTTCATTGAATTTCTTGGCGAATTGATAACTCTTTTTCAGCAGTCCCATCAGTCGGAGAAGCTCATGACTGGGGATCTGTGCGTAAACTTTGTCGTTGGAAAACAGTTCGTGCACAGTCTCGATCATGAGTAATTGAAGCACGCAGTTGGTTATGATTCGGTTGAAGAACCGACGCCGTGCGACGGTGACGGCAGCTGGCTGATGTTGCACGTCGGCTTGTGGCCGGTAGTCCTCCAGCTCGGCGTTGGACGTGGCAGGCATGTCACCCTCCTCATGCTCACGCTGCAATCCGTTGGTCTTCGAAGAGTCGCCGAAATTCTCCGGGACCGATGCTGAGTCGGCCGATTCTGGCGCACCATCCTCGGGGGCGTCCGTCTCGCCGTTGGCGGGCTTTTGTGAGTTCGACGATTTCGTATAGATGGTCGCGGCGGCCGTGAACAACTCGTACGCGGTAGTCTTGCTGAACAGCTCAACAAAGGCGCCCACAACCTTGGTCCAGTGTTCTTGCCTAAACTTCATGACGTTCTGCAATATCAGCTGCTGCAAACAGTTGCTACCGATGCGAGCGATGGTGTCGTTTTCTTGGCAAATGCAGAGAGTCAGGAGCTCCAAGATGCGGTCAAGCATGTACTCCAGGGCATCGAAGTAATGCGTGAAAAGTGTAATCATATTCCTCAGGGCCTGAATCATCGTTGTCGAGAGCCACACCGAGAGTTCCTCATGGTTAGGTACCTTGGACATCTCGGACTTCGACTGCAGCACGACGAAGATGGGATAGAGAAGCTGTCGCCAAAGCACGTCCCAGAACTCTTGAGGAAAGTCGCCACCATGTCGAATCAAGGTATCGAAGAGATACGTCAATGCCCTGTTTGAAACGTGTTAGCGCACTACATTGCAAGATATTCGGGCAACAAAACAGAATCATACCGGGATCGAGCCTCAAGGTCATCGCCAGTCATAAGAATATCCTGAAAGGCGATCAGGATAGGGTACCAGAATTGCTCTTCCTTCGACTGGCGGGTAAGCTGTTTCGCGAGATTGGTAGAGTCAATGATGACCTCTTGCGATTGGTCGCCGCGGTGGGAGAGAGGGCATTCTGGTGTCCTGAGCATCTTCGTGACGGTAGACTTGAGGAGTTCAATCGCCTGTAAGGACTTTTTCTGGAACTTGAAATTCTTAGAAAACTCCGTGAGACAAACGATCAGATCTGGGAAGGCGCCCTGTGTGATCACAACACCGAAACGAGTATTGTAGACTTGGGAGACATGTTCAAAGGCCATGTTTACAATGCCCTCTGTAGACAATTAGATATCTACTGGAATTCAGATGGGTTACCGAAGACTTACCGTAAGGCTCCTTCGCAGCGACGGTGAACACGCCAAACATTGTTTTCCAACCGGAGCGAATGTTATCTCCCCGTGCCTGGATCATCTGTATGAGGCATCGGAGGATCATATCCTTTACAGTGACAGCATTGCTGTTGGCCATGACATGCTCAAACGGCTTGAGGAAGTCCTTTTGGAACTTGAATCCCGGCAGTTCCTCGATCTCCATGAAGCGCATGGATAGTTGTCGAAGCGAGTCCAACGCAAAGAAGACGACCGTGGTGTTCGAATGGCATCCGACCTGGTTGAAGTGCTGTCCAAGCACTTCCCAGATCTTCGACCATTCGATCCTGACTCGAGTCATGTTGTAGTAACTGATCTCAACCAACTTCTGCAGGCTGTATGTCCGAGGAGAGTCGGTCTGCCCGGAAGATTGAATCTCCTGCCAGCTCACCTCGCTCAACGCCCGGATAAAATCGATGATGGCCTCGTGGGAGAGGTTGGCAGTGTTGGTAAAGATACGATCTACACCCCTGATCATTTCAGCGGAGCGACTTTCCATCGCGACTTCCGCGCGAAAGGCTGCCGGGCCATTCACCGACCGCGGACGAGGTCGTCTGGCTGATTGAATCGACCTCCGGGAGCCATCCGAAGAGGCCTGCGGCACAATGCGAGCTCGAGACACATCCGGCAGAGATCCCTCGTCCACGCCGTCGGTCAGGAGCTGGAGTCGATCAAGTTGACTGACGCAAGTTAGGATTTCTCTCCAGGAGCTCTTCAGCCCGTTCCCTTCCGTCAAAGCGACGTCGAGCAGGACCTTCAAAGCTTCTACGTTTTTGGCCACCATCTCTCTGATGTTGCCCAGGTTCGTGAACTTGGCGAGAGCCGTCACGAATGCGACACGAGGAGTCTCCAAGTCGAACGCACAACTAATACGAATGGCAAGCTTCATTCCTTCCATGCAAAGCTTGATGATTTCCAGATATTGGGTATCCTGCATGGGAGCCGAAAGACCGGAAAGGAAAGACATCCAGGTAACGTTGAACATGGAGCCAACATGGCGAACAGAGGTTGCAGGAATAAACCGTGACAGAGCTTCTTTGACGGCGGTTTTGCGCTGCGCCCGGATGAGACTTCTGTAAAGTTGCTCGGTTTTGTTCGCCATTTCCTCAGATGCCTGCGAATACTTCTCGCCCTGAATGTCACGGCCTACCGTTGCAAAGACCTGCCCAGCCCGAGAAGCCAAGCCAGCCGGAGCAGAGGTAGGGATTCCGACGTTGGCGGCATGTTCTCTCTCGGTGTCAAGCACAATTTCGTTCGTCTGAATCTCGTCGTAGATAGCTCCCAGATAATCATTCGGCAGATCCTGATTGTCATTAATGCCACGATTGTTCTTGATGAAGTCCTCCTTGGTCATGCGATTACCCCTGATCTTGGAGCTGTGCTGGTCGGTATTGAGCATGATGACGGAGTAAGACAACACATAAGCCGTGTCTGCGTTAGCAAAAGCATTTGGGTTCTGGGTTGTGTACCGTTCAGCGAACTTAAGCATGAACCGATCGATCTTCTGGGCCTCCCCGGGTAGTCGGAAGTGCTGGAGAAATTGACGGAGGGCATCCACGAAACGCCGCTTTGCAAATTCCATCATGTCCACGAAAGCATGCATAATAGCTATGTTTTCAGCGTCCCCTTCCCCAAGGTATTCACCCAGCATGGCTTTATCTAACCGGTCATTTCGAAACAGGAAGCTTGCCATGTCTTCCGGAGCGTCGGACCGTACGAATCCTTCCTGCACAAAGAGCTTGATGCCGCGCTTGGGTTTGAAGTTGAATTGCTGGATGGCATTCGTGAGGGCAATCTTCCGTTGTTTAACCTTTTCTATCTGGCCAGGATCATCTTCGGCCACTGGCGTTGACCGACCGGTACTGCCATCACCGTCAACTCTCGGCGAGGATAGGTAGGCACCGACGTTCGTGTCCAGCGACTCCCTCGAGTTATCCATGGACTTTTGAGACGAATGGTTCGGAACAGCAGCCGGCGTGTCCGGTATGCGCTGCGATGCCCAATTGTCTAACGATTGCAGAATCTCCACCAAACACTCAACCGCTTGATTCTTCAGTATATACTCTGGAGGTACATTTTGTAGATTGGGCTGCTGGGCATTGGCAATATTGGCGGTTGTGAGAGAAGGGAGCAGGGTACCACGCTGATGCCATTCGCTCCCCAGCTTTGAGATTTTAACATAGTGTTCCTGGAATGTCTGCTGCTGCAAGGCATTCACAGCAACGGGTACACTGCAATACCGTGACAATTGCTCGATAATGCTGCGCACAAGAAGGACACGTTAGACACTGATGATACGACGAAAGTGCATTGCAACATACTTCTGGAAAATGTTTTCTAGCGCCGCCCTGTCACAGTCATAGTTGAGATATATCTCGACTAACGCCCGCGGATCACCCGCAAGCCTTTCCAAGACCTCCATGAAATATTGTTTTTGGAAGGTGGGCGAGTTTCGTTTTTCGAGGATTGCGAGGTAGATCTCTTTCAAAAATACCTCGAGCTCTTTCTGCTTGAAGTTAGATATCATAGGACAGCAACATCCAAAGGCATAACCAATAAAAGTGTACACCAGTGTCAACGAACCTTCATCATTACCCTCATATGCTTCAGCATCAGCCAAAATATCTCGCAGCATACTTCAAAAACTCTTGGCACCGAACTAGAGCCATTGCGGCTAAGACTCAGGCACAGATGGGGCCGGACGGCTTGGAGAAGCGTCATGGCGTCTGCGCTACTCGAGCTCTGTCGGATGGTCAAGAGCGGAGACGTGAACACGGCGACGTGGTTGTTGATGAGGTAATGGATGAGATGGAGTGAGAGCAATTTCGACCGCATGTGCTGAGATTTTAAATCCTGCTGCTGGTCGTGGCTGAGGATCTTATGGCTCAACTTGCAGAGCGCCCTCAGCACCAAAAACGAATCTTTAACGTAGACCTCGTCTTCGTCGTCATCGGCAGACCCGTCGGTGTCTTCCCGGTCCTCCGAAGACTTTGCATGCGCCTGGCCGACCTTAGCACGAGTGACCGTCGTTGGAGCGTTATCGTTGACGGAGGTGACGTCCTTGCTGGATTCGAAACTTTGCAGGGTGAGTTTCTCAACGGGCTCCTTCAAGACGGGTTGGTCGGCAACCGTGGCGGAGGCTTCATCGGGCCCGGGGTCCTCGTCGTTCGACTGAGGCACGTCGGACTCCAGGGCAACGGTGTCCGAGGAAGCTCCCTGTCCCTTTTCGCCCTCGCGCATATGCAACTCCTTCAGCTCCAGTCTCACGCGCACTCTGTCAAACACCGTGCTGACCATCTGCGTCAAAGACCCTTGAGCGATTTGCTGGTTCTGACTCGATTTGGAGTATATAAAGATGTTGTATATCTGGCGAACGGCTTTCAGGAGACCCGCTCCATGCACCACGATTTTGTCATTCAGCACCGCCGCGAGAAGGGATTTGATGATTTGCTGTTGGATCTCCACCGGAGTCGCTTCGTTTTCGAAACAGTCGCAAATCGCATCGATGGCCCGTTCGATCAACGGAGGCTGCGGGGGCTGCGGTGGCTGTTGCTCTGAGGCTGCCTCGGTTTCCGAGTCCCGAATGGCCTGGGCCGAAGGGAAGGCGAAGTAGGAATACGTGATCAATTTTCCAATGCAATCAAGTGCCGTCACTTGCAAGGGGATGCTCAGGCTCTTGGTAGCGATATAAAGAGGGCGGAAAATAAGTTCGGGGTCGATTGGTTGACGGTCCGACTGCTTGACGTTCGCCAGCGCATTTCTCACGGCATCCTCCAGTTCCTTGCTCTTGCGTGCTTCTCTCGATGCGCGGATAGCCTCCAGAGCGTTCACTATGAAAACCGTCGAGCTGAGGGGCGCCGATCGCTGGGTCGCAAATGTGGCAGTTGTCGACCTCGAATCCGAGCGTACTCGGGCATCAGAAGAGGGCTCGTCCTGGGGGGAAGTTGTATCATCATCGACACTTGCTTTTTCGCCGGGAACGCCCCCTTCGGGGGTAGCGGTTGGATCCTCGGTCGGGCTATCTGCAAACTCTTCCTGCTTGCGGTCTATCGAGGGTTCCGGAGCATCCCCGGACTCTGCGGGTTCGATAGGCTCTTGCGGAGGCGATGAATCGTGCTCGGGGGAATCTGCGCCGCCAGCAGGCTCCACGTCGGGTTGCGGTGCAGATTCCTGCGCAATTTGATCCGGACCAGGTTCTAAGCGTTCCGAGACCTCGGGCAAGGTAGGTTTGTGGTCCTCGACAGCCTCGGGGGGCTCGGGAGGCTCGGGGTGCGTGGAGACATCGACGCCGGTCTCCTTGCTGTCTGCCTGCGGTATTTGGGCAGGCTGGTGCTCGTGGGGAGAGCCGTTCTCGACTTCCGCCATTTATGCGATACTCCGTCCGGAGAATCCAGGAGTATGTAGACGAGAGGTCCACATGGGACTAATTGAGCGGAGGGGATTGTAGAGGAGGGGGGGGGGTAGGAGAGGGGAGAGAGGGAGAAGGGACCGGGAGCAGTAGACAGTAGATAATAATGCGGGCCCAGGCACACGGAGGCGTACAGAGTAGGAGTAACTTAGTCGGACTAGAAGAAGGAAGCGTGTCTTCCTCTACGGCGGACGGCAGGCGCCGCACCCGCGGTCTGCTGACATAAGCACGGCGGCTCCCGGCGACTCCATTCCGAACGCTCACCGGGAAGCTCAACAGAAAAGTTCCTTGGAGCTGCAGTCCTCAACTCTTATGATACCGCGTCCTCCCACCCTCCATCTCCATCTCCATCTCCATCTCCTTCCTACCCTCTCTCCCCTCTCCCCTCTTTGTTGAGCCGCGGGCCTCTCTCTTCGTATCATTTTCACAGCATTTGGGCGCCATGGTTGCCTCTGCTGTCCGGATGCGCACCCCAAGCGCTATGTTCCTCTCCAAAGGCGCCTCCTGCCTGAAGAGGCCGCAGACGGTGCACAGATTCAAGGAGGCTCTCCAGTATGTCCCTCCCTTAATGACTTGACCCATTGTCAATGTTCCAACGCTGATGACCTTTTTTTCCGTGTTTTCAGACCCCAATTGCCTGCCTTCTCCGCCCTTTCCCGATACTATGCCTCGAAGTGTATGTTATCCCGTTTTTTTTTCCCGCTCTGCTTACTCGGGCGTTGTCTTCGCCTCACCAGAAACCACTTCGATCTAACATGTTGATTCTTCAGCCTTCCCTCCCCACACTATCATCAGCATGCCCGCTCTGTCGCCGACGATGTTGGCCGGAAACATCGGCGCGTGGCAAAAGAAGGCCGGTGACGGCCTGCAGCCCGGCGATGTCCTGGTGGAGATCGAAACCGATAAGGCCCAGATGGACTTCGAGTTCCAGGAGGAGGGTGTCCTCGCCAAGGTCCTGAAGGAGACCGGTGAGAAGGACGTTCCCGTTGGTTCGGTGCGTGTTTTGTCTGAAACAAAAAAAAATTGGACACTTGGTCTTTAGCAGAGTTTTGCTGACTGGAGTTTTTCTTTCTACATAGCCCATCGCCGTTCTGGTTGAGGAGGGCGCCGACGTCTCGCCGTTCGAATCGTTCAGCCTGGAAGATGCCGGTGGCGACAAGGGAGCCGCTCCCGCTAAGGAGACCAAGGAAGAGTCTAAGGGTGAGGCCGCCCCCGCGCCCTCGACACCGGAGCCTGAGCCCTCCGCCCAGGAGCCCGAGACTTCCGGCGAGAAGCTCCAGCCCAGTCTGGACCGCGAGCCCGCCATCAGCCCTGCCGCCAAGGCGCTGGCTCTCGAGAAGGGTGTCCCCGTCAAGGCTCTCAAGGGTACCGGCCGTGGTGGCCAGATCACCAAGGAGGACGTCGAGAAGTACAAGCCCAGCGCTTCCGCCGCCGCCGGCCCCACCTACGAGGACGTTCCTCTGACCTCGATGCGCAAGACCATTGCCAACCGTCTCCAGCAGTCCGTGCGGGAGAACCCCCACTATTTCGTCTCGGCCACCCTGTCGGTCAGCAAGCTTCTCAAGCTCCGCCAGGCCCTGAACGCCTCCGCCGACGGCAAGTACAAGCTTCTCGGTCAACGACTTCCTCGTCAAGGCCTGCGCCGCCGCTCTGCTGAAGGTGCCCGCGGTCAACTCCAGCTGGCGCGAGGAGAACGGCCAGGTGGTCATCCGTCAGCACAAGACCGCCGACATCAGCGTTGCCGTGGCCACCCCCTCCGGCCTGATCACCCCCGTCGTCAAGAACGTGCAGAGCCTTGGCCTGTCCAGCATCTCGAACCAGATCAAGGATCTCGGCAAGCGTGCTCGTGACAACAAGCTCAAGCCCGAGGAGTACCAGGGCGGCACCTTCACCATCAGCAACATGGGCATGAACGCGGCTGTCGAGCGGTTCACCGCCGTCATCAACCCCCCTCAGGCCGGTATCCTGGCCGTCGGCACCACCCGCAAGGTTGCCGTGCCCGTCGAGACCGAGGAGGGCACCTCCGTTGAGTGGGACGACCAGATCATCGTGACCGGCAGCTTCGACCACAAGGTTGTCGACGGTGCCGTCGGAGGCGAATGGATCAAGGAGCTGAAGAAGATCGTTGAGAACCCCTTGGACCTCCTTTTGTAAGCGCATTTGCGGCTCATTCAGCATACTTGAGCGGGCTGAGACATGCTACGATCGGATTCCTTGTTCCTTGGTGCTTTTGGAGGATTTGTTTTAACATGTATTAAAACCCCTTGTTTTATTTTTTTTTTTTCCGTTTGGGTCATCGGAGGCCCGTTTAAAGTACAGTCTATAAGATCTCAATTCATTTCCTTTTGTTCACACATTCTTTGAGTATAATTCTAAGCTAACAAAGTAAACTACGTATCAGAACCAAGGCGTGGTGGCTTGGCGGAGGGACTCGCGTGCGCCCACTCTATGACGTGATGTCATGCGCTCAATCCCTGGCAGCGCCGCTATAAAGGCCGCCTCCCAGTCCCAAACTCTCTCCTGCCTCTCCGTCCTGTGCCTGCATTTCCCTACATTTACTCTCCTGATCAACGGTCCTTCGATCCTACCCTATCTGCTCCCGTTCCTCTTGTCTTGTCTTGTAAGTGTTGTCGCATCATCCAGTCGACTAGGCCGGTCTCTGAGTATGGCATGATCTCATCGTTCCAGACCAAACTCCCATATCCTCTTCCATTCGGTACCTTCCTACAAACTACCCTTTCAACATGTCTTACGCCGACGCTGCTGCCCAGGGCCCTAAGCAAAGCCCTTCCGAAGTAAGTTCCAAACCCCATCCTCCTCGAGGCTTCTCCAGGCCCTGCCTCGAGTCGACCATGGAATCACGTACTGACTGTTTTCTGTCCGCAGGCGTGAGTGAACCCCCAGCACCATTAACCCTCCTGGGGGGGGGAGGATAGCTAACATTCCAATGCAGCCGCGCGCCCGGCATCAACCGGGTCTACAAGGAGGAATCCGAAAGCACGGCGTCCTTGGTTGACGTCGACTCTCCGCACGTCACCACGGTAGACTCCAGCTACCTGGAGCAGGATATCAAAACGACGACCCAGGCCGAGCGCATCGAGCGCGAAAGGGAGGAAGAAGAGAAGGAGAAAAAGGCTCGCGCCGAGCGCAAGAAGGCCAAGTCCTCCGGTCTCTCTAAGAACAAGAGCAACCCCGTGTATCTGGGCAATGCCCTGCTGCTGGGCGTTCTGGGCGCCGGACTGGGCTTCGGGGCCTACCGAAAACATCTGGATGGGAAGCTCTCGTGGCAGCTTGTTGGGCTGTGGTCTGGGGCTGTCGGGGCCTTCGGTGCAGTCGACTATTTTGTTAGCAAGTGAGTGCATGAGCTGACGTCAGCGTGGGTTTAGCTAACGAGATGTTTCTTTCAGGTGGTTCCTTCAGAACAAATTCCCTCCCAAATAGACTCGAGATCTCTGCGACTGGTGGATGATTTGGGTCTTTTGATTCTTTCGCCTTTTGACCTTTGGTCACTATTACCCCGGGTTTGCCTTTTGTTTCGTTTGTAGAGGCCGGAGTTCATGCGGTGGTGGGAGGGATTTGATTCAATGAGTTATGACAATAGTTTGTTTATGGGCTGGCTGGAATGGGTCATTGCACCTGTTTATTCGAGCAGCTATCATCATTTCTAATACACTCTACTCTTAAACTGCAATTTCTAGTATCGTCACCGATATATATAGTTCCTGGAGGGAACCTGGAGGGGTAGAAGTAAACCAGTACCTGCACCTGACGGGCTCAACCAACATTAAACTCGAGTGCGAAAACCAACCTAGTCAAAAACAACCATTTCTATGCCCGTAAGCCAAAGAAAAGGGCCATCACATCAAATGGGCTACAGAAATGCCCTCTGAAGCCGAGTAGCGAAGGCGGTCAGCGGCGTCAGAATGGCGAGAACATGTGGCCTTGGCCTGCATACGCCGGACGTATTATTGGCATCATCCTGCGAACACGTCGACGCTGTGGACACCGACTCGCTGGTCGTCCTTGGATTTTCTCTTCCTGCATCCAGTCCTACGGTTCTGAGTTCTTCTTACTTTTGAGTTCAGCCGAGATCCGTCTTCTTCTCTGGCCACTTCTGCAGTAAACACAAGCTGCTCATACTGCTCATACAAGAAAGGCATCGCTTTGCGCTTCGCAGGAACATGGTGCGTCACCCCTGCAGTATACTATCTGTGGATCGTGCTGGCATCCGTATTGCTCTCCGATCTCGCTAACAGGCCGCGGTCGACAGAATTCCCTCTTTAATTCCGCCCTCAAGCAGTCTTCTGCTATCCGGCGCGATCTGGACACATTTTCGCAATCCCCCGCGACATCATCTGCAGCGTTGCAGGGTATGTGGATTCCTTTGTATAAACCGTGCAGGATATGTCTTATTCTGGCAAATTTGGGACGCTGGATATTGACCGCATAATTTATAGGCCAGATCGCAGCTTCTCTCGCCTCTCTATCACGAACAATCGACGACTACTCGGCTTTGTCCAAGAAGGAGCTGATCCCCGAAAAACAAGAGAAGGCATTTGAGCGCACCAAGAAATTCCGATCCGAGCTTGTAGACTACCGGCAGCATTTTGATCAACTACGAAAAGAGAGAGAGGACGCGGTAAGTAGCTTGTTTTGCGGTCGTATCTGGGCCTGATGGCTAATAGGAACGATGACCATAGCAATCTGTAACGAATCGCAACGAGCTTCTCGGCCGACGACCACACCATACCGCCACCCCGGAGAACCCGTATGCGCAATCGTCCCTCCCCAACCCGTCGCCATTTGCCCCGTCTTCCTCCCGAGCCGGTCTTAGTTTTGGTGCCTCGCCCGCAGACTATAACCGAGAGACGCATGCGCTTCGCGAACAGTCGTTCCTCGGGACTACGAACACGCAACTAGACGAGTTCATCGACCGGGGGCGGGCGGTGCTGGCGGATCTGGGCGACCAGCGAGAAGTTCTCAAGGGCACACAGCGTCGGTTGTACAGCGTCGCCAACACGCTGGGGGTCAGCGGGGAGACGATTCGGAAGGTCGAGCGCCGGGCGAAACAGGATAAGTGGATTTTCTGGGCAGGGGTGATCCTGTTCTTCCTCTTCTGCTGGGGGGTGTTGCACTTTTTGCGGTGAGGGGGGTTGCTTCTGTAGGACGGGGAGTGTCTTATGCTTATGTATCAATAGCGTAGCTATTTTTTCTTTTGTTTTTTCTGTTGTTTCTCTGTGTCTATGTCTATAACCTGGATCAATTGGCAAGCGGCGGCGTTTGGGGAGACTACAATGAATCGGAGTCCCGCACTGTACTCTGAGTAAATATTTACAGTCAATCCAGTAGAGTAGAATAACAGTAAGCCACTTGTGTGTACAGAGTACAATTGGACATGATGTATGTCCATTGTAGAGTCCGAGTGGCTGCGTGGGGATCGGAAACCGGAGCGATTTAGCCGCCCCAATAATTAATTCCTTCTCACCGGCAACCAGCGGCCCTTCGCTTCTTCCCCTTCCCGTCTCTTCCTTTCCTCTTCTTCTCTCTTCCCTCCCTCCATCCCTTCCTGTCTTCATCCCTCCCCCAATTCATCTGTAGATAGAATCTCTTCTTTCTGTCTCATACCTTCACAATGTTCGCTGCTCGCCAGTCCTTCAACCTCTTCCAGAAGCGCGCCTTCTCTGCCTCTGCCAGCCAGGTGTGTGAAACCTTTTCCTCGTCCCTGAACCTCGGCCCTCTCGTCAACGTGCTAACCAACCTTCTTTTCTCTTCCCTTCAGGCTTCCAAGGTTGCCGTCCTCGGTGCCGCCGGTGGCATTGGCCAGCCTCTCTCTCTCCTGCTCAAGCTCAACCCCCGTGTCTCTGAGCTCGCTCTCTACGACATCCGTGGCGGCCCTGGTGCGTTTCAGCTCCCAATTGCTCGCGCCCCGTGATCGGAGGAGCTTGACTAACCTAGTATCTTACCTCGTACAGGTGTCGCTGCTGATCTGAGCCACATCAACACCAACAGCACCGTCTCCGGATACGACCCTACTAAGTCGGGTCTCCATGATGCTCTCAAGGGCTCCGAGATCGTCCTCATCCCTGCCGGTGTTCCTCGCAAGCCCGGCATGACCCGTGACGGTAAGCCCGATTGCGCAATTACCGGACCCTCAATCACAAGCTCCTCGGAAGCTGATCATTTTGAAACTGAATTAGACCTCTTCAACACCAACGCCTCCATCGTCCGTGACCTTGCCAAGGCCGCCGCTGAGGCTGCTCCCGAGGCCAACATCCTCGTCATCGCCAACCCTGTACGCAGCCTTCCCCTTGCCATCCTTTTTCGAACCCGACCACTAATTTTCTTTCGTTAAAGGTCAACTCCACCGTCCCCATTGTCTCCGAGGTCTACAAGGCCCGTGGTGTCTACAACCCCAAGCGTCTGTTCGGTGTCACCACCCTTGACGTCGTCCGTGCTTCTCGCTTCATCTCCCAGGTCCAGAAGACCGACCCCTCCGGCGAGACCGTCCCCGTTGTCGGTGGCCACTCCGGTGTGACCATCGTTCCCCTCCTCTCCCAGTCTGGCCACCCCAGCATCGAGGGTGAGACCCGTGACACCCTCGTCAACCGTATCCAGTTCGGTGGTGACGAGGTTGTCAAGGCCAAGGACGGTGCCGGTTCCGCCACTCTCTCCATGGCCATGGCCGGTGCTCGCTTCGCCGAGTCCCTCCTCCGTGCTGCCCAGGGCGAGAAGGGTGTCATCGAGCCTACCTTCGTCGACTCTCCCCTCTACAAGGACCAGGGTGTTGACTTCTTCGCCTCCAAGGTCGAGCTCGGCCCCAACGGTGTCGAGAAGATCCACCCCGTCGGCCAGGTCAACGCCTACGAGGAGAAGCTCCTCCAGGCCGCCCTTGGTGACCTCAAGAAGAACATCAAGAAGGGTGTCGACTTCGTTGCCGCCAACCCTTAAATTACTCTTCTCCGATCCACACGAGAAGTCCCTCAGGGTAAATAAAAATGGTTAGATAGATCGATTCGTCTGCAGCCGCCTGTCCTCCTTGTATAACAGTCCCTTGTTTTATTACCCATATTATACTCCTTATTCCCCCGACCCGCATCGACTTTTATAATTGGAGGGTTGCGCAGCTGCAGAGTGGACCACTTTTTTTTTTTTGTTTCGTTGTGATCGAGTCTACGAAGAGATTGTTTTCATTTACGTGAATTTTTTTTTTCTTTTCTAATGGCTCGATCTAATGGAATGGAATGGAAGTTGATGGGGGGGGATAACATGACTGACGTATGTTTCCATATCATAAATGAAAGGATTTTTTTGTTTACCTGCTTGACTCGTATGTCGTAATCTCGTACCTTGATCATGACCTCACAATCGTATCTTAAACGGCATTGTGTTGAGATAGTAGCAACGATCGATGAATCGGCAATCCATATCCACAGCCGAGCGCCAACTCCAATCTATGCGAAAATAATCCGAAAGAGAGACACAAAGAGACCGCTCCACATGCATTTCTTCTAATTCATTTAACATAGCCCAATCGAATCCAATCAATCCGCATCTCACTTCAAGCCAATAAATAAATGGAACCTATATACCCAACCCGCTGGCAGCTGCTAGGTAAATAAACAAGAAAATCAGGCACGATCCAAACAAGGTAGGTATGTAAGAAAAAGCTACCTAGGTTGGTAGGTAAGTAGGTAAAGTATACTAGGAGGACCAATTTAATAAATAGTAGATAACTAAACAGAAAAGTAAACAAACGAACAGACAAATCGATAGATAAATAAATCAAGTGTCTTCGCTATCTTCGCTATCTTTTTCGCCAGCCGTAAATCAAAAAAATCAATCAATCAATCAATGAACCAAATTATCATCGAACCAAACCAGATCAAATAAAGGAAGAAATGGAGTGAAAAATATCTGTCTTTGCGAAAACAAGTGAGCTGGAGAAATAAACGACTCAATATTGAAAGATAACAAAATGTCGACTACCCCAACAGAACAACAGAAAAGGCAGACGAGTCCAAAATAAGAGGATTAGCATAGATTGCATAGCATGGCGTAGCATCGTAGAATCGTGAATTAGCATCGTCAAGCATCAAGCATTAAGCATCAGATATAAAAACCAAAGAAAGAAAGCATGCAGACAACTGGAACAAAGTGGAACGATAGGGTATTCCTGTATTCTTCATGCCTTGCGCTCCACACCCATGAAATAAGTGAGAAAAATAATAAAAAAATCGATCATCGAAAGCATGCAAGGTAATTACGTATAGCTTCTCATCGCGTCAATGTAGCCCATACCGCCACGAAGATCATGATCGAACGTGTCGGCGACGTCGAGGACACGCTTGATGTGTTCCATGGAGAGGGGATTGCCTTCATTGACGGCGAGCGCTTGGGCGGTGCGCACAGAGTTTTTGATCTAGTTTCAGGTTAGCTTCACAGAAGAACGGAGCATAATTAGGAGCCTCAAGAGCGGAAGACTTACTTGACGACCGTTCAGATTGTGACGAGCCAGCGCATCGTAGTCCTTATCAGTGAACTTCGCGGTCTTAATGCCCTCCATGGCCTGTACGCGCTCGAGGAACAGCATCCAGACGCTGCGTTTTGCCTTAGCTGGGAGCTCACCGTACCGTAGGGCAACGTGGATACGGGACTGGAAAGCGTCGTCGAAAGTTTCGACGCGGTTGGTCGTCAGGAAGAGAATGCCCTGGAAGTATTCGAGGAGACGAAGGAAGATGCTGACCAGCGCATTGCGGTGGATGTCCTGGATGGTGCGCTTCTCCAGGAAGATGTCGGCCTCGTCCAGCAGAAGAACAGCGCCCCAGGAGTGAGCGATGTCCAGGATCTTGTTCAATTCGCCTTCCAGGGCGCGGGAATCGGTGCCCAGCTCGCCGGCGCTGACCATGTATAGGGGACGCTTCAGCAACTCGGCGATGCCTTCGGCGGTCAATGTCTTTCCAGTCCCTGGGGGACCATGCAGCACGGCAACGAGGCCCTTGCCCTTACCCTGGATGACGTCGTCGATGTTCTGCGCTGCGCAGAAGGTGTGCGATTCAACCAGGGCCTTGACGATGGATTTCTGGTTGTCCGGCAGAACGAGCGAGTCAAAGGCGTCCTCGTTCCAGTTGATGTCGCTGATGCCAGAGATGCTGAATTCGAGCCAGAGTTTCTCGCTGAAGGCGAAACCCAGCACCACCGGACTGGCGATGAGAAGTTCCTCTTCGGTGAACTCGCGGTCAGTGTCCTCGACTTCGTCCATGTCTTCCTTCTGAATCTCGTTCCCGTTTTCGTCTAATTCCACCTCGACAACGTGCGGTTTGCCTTCTTTGTCGCGAATCAGCTTGTAGCGCACCTGAGGGGCGTCGGAATCTTTACGGTGGGTGAAGGGCTCCTCCGACTCCGAGCCAGACATCGGACAGCAGCACCCTTCGCTGCCATCGTCGTCCACATCCAGGTAGTCGGGATCCTTGGGACGCACAGTGCTGATGGGGTAATTGGGGTTAATGCGCCGATGGAGGGCCGGGTCGATCATCACACGTCCATTGATATTGACTTTGATCACGTTGCGCTTCCTCTTGTAGAAGGCCATGCCCTTGAGGTAGCGGTAGTTCATGCCACGGAGCGCCACAAACTTCTTGCCGCGCTCGATCAACTTGGCCTGGACGCTCTCGGCGTCGCGATGATACTTCAGAGGGTAGCAGCTGAGACTAGTGATCTTTCGAGCGCCTTTGAAGCTCTCCACTTCGGCTGCCATGGTACCCATACCGAAGGATTTGCCATCGTACTCAAGGTAGCGGCCCTCGATGGCGTACCATTGGCCCTTCATAAACGAAGACTCCTTGGTGGAGTATTCAATCTTGAACGCGCGTGGCTCATCCTGGTTACCGTAGGTAGGAGTGTACGCAACGGTGTTCGGCTTGAACAATGCCCAGAGGAGGTCGAAGGTGATCATGTTGGCATCCAACAGGGGGTAAAGCGTCTTTTTGGTCTCCGCGTAGTCCGTATCCAGGTATTTCAACAAGACTTTGAGGTGCTGCGCCTTGACATTGGCCACGTTCCTGGCCTTTTTCTTTTTCTCCGTCTTCGCCTGCTGCTTCATCTCCCTCATGTACTGGCGGGTCTCTTCTAGGTACAGGAACAACATGTTGGGATCAACCACGGCCGTCTCCTGCACTAAACTGACGCCTTTGACACCGTCCATGACCTTTGACAGAGCGTCACGGAGGTGTTTGCTCTTGATATCCACCACCGTCTCGAGGTATTTGTTGTCCCAGTCAAACTTGCGGCGCACGGTGAAAAGATACTGGTCCCACTCGTTGGCGCCGAGGTCGTCCACGGTCTCGGTCAGCTTGAAGTTGTGTATTGTATTGTCCCATACTAAGGAGGTAGAGAGAGAGAGAGAGAGAGAGAGTTAGTGGCAAAAACACGCAAATTCGGGGAAGTGGCAGGAGGGATACATACGTTGATCGACCCGTTTGAAAGCGATCTTTGAGGCGGCCGCCTTCTTCCTGCCCTTGGACCGATGCGACCCTCCCTTCTGGCCATCGTTCAGACCGTCGGACGCTCGTTTCCCGCGATGCTTGACCCGGCGCTTATCCCCCTGCTTGAGTCGCAAGGCCGCCAGCTTCTCTTTAGCCAAGGACAGCATGGCATCGTCCACATCGATCTCATCCTCTTCCTCCAGCGGATCCTCGGAAATCTCATCGTCGCGCAATATTTTCTTCGCCATTCGTCCCTTGAGTTTCGAGACCAGCTTCTTCAGCTCCTTCTCATCCAGCAACAAGGGATCCTGGCTGTCCTCTTCATCGGATTCCGACTCATCCTGATAATGCGACCGCGTCTTCTTCTTCCTGCCACCCTTGAGCGCCCGCCTCGTCCGGTTATTCACCCGCCTGCCGCGTCTGTGCTTCCGATCCGGCTCGGACTCTGACTCCTCGGAGGGGGACTCTTCCTCCTCCTCGTCGTCATCTTCGGTCACGCTGTCGAGGTCGTCCTCGTTGGAGCTAGAGGCCGACGAACTGTCGTCGCTGGGGGTGATGGAGGAGGCCTTGTGAGACTTATACTTCTTCTTGGGGTCTCGATTGCGGTCCGACTCCTTGGCGGGATGTTTCTTGCAGGAGTCTTCTTGGGGGCCGTTTCGGAGACGGAGACTGCGGACTTGGCCTCCGGTTTGACGGCGTTATTATCGACCGGAGGGTCGGCTTCGTGCTTGGTCTCGGCAGCGAGGGCAGAGGCAGTATGATCGGCCATCTTGGAAGAATACTCCGTGGATGGTTACGCTATGCTTTGCCGTGCTGGTATAGTTCGGAGGAAGATGGGATGGAGATGATTGGGGAAGGATCCCAATGGGGCCCCGCAGTGGAGCTGTCAGGAACGGACCGGGGGAGCTGTGGATAGCGTGTCTACCGAGTGCGAGCTAGCAGGCGTTAGTCACTAGAAACAGGACAGAGAAGAACAAAAGAGCAGAACAGCGAGGGGGCAAGCAGGGAAGAATGAAGCAGTACTGACATCGACAGGAAGGTGGTGGATACCTGGGGGGGGGGGGGGGCAGGGAGAGAAGCGAGCAACGAGAGTAACCGGGAGGAGAAGGAAGGTAGAAGAAAGGAAGGGCGAGAAAGACGAGAGAAGGAGAGGAAAGAAACAGAGAAGAGAAGAGAAGAGAAGCGAGGGAAAGGACAGGACAGGACAGGAAGGGAAGGGAAGGGAAGGAAAGAAAAGGCGAGACGAGCGTCTGACAGCAAAGCGCCTTACTTTTGGCCGGGCGGCGAGGATTGGCTGGGCGGCGTCTGGCGGTGAGAAACGAAAAGAATGAGGCGTTCACGTTGGAAATCAGTAAGGAATCGCAGGTGAAAGAGCTAATGGTCTTGGTTCTGCTCTCTGCATGTACGCTGTCTACTGACGGAGGGTTATCGATTCCTCTACACTATATAGTTACATGTATAGCAGTATAGATATACAGTATGTACACCTGCACTTGTAGATACGTAGATCTACTTCCTACTACAAATACTTACCACCAGACAGACAAAACCAGTAATCCCTGCAGGAACCATCCCTTCCAATCAGGCTGCAATGTTGTTTGGCCGGTTGGTTGGCTTGGGCCATCACAGAAGTCATCACAGCGGCTGGTCGCGCGGAATGTCTCATGTGGCGTGCCCAGTTTCATGCCTTCATGGCCATTGAGTGACTTCTGCCCGTCTCTGAGACTATGCTGGTTTGCTTGTAGCCAGTCAGCAAGCCAGTCTGGGGGATCGTCAGGTTTCTGGCTCCTTCAGCTGACGCTGTGCTGCCTGATCCTGGCCCAGCAGGCAGGCACTGCTGCAGCCTGGGATCGGAGAGATCTAGGAGACTTGGGAATGAATCTGGCCTGATGAGTCATGGCAGCTGTGATGTGATAACTAGCTGGCCTGTACTACGCATGCATAGTATATAGTGATAGTGCCGTGTCTTAAGGTGCATCGACCCTGTCTATACCTGCCAGTCACGAGTCGGCCGAGCCCTAAAAAGTACGCACGGACGCTGTGATTTGGAGATACGCCAAGTATAACTTCATCTTGGTCCTCATTCTGTCCCAGTCCAGTATCACGGCCTCAATATGTTTCATTTCAAAGCTCTAGACCTGTAAATGAATCATTCCCACCCTTCCCCTAGCCCCCAGCAAACACCCCCAGCCGCCAAGTAGTGAACGCACCAGTGTTAGTGAATCGCCCAGACGATTCCCTTAACACCAACACGGACCCGCAATGCTCCTGTAAACACGATTCACTCACAGTGTCAGCCCACTCGCAGACTGATCTCCTCCCTTCTTCCTCCCTCTCGCAACCTCCGTCGTTCCCACTCTCACCTCCCTCCTCACCACCCCCATCCTCATCCTCATATCCGCACCCAGACATGACCCCAACCCCCGATTCTCCTCTCTCTGTACCATACCCTCACATCCATCGCACTTCCCAGTTCACTCCTATGAACAAGCCGTTCTCCCACGTGGAAATACCATCTGCTTCCAAAACTACTAAAGCTGAGAGCATCAAAATGGCGTCCGAGCCCGAGACTCCCGGCGCTGCTGCTCCAGAGCCCATGGAGCTCTCCACCCCCTTCAAAGAAGAGCAGGCTGAGACCACCGAGGCAAGCTCTTCTCTTCATATCCATCCCAGCATAGCCAAGCAGGACAAAGCAAAAAACTAACAACCCCAGGCGCAAACTCCCACCCCGACTCCTACTCCGCGCAAGCGCGGCCGCCCTGCCAAGGGAAAGACCAGCACCGTGGGAACTCCCAAGACCCCTACCAAGGGAGCTCGCATTGGCAATGACAATGGCAATGGCAATGCCGAAGCTGGACCAGCCGGCGCAGCCTCCCCTGGCGAGGACGAGGACGCAATCACCGAAACCGAAGCGTCGCCCAGCAAGAAGGGCAAATCCAGTAGCACCAGTGGCAGCGCCACCAAGAAAGTGATGGGACCCATCCCGACCAGCTACGAAGGAGCGGGAGCCTCTGATCGGTTGCTGCTGCGTATGCGCGATGAAGACGGTGCCAATTGGCCCGAAATTAACGAGGCCTGGATGGCCATGACCGGCATCACTGTGGGCAGAACCACATTGCGCATGCGTTACCGGACCATGAAAAACAACTTTGTTTCGGTCGAGTTCGAGGACGTATGTTCTTCCCTCCTTTGATATACTTCGCATCTTTCTGAACACCAACTGACCAAAGCCAACTCCCCAAAACAGGAAGTCCGCCTGCTTCAGGCAAAGCATGAGGTCGAGGAGCGCTTCGAAGTCGACAAGTGGGCCAAGATCGCTGACCTGATCGAGGCCAACGGGGGCAAAAAGTACCCGGCCGTCAGTCTGCAGAAGAAATTCAAGACCATGGTGACCAAGCCTGCTGGGCTCTCCGCTGCTTGTGGCAGCTTGTTTGGTTCGCCTTCGGCTTCTGCTTTGCCGTCCGCTTCTACTAATGCCACTGGCACTCGCCCTCGCACTGGCACTCGCACCGGCAGCGACATCACTTGTAATTCTGCCACTACTGCCACTGGCGACGCCGAACTCACCACCAGTGACGTCAAAGAAGAGGAGGCGTGAGTGAGCGAGTGATAAGTCATCTGTCGCCCCTAGCTCTCTTTTCATTCTGACTTTGACTTGCATATGCATTCATCTGGTTGATGTTCTTCTTCTCTCTTTCTCCACGGCATAGGATTGCATTGCATTGCATAGCGAGGTACAAGCATAGCACGGCGCAGAAAACTGTCCTCTCATCTCTGGTCTCTTCTTTCTTCTCTTTTGTCATCGTCGGGACTTGACTAGCAAAAAAGTCGTGGATGGAGCTTGTCCCTGAATGTTTTGTTTTGCCTTCTTTTCTTTCACTTCCTTCATGTTCACTTCACGGATGCCTCATCCAGACGTCTGTTCTATCACTTGAATCGAGCTGGTTCTGAAGCCCGATTCAACTGGATGATGGCGGTTGAGGGGATGAGTGGAAGGTGCTGGTTGTGTTGGGGGTTTTCTCGTTCTGGTAAACTGGGATAACTCACTGGACTGGATTTGTTGGTAGCTGGGCTACTTTAGTCATGAATGAATGTCATCCACGCGAAAAGATTTCTTCAGGAATAGCCTTCGTAAGCTGGGGGGTAACTCTGAGTGGTTTATAAGCCGGGATCAACAGGTCGAGACAAGTATTCTGCAGTAAGTCATAATGCTGATTTCAATGCTCTAAACTCGTTACATCAAATGAACGGCCATCCAGCCTTCACACCTATACCATACCAACCTCGCCGAGCCAGGTTGAACAGAGAAAAGGAAAAAAAAAGGAAAAAAAAGAAAAGAAAAGAAAAGAAAGAAAAGACAACCATCCACGCCGTAGAGGTATCTAGTTACGCCCCAGAGAACCAAAACAGAAACGAAAGTAAAGAAGCCAGGCTAAACATTCTACCAGAACCAAAAACAAAGAGGGCAAGAAAGATCACAGAACGCTTATCTCCCTCCTTTCATCTCGAGGATCTGAATCCCCCGTCCCCTTCGAAGACATATCACTGTCAGACCGGGGCACCATGGCAGGACGGATCTTCGCGCCCACGAATCCTCGCCGATCGCGTCCCGTGCGGCCGCGACCAAGCCAATTATGCTTGAGCGCTTTGCTGAGAACCTCGACTTTCTCCTGGGCGGGATCGCCCGTCTGCACGCTGCTGAGGACGCTGACGCACTGGAGCATGCGGCCCACGGTCTCGGTGATGACCTGCGACGTGTCGGCGCCGCGGTGGATGATGGTGGGACGTTGCGTTGGGGAGGAGAAGGATTGGAAGATGAGTTGATCCGGGTTGGACGAGGTGTTGGAGGCGGCGCGGCTGCGGTTGCAGCTCATCGAGTCGGACGAATAGCTACCGGCCGTGGCGGCGGCGTTGAGGAGCATGGAAGATTGCGAGCTGTAGCTGCCAAAGCCTGCATCCAGGGAGGCAGCTGTGGCGGGTCGGCCGCTGTTGGCGCTGCTCTTGGTGGTGACGCTGAGGGCGGCGTTGCCCAGGTTGATGTTGTCCAGGCTCAGACGCGAGAACGTCGCCTTGAGGCCGTCATAGCGGAAGAGAACCACCATATCGCGGAAGGCAATCAGAACCAGGTTGCGGACTTCGAGCTCGCAGCCTGGATAGTCCCCATTCAACGCACCGGCCCAGAATTCACTGGCCTCGCGCGGGTTCATCACGGTCCCGCGGCCCTTGAACTCCAGATCCAGCGGCAGGAATACCGCCTGGATGAAGGGAAGAATCGTGCCGAACACCAGCATCCAGATCTGCACCAGGTGAGGAACCATCTTCTCGTCCGGCACGCCATTCAGGGTGTGGTTCAACGAAGCGAATCCCGTTTCCAGCAACTCTCGAAGGTCGTCGACAATGGCTGTCGGCGTACGCTTCTGTACACATCGTTGAATGTGGATCATCACCAGCTTGTTCAGGTCCTCAATGGCAATCCGCACGTCCTCGCCGTCAAAGATCACCAACAGCTTGGCCTTCAGGAAGTCCCACGCATCCTCGGGAGACATGTTGTTCAACCCGAATCCCTGCAACGTCTCTCGCAAAGCAGCCTCCGCCAGAATCCCCGTCGTCGAGCTCCCCAGCGACGACGGTGCAAATGTAGTCTGCGTCGTGCCCGGGGCCGTCGAATTCGCCAGCCAGTCCTGCTGCTCCGACTCGGCCATCGCCTTCTCTTCCTTCTTCTTTTCCCGCAACGCTCGGCCGCCGTGCAGGAGATCCAGCCCGCTGACCGACTTGCTGAACGTCGTCGATGCCGCGTTGGGTGAGATCGGCGTAAACGAGTACAGCGATTGAGGGGCATTTGGATCCGACGGTTTGGAGTTACTCGACGCGGACGACAGCGGCAGGTTGTAATGATCGTCGCCGCGGTCCTTCAGCTTCAACTTCTGCCGCGATAGGAAGTGATGCTTATGCTTCTCCTTATCCTTCTCCTTGTCTTTCTCCTTCTCCTTCTCCTTTTCGCCGCCCGTCGCCTTGTCTGCCGGGACCACCGTGCTCGCCGACGCGTTGGACAGATTATACATGGACGAGTTATTCGACGGGAACGTGTCCGCCAGGCTGGTCGTCGAGGCGCTGACAATGCGGGACAGTCCGCTGGCGCTAGGGAGGCCCATTTTGCTGGGCGACGGGAGCCCTCGGTCTTTCATGAAACCGTCCTTGTCCCTGCTGATGCCGATATGTTTTGGCTTCGAGAACAGCTTCTTCTTGGACTTTTCCTTCTCGCCCTTATGTTTGTGCTCCTTGTCGGCCGGCTCTAGCCCAGGCGGTTGCAGGCTCGGTTGTCGCGGGAAGACGAGATTCGCCGCAGTCGTCGCCACATGCTGATGTCCTCCCTGTGGTTGCGGTGGCTGTGGGGGTTGCGGAGACGGCGGTTGGTGATGCAACGGCGGCTGCGACTGTTGCGGCTGCAGGCCATTCTGATACGAGGGTCCGGACAAGCCGCCGGACCCAGGAGGCGCCAGCGATTGCGACAGAGGCACGGGAGGCGGGGGAGGGGGCGACAGGCTGCCGGCTCGTCGATGCCTGGCAGCGTCGTCAGTATGGGGGAAGACCCCGTGCGGCGGGCGTTGTTTCGGAGGAAGCTGTTGCTGAGCAGCGGCCGTGCCCGGCTGCTGCGACATGGCAGCCTGCGCGGCGATCCTGGACGCGGACAGGGTGGCTTCGTGCGTGGAGGCGGTTGGCAGGGAGGGCTCGAAGAAGCCCTGCGAGTGATGACGGGAGCGATGGCGCTGCAGTTCGGGCGGGAGAGCCCGACTCGACGGCTTCCTGCCGGCGGGATCGTTCGGCGGCATCACGGAGGGACGCGCCAGGTTGGCCGTGCTGGAGCAGCTGGCGCTGTTGGGGATCGACGAGGTGCGAGGGGGTCGGGGCGACGAGGCTCCGGGCGGATACTGCAGAGCTGGCGGCGCAGGCTGGGCCGAGACGGTGGTCACGCTGGAGGTGATCGATGAGGCATCACTGCCAGAGGAGCCGGGACGATCCAATTCGCCATCGAAGGAGTGACGAGGAGGGAGCGAAGGAAGAGGAGGAAGAGGAGGCGCGGGCGATCTGGAGACTCGCTCCGGCGAGACGCGGCGAGCGAGCGTAGCATTCTCGATCAGGGCAATCAGCGGTAACCCATGGTAGGGACGGTGACAATGGCAAATGGCAAGGATGGACGATGAGATCACGAAGAAATAATGGCGTGGTGCAGGAAGTCGGTCTGGACTTCCGACCGAATCGAAGGTTGCAAGAAGGAAGAAAGTCGGTTGCCTTCGATCGTCGATCTTCTTCCGATCGCCCCCGCCTTTCTTTGTTCTCTTCCACCCCATCTTCATCATCTTCACCTTCTCTTCATCTCTTCATCTCTTCATCCTCTCATCCTCCTCTCCCATATCGCTATAATTTTGAAATACTTTCTCTTTCACCATGTCTTTGCGCGCCGTCTACAACACCCCTCAATCGACGCACGCCTTCGAGCACCGCCTGGCCTCTCCCCCCTCGTCGGACGTCAAATCCAAAGTGACCTATCTCTCCGAGCTGCGCACCCTCGTCCCGACGCTGCAGAACGACATCAACGTGTTCCTGACCGAGCGCATGGAAGAGGACAAGAAGTTGGCGGAGGCGCAAGGCCAGAAACTGTCGGCCCAGGAGGCCCAGGAGGAGGAGAATTACGGAGAAGAGGTGGTCGAGGAGGATGAATAGATGAATGAATGAATCAATGGATGGATGGATATCTGCCATGATACTACGATGCCATGCCCTGTGATGCACACGAAAAGAGAGAAAAAAAAACAATTATATATGGGATCCTTGGATACTCTTGCTATCCTGGGTATCAATGCAGAATTCTCCGAACTGGAGTCGATGAACATGGGAACCGCAAGACAGAATCAAAAGAGAAAAGAAAAGAAAAAAAAGAAAGAGAAATCAATATCAACGCATCATACCATACACGCAACCCCGAGTCTATTTGCAAAATATTCTTCATCTCGTCACTTGGAAGAGAGTCGGTTGGCGCATCCAAGATGGACCACCGTATTACTAGAGAACAAGTCAACAGAGAACCACGCACAAATTATCGACAAGGGAAGAAACTTACTCTGGAAATACGTCGATCACGCTGCCCCCGATTCGTTTATGACACATCCCACAGATCCTTTCCTCCGTGATGGTGACGTGCCGCGATCGCGCAGATTTGCCGTCCGTCCCTTCGCCGACCAGCAGCTGGGCCTGGGTCTTGATGTTCTGGGCCTTTTGCAGGCTGGCCACGATCCGCGACTCGCTTAGCATCGAGTTGGCCGCGCGCATCCGTCCTCGGAAATAGAACTCCAGATCTTTGACTGGCAGGGTCTCCGGAATGAGCTCCAACGCCGACCCGGGAGGGAGACGGGATCCGTGCTTGGCCAGCATGTCGAGCGCTGGCCCATACTGCGGTTGATACCCGTGCGGAGGCGACAGGTAGAGAGATAATAATGTGAGATAGATAGATGGTTTCGCCTCCGAGTCGGGAAGCGCTGCTCCGCGTGGAGGCGCGGCGTCTGGGGTCGTTTCTTCCGTTTTGTGCAAGTGGTTACAGTACCTGTCAATGGCATTAGCATAGGCAGTCTCACCCAACAATCATCACACGTACTCTTCTGCTTTCGCATAATCCTCCAGCTTGAAAACGTAGATCTCAAGGGCTTGTCGGTGCTGTCCCATCTTGCTAAAGACAATGGCTCTTGCTTCGAAGAACTCGGGATCTGTAGCGACATGTTAGGTACGCTCGACCAGAACGCAGAAACATAGGGGTTACACGTACCGTCGCGATGAAGACGGTCGAGGATCTTGGCCGGGGAGTACTGCGAGCTGGATTTCAACATTTCTAAGAATTTCTCCAGCCACTCTGCCCGGCCGTTCTCATTCGGGAATGGCCGTTCTTGAGTCTTGTCCTTCTGCAAACGCTCCAGGTACAACACAAGAAGCCTTTGATGTAGGTCGGGGGTCATATCATTCAACTCCCCGATGACATGTTCGAGGTATCGAACGGCAAGGTTGGTTTCGATGCCCTGCAGAAAATCCAGAACCTGATGTCGGGGCAGGGTTTCCGCATTCTCAGTGTCGGCAAGGAAGACCTCCATGCCTAGGTCAGGGTCCTCTCGCAGTGGCCATTCCGCGAATTGCAGAATGAGCTCAATCCGGTCCGGGGCCAGATTCTGCAAGTAACCCACGGTTCTCTTCGGACCGTGCAGCTGCGGCGCGGTCTCTTCTTCATCAGCCTGCCCGAACTTCTTGAGCAGCTCGAGGGCCTGGCGATGCATCTTCTTCCCGTACAGAAAATCGATTAGATCGTTGTGACGTCCGGTTTCTTCCAACTTCTCCATCACCACTTCGGGGTCACAGAAGTTGGCGATGCGGAAGAGGGAGCCTGCTAGACGGGGGTTGGCGAACATATATGCCCGGAAGAGGGTCGTGTCGACTAACTTTGCCTTCTCTCGCAGCTGCTCGCCAAAGTCGTAGTCTTTATGGTCTCCGGCGATGTCGAGTAGTTTCATGACGGAGTCGGTGAACTCATCCGTTGCTCCGTCGGCCGTGGGATCGACCACCTTTAGGGTCCCATCTGGGTTGAGGAACCGCTGGAACCGCCTGCGAACATCTGCCAAGTACCTCTGAAGCTCGCGCACGGAGGACTCAAGCTGCTTTTCCTGGGCTGATTTCTGGGCTCGAGGATCCTCCGAGGATTTGCCACGGATGCTTCCCGCATCACTACCGTCGTCAGTCTTCGTGCGAAGGAAGGACCGCATGGAGGGAGTGTGTGTCAAGGTCTTCGAAGCGGCCAGGTCCTCCGAGATAGCACCATCTGTCTGGGCTTGGCCGTCGAAAGGCTTCGACTGGCTGTCCGTGGTGCCGTCTTCCGACTCCTCCGGCTCCTCGCTCACGGAGCTGAGATCACCGGCAATAATCCTGGGGTAAAGTTGAATCACAGTCTCGGGTGGAGCCGAAATCTCCGTAAACAGCTCCATCGAGTCGCCGTATTTGTGAAGGCTGAAAAGGCCCTGGGCCTTTTCGAGCTTGATCTCTCGGAGCCGACCCTCTTTGTTCCGAAGCAGTGCGTCTTCCAGCATGTTGGCCAAGCTGATTGCCTCGTCGAGATAGCCCTTCTCCACAAGCGAATCGATTTGGGTATCGTAGCTCAGAGCTTCCATTCTCCAGATGGTCCGGTCACTCCCGACTAGGAATCCCTTACCGGCATGCGCCAAGCTGATCGTAGGCTGCGAGATGTGCAAGAGGGTCGCCGACGGCAGCGGAATGGACTGAAGCAGAGACAGGGTTTCGGGGTTTCTGACCTCCAAGACACCCTTAGAAGAGTCATGCAGCGCCAGCAAGAAAGGGTACGAGTATCCGATGTTCGCCGGCGCATGGCTCCACGGCACCTGTCTCCGCCCGAGAGAGTTGCCATTGATATCGATAAACTGAGTGTTGATATCCTTCGCCAACAGGACCTGGCCCTCGCTGAGCCGAGTCGCCAGCGGCTTCGGCGCCGCACCTCCAATACCAATATAGCTCATACTCGCGACCCCGACGCCGGCCAAACGCCCAGTCTCCTGGCCACCGAGACCCCCAATGCTTCCGGGTCCCGCCAAATCCGTGACGGACGAATTCTCAATATCCACCATCACGAAGCTCGAACTGAGTCCCGCCACCACCTTCGTCCCAGACACCCACGTCAAGCTCTTGATGCCGCTGACCAGGGTCATCTCCGCCGTTTCACTCTCCAGCTCCATGTCCCGCCACGTCCATAGCAGTATCTTCCGCTTCACCGCCACCGCCAGCCGGGACACGATCGAGGGGACGCCGGTCTCGGGATCATTAAAGATATTGGAGGTTACGGCGAAGGTGCTAGCGCCTTTCGTCTTGGCCAGCTGCTCCTGCAGCTCGTAGCTCTGCAAATCGTGAATGGACACATAACCCCCCGACAGGGAAACCAAGACCTTAGCCTCCTTAATCAACGCCAGCTGCTCCACCTTGTATCTGGAGAACTTCTCCAACTCCCTCAGCAAGTCGGTCTGCTTCAGCTTCGCATTGGAAGCAGCGGCAGTGACAGCGGACCCTCCTCCACCAACAACGGAGCTCATCGTTGCGGGCCTCTCCCCATTCCTCACCTCTCCTGCATCGGTATTCCCATTGCGACCGTCCGCATCCCTGTCCATGTCCCTGTCTCCAATCGCATTCGCATTCGCATTCTTATTCAACAGCGCATCCGCGCGCTCCTCATCCACAACCTCATTCACGCGATAGATGCGCAAACTGCCATTATTCAAGCCGACGAGCAGACGATCGCCGTAGGCCAGCAACGACTCGATCCTCGATTTATCGCGGGGCTTGAGCTCGACGAGAGGCCGAGCCGTGAACGCTGATAACATGGCTTGGCAGCGAGCTTGCCCTTGCCCTTGTCCTTGTTCTGCCTTGCTTGTATCCGTGGTCGCGCCTCTTCGCCGGTAAGGAGGTGTGATGGTAAAGTCATGTCCAGCGCGGGCGGAGGGCGGGGAACGAAAACCCAGGAAGGAATGTGGAAGCGCGCGGCTTAGATGCTGCAGCGGGACATCGTGTATCGAGTGGTAGGTGTTATTTGTTCGTGTCAAGGAAGCAAGGAAGTAAGTAAGGTAGGTGGTCTAGTTGGGTGTGGTGATGGCCGGAGACAGCTCGATGGACGGACCTGTGACGCTACCCGGTCAGGCATGCAGGCAGACATTCTCTCATGTGACTTGTCTGGCGGTGCCAATTAGTTGGTCTACAAAATGGGCTTTACCAACAATAACACTGATTTCTTGTTCATCCATACAGTTTATAGTGTTTCAAATAAATAATACACAGTGATGGAAGTAACGAGCAATGGAAATTCTATCTCTATTCCATACAACATTGTGCACTCGTAGCGTTGATATTAGATCTATAGGCCGCAGTTGCTGAAGTCCACCCTGGAGCAACAACAGTGCAGAGAATTCGAGGCTGGCTATAACGGCCTGGGCCAATTGAATATGTAAAAAAAAAAGTAGACCGCCATTTCCACCAACTGTGGATAATATATGCAGGAATTGAATTAGACAGACAGACCACTTGTACATGCTGCCGCAAACCGAAACCAAACTTTTAAGGGAGAGGCTCGCACCGGATAAAGGCGGCGCCGGGGGATATGTCGTAATATAGGGTAGCGTGTTGATGAAGACCCGGACGTCCCCAATTTGAGAATGGAGAGGGTCACGGGTATATGAAAGCTGCGTGGATAATAGGGCCGGAACCGGTGAAGCTGCTTTGAGGCGCATAGCTCATTTTAGGCGCTGGCGACGCCGGCGACTTCATTTTTCGGTTCATTCTTCGTCTCCGTGGCAGGATAATCCTGGTGCTTCGCGGAGGTCCCCTTGGCGCGCCAGGTCGACACAGCCGGAATATCGGCTTTGAATCGCTGCTCGTCGGTACCGTAGGCACGAGGGGCTTGATCAGCGTGTGAAGAGGCACCTCCATCCACGGGCTCTGTTCCTGCGGCGTGTTGAGGAAATAGGCATAGATGCATCGCAGGACCGCCTGATGGGTGACAATGATAATGTTTTCACTGCGCTCCAACTCCATAATAATAGGTTCCAGTCGGATGACAACGTCGCGGTAGGATTCGCCGCCGCGGTAGCGATAGTTGTACTTGTCCTCGTCCGCGCGGCGAAATCCTCGGGGTATTTTTGTGCGATATCCTCGTATGTAAGTCCGTCGCAGACACCGGAGTCGAGTTCGTCGAGGGCCTTCCATTCCAGCTTTTCGTATCCCGTCTCCGCAGCGAGATGACGCGCAGTCTGGATCGTGCGCCTAAGCGTAGATGTCCAGATGACGATCTTTGTGTTAGGGGGAACTCCAGACTTCTTCAGAAGCCCCGGAAGAGCTCGCGCATAAGCCTCTCCACGCTCGGAGATGCTTGAATCGCCACCAATCTTGCCGACCAAGTTGTACTCAGACTCGCCATGCTAAACAGATGTTAGATTCAAAGTCCTTCGTTTGCTCGAAAGACACTTACGCGAGAGAGCCAAATTGAACGGGGTTTTATATGGAGATTCTGAATGTAGTAGACTAGCCGACTGGATAGGTAGTCTTTGATCTGGTTGATGATTACCGTGGAGCCGACATTGATGAGTTTCACATATGTGAAGTGCTTCTCGTTGTCGTCGATCGTCTCGTAAACCTTTTCGTAGTTGCGAATGCGATTGCGGAAATCCAGCGCAGCAACCTCAGGGTCCTGCCCCTTGTAATCCGGCGAGGTCGTCTTGACCTCGAGGATGTTGTTCATTATTAGGTCTTCCTCGTCGCATATCGACTCGACAAATAACGTCTCCACATTGGCCGCGTCACAGCTCTCGTAGATCCAGCGACGACGCTCCCGGGTGGAATTGGTGGCGTCAAGGATAGCAACGACGCCTTTTCCCGACGCAAACCACCGTAGCATATCGGACATGGCCGCCTCCGCTGCAGCTCGCCGCATTTTCTCGCCCTCACTGTTGTGGGGGATGAAGAACTTGGCAGTTGGCTGCGGCGTATTGTTTCGACGGTAGCTGCCCACGTTGAAGACACGAGCAGGGATGCCGACCCACGCGAGATATCTCATGGCTAATCGAGTCAGTTTCCCTTGCAGGTGTTTTTGTTTTCAAGCATGGCACCACACGTACCTTTCCCAGCGATAAGACTCTTGCCTCGGGCTGGCAGACCAACCATGACCACACATATCTTCGTGTCATCTGACTTGAATCCAGTCAGCATTTTCATGTCCAAGGGGATGCTTGTTGGGTGGAAATATTATGTGCGGAGTGCATATAATCAATCCCAGCACAGAAACAGTAAGAATGATTGATACAAAAAGACAGAAAAAAGAGGAGAAAAAAGGTTGTCGCAAACGAGTGGTTTAGTAAAGTCTGGACCAGACCAACAGCCAGTCGGCGGACAAGCTGCCAAGGCAGAGCCAGAAGCCGGGGAACGACGCAATCAATAAATCATGAACTCCCGAACCAGACACTTACACTTGCAAAATAGCTCTTATGGCCATTGCCCCTCCGAACAGCCGCCATACCGGGCAACTAGCACTGAATGAGGAGCGACGAATAGGAGACGAGCGAAGTTAGACGACAGACCTCGGGCCAAGACCAGGCAACGACCGGACCAGAGGCAAGGAGTTGTACAGTAAACGGGCCTAAAAACCGGGTCAAGGGGAATTAAAGCCGCAGACCGGGAGAGGAATCCTCTGCTTTTCTTTCGTTTCCAAATTGGTACGTCGGAACAGCCGCGGGCGCAATGCTCTCACCGAGCGAACAAATTCGACAGTTCCGGCTGTCTTCCACAGGAATTAGGAATTCTTTGCAAGGAGGACGAAGAACAAGAGATCTGGTTGGATCCCATTAAGCCCCAACAGCCGATGCGGTGAAGAAGTCGAGGGACAGCACAGACGTCATGCCGCGGGGCAAATCAACGATGCCCGCCGCTGCTTTGCAAAGGTACACAAGAATGTCGGTGGACCAGCACTGGAAGCGCGGGAGGGTGCAGGGTGGAGGACGAAGATCAAGATCCAGAGGAGGGTTTTCGAGGGGAGCAATGATCAGGGGATGCTTGGAGACTTGACGGCGTGACAGAAAGACAATGCGTGCAAACAGCGCACCACGTGATGTCCCGGGCGTTTTCGTCGGGTAAACTCGCGTTGGCTCGGCATGATCGACCTTCTAGACCTTCTAGACATTCTATGATTCTAGCGCATTGTTCTAGTGCTGCTCTCCGAGTGGAATGCAGGTCAGATGCTATTCTATGCCAAATAAATGCCTTCTCTCATCCAGAGAATCGAAGGCGCCAGATATCTAAGCTTTTTTTTGTCCTTTTGCTCCGTTTAGACGCCCTATCCCATGCAAAGAAAGTAAACAAGAAATGTGTCCAGATGGCCGTGAATCTTAAATGCAAGCATGATTATTTTTACGCATCAGCCGCAGCCTCCGCCGGTGCAGCCCCGTTCTCTCGAGAGCCCGACCACCGGCTCTTTTTCTCCTCCGAGTTCCAGGTCTCTCCGCGGGCTCTCTGCACCCGGAGGTTGCCACCCCAGGGTCCTTCCTTGCCGTTCAAGGCGTCCATGGCAGCCTGCGTCTCTTCGACGCTGCCGAAGTCGACGAACAGGTAGTAGTGGTCACCAGGCTCGAACCGCTTGGCAGGGTGAGGAGAAAACAGTTTGCTAATGTTCTCGCTGGTGGACAGTCAGTATCAAAGTGCCGTTGCGACAAGGCTGACAGAACGTACATGTTGAAGCCCTTGAAAAAGCTCGTGATGTTGCTTTGGATCGTTTCCTGCTCACTGATACGCGGCAGTCCACCTACGTACAGACGGCGGCTCGAGTCCGAGTTGGTTCTCTGAAAAACAGGGGCGGCAGGGACAGGGGCAGGGGCGCTGTCGTCGCGGCGCCACCGGTCCACGCCGAAGGGAGAGGTGGTCTTGTTGGCACGCGGGGAGCCCTCCGCCCGGGGCGATTGCTGGGATCGTTCGCTTTGCGACTTGACGACGCCCGGTTTGATCTTGACGGGACGACCCAGCATGTCGTGGCCGTCCAACTCGGTCATCGCGCGCTCGGCCAATTCCTTCGTCTCGAGGTCCACGAAGCAGTATGACGGGTTCCGGCCGGTAAAGGGATCGATCGCGATGTCGATGCGCTCGCTATGAAAGCAACACTCAGTTGGGGGGCCATCCTTAGCACGGTATTCTCTCACTCAGTCATACATTGGAAACTCGGCGGCCGTGAACAGTGCCTGCACATCCTCCGACTTGGCCGTGTAGGGCATGTTGCCTACGTAGAGGCGGCGGCCCTCCGAGATGGCCTGGGGTACATGGGGACTCGGTTTGCTGAAAGCGACTCTCGAAGTGCTGGTTTTGGGGCCGGGGGAACCGGCACTCTGGCCGCTAGGGCTCTCCTCGCCCTTCACGCGCCAGTTGGGGGAGTGGAAAGCACGGCCCGTCGTGCGGACGCCGTTCTGGAAGCCGTTTTTGGCGGGAGCTAAGTGAGGAACCCATTAGTCAATTCTTTGTAGCACTGCACAGCAGTTCCTTTGGATCCAGCCCCGGATTGAGCGGCGCCCAACGGTTCCCTGTCTTTGTTTTCTACACACTTTGTTCCTGCGGCCTGGGACTCTCGGGAGCGTCGACCATTTTGTCGGATGAATATATATAAACGGGAGGAGCCGAAAATTCGTAAGGAATCTATGTCCAATGCAGAATGTTAGCATCTAAACGTACATATTTGGTTGGGCCATTCGACAACAACAAAGCGTCTATAGAAAGCGCACGCAAATCACTTACCCGAAAGAGATGTACCACACAGACCACCTGCAATAATAGACAGAGACAGTCACCAGACAGAAACTAGTTGATGCGCAACCAAGCCAGTCAAAAAAACCAACAGAAGACGACGACGAAGAAGACTCTCGACAACCGAATATCCAAACGTGCAGCCGATCGACTTTTACTTTTTTTCGCCGCGGGACGGGGCAAAACACGACAAACGGCACAAACACAGCAAACGTCGGCGCCGTCGGCGCTCTCGGCCGTGGTTGGTCCGTTAGCGAATCCTTAGTCTCCTGCGCGGGTATTTATTCGTTCTTTTCTTTCTCTTCTTCAACCATCTCAGGTACACACCTACCTGGTCCAGACAGACTCGATTGGATTCATGATTCCTGTCGAGATCGATATTTGTACTTGGACTTGATTCTCAGCCGGACTACTGAGAAACTAACTATTTAGCTCCATGATTCTTCCTGCTATCATCCAAGGTAAGCTCCTTCAACTCTTTTCTCCCTTTTCCCTCCTCCCACTTCGTATGAAGAAGAAAGATTTCACACAGACCTGTTCCGAGTATTTATCCATGCGGATTAACAATCGTACCAACTGCTGTCTGACGAAGTTCTCTTGCCTCTGTTTTGCAATCACACCGATTGATTGAGCCACGGCTAACTTATTGAAAGATTAGGCTTTGATTTCCACCGTTAGGATAGGGTGTTAGTTCCCCTTGCTGGTTATACGGAATGTTGGTTATATCTGTCCTGGATGCCTAGGAATCACCCGCCTGGTGCTTCCTGCCTACGGTACCTTTGCATAGATACTTCTCGCGGTTCTCTGCCTACAATGGAATACGTTTATTTGAAGATATTCTCTCTTGCTCCAATTGTAAAATGCATTGTATAAAATACCTATACTAACTAGGCTTGGATATATCGTAGCTCCTTAATGACCTTGTCCATTTTTAGCATGGACATAGGATCTGACTTACCCATCTCTCATTGCTCTTAAGATGAATATTTTGCCTCTAAAGAACGCCTGCCATCAAGCTCACATGGCACTCATTTCCCCCTAATTCAACGAAAAAGAAGCAAGCCATCAACAGATATTACAATCTGGCGACCATCAACAACCCCAAATGCGAATAATCAAATAGTATTAAACCCCGCTTCCATGCCCCCCGACGACAAATCCTCCCTTTCGTACAAGACCTCCGGTTGCACGGGCCTCCTGAGTAGATACCGCTTGATGAAAAACGGGATCTGACGCAGGCCATACGCGGCATGGAAACGCGTCGAGACAGAGAACACTTGATCTAGCTCCTCCAGTGTCTTGCCCTTCGTCTCCGGCAGCAACATCAGAATGAGCCACCACCCGACGATATTCCAGCCCGCGTACCAGCTGAACGCGCCTTGCGGGGTGAACTTGTTGCGCAGGGAGGGCCAGGTGATGGCGAGCAGGAAGTTGAACAGCCAGGTCGTGGCCGTGGCTAGGGCCATGCCGTAAGAACGCACGTACAGTGGGTAGGCCTCGGCGGAGTAGGTGAAGGGGACTGGCCCTTCGCCGGTGGAGTAGACGACGCCGAAGAGGTAGGTGCCCAGGGCGATGCAGCCGAGTCGCGCAGAGTTATGAGTGTCCTCGGGGATCCAGAAGCTGAAGCCGGTGAAGAACATGGCGATTGCCATGAGGGGGAATGTGGTCAGGAGGAGGTTGCGCCGACCCGAAGGTATCGATCGTGTAGACGGCGGGGATGGCGAAGAGCCAATTGATCAGGCCCCAGCCGAGTGAGGCCGTTAGGGCATTGCGTTGATTAGTGGCTTCGAGGAAGATCTCGGAGGAGTAGTAGGCGATCACGTTGACTCCTGCAGATCGTTAGCATATAGCATGGTAGGCTCTCCGGTGGTGAGGCATACCACAGAACTATCTCAGGTTAGCTGTGTTACAAAGGATTGGGAACCGTGCGACTCACCTGCTGCAGGAACATGACAAGCTCGGAGGCAATCAAAGCACGCCGGTTACGCGGCACAGCGATCAGTTCCAGTAGCTTGTTTTGTCCAAGTTTCATGGAGTTTTCTGCTTCCAACAAGGTGTGCATGTAGTACATATCCCGAGCTGCTTGGATCTTGGTGGGTCGTAGACTGCACATGGACTGATAGGCTTTGGCATACAGATTCCGGGACATATACCACCGCGGCGACTCGGGGCATTTGAAAACGAAACAGCAAACCAGGATGGCCGGGAACATAGCCGAGGCCATCATAATGCGCCAGTTCAAGCCAACGATGCCTGACCGATCACGCAACTCGAAGAAGGCGAGGTCAGCTGCGTAGCCGAACATGATGCCAAACGCTGTCCACATCTGCCACTGCATCACCAAGGCACCACGGATTGCTGGCGGAGCTGTTTCGGCTGCGTAGACCGGGACAGTGGCGGACTTGGGACCGATTCCGAAGCCCAGTGCAAACCGCGCTATGAACATGTGCCACCAGGTGTTGACGAACCCTTGCCAGAGACAGGCCAGCGCAGAGAAGCAACAAGTAATGAATATGGTTCCTCGCCGACCAAACCAGGCGTTAAACGGGACCGTCAGCCAACAACCGACGACGGCGCAGCACAGATAGGGAGCGGAGTTCACGAGGCCAACCAGCCAATTCGACCGAGAGTCGTTGCCACTGATGCCGAACTGATGCTTGTAAAAGATCTGCGCACCGTTGACAACCGTTTCATCTGGTAGAATACGGAATTAGATTGCTCGCTCTCCTACGCGAAGATACAGACTGTGCCGGATTGAAACACGTACCCATTCCCTGAACGGCGGCCGAAAGCGAACACAGGAAGATCACCATGTACATCGTCCATGGCTGGGACCAACGATGGGTAAACTCCTTTTGCAAAGACGCTACTTCCTCCGCCGTCATGCTGGGGAGATTAGTGACCTTCTCTGGAGTCTGCGCCAGGACGGCGCCAATGGCAAAAGCACGGATATCTTCTTCGTCGCCAATTTGGTGCGTAATAGCAAAGCTAATGCCTTGCTTACGCAGCTCCTCATGGCTGTACCCTGCAAGAGGGTTGGCCAGCTTCGCGTTCAGATTGCGACGAGCGCGTTCCGCAGCAGTGCCAAAGATGCGGCGCGGCAGGATATGCTCCTTATCCGTAGCGTATTCAAGGTTGTGAGGCTCGGGGATTGGGTCCCCGAAGACCCCTATTTTGTCCTTACCAGACATCTAGACAGTTGGTCGCCGATCTGACTGAATGGAGCGCAGAAGATGGTAGCGCAAGGCTGGATGGACAGTAACACAAGCAAGTAAATGAACCAGCGCCGGTTGGAAGCCGGGGGGTAAATTCTTCACAGACTGCACTAGTCAAGAGGGCATGTGAGGAGCGGGGAGGAAGACACTAGAAATCCTCTGCGCAGGCGAAGAAGAATTGTGGAAGGCCGCAACAGGATCAAGGTATCAATACAACCAGTGTCCAAGTAGATTTACATATCAACAAAGAGGGTAGGCTGCGACAAAGAGCCGAAGAGCCGAGGCGCCTGATAAAAGTACGGACGAATCACGTTATGGGCCAGGAGTACCAGGGAAAGGACCATGGACAGTGCCAACCATGAGGCACCGAGAACAAGGAATCCCACGGTGAAAGGTGTGACAGATGAGGCCGAAGATGCACGTTGCGTGACCTAACTAGCAACCGGCTGTCAATTTGCAACCTTCCCCGGAGGCCACCGGACGGAGGGAGCCGTGGGCTGCAGAGATGCAAAATTCCAGCCATTTTCTAGGGTGAGAATTGCTTTTTTCCTATTTTCAGAACCAGTTTCTGCATCAAGTTTGCTCAAGGACGGGGGCGTTTGTGCCCGATGCCAGCACGGCCTGATTGGCACAGGCGCACATGTACATAAAGAACAACCAGGGCCATGAGGGCCATCAGGGCAAGAGGGCAAACACAGACAAAGGAGCCAGCCTTGCACTTCGTGTTCCAGACTATGGACAAAAGCCCAGTCAGGTCACCGGGGAGGGGGGGAGGTGGCTGGTCCCAGCCGGGGATTGCATTCACTGAAGGGCATTTTGGTTCCTGCGAGGAGGTGGGAGGAAGAACAAAGAAAGGCTGGGGAAACGCAAGGACGGAGGAGTAGTCATCCATGTAAGCCTTGTAGCCTTGTGGCCTTGTAGCCTGGCACATGACATGCGGGGTCTGTCGGATCATCTGCGACTGTCGGATCCTCGCAGTCTTCAATTAATCAACTGTCAACGGCCATCCGACGGATCAGACCTCCGATCGGATCTCCCATGGCCATGATTGCTCGAACCATCCATCAAGATCCGCCATGACGCCGGGAGTCCCACTTCTCCGCATTTCCTTCGGATCTGGGGCTTAGTATATTGACACTGTAACTCTTGGTATACCACCAACAACACCCGGTCGGAAGTCGGCACAAGTCTATGAAGTATCCTATAAAGCTTACTCCTCTCCCTGCTCCTCATAGCACTCTTCCTTCTGCGATTGACCAGTTTTGCTACTTTCAACCCATCAACACAAGACCAGAACCATCCGTCGGCTATGCTCGGAAAGATCGCTCTCGAGGAGGCCTTCGCGCTGCCCCGTTTTGAAGAGAAGACCCGCTGGTGGGCAGGTCTCTTCTCTACCGATGTGGAAACCCACGTCAAAGAAATCACCGACATCAACAAGATCCGCGTGGAGCACGCCAACAAGCATGGCGTCGGCTACCAGATCCTTTCGTACACGGCGCCGGGCGTCCAAGACATTTGGGATCCGGTAGAGGCACAGGCGCTGGCCGTTGAGATCAACGACTACATTGCCGAGCAAGTGCGCGCCAATCCGACGCGGTTCGGAGCTTTCGCGTAAGTGTTCAACATCGAGTTTTCACACTCTCACGCTGACCCTGCCCGGCCGGGGATCTCTAGAACGCTATCCATGCATGACCCCAAACAAGCCGCGGACGAGCTGCGTCGCTGCGTCGAGAAATACGGCTTCAAAGGCGCCCTTGTGAACGACACGCAACGCGCTGGCCCCGACGGGGACGACATGATCTTCTATGACAACCCGAAATGGGATATCTTCTGGCAGACCTGCGCCGACCTCGACGTTCCCTTCTACCTGCACCCTCGCAACCCGACTGGCACAATCTACGAGAAGCTCTGGGCTGACCGGAAGTGGCTCGTCGGGCCACCTTTGAGCTTCGCGCACGGCGTCAGCCTTCACGTCCTGGGGATGGTGACGAACGGAGTCTTTGACCGACACCCCAAGCTCCAGGTCATTATGGGTCATCTGGGCGAACATGTGCCTTTCGACATGTGGCGGATCAACCACTGGTTTGAGGACCGCAAGAAGCTATTAGGGTTGAGTGAGACGTGCAAAAAGACGATCCGAGACTACTTTGCGGAGAACATTTGGATCACGACGTCGGGGCATTTCTCAACCACCACCCTGAACTTCTGTATGGCGGAGGTCGGGTCCGATCGGATTCTCTTCTCGATTGACTATCCGTTCGAGACTTTCTCAGATGCGTGCGAATGGTTTGATAATGCAGAGCTGAATGGGACGGATCGGCTGAAGATTGGGCGGGAGAATGCAAAGAAGTTGTTCAAGCTGGGGCCGTATCACGATAGTACAGCCTAGTTTATTCTCTACGGTATGTAAATTGAGTCTCTGGATTAGAAATACAATAAATGTCTACTTGTTCGTTGGTGAATCAACCTGCCACAGAAAGAACCTGCCGATTTCCATGGACTTGGAGGAGGTGAGGAAGAAGCCGGAATCGATCAAGGAGTTAAAGAAGAGAGATGACGAGAACGTGAAGGGCATTCTTAGCCTGACGTCGGCTGTCGAAAATGGCTCTTCGTGGCTGCCTTTGCAGAATGCGAGAATGTCATAATTCGATCAAAACCACACCCAGTCCTTAAGCTAGGGGGAAACACGCAATATATACCTATACTAGTTGATTAAGATAGATGTCTTTCAAAATTTCAAAGGTCTTCGCCACTTTACTACTCATGGGGACATCGGCAATCATTTCTCCTTGCAAAAGAAAATAGTTTTATCCGGTTACATGTAAGTTAATTTGTTAAGCCGACCAGATCCCCGTATTTCAGTGTGTTCATCGTTGCTGCATATTGATCCGGTCCCGGCGAGACTGTCAGAATCATCGATGAATGGGCGTCATTTGGATGCCTCGAAGTGCTCACGCAGCACCAAAGTCAACGGAGAGGATCTGTACGGAATATAAGATCGAGCAAGTGACCTGGCTCGAATCACTTCTTTCAATGCGAGGAGGTCTGTGTTGATCTGCCTCCCCTGTTGTCGCTCCTGGGCAGACTGTTTAAGCCCCGTTGGAGTGCTGCCAGAATAATACTCTGCACCGGCCAAGTCCACGAAGACCAGCTTTCCGCCGATACATTGATGAGCACGAGCAGTGGCGCCGAACACTTCAGCTTCGTGCTCTTCTGCCTTTTTGACACGAGCTTCAAACTCGGCCTTCTTTGCTTCCGCAGCATCAATGCGTTGCTGGTCCAGTGTATAATCAGGATTCGGGAGGTACTTTCCATCTTCGCCCTGGATGATTGCACGAGAGTTCTCCTCGATATATACGTCGGTGGCATGTTTTCCAACGGGCACCAGCTCGGATTGTCGCTCCACCACGGCGTCCCGTGCATCCAGAAGGTCGCTGGTAATGATTTCCATCTCAACAACTGCATGCGTGCGCGAGCTTTGATCATGCACAGTCGAGGTTGCCGTCGCACGGTGCTTCAACCCTCCCTGGAGCTCCCGCTGCAGGTCTTCGAAGCTCCAGCACGTTCTCGTAGCAATTGGCCGGACTCTGACTTTCCCATCTTCCAGCATTTCCGTTTCGCCCCGAATATAAACCCGTCGATCCGGGCCCTCGCGGACAAAACACTCGTTGCGGTGATTGAGTAGATCGAATGCGCTGTTCTTTCGCAGTTCGTACATCCGCAGACCGATGCCAAATCGGTAGGCCGGATCCTGGGCGTTGATGCCATCAAGCTCAACGGTCAGCCGACGCGCAGCTGCCAAGCACAGACCAAATTCATCATCGAGTTCGAAGTTGTAACCTAACATGGTATGGGTTTTGCCGCTTCCCGAATGCCCGTATGCGAAGAAGTTACAGCACCTCCCCTGCAGCACTTCCGGGACGATCGGCTCAACGATACGATCGTAGAGCACGCGGTTCTTGTCCTGAGGGTGGAAGACCCCGTCGAATGAGAACCCGCTTTTCCAGGATTGTTCGCGACTCGAGCGTGATTTGGTTGGGACAGGTGAGGTGACTGAAATGCGTGATTTTGCATTGTCGCGATGCTGGTCGAACTCGCGTCGGAGTTCTCCATCTTGAGAATCATTTGGGCCGAGAGGCCGCCAGCGTGTCCAGACCTTGAATGCACTCATATGGAAGGTAAGTAAACGGATAAAGATGAAGGAAACAATTCGGTGAAGAGGAGGAATACGTGTTGAATTATCAGTTATCACCTGATGGGTCCTCGTAACCCCCCCCCAAAGCGGCATAGTCGAGATCCACCACGGAGACGATCAGCCCTCCTAACCACTACAAGTCGATAACCATGAGAACACTGCCTGCTGAACAGGCATCGGGGCCCTGAGAGCATGCTATTGCCAGTCTGTGTGCAAGGCACCCCACACAGGGCTAATGCTCCCTCACCCAGCAGCTGAAGAACCCATACACTACTACTTGACTGCTCCAGAAATCAAACCATTCTGTGAGTCTTCAAGGAAAGCAATGCAAGCTGTAGATGCTGCGTTTCTTCCTCTATTCAACAGAACCACCGCAACGTCTGACATCCAATCCCCGATATATCTCAAAGCGCTGTATCTACGTTTACACATAGAATAGCGGTAAAATTGCCTCATCTCCGCTGACCGAAGTCTTCTAGCCAAGCAACAAAATCAACCATTAGGAGTGGTTCCAACCAAGTAAGGATTCAGTCATAGCATGTGTTAAGTTATCACTTCGATTTCCTGTTAATACATGATGGTGTAGATATATGCCCAAACTAAGTCTCCACGGCTAGGTATACCTATACAGCCCCCGCATTTACGCCAAAGACATGGGGAAAACCTGACCAGGGAGAAATCCTATACCGGGGTATCTAAGACGATCTCCAACCTTAGGTACCCGGTACCCTTGTGAAGGTAATATCAGTTTCTGTACCCCTGATACGACTTGTAGCTCGAATTTCGTTCTTAAAGTTGATGGTACCCTAAAGTAGGTAGCTTGGCGCTTTCCACAGTGGCCTTGGATAGAGGAGTATCCGATCCACCAGAGGAGTATCCATACTTAAAGGGGCGGATGGGCGGTGATGATAATATGACGTGACGTAATAGTAGCACCGCTCTGAACCTGTTAGGTTAGAGGTATTTAGCAGCGGCATACAGGAATCCACAGGTCCGCTGTTTACAATTCCGACAACTGCATGGCACCCAGGTATTCCTCGTGGCGTTCTTCAGCCGCCATCCCATGCCAGGATGGACTGTGGAATGCCCAGTCTCTCTATATCCAGGCGAGTGGCAAATAGGTGGAGGAGGTGGCTGAGGTTGGAGGACATCTGGACTCTGTGCAGTGGGTGAGGCGGCCTCTTACAGGGTTCAATGCCTTGATGATGGGGGATTTGGTTCTTTGTGATCGTCAATAAAACCCAATCTAGAATATAATTTGCCTGACTTGGACTGTAGAGTGGCTGTCCATATATTGAGTTGGTTTGAACTAATCAGAGGTTGTAGATCATCTTGTCTAGATCTGGGTGAAGGTGTACCTCTCTACGTCCGTCAGATCAAGAACACTTGTGGCAACACATACAGATTTTTTATTTTTTTTGTGTGTTTTTTATTTTACAAGTTTTTTTTTCGTAAAAAAACGAAAGAAAGAAACAAAACAACACGGTGTTGTCCCGAAGGACACTTCAGTCAACATTTAAAAAAGAAAATATAAAAAATATAAATATAAGAATATAAACAAAGTAAAAACACCCCCCCCCCCCCCCCCTTTTACACCCCCCGCGGAGGCCTCCATCTATCTCCCGCTGGTAGATGGCATTCTCGTCGTCCCAGATCGCCTTGTAGTTGGCGACCGTGCCCATAGCGGGACTGATGAACTGGGACTTTAGTTCATCATTGACCATCATGATGGCCTTGTAGTTCCCGACTGTCCGCTGCAAGACGGACCAGATCGAAATCAGCAGGTGGGAGGCGGCCATGCGCTCGTTGTACAGGACGGTGTCACGGATAACCATGTAGTTGTAGATGATCAAGAAGTCGCTGTACACGTAGGAGTCGAACAGGTCGATGAAGATATGCAGCAGGCGATGCTCGGAGGGACGAGGACGCTTCAGGTTTCTAAGGTTTTCTTGTTAGCTGGGCTTCGTCTTCGGGGGTTCAGTTAACGTTACCTCAAGATAGGCCGGATCATGTTACGGAATCGCGTCTCAGCAGAGCCAGTGCGGTCAGCGGAAGTGTTGACGACGGCGGCTTTCACGGCCTGGGCATCGCGAGCCTCCTTCTGGAGGGTCTGGCCGAGGAATCCGAGATAGTCGATGAAGGCGTTAGCGATGGGAGTGATTAACGTGATGGTCGTGGGGCCAAGGAAGTTGCCGATCGAAGCTTCGAGGGTCTGAAAGATGTCGAGTTCCAAACGAAGCACGTCGTTGGACAAGGCGCTGAACCTGCTTCGCAGCTCGTCGTTGATCTCGGAATCGAGCAGCATCTCGGTCATCGCGTGGAAAGCCACGTTCTTCTTGTCGGCCGTAGACAGGCGACCAACGCGAACGGCTTCCTGAGTCAGTCTCTTAGTCACCGAGGCAGGGTCGTTGGGCCGCGGGGAAGTGGTAGAAGAGGATGCATGCTCTAAGGCCTCGCTCGAGCGCATGGAGTGACTCACGACAGTGGGATAGCTCGGGGGGCTCTGAGCCAGGTAGCGGGCACGGGTGGGAGTGTTGCGGTCAGGAACGAAGCTAGGAGGGTTGCGAGGACGAACAGGAGTTCTAGGCCAGGCAGATGGGCCCTGCTGAGGACGGAACTCGGGGTTGACATGGGGAAAAGCGGCGTTAGGAGGATGAGGAGCGCGAGCCGCCATGGGAACCATGATGGGGTGTCTGTGTGACATCTCTTCAGAACGGATGCTTTCTTCAGCGACCTTGGAGAGTGCGTAAGAGTAAGCTTGTTCGATCTCTTCGTGGGCCTGGGCAGCGTCACCCTCAAATGGCTCGCAGTATTCAGGGAAAGGTTCACTGGGCGAGAGATCAGGTTCTGCGTGGAGGAAGGTTTGTCTCTCCAGGGAGAGGTGGGAGCAGAGAGAAGTCTGCGAATGAGGCTGGTCAGTGATAAGAGGGAAGAAAGAAGAAGAAAGACCCCTGTGTGTTCAAGGGATCTGAGACTCACGGTTGTGCCCTGATGGTCTGTCGACACTGCGCCCTGATTTGCACTAGTGTTAACGTCAATGACCATCTTTTCCCAATCGGAGTCGTAACCCTCAGGGTTGGAGGGGTCGAGAGCTTCTTCAGGGCCAAGATCAAATAGCAGCCACTCGGTAGAGTCAGAAGCAGGTATAGATGCAGTGGAGTTATCGACAACAGAAGCCTCTGTAGTGGTAGGCACACTGGTTGGATCACTGCCAGCAGTACCTTGTGCAGCAGGGCCTATATCTGTGGGTTCAGTGTTAGGCAGTACTGGAGTAAATTCACCAGAAACAGCTTCAAGGGGGAGCTGTGCCATGTAATATTCCCCCGTAGAAGAATCGGAGTCACTATCAGGGATGTCAGGGTAGATGTGTCCAAAAAGGCTGAACTCAGGGGTGTCGGCGCCTTCGAGGATATCTGCTTCTTGAGAATCCTGGGCGGACGAGCTCGCGACGTCTGGGTCGTACTCCTCTTCAGCTGGGCGCCGCCTTTCAACCAAGCGCTTGTGAAAGAATGCATGCAGATCAGGCAGGTTGAACCTTCTTCCACGACGTGCCTGGCCTTCTTGGATAATCCGGTCCAGATGTTGTCTGGCTGCAACATCTGGAGGCACAGTGTTGTTGCTGGACGACATCCTGAGTGACGATATGTGAAATGTGACCTTTCAACCAAGAGGGATTGAACACAAAGCCAGAGAGATACAATCAGAGAAAACCAATACTCTGAATACAAGCAAAGAAACCAAATGAGATTGATCTGGACAAACAAGGAGGGTAGATGGATGTAGAGGTGCAGGTGGAGGAGGTAGAGAAGCAAGGAAACGAGCGGGATAGGAGGCGAGAAGATGTGTTGAGAGGCGAGGAAGAGGAGGAATCAGGATAAACAGCGGCGGAGTGCACGAGGTGAGCGTTCTGTTTACACCGCAGAACGGTGAATTCCAGTACTAGCTCTCGAATGTATAACAGCTGCTCCCAAGGAGCTTCTTCAGCGTCCACTGGGGAACCGCCATAGATACCTGCGCTAGCCCTAGCGTACCAAAGATCCTCATCGAGTGAATATGTTAACAGAACGTGGGGTAGCTTTCACTGTGATAGGAGGCGTGAATGCATTCACTGCTTCGTGTTGTGTTATACCTGGCAAATATTAGATATAATGGACAGATAATCGAAATACCAGAGCAAGCAGCATCCCATCATCCTTTCCGAATGCATCGGATGTCTGTGTAGCCTGTAGATGTTGCGAATTACTCCCTGCCTGCAGCTTAGTGTTGGAGTTATCAATCACGCATAGCTGCGGCCAACACGGCGGTATCGACGGTACATTTTGCCGGTCTTGGAACTATAGAAATAGGCATTAGAACAGGCAGATATTACATGTATCAAGGAAGAATGCAAGATTTCATGGTCTAGCTCAAGGCTGGAATGGCAAAGCTCATCAATGATAGTACAGCCAGGATGGCGAAACTCAGCAAGGATATATAGGCTTGCATCATACGATCATACAATACGTCCGTGGATCTATCAATATTAGTGCAGGAAAAGTCTTGATAAAGGAAATTAATATTAAACTATTTGAGAAATATGTATGTACTGCACCTCAATCGAAAACGTTCACTACTTGAAACGCCTATTTGGATCGAGTTGTAGAAGGCTCTCCCTGAGGACATGCCTGGTGAATAAAGGAGAACGAAAAGGAAGGAACAAAACGTTTCTTCCAACCATTCAACTTCTCAGACAATGCCCAGAGGTTATGAGAGCCCGATCGTTCTTCGCACAGTGACTAATCGGCACGTCATTGGCAGGAGCGTGACAACTCAAAGTAGTGCGACGGAGTTCAGGGCTACCGTTCAAAAACCGAGATCGAGGATTCGCAATCCGCAGGCCAAACCCTAGATAGATCATCAATCGTCTTTCCTACGTGGTTCGGTCCCGTCGCTTGGCGTATCGCCGTCATCATCGTCGGGCAACGGAACATCCATGACTCGTTCCCCAGCCTTTTCCAGCGTTTTCCGACTCCAGTTCCTTACGCCTTTGTATACAGCCTGCAGCATGGTTAGTATGTATGTATCGCCAACAGGACTAGACGGTAGGCTTCTTACCCAGAGAAAGGTCATGACGCCGATCAGGATGACTATCCAGCTCACAGACGCGGCCCGGCTCCTACCAGTGTTTCTACCTCCACTGACAACTCCAGAGCTGCGAAGGTTCCACCACTGCCATGGCGAGAGGGCAAATATAGCTTTGATGAAGGAGAGCACGCCCAAAGAGGCCAGCCCCTTGAAGAAATGCTCGAACCAGGAAGGACCTCGGTCAGTCGGTAGCACGTCGGAGACGGTCGGGTCCCAAAACTCCGAATAGTACAGGGTTTCCATTGGGTCCACGTAAAGATTAATGATGGGGTCAGCAACAAAACCAAGGCAAAAGATGGTGAAAATCAAAATGCTCAATGTCAATCCAAACTGTGCGAAAGAACTACTGATCCAACGCGCCCAGGTGAGACGCTCAAGACGATACTGGAAGCCACAAGTGGGACATTGCCAGTAGTTTCTCTTGCCATAGCCCGGATCCGCGTGTCGCCAGGACTGCAGACAACCCTCATGGACGTATCGCGAGGAGCCCTTGCATTTACACGGGCGAAGCAGGCGGCCAAGTTCCGGATCCTCCGACTCATATACAACTCGTGGTTGGCCTTGGAGGAAACCTGGGACGTTTTCCGCAGGAGGGTGGAGCGTAGGCAGCACGGTTTCCAGGCAGATGCGGCAAACGCGAGGCGGGTAATGCCTCTGAGAAGCTTCTGGTGGAGGAGCACCCGCATCATGGGCGCTGTGAGAGTCTTCCGACTGCTCCTCTGTGCCGAGTGAGCTTCCAGGCCACCGCCAGCGTGGCTCATTATTGTGGCTGTCCATTTTGTCCAATGACGTGTTCAAAGGAGGCGGTCATAATATAGCTCCCGAGGTCTACCTACGACCCGGTAAACATAGACAGGAAGACTATATGTTCGGAGAGGGTGAGTAAATACAGAGGGAAAGATGGAAGAGAAGATCCATGCAGAGGAGCGGAGGGAAAGAAGAGGGAAAAGTCTTTAAAGCGGTTGTGGAGAGGAGCGAGAGAGAGAGAGACGGAAGCGCGGCGAAACGAGGCTAGCCGCTCGCCTAGCGTCACCGCCCGAGACGCGGCTTGGCATGGAGCAACTGCGTCAACATCCTGTCGCCTTCTCAGAGGGAAGCTTCAACTTGCATTCCCCACCCTCCTGTTCTGCCTTCCATCCTCTCCTGTCCATCTCCCTCCCTATTTACATTTGCCCTCTAGAGCTTCTGGAGGTAAACAGACGTCTCCATGGCTGACCGTTATTCGTTCTCCCTGACCACCTTCTCCCCCAGGTAAGATGAGCTTCCCGCAGACAGATGGGACCTACGTGTAGCTAACATTGGCCCGCAGTGGAAAGCTGGTTCAGATCGGTAACGCCCCAAGCTTCATCGGCCATCGAATGGGAATACTGATTCGTTTGCAGAATATGCCTTGAACGCCGTGAACTCGGGGGTGACGGCCCTCGGAATCAAAGGTGTGAAACGTCCGATGCGGGTTTCCTTGCGCGGCTCGAGCAATTACTAACCTCTCCCTCTCTGCGACGACCAGCCACGAACGGCATCGTTCTAGCTACGGAAAAGAAGTCGTCCTCGCCGCTCATCGACTCGCCCTCCCTCTCCAAGATCTCGTTAATCACCCCCGATATTGGCATGGTCTATGCCGGCATGGGTCCTGACTACCGCGTGCTGGTCGACAAGGCCCGCAAGGTGTCCCACACCGGCTACAAGCGCATCTACAACGAATACCCCCCTACCCGGATCCTGGTGCAGGACGTGGCCCGGGTGGTGCAAGAGGCAACGCAGTCCGTGTGGTGTCCGACCGTATGGCGTCAGTCTGCTGATTGCCGGCTGGGATGACGGCGTCGAGCCCGAGTCTGAGCAAGCGACGAAGGGCGAGGATGAGGATCCGGAGTCTCGAAAGCCCACGGGCAAGACGGGCGGTATCTTGAAGGGTGGCCCCAGCTTGTACCAGGTCGACCCCAGCGGCAGTTACTACCCATGGAAGGCCACGGCCATCGGCAAGCACGCCACCAGTGCGAAGACCTTCCTCGAGAAGCGTTACACGGAGGGCCTTGAGCTCGAAGATGCCATTCACATCGCCCTTCTGACGCTAAAGGAGACCATTGAGGGCGAGATGAACGCGGATACGATAGAGCTGGGTGAGTTCACTTCGGCTCGTAGCTGTATGAAGCACATGCCTGACTGACTGACTTTAGGTATCGTTGGCCCTCCTGCCGACCATCTGCTTGGCTACGAGGGCGTCGAGGAGTCTCGGGGCCCCCGATTCAGGAAGCTGACCAAGGAGGAGATCGAGGACTATCTGACCAACCTATGATTGATACATGCTTGGACTTTTGTTAATCAACGAGCCTTCTAGTTTAATAGACATCTCTCGAGTCTGCGAGGTTCTCGGGCACATTTCAGCTAGCACATGGGGTCGTAGGGGGTGTTCTGGGGTGGGCGACGAGATTCGGAGACAGTAGGGCGTTCTGCTTTAATGCTTTGCAATATGCAATATATAAGAGAAATATGATATGGGAGTGCATGCGTTCGCAGCCTAGGCAGTCCAGATGTAAACCCAAGAATCCAATTGATTGTAATGGAGAGCAAGCAGAGCATGTGACACGCGGTCTAGGAAGGCCGGAACGCCGCTCAGGAGGGAAACACCTTTCTCCTTCCTCTTCCTTCTCTCCGTCTCGCTCGGCGTGCTCAAAGGCGCGGGTCACCGCATCTTCGTTACACCGGCAACCCATCAGCTGCGACTCTGCGTTTCCAACCCAACGTCAAATTGCGGTTTCTTTGGTCCGGATCCTTCGACCTTCTCCCCGCCGCGCAATGACCCGGCCTTACTTGTCAGGGGAAATGCGAAGCCCAGTCACAGTCATTCTTGGTCGCTAGGAACGGGACACTCGGGACTATCTTGGCTTCCTCTTGTTTTCCTTGTTTTTTTTTGGGACGCCAATTTAATTGAATTTGCCGGTGCTTCCCCGAGCCGTTGTTCAACCAACGGTCCCAACCAGTAACCATGGCCCCTAAATTTGTCCATGACGGTTTCGACTAGCCCGGATCCCTGGTGGCTCGCATCTGATACCAAATACTAACACTCTCGGGTCCATGCGAGAAATGGATTGGGTCTGGGGGATCTACGCTAGGGCGACGCAGCCGTGGTCATTATGATTATATTAGGGGAAGGGTCCCATGAACAGCTGGAAGCGAGGTTGTACCACCAACATTGTGGTTTGCAGTGTGCAGGCTCCAGTCAAAATTCTGTGCTCTTTGATTAATGCGCTGTTGCTGCTGCTGCTGCCGCCGCCGCCGCTGCAGTCTCTGTCACCTTCCCTTTTGTCTGTTTGCTTTCCGTCAATGTCTTCCTCCGTTGTCAGAGCAGTGGCTCGTTTGTTTGCCTTGAAACGTAGCATGGTTACTGGCTGACAGGCAAAGAGCTAAGTGGAAGGATGCGACCGCACTTTCAGAGTGCGGTGGTGTCATTTGCTTTTCTGTGATCTTCTGCTCTGCCTTCGAGGACGCATTGAAACTGGCTGTGGGCGGGGACGGTCGACATTGGGGCAGTTATTTGAATGGTATGTATTGCTTTTCAGGTGGTTTCTAAATAATTGACACTGCCCTGGGATTGTGCCAGGCGCCTACTAATATTGGAACAGAATGACAACAAACCCCTTATAAACGATACCACTTTAATTTCCACAACATTGGTCGTCCAGGGAAAAAAACAATGGCATCGACCCATGACCCGTTAGATGGAATATCTGGGGTGCTTGTGAATGGGAAAGATGGCATCAAAGCAACGCTGTTCCTCTTTATTTCGATTGCCTGCTACAACGTGGTGGAGCTGGTGGTTCTCGTCCTGTCGACCTTCCGACGCTGGAGTGGTCTTTATTTTTGGAGCTTGCTGCTCTCAGGCTGCGTGGGAGTGGTTCCATATTCGTTAGGGTTCCTGTTGAAATTCTTCACCGGCGCCACCTCTTTCCTGTCCGTTACCATGCTCAGCATCGGCTGGTGGACCATGGTTACGGGCCAATCCTTCGTCCTCTACTCGCGTCTGCACCTGGTCATCCGCGACGAACGCATCCTTCGACGCGTCCTCTGCATGATAATTTCGAACATATTCCTTCTCCACGTGCCCACGACTATCTTGACGTACGGGTCGAATGTCGACAACCCATCGCAGCTCTTCGTGAAGGCCTACAACATCATGGAGAAAGTGCAGTTGACCGGCTTCACGATCCAAGAGGTGACCATCTCGGCCCTCTACGTGTGGGAAACGGTCAAGATGCTTCGGCTGGGGTCGGAGCGCTCCAAACGAAAGATCTTGCACCAGCTTGTGGGGATCAACGTGTTGATGTTTGTGATGGACTTGCTGCTACTGGGTCTGGAGTACGCCAACTACTACGCCATCCAGATCACGCTAAAAGGCGCCATCTACAGTATAAAGCTCAAACTGGAGTTTGCTGTTCTCGGCAAGCTCGTCGATCTGGTTCATAGCCACCAACAGCCGCCGTCGTTCGACAATGTAATGCAGCTAAACTCGTTGGATGCAGGGCATGGCTCATTGGCGGTACCCGAGCCGTCCAGACTGGCGCGGAATATGACGTTCTGCACGGTGGCCGATGCTCTTACGTGTGGGCCAACCCGACAAGAAAAGCCCGTTCCTCGAAGGCTGGCGAATAGTTTCTTGACGACGACGAAAGTTTCGACATGGGTTGAGAGACGTGCAGGAAGCAGCGGTGCCTGATGAGGCTTAATCTTTGAGTACTCAGATGTCGACGATTCATGATCTCAAGAATTAAAATAGTATATACGAACATCTACCGATATAACCAATACATAATTAGCTAGTTGCCTTACGGCGTAATAATACTGTGTCATTCAGCTTTGATCAGTCCCTTTCTAATAATCCCGCATCATCGTCTTCATTCCATCCGAACTCCCCGTCTGAATCGTCTTCGTCCTGGCTGTCTGCAATTTCGTCGACTTTTCGTTTCCGCGCTGTGGGATCGAGAGTGTCAGGTTCCGTTTCTTGTTCTGGAGGTTGCGCTTGCTCTTGCTGTAGCTCTGTCTTTGGCTGAGGTATTTGCTGTATATCTCGCTGTGACTTGGGCTCGGGCTCAAGTTCAGGCTTGAGTTCCTGCTCTGGTTCGAGCTGTGATGGTTTGGTTGATTCACATTCTTGTGACAGGTCTTGTTCCTCGCTTTGTTCTAATTCCGATGCTCGCGTTGGTTCTACCTCCAAAGCAAGCTTCTCCGTCTCATTTGTCTTCTGCGCCGTTGCCATTGGAACTGGGTGAGAGGAGCCAAGCTCATGTAATGCGTGTAGTCCGTCCTGTACCCAGTCAGTCTTATCTTATCGATGAATGAAATCTGCGTACCAGATATCATAAAAAGAAAGAAAAGTAACATGGGGGGGACTAACCATCTCAATCAAAAACGGCACCACCGTATCCTCCTCCCTCCTAACCAACACAGCCCTCCCATTCCGCTTCATCACCTCCGCAAACCTCACTCTTCTCAATCTCCCCTCCCCTTCAACCTCTCCCCCAGCATCCACCCCCATCCCATCTGGACCCCTCCGGACAAAATCCCGATAAAGCCCCACCCTAGCAAACACGCCCGCCTCCCATCCCCCGCCTGCCAGGACCGGCGTCAGAGTCGCGCGCGGCAGGCCCTTGATGCGCGTATGCATCTGGTTGAGGGCGAGGACGGCGATGCGATTCGACGCGGCGAGCTTGGACAGCTGGGTGGCGAGATCGCTGGTGACGTTCCATTTGCGGTTCAGGAGCCAGGAGAGCTGCGATTTGTCGGTGCGGGTGGATGAGAGGCGGGATTTGAGGTCTGACGGGGCTGGGTAGTACGGTTGGAAGGGGGAGGAGATGGTGTCGATGACGAGGAGGGTTGTGTTTGGAGGGGGAAGGAGGGGGGAGGGTGGTGGAGGAGGGAGAGCAGGTGAGGGAGGGTGCGGGCTTGGATGTAGAGGAGGTTTTGGGAGAGGTCGGGGCAGGGTTAGAGGGAGATTGGGTTTGGTTTGGGGACGAAGGGGTGGTAGAGGCTAGGAAGTCTCGTAGTCGAGATCTGGGAAGAGGAGAGCCCGTATCTGGGGATGTCAGTCTGCTGTCAGGTAAGTTGGATGGACTGGGATTACCGATCCAGACGACCTTTCCTCCTGCTCGGAGAGCGTTCGATGCGACGCCGAGACTAACGTAGGGGATCGGGTCAGTTGGTTCCAGTGGAGAAACACGGGGAAGAGCGTACGCAAGAGTGGTCTTCCCGACACCTGGAGGCCCAAAGACCTCTGTGACATGGCCTCCAGGGATCCCCTTGGTCTCTGTGCCTGCAAGACACGACAAGTCATCTGGCGACGACGGACACAGCGCCTCGTCCAGACGGGGGATGCCCGTGGAGATGGCGGTGGAGGCCGACGCGGTCGACGCGTGCAGCGACTGCGAAGCTGGAAACGAGACCACGCGATCTGCCCGGTAGTTAGAGATGGTCTTGGAGAGTGATAGAGAGAGACTGACGTGGTGCTTGGCTCGACAGGCCGAGGAAGTCGGGCCTGTCCATGATTGGGGATGTGAAGCGATCGGATGATTTAGATCACAGAGTCTGGTATTCTACCGGTCCTTCATGTTGGGAATATGCAGTTGTGATCATGGATCGATGCAGGAGATTCTTTGATGGCGGAGGTGGACTTAGCGTGGAGGAGGTGGAGCCGAAGTCGTCGGCTTTTTCGATCTTCTTTAGGCACTTGGTGACTTTGTCCTTTGCGGCCTCCAAGGATCAATCTTCTATTAATTCCACAAACACCCCGTCAATGGACCGTATCGTCCTGGGGATTAAGTATCTTCTCCCTTTGGCCCCCATTCTCATTTTTTATCTTATTCATCTGCGTTCTCAATCAGCCTCCCCCAAAGGCTGTCGCCGACTCGGGCTCTCCGCAGATCGCAGCAATCTTCGCGATGAATATGGCCCAAAGTACGGCCAGGGCGTACCCCAGACCGACGCAAAGGGGCGTTCTGCCTGGCGCATAAAGGCGCTCTTTACGTATCCCATCAAAAGCTGCGCTGGCGTCGAGCTAGATGTCGCCGACGTTGTCCCCACCGGGCTGCAATATGACCGACAGTTCTGCTTCGCCGAGTATATGACTCCTCAGCCAGGGTCTGCCAGCAGTTCAGGTCCAGTGGAACCACATTGGAGGGTGCGCACCATGCGCGAGGGTCCATTCTGTCGTTTGGCGCTGATCCATCCTGAGATCTGGATCCCCGACCCGACAGCTCGCGACTACCATCCTGATCTCGAGGAGGTGAAATCGCAGGGCGTGCTGGTTATCAGGTACCCACGTCCGTCGAGCAGGGGTGCTTCTTTTTATCTGCGCAAACTAGCCATCTCTCTCGGCCTCATCCCCTCTGATCTCTCTTTCCGCGTTCCCTTATCTCCCCCTTCCTCTCGTCTAAGCGCTTATCCCTCCACCCGGGTCAAGGTCTGGAAAGATGCGCCCTTTGCCTACGACTACGCACAGCATATCCCGTCTTCACTGCGCGATTTCCTTTGCCCAGACGACCTTCGTCGTCCCCTCGAGGCCCGCTCACCCTCTTCCGAGTCCCACCCGTCCCACCATCGGGAGATCTTCCGCTGCGCGCCGCGCAAAGACGAACTCGGTTTCCAGACCGTCACCGGCTTCGCGGACGCCTACCCATTGCATCTTTTGAACCTGGCCAGCGTGCAAGACGTGGCTGCCAAATGCGTGGACTCGATCCCGCGACTCTCGATCCGTCGGTTCCGAGCGAACATCGTCGTCCAGGGACCGGGCGCCTTCGTGGAAGACGCATGAAGCGGATCCGCATATCCACCGACGCCTGGTAAAGATATCGCCAATCGCAGATCGAAAGGGGGGTATTTCAGAACCTGGCGTGGAGATCTACACCGTCTGTCGTACAATGCGCTGCAAGCTCCCCAACGTCGACCCCGACACGGGCATTCGGCATCGCAATGAACCCGATCGCACGCTCAAGTCGTATCGTTGCATTGATCCGGGGGATTACACGAATGCGGCGCTGGGGATGCAGCTTGTTCCGGCCGTTCAGGGTGAGTTATTCCGTGGTCCTTCTGTTGCGTTTCTTTCCTTTGCAAGTGTTAAATTTGGTGTGGTAAGCCGGCTAATTGGTTTCTCTGTAGAATTTACACTGTCTGTTGGTGACGAGGTATCTGTTCTTGAAACCGGGGAACACTTCTATATCAAGATGTTGGCGCCGGGGGAGAAGGTCGAGGGAGTTTGATTATAATTATATAGTGTGAGAATAGAAATAATTCGTGTAATCCAAGCATTTCCCAGACATAAATCAGCGGAATGTATTCCAAATCCGAAGACATGAAACGGATAATCAACTCTGCATGCTCCATCAGCTATAGCTGACAAATGCATAATGGATAGTTACAAAACCCTCGTCTCCCTCAGATAGATCGCAACATCAGCAGCCAAAAGACGATGAAACGCCGAGGTTGGATGATAGTCGTCCCACCAGACGCAACCCTGCCCCATGCAGCTATTATCCCTAAATCCATATTCCCTAGGATTGTCGAGTATGGTGGTCATAAAAGACCATGTATCGTAGAGCCTCAGCGTAGACTAAAATATGGTTACCAAATTTCAGTAAAGGTACTCATGATAGGCAGAGAAGGCAACATACATCGGAATGTGCCATCTGCCAATCCACGACCATCTCCTGCAGCTGGTTATTGAACTCAACGACCGCCTCTCGATGTCTTTCTCTTCTCCACGCCTGATGACCTAGAATCTTAGGCGTCCTTGTCGTCGGCGGCACATTCAGGAGTAGAAATTGGCGCGCTCCGCAATCGTGCAGCTGCTCTAGGAGCTCGAAGTAGCTCCGCAGGATGATGGACGTTGTCCCTAAAAAGCCATTATTCATATAACTCGCCTGAACACTGGTTGCGGACAGATTTCTATCAGCATACCTAGGACTTTTCTTTCATGCTGACTGACTGACTGACTCATTGATTCCAATCCAGATTGCAAACAGGGCTGTATCTGACTTCCAACCTGGCTGCTCAGAGGAGGAACAGTAATGGGTGGAAAAATCGCCAGAAACCTGATCTACCAAGTCCACTGGTTCGCCGTGAACGATTGTATTGTCAACCGTGGCGCCGAAAACCGCAAGATTGAAGTTCAGGACGGCCGAGGCGTTGTAGACTGTGGTCAGGTATCCCACCCAGTTAACGCCGCCAGCCGTGGTGCCTTTACCTGTGTGGGAAAGTGGTGTCAGCTGTGCCAGAGCCTAGAGGAGGACATAATGATAGAAAAAAAAAAGATAGGATAGGATTACCGAGAGTGGGATTCCCCATTGGATTATCAAGCGAAGGCTGCATGCCCGAGAGGTTGAACTCCGTCGATGTATACGAGTCGCCGCTTATGCGTTTACCATGTTAAAGAGGGATATTCGGTGCTGGGAGGAGTTTATCGTACAATGTGAAGAGGGAATAACGGTCATCCTCTGATGGCGAGGGGCCGAGGACGGCCATGATGGGGACGAGGAGCCGGTTGATTTTCATTGTCAAGCTGGATTTCCTGATGGACACGGATGTATCATTGGGTTTGCAATGGAAAGGAGGAAAAGGTCTACTATATTACAGGGCTAGAATGTTTCCCAAGAGGGTGTCAGCACTACAGGCGAATAAATCTTTTGGAAAACCATTGAGAAGGTTCATTGTGGCTCCAAGCTGGACTAAATTTCATGCTGACAGAAGTAGTCAGGTTGGAAATAGACAATAAAAAGTAGGAGTGTCAACAACTAATACAGTATATTGTCACACAGACCTAAAATAACTGGCCCTCTGTTCTCTGCTTAGAGCTTAGATACTAGCATCTGATAGAACCGCAGATGTATTTGCAAGTTGAGAATGTGAGGCCACTGCACTGGGTCTATTGACTGTACGCCTGAAGCTGTACGACTCTTCTGTCATACTCCCTATACATCATGCAACCGGAGTCAGCCTGTCTGAACGAATGACGTTCCGTACTCTATGCCACATGTCACATCCCACATGCAACTTTACAGCACTTAAGCTGATGTTTGATTGTTATATAACCCAAGCACCCTAACATGTGGAACGGACAGCACACCTTGATACACACGAAGCACCATCGCATCCAGTCTACTCACCATGTCCACGTCAACTACAGAACACCAAGTCATCGTCCTCGCCGGAGGAAGCGGCAATCTGGGCCGGTATCTGATCGAAGAGCTCAGCAAAGACGACCGGTTCAGCATCGTCGTGCTAACCCGTCAGGTATACTCTCATCAATAAAAACAAAAATATCGACCACAACAACTAATCAACCCTACAGACTCCTCCCTCTCCCTCTTCCTCTACCAAAAGCAATATAACCCACCACCAAACCGACTACACCCTCGCCTCGCTAACCACCATCCTAACAACCACCGGCGCCACAACCCTCATCTCCACCCTCAACCCCCCAGAACCTCTGTACCTCCCTCTCCACAAAACCCTCCTCTCCGCCTGCCTCGCCTCCCCTACCTGCAAACGCTTCATCCCCTCCGACTGGGCCGGCAACGTCGACGACTTCCCCTCCATCCCGCGGTTCTACGGACGCACGCGGGCGCCGTTCCGCGCGCTCTTACGCGAGAGCGAGAGCCAGGGGATCGTGCACACGAGTTTCAACTTCGGCTGGTTCATGGAGTATTTTCTGAAGCCGGAGAGGTCGTATATGAGCTTCCTGGAGGGCGAGTTTCCAGTGGATCCCCGAGACGAGGTTTGGAGGTATGTGGTTAGAGGGACGGGCGAGGAGGTGCAGACGTGGACGTGTGGAAGGGATGTTGCGAGGGGGGTGGTGAGGTTGTTGGGGTGTGAGGGGTGGGTGAGTTCTTTTTGCCCTTTCGTTTTTATTGACATTCTTTTTTTGGGGGGGCTATGTTTGGGGGTGAGGTTTGGTGTTTGAAAAGAAAGGGTTAAGTTAATAGGTAACGATATCCAGGAACCGGTCACTTATATATCCGGCCAACGAGGCACGTTCAACGAGATGGTCAACATCCTGGAACGGTTCTACGGTATGTCATTTTCCATCCAATCCAGCCCTTCCCCTCCTGTTGAGTACTGACAATCCAGACCGTCCCTTCACGAAAACACACCGTTCCCTGGAAGATATCAACCGCTCTTTGGAAGCCCCCCGCGACGAGCACGAGCTGACGATCGCCCAGATCGAAGAATGGGGCGTGAGCGGTGCGACTGCCTGTCCGGAGGAGAAGACAGCGCGGCAGCACGAGAAGTTCTTCAAAGGGATGGAGTTCATGACTGTGGAGGAGATGTTGAGGAAGGCGGAGACGGAGGGGAGGGTTTGAGGCTTTTTGGCTAACTGGTCTGGGTTGATTGCAGATCGTTGAGGTCTATTAGTCTGATGGCATACATGCATGAATGTCAAAGTAAGTATGTAGTCAAATTGGGTATCCTATTCTGTTCCTATCCATGCCCCATTATCGTATCTCACATATCATGCACATAACGTAATTACCGTAGTCATTCTATACAGCCCTGCCAATTAAACGCTACGCGATCCTTCTGATGGATCGGCTTTGGTATGTGATTCACTTCCTTTGTACTCTTCGGGCTCTGCGCTCCTCAAATCCACGACGGGCGTCTCCTCCGCCGGGTCCTCCGGGATGACCAGATTTAGGATCAGCCCCAGCACAGATGTCACCGCAAATCCATTTGTCATGACGAGCACCACCGCATCCAGCAACCCCTGCAAGGCGTGGTTGTCGCCGCTGTATGTAAAGAAGAACTGGAACCACTCGGGCACCAAGGTGGCGGCCATGCCGATGGCGAAGGAGGCCGTCAGGATGAACCGGTTGCGACGTGTGAAGGGCACGGTGGAGATGATGCGGATGCCGGAGACAGCCACGGACGAGAACAAGAACGTGGTCATGCCGCCGAGGACGGAGCTGGGGATGGCGACGAGGGCGGCCGCGAATTTGGCGAAGACGCCCATGACCACGAGGAAGAAGCAGCAGGCGTAGCCGGCCTTGCGGTTGGCGCACTTGGTCAGCGCGATGACGCCGTTGTTCTGCGCGAACACGGACATCGGCGTGATGGTGCAAAGCCCAGCCAGCAGACAAGTGAAACCGTTGCCGAGGACGCCGCCCTGGATGCGCGAGTCGAACGTAGCGCCTTCGACCTCAAGCTGCGACACGTCGCACGTCGCCGTGATGTCGCCGATGGATTCCATCATAATCACAATATATACAGCCAGTAGCGGCAGGATGAGTGGCGGGTAGATGACAAGGGGGAACGTCCGCACCCAGATGAAGGAGACGACGGGCGCCGCGTCGATACTCGATCGGTCGAAGTAGCCGCAGGCTGCCGCCACGATGCATCCGACCAGCAGACCGAGGACGACGGCGCACGATTTCATGATCGGCGAGCCGAAGCGCTCGCAGAGGATGATGGTCAAGAAGACCAGGAAACCGAGGCCGATGAACTCGGCGCTACCCCAGGGAAGGGCGTGCGGCGCATCCGCGCTGGGACACAAGGCTCGAGCGGACGGGTCGCTTCCACAGCTTCCCGATCCACCAGCCCAGTCCTTCATGCCGCTCTCGATGAGACTGGCGCCGATGAGCAAGACAGTCGGTCCCGTCACCAGAGGGGGGAAGATTCGCTTCAGGATTCGGGTACTCATGAACGACAGCCCGATCTCCAGCAAGGAGCATAGACACGAAGTGCCCAACAAGGCTCCGTAGCCTTTAGGACAGGCCAAGCGGTTACCCTGGCCATCCACCGGGCAATAGCCGGAGCTGTACATCTGATTGAAGGTGCCCGTTGCGACCGTGATGGTGGCAAACGAAGTGCCCACCACCGAGATCAAACCAGTGCCAACGTAGTACCGCGTTTTGTATATATGGAAGCGAGTCATTTGCACGGCGGACAGGAGGCCGGAGACGATCAGGGACGTCGAGACTAGATATTGATAGTCGTCGCCGGAGAAGTTGGCGCCGGCCGAGCCACCCAGGAGAATCGGAGGAGCGATCACTGGAAGGCCGTGTCAATTGTATGTACAAGTAGGATGGTGATAACGATCTCACCTCCTGCCAACATTGCCAAGGCATGCTGCAAACCAAGAATGAGAGCCAATAGCACCGGGACTCGATCCTCCAGGCCGAAAAAGGGAGCCGTTCGCCTGGTCTTGCTCACGAAGGGAATCTGAGGTGTGAACAGATAGGCGTAGTCATAATCCCCAATCAACCCCTCTCTAACACCGCGTTAGGTCCCTTGCGGGAGTTCGACGTATCGGGACAGAATTACCTGGTAGTAAATTTCTTGACGAGTCTTCGAGTGTGATCGGCCATGGTCCGCCGGGGACGAAGGTCAGGACCGATCTGATCAGGACCGTCCATTCTGGCAGGAATATGATGGTAAAGGAAGAATTCACAAACAACAAAATGGAAGGGGGTTAAATGTTGTCGAGCAGGAACCCCCTCACGGTAAGCAGGATCGTAAACCCGTGGCAACCCAAGCGGCGAACGACTTGACCAACGAATCCGGATGCAATGCGGGGAAATTTGAGCATGAGATCTAGGAGACTAGGAGACATGCATTGCAAGATTTAAAGGAGATATGCTGGCAGACATCGGAGCGAACATGAGGAATCGGGATAGGATTATCAGCGACAATCAGGATGCGTGAATCAATCGAATAATGCGATTTCTTTTCGTTTTTTTTTGGGTCGGACAGGCTGGGGGTTTGTTATCTCTCGAGCCTCGCACGGCATTCCCAAAGGCCGGCTAGCGTGGCAGACGCCATGGTGATAGGCCAACGAGGTCGTCTAGACCCCGGAACTAATATCAAGAGCTCGCTCCTTGGCGTCGGACGGTGGAGTCAGCGATAAGAAGGCTCGCTGACAGTCGCCGCTAGGTAAAAGGACGCCCGGATGCTTATCAGCGACCATAGCGGGCACCGCCGAAGACCTGATAGCGAGTAGCCGACGCGAGGGCTAGGGAGACGTCGGTCGAGCGCTGGACATGGGAATCTCGGCGTCTTATAGATTGGGGTCGAGGGAGAACATCCATTCTCATATCCACATGGATGTAGTTGGGTTGGAGAAGAAGAGCCGGGGGAGTCACGTTTCCTCGATGCTCCGTATGGGTTAGCGCGGTGGGTCACGGGACGCCAGGAACAACTCAGTAGTCAGTAAGGAGTAGGAGTATAGTAGACAGACACAGACACCAGGAGTGTTGAATCTGGTGATGCTTGTGATGGGGATGGAGAATTCGGATGTCGGTGGTTTTTATCAACCACTTCTCAGCTGGTTATATCGGATGAAGAGTAAAGCGTGGTCGCGTTGGATTGTTACACTTCCCTACAGAGTGGTATAGACATGTCGGATGGCTCAAAATTACAATAAGCAGTAGACACCAGATGGTATCCTATGAAGGTTTGAAGCAGTCGGCACTGCTGGACAACCATCGTTACACTCACGCGACACATCCAGGAGGTCGGGATACCTGAGTGCTGGAAGATCATGTGACGGCTTCCATAGGAGGCGCCTGCCTGAGGCGTCAGCATACTTCGTTCCGGGAGTGCCTCAAGCGGAACCACGCATCGGGTGAGTGCAACGTCGAGAGCAGGAATCAGGATCCAGGATCCCGCGTTGGTAATTTGGTGGACCAGGACAACAAAGCCCCGGTGGCGAGTGGCAACTGGCAAGGCAACCCCAGGCGTAGGGCTGTCCGGAGTACTATCAAAAGTGAAAACTGAAAAGACTGCCCGATTCTCCAGGTTTCCAGGTTTCCCCGGGTGGCGTGGAAGAAGAGGGATTATGAGCACAACTGCTGAATCGGGTTAAGCCGGTGCATAATCATGATTCCGTGCATTAATATTACGCATGCAAATTCCAGATCGGCTGCCTTATCCCCCGCCAGAGCACGGCCCAATCAGACACCCCAAAAGTCCTCACCGCCTGCAGGGGCCGCCAAAACGTTGGGGATTCAACAGATAAAAGCAGCCCTGTGATTGGCAGGCAATCCCCGGGGTCTGGGCGGGCCCAACAAGGCCGCCTGCCTAAGGTGTCCACTCCATGGAGGACGCGGCCGGTACCTTCAACCTTCAACCTTCAACACGCTGCCTCCCCCAAGCCTGCCTAGGCATGTCCCCTGCCAGAATGTTCCTCCTGGGATCTCCCTTCTTGTTGAGATGATTCCTCCTACCTCGGGATCTTCTGATCGATCACTCTATCGCCTTCCGGTGGACGAGTTATAAGCCCGCCCAACCCGTCATTCATTCTTTCACCCAGTCACTCACTCGCTGATGATTATCTACTCTTCCCCATTATTCTTCCCAACCGTCATCCGTTCGGTGGATCGCCGCTCCGCCCGTCTGCCAATCCGCTTGCATCCTTTGTCCTTGCGGCCCACCCGGTTCCTCGTCGGATCCTCGTCCGCTGCAAATTGTTTGCCGCCTCCCCCGTCTGGCTTTTAAACCCTCTATACCTTGCCTCCCTCCTTCCCCAGTCCACGCCTTCTTAAACATCTCCTTTTCGTCTAGGGTGCCCGTCAAAAAACAAAAAAAAAAAACCCCCTTTCAATTGCACCTCCCCAGTCTCTATTCTCCCGTCACGGAAGAGCTGCGAGCTCCAAGGGAAAAAACGTTCTATACTTCATTCAATCTCCCGGCATCATGTCGACTAAGCCGGCGGATGCTGCTCCCCGGGCTCGCGCCGGCGGTGACACCAAGAAGGTGCACATTGCCGACACCAAGATGACCCGCCAGAACTGGTACAAGCACGTCAACTGGCTGAACGTAACGTTTATCATTGGCATTCCCTTGTACGGATGTATCCAGGCTCTCTGGGTGCCCCTACAGCTCAAGACGGCCATCTGGGCTGTCATCTACTACTTCTTCACCGGATTGGGTATTACCGCAGGTAGGTACACTTGGACAAACGTCGTGTTAAGACGGGGAACTAACAACATCTTTCAGGATACCACCGTCTGTGGGCTCACTGCTCTTACTCGGCTCGTCTTCCCCTGCGTATCTGGCTGGCTGCCGTCGGTGGCGGTGCCGTTGAGGGTTCCATCCGTTGGTGGGCTCGGGGTCACCGTGCTCATCACCGCTACACGGACACCGACAAGGACCCTTACTCCGTCCGGAAGGGTCTTCTCTACTCGCATCTCGGCTGGATGGTCATGAAGCAGAACCCCAAGCGGATCGGCCGCACCGATATCTCGGACCTGAACGAGGACCCCGTCGTTGTCTGGCAACACCGCAACTATATCCAGACCGTCATCGCCATGGGTCTGGTCGTGCCGATGCTGGTGGCCGGTCTGGGCTGGGGTGACTGGTGGGGCGGTTTCGTCTACGCCGGTATCCTGCGTATCTTCTTCGTGCAGCAGGCCACCTTCTGCGTCAACTCCCTGGCCCACTGGCTCGGTGACCAGCCCTTTGACGACCGCAACTCCCCCCGTGACCACGTGATCACCGCCCTGGTCACCCTGGGCGAAGGCTACCATAACTTCCACCACGAGTTCCCCTCCGACTACCGCAACGCCATTGAATGGCACCAGTACGACCCCACCAAGTGGACCATCTGGATCTGGAAGCAGCTGGGACTGGCCTACGACCTCAAGCAGTTCCGTGCCAACGAGATCGAGAAGGGCCGCGTACAGCAGCTGCAGAAGAAGATCGACCAAAAGCGTGCCCGTCTGGATTGGGGCGTTCCGCTTGACCAGCTGCCCGTCATGGAATGGGATGACTACGTCGAGCAGGCCAAGAACGGCCGCGGCCTGGTGGCCATTGCCGGCGTGGTGCACGACGTGACCGACTTCATCAAGGATCACCCCGGTGGCAAGGCCATGATCAACTCGGGCATCGGCAAGGACGCCACTGCCATGTTCAACGGCGGTATCTACTATCACTCGAACGCCGCCCACAACCTGCTGTCGACGATGCGGGTTGGTGTGATCCGGGGCGGTTGCGAGGTTGAGATCTGGAAGCGGGCTCAGAAGGAGGGTACCACCGAGTACGTCCGTGACGAGACCGGTCAGCGCATCGTCCGTGCTGGCGAGCAGGTCACCAAAATTCCCGAGCCTATTCCCACCGCGGATGCCGCATAGACTTGTCTCCCCTTTTTAATTTTTTGTTACTGTTTGATCATCAGCACCTTGGGCGTTCGATTCTGATTTCCCATTCTTGTTTTGTACTCGTAAGGAGTTGCCGGAGTTAGACGGGGATTTGAGATCTGTGTATGTATTACTTCAAAAACATACCGTGGTTTGAACCACTGCCAATAGAAATGACGATATGCCTCTACGTGTTATTGGATTCTTGTTTTTGAACTTTTAGACTTGCTACTACTAGTCCGGAGCCCCACAAGCTTGGAGCTCACTGTCACCAAGGCACCCAACCAGCATTATATATTGAAGCTAAGAGACGAGGAGGCACGTCAGTGCCTGGGTACTAACAGGATCGGGAATTGTCCTCTTCCCGCAAATTTCATGATCATTTCTCCCTTACATTGGCTAAGGCGACGCTGTTCCAAGACTGGACTTATTCTGCAAGGAGTGGCATATCTAATGAGACTAGTCCTTGTGGCGGAGACTGTTAAAACGTGACTGCTTTACTGAAGTCCTTTCTCTCTCGCGCCATCTTGGGGAGAATGAGAGGAGTTGAGCGGAGAAATGGAATGGTAGTAGTGGAAGCATATTGTTTTGAGTATCAGTAGATTCTTGATCTGGTGTATTAGTGTAACATATAAGAGAAACAGTCTAGGAACTCATAGTTCATATTCTGGTAGATTAGGGCTAAATCTCGGATGCCTGATGCTGCCTGAGGATCCCGCAGGGCACTGTTTGCTCGGCCGTCAAACAGACAAGCAAACAGGGCAAACAACCATCCTGGCCTCTCCGCGTCGTCATTCATCCTCATTCTTCTTTATGATTCCAGTCTAGCTGATTCTGAACAACTCATTCTGCTTCAACTACCCCACTTCCCCCCTCTTTCCTTGCTCTCAAGCCCCCCTCCGTCATCATAGCTTCTCCCACCTCTCGCTCCTTTTATCTCCACCTCTTCGTCCTTCTCCTGGGCGTTCTTTTCGTCATCGTGGCTCCCCCTCTTCGACTCTCAACTCCCACCTTCCGACTATCCTCAGTCTTGGGTCATTTCCGTGGCTCGCGACTGACCGCTGCCGTTTCCAATCCGGCTTTGACCGATCTTCGCAGATCCTTGACTACCGCCAGCATGGCTCCTCAACACCTGCGCCGCCCCCCTCAGGCCCCGCCCGTCTTTACCGCAACCGCCCAGTCCATCGTCGACGACGCCAAGCGCCTCGTCGAGACCTCGCGGAAGGTCCAGGATGGCGTCGTGGCCAACGTCAAGCCCGAAACCGCCGCGTTTGCCTCCGTCATAAAACCCCTCGCTCAGGATGAGAACGTCATGGCCCTGGAGTCGCACATCCTCGGCTTCTACCAGGCCGTCTCGACAGAGCAGGAGTTGCGCGATGCCTCGTCCAAGGCGGAAGAGCTGATGGATGAGTTCTTCATCGAGAGCGCCATGCGCGAGGACGTCTTCAAGCTGGTGGATGCTGTGCTGAACAAGAATGAGACCCTGGACCCCGAGTCTCGCCGTCTGCTGGAGAAGGAGCATAAGGATTTCATCCGCAACGGCCTGGGTCTCCCGGCCGGCCCCAAGCGTGATCGCTTCAAGGAGATCAAGAAGCGCCTCTCTCAGATCAGCATCGAGTTCCAGAAGAACCTGAACGAGGAGAACGAGGGGCTCTGGTTCACCCCCGAGCAGCTGGACGGCGTCCCGGAGGATGTCCTGTCCGGTCTGAAGAAGGGAGAGGGTGAGCACGAAGGCAAGCTCTGGCTGACCTTCAAGTACCCCGACCTCTTCCCGACGATGAAGTACGCCAAGAATGCTGAGACTCGCAAGACGGTGGCGATCCAGAACGAGAACAAGTGCAACCAGAACGTCCCGCTCTTCCGCGAGTCGATCATCCTGCGCGACGAGGCCGCGCGCCTGCTCGGATACCCCAACCACGCCGCGTTCCGCATCGAAGACAAGATGGCCAAGACCCCCGAGACCGTTAACACGTTCCTGGGAGACCTGCGCAAGCGTCTGACGGCCGGCGGCCAAAAGGAGATCCAGAACCTCCTCGAGATCAAGAAAAATGACCTGGAGGCCCGTGGCGAGCCCTTCGACGGCCGCTATTACCTGTGGGATCACCGCTTCTACGATCGGCTGATGCTGGAGAAGGACTTTGCGTTGAACCAGCAGCAGATCGCCGAATACTTCCCTCTGCAAACGACGATCGAGGGCATGCTGAAGATCTTCGAGGAGCTGTTTGGCCTGGTGTTCGTAGAGATCACCGGCAGGACCGCGAGCAGATCGCACCGTCTGGCAAGGGTAGCGACATTGTCTGGCACGAGGACGTGCAGATCTTCAGTGTCTGGAACGACGAGGGCGAGGGCAGCGGATTCGTGGGATATCTCTACCTCGATCTGTTCCCCCGCAACGGCAAATACGGCCACGCCGCCAACTTCAACCTGCAGCCGGGCTTTATCGACGCCGAGGGCAACCGCCGCTACCCCGCCACGGCGCTGGTGTGCAACTTCACCAAGCCGACGCCTAAGAAGCCGAGTCTGCTGAAGCACGACGAGGTGGTGACGTTGTTCCACGAGCTGGGCCACGGTATCCACGACCTTGTGGCCAAGACGGTCTACTCGCGCTTCCACGGCACTAACACGGTGCGTGACTTCGTCGAGGCGCCCAGTCAGATGCTGGAGAACTGGTGCTGGACGCCGTCCCAGCTCAAGTCGCTCAGCAAGCACTACTCCAGCCTGTCGCCCGAGTACCTGGCCGCGTGGCAGGAGCAGGCCGGCAATGACTCCAAGCCCTCCGAGCAGATCCCCGACGAGGTGATCCAGAACCTCATCCGCACGAAGCACGTCAACGACGCGTTGTTCAACCTGCGCCAGCTGCACTTCGGTATCTTCGACATGACTGTGCACGAGCCGGAGAGCCACGAGTACATCGAGAAGCTGCCCATCTCGGCCACGTACAACCAGCTGCGGAAGCAGATCACGACGATGGACGGACCCGAGGCTTTGGGCTTGGGCGACGAATGGGGTCACGGCGAGGCGACGTTTGGCCATTTGATCGGTGGATACGATGCGGGATACTACGGATATCTCAGGTATGGCATCCCTAGTCTCCCCAACTATTTGACTGATGCTAACGATTTGCAGCTCGCAAGTTTACTCAACGGATATGTTCTACACCGTCTTCAAGTCGAACCCCATGGACCCCAAGGCTGGCCGCCGTTATCGCTACCAGGTGTTGGAGAAGGGCGGCAGCCAGGACGAGATGACGACGTTGACGGAGTTCTTGGGTCGGGAGCCAAAGACCGATGCTTTCTACAAGGACATGGGACTGGCCTAGACCTGATACAGTATATAATAGACAGGCTGTCGATAAACAATAAGAATACGCAGTTAGCAAGAACCATGGATGCCATCCACCACCCCTAAGCAGCCTCGATTCGTTGGATACAATCAATCCAGATCACCTGCGTCACTATTCTTCTTTTGGTTATTCTTGTCAAGTGGCGCTTCTCCGCAAGAATCCAGACTTTATAGCCGACAGACTAGACGAATGAATACGAAACCCTTAGAGTAGCAACACTGTCCATGGACTACACATGCACCTCTTACCATCCTGCTTCCCCAGATCAGCTCATTTCATCACAGACCGAACATCAAAATGTCTCACCGGCGCTGCGTCAGGTATCGTCTTCCTCCACATTATCCTCCATCAGACCCTACCATCCCTGATAACGTAAATCCACAGGAATCGCCGCCTCCGCCGCCCACAAGCTCGCCCAAAACGGCATCTCCAACCTCGCACTCGCAGACATCAACGCCTCTGGGCTCGATCAAATCGCCACAGACCTCCAACGCACCCGTCCCGATCTCCGCGTCTTGACCTTCCCCATCGACGTATCCGACGAAGCATCCGTCACGGCAGCGATCAGACAGACCGTAGCTGAATTCGGCCGTATCGAGATCGGACTGAACTGCGCTGGTATAGCGCAGGAGATTCTGCCGACGCATGAGACGCCACGCGAGGTGTGGGATCGCGTGGTGGGTGTGAATCAGACGGGGGTGTGGTTGTGTCATAGGGCGTTGGTGGGGGTTATGTTGGGACAGGAGTTGGTTTATTCCTTTTCTATTACTAACTTTGTTTATATCTGCTGATATGATCTGCGAAGACATCTAGGTCCGCGCCGGGGTCGAGGTGTGATTGTGAACGTGGCGTCCGCGATGGGCATCACGGCGTCTGATGTAGGATCGCCGGTGAGTTGCTATGTTTCTTCGAAGCATGGTATGTCGTCCTTCTTTCCTCTTTCTTCTTCTCCTCAGTTTCTAACTCGATTCTCCTGCAGCGATAGTAGGCCTGACCAGAACCGTGCGGTCGCTTCCATCCCTTTCCACCCAAGGAAACTGGACATGCCCTAACAGCCACAGGACGGACGACACTACGCGAAAGACGGAATCCGAATCAATGCGCTCTGTCCAGGGTATATATCACTCTCCCAAGTATATTCTGTTCAATCAGATTAGCATAACCGTTAGAGACAAACGTATAGCTAATATTCATAGATTCATCTCCACGCCACTCATCCAGCCTGGCATCGACGCCGGCAACTTCGCGCGCGACATCGAAGCCCTTCCGATCGGACGGGTCGGCCAGCTGGACGAAATGGCTGATACGATTCTTTACATGGCGTCGCCGATGAGTAGTTTCATATTTGGGGCGGCGATGGTGGTGCACCGATGGGGGTATAGTCTTTAGGCTTTAGGGTATTTTCTATGGGGATGAATTTCTGAGTAAGCTGTGATTTACATACACAAGATATCGAGTAAGTCATAAGAATGCGAGAAAATCAATATGTCAAGTATCATGGAATCACCAGGCTCCCGAAAAGCCTCAATACGCCAACTCTCCATGCAATTCCCCACGTGCACTCATATAGCTTCAGAAGCACAGGCTCTCCGAAGGAAACTTTCTCAGCAAACTGACGAAGCTTGAAAATCCTGTAGTCCCATCGCGAAGCCGACGGCAAATACTGCTTCACAAAGCTATCCATAAAAGAAGTCTTCGTCTTCCAAGGCCTACTAAACCATGTCTTTCCTTCCAGAGCAAGAGTGGTCCGTGACTGATACGACGGACTAGATTGGACCAATTCCTTGAGCAATTCGAGATCCGACACGTTCAACGGAACTGACTGCTCATCCGCTTCATAACCGGGAGGTGTAGCTTCAGTGTTGAGGCCTAGAACTGGGTCTTCGTAGCGAATAATCCGACTGTAGAGGGCCGGATCGAGAGGCTCGATGGTCAATGACTTGACGGAATCTCTACCTGAGTAGCCAGGTGAGGTCATATGTACCTCCTCTCGAGATATCGCTTTCGACGGAAGATATTTCACCTCCAATGGGAACGGACAGGAAGCCACGCAGTGGGCGAGGTATTCTCGGAAGAAAGGCTCGAGGCCACTGTACAAAAATTAGCATCAAGCTCCAACCAAGGGGCAGAGAAACCAAACCGTACAATTCACTTCTCGTAGCTCGTCGAGACTCACTCCCCGTGCGAACATCCGGCTTGTCCAGCATGCGCATCAGCCCCAAGTAAGAGATCCTCAGCGCCTGATACAGGATCCTCGGCGTGGTCAGCGTCACCGGCAGAGTCCACCAGACCAGCAACTTCGCAACAGTCAACCAAGACGCATTCGTTGGGTCCACCGGATGACTACGACACGACATCCTGGTCATCATCTTCGGGTGTCCTCCGGTCGAAAGAGTCGTCGTGTTGGACATGGAGCGCATCTTCTCCCACGCCGCGGAGCTCGTAGGATCCATGAACCGCTCACCGACGAGGTCGCCGAGTTTCTCAAATGGAGAGGAGTAGATGCTCTTCTCCCAGTGGCCTTTGTAATAGACTGAGCTGGGACGAGAGGTCAGAGACGCCACGGTGCGCTTCATATCGAGGTACTCGGTTTTCAGAGCCTCGGTGGTATCTAGTGATTTCTCGAGGGCTCTCGTGCCATGCAGTCTGAAGAGGACATTACGCTTCTCGTCAAACGAATTGTTGATTTCCATGATCACGGCATCGAGTTCCCTGCTGCCCGAGTACAAGAACCACCAGGTGACGACGCTGCGCTCCCACCAGAGGAACCGCGGGACGCTGAGAAGATAGGCGAACGGCCATTGGGTTGGATCCTCATTCTTCTCGGTTCTTCCAGTGAGCTTTCATATTGGGTAGGAAAAGGTAAGGAGCACGCGTACCGTACCTGGTCTTTCAAAAGCACATCCAACTTTTCCCTCAAACTGAGATGCTCGTCTCCGCGATGAAGATATCGTTTCGAGTCGAACGTGAACCAGCTAGGTAGCGTTTCATCCGCATCGATAGACAATAACTTGCCGATCTGGCATTTAAGACCCACGGGCACACCGACAAACAGCACGCTATGGCTGAAGCGGTTCGAAACAGGAGCCAGGCGATTATGCGTTAGAATGGCCGGGGAGAAGCGGTTTTCGAGGACAGAGACAGAAGTGTCCGAGGTGGAAGTCAGTCTGCGCGGATAGAGAGACGCTAGCATCAAGTAACCCAGTAATAGAGCTGGGGCAGAGGCTACGAAACGGTTGTAATCGCTGCAGCCCATTTTGCGCAGAGAGAGACTCCACCCGGAGACATCCAGCCAAGATCCATAGAAAGATGCTCAGTCGAGGGCCGGCACTTGCCAGGGGAATAAAATTCGGATAGGATTTCAACATTTTAGTTAGTTGATTCCTGTCATGTCGGAACGTTGAACAGATTAGAGAGATAATACTATGCCGTTTTATGGCCATTGTACCAATTACGGTCAGCCCATGACAGGCATTGTTATACGTTAATCTGAAAGCACAGATAATCCATAAGTATGTGTTATTTACATTTAGATCCCGGATGTTGCCACTTACGTAGTGCAGTCCTCTATGACCATATCAGGTCGTGGGCATGGATCTTCAGGTTGCCATGCATGACCTTGCGTCATTGTCTCCATTCGAATTATGTACTTCCCTACTTCTAGTATTTCCTTCTTTAAAGGAAATGGGATTATTGTGTAGTATATCATAACAACAATTCTCTTTCTACATCTGTTCACCGCCAATAAGGAGTATACCTTGTCACCAGGGCATTGAGTTACGGCCTTGCTTTGCTTCTGAGAAGAGCACTAGTGAAGTCAGAAGCTTGGTCACCTTTACCTTTTCAGGCAAGAGTAATACAGACCACAGCCCATTTGCAGCATAGACTCAAAGTAGGAACTGGTTGTTTCTGTCGTTGAATCATCCGGTGACGCAAATGCCGCTATTCCTGCGTTCTTCGGAACTTGGCATCTTTGGAAAGACGCTGATACGTTGGGTTTCTAATACCGAAGAGCAAGTTCGGAGATGACCATATTGTTTAACCAAGATGACATGTTGCTTGAGGTTCTGCAGGCTGAAGCTATTCGTAAATTTCGAAGTAATTCTTTCCAATTCTCCACCGTTAAATCCTGCATAGAATCAACTTTTCCTTCCCTAAGAAAAGCAACTATCTTATACAGTCACTTATATAACCCGTCTAGAACTCATAGTCCCAGTCTTTGTCAGACCTGCACAATGTAGACCACCACAGCTTCAACGAACTCCACGGATAAACAAACCAATTCTTCCCGGTATCTTTGTCGATGAAGTACTATACAAAACGTTACTTCTACCTCCGTCATCAGCGGCAGAATACTCACACTCGAGCAAGCCACATGCTGAACCATCTGCTCCAACGCAGAATGGAGCTCATGATTGAACCTCCGTTCACTAGACGCCTTAACCTCTACCGAGCGAGCAGAGCCACGGATAATAGGCTCGATTGCGGAAAGAATCAACCTAGTATAACTGCGATTCCTTTAGCACTTCTTCATTCTTAATCCCCGTATCAAGCAGGAGAACCGTACCTTTCAATAGAGAACAGGGCCGACGTATAGACACGCCCCGAATTCGGACCGATCAGAGTGAAGAAGTTCGGGAAGTCGTTCATGGCGATGGACTGGAATGCCTCCTTGCAGCCGTATTCCTCCCAGTGTTGCTGTCGGGTCGTGCCGTTTCGACCGCGGATATCGATATCCCACTGCGTCAAGGCGAATCCGGTGGCTAGGATCTGTAGTTTGTTACTTCCTGGCTGCTTGAATCTGCCTGGAATGGCGACGGTAGTGGCTTACGATGGCGTTGGCAAAGATTTCAGCACCTGATTCAGTAAGGATGGAATGCTCATTTATTCTGATGATGCGGTCGTCGGTCAGACGAATGTTGTCTTTGTCGAGGGAGTCGAGGTATCCGTGATCGAAGACTCGTCTCTGATCGGGTTAGCTTAAGGAGTAGAAAGAGACACTGGGGCCAACCTTGCAACCGAATTCGTACTTAGGCGTTAATAAATCCCAGTACTGCTCTGAGGAAAGTCAACCGCTGCATCTACAGAAACGGCATTCTGACCTACCAGGCGCTGTATTCCGAACATGATTAGCGCTCAAATCTGCTGAACGTTTTTTCGACACCGACTCCGCTTTGCCTTTGCCGAACAGAAGAAGGCCAGACTCCATGTAGAGAAACATAAAGATGCGCAGGAGATAGAGGAGGCCTGGTACGCAGCGGAATATGACTCTCCAGGTCTGCGATATGTCGTAGTTCTGGCTAGGCATGATGTGATGCGGAGTCTGGACAGTCAGTAAGATCCAATCTATACACTGGAGACAACTAACCCGCATAAACTGGATGAGCGTTTTCGTCTTGTTCGCAATCGCCGGGACGAGCTGGGCAGCGGAGCCTGTATAGTTAGAAGAATCTGGCATACAGGATAGAGACGCTGCTTACATCCGTTCCCGACAACGACCACATGCTTATTTGTCAAGTCGAGGTCGGGATCCCATTGAGCAGTATGGACTATGTCACCCTTGAAGCTTTGGACTCCAGGAACATCGAATTCATTCGGGCTGACGAAACCACCGACGCCAGAGATGAGGATCTTGCACCGTCGAGTAAAAGTCAGGCCTGTTGGTAGATGCTCGAACGTGACTCTCCACGTCTTTGTGGATTCCTCCCACCGAGCACTTCTCCACTCTGTGCTCCCTACAAAGTGCGAGTGAATTCCATATTTGGCGGCTACATCATTGATATAGTTCAGAATCTCAGGCTGCGGGGGGAAGAGCTTAGTGAAATTGGGATTTGGGGCAAAGGAGAGGCTGTAGCAGATGCCTGGGATGTCGACTGCACATCCTGGGTCTGGGGTTGGTTAGGGGTTGGTGGTCATAAGAGGAGCGTTACGTACATATGTTGTTCCACCAAGTCCCCCCGATGCCTTCAGCGCGGTCATATATGTAGAAATCTTCCAGGTCAAAGACCCGTTTCAATTGACAAGCCATTGTTAGGCCGGAGAATCCGGCCCCGATGATGATGGCAGTGGTAGGTGATTGACCGTACTTGAAGATAGTCATGATTGAGATATGCGTCTTGTTGATCCAAAGCAGAATGGATATGAAGATGTGGCTAACAGCAGGAAATATCAAACCATAACTAAGGCAGGCTCCTTTCAAGTAAAACTTACCCTGAAATATCCTAGCTGGACCAACCCATTGTGCTAACCTTCTCATCATATGTTGGAACTCTCCGGCATAGTTGCTACACTAGTCTGTATGTACGCACACTGCGCTGCGTACTTTATATAGCCCACCTGCAGCCATATCTGCATACAGATTTTAAGCGTAGCGTCCCATCTCTTCTGTTAGCTAGTTCCGTCATCATACTTGTGAAGATACAGGTATACATAACCTCGGTAAAACATCAACACAGCAACCTTTTGCATATCCGAGGCAGCCCAACAAAGCTAGAGGAAAAGGCATTGAGGTTAGACGCCACGTTACTAAGTGGCACAAGTAACATTAATCCCCGACCCACATGTGACAAAGTCAACAGGTTATTGTCTGTTTCAGAAGCCTGGCATAACTTCCGTTTGAATGAGATACCACCAGCAGTCCCTATACCCCATTCGCACTTATCAACAGGGGTTTACAGTACTCATGCCTAGATAGGTAGGTGGCACTAATGGATGCGTCATCTTATTGTTAATTCGATAGCCAGCCGGAGTCTTGAAGGATATGCAGGTTTAAGTGAAATGGTAGTTACTAACACCTATGCTAATGAAGATATGACTGCATTTTATCAAGAGTAGGCGAGGAGCAGACGCTCGTATGGTCAGCTGTGACGCCATAACTACTTCCTCATCGAGGTAATTGCATCTCTGTCCCAGTGGAAATGCCAAACAGCTTTGATTTACCCATATTTCTATATGGTAAGTCTCACATAACCCTAAGCACACAGCCTCTGCCTCTGCTGGCCCTCATAGCGTCGGGCGAGATCACCCACGAAAGCCTGGTTGTCGGCCAAGCAGGTAGTCTAGTATACCCAATGTGGGGTTCTAACTCCTTTATACTTGTAAGCACAGTAACACCCGACATGAACAGTGACTACTAATCGGTCATGACTCTATAGATCAGGAAACGACACCTGATACCTCAGGCAAAGAGGCTAACCCAATCAGGCAAGCACCTCATCTCTTCTCGATCTTCCGTCTGCTTCAATTCATGCATTTCATCCTCTGCAGTCTAACTGTCCACACCCATTCTCAATTCTCAATCCACCTAATCGAATCTAACCAACTTAACCCGATCAATCGCAAGACTCCTTGAAACTCACAATTCGACCCCCTCCAACCACCAAATCCAATCCACTCCATCAATTCCAATCAACCTAACCACCACCACCACCACCATTCTCACTTCAACCTGAACAACAACGACTCTCAAACCCTCAAACCGTCAACCAAAAACCAAAATGACAACCCCTTCTCCACCACCCCAACACTCAGAACCCCAAGAAACACCAACAACCACAAAACCAACCGTCCCCATCCTAACCCACCACTGCCGCTTCTGCAACCACCTCCTGCTGGCCACCACACACACGATATCGACCCTTCCACGACGAAAAGACCCCTCGAAAGACGGGGCCCTGATTCTCCCGTTACCGTCTCCTACGGACACTACGAACCCTTCTTCCGCGGAGACAGAGACACAGGGAGAGGGTGATGATGCCAATGCAAAACAAAAACACTACTCGATTCTCCTATCGACAGCGGTGCCGGATCGACGGGCGACGATGGTGCGACGGGACGATGGGTTCGAGAAGAGGTGGTTTCTACGATGTGGGCGGTGTCGCGTCGTGGTGGGGTATTTTCTAGATGCGGTGCATTTTCCGCAATCGACTACGGAGAAGGAACAGGATGGAGAGGAGGACAAGGAGAGAGCTAAGGTGGTTTACCTCTTGCCCGGGGCGCTGATCGAGACGGATGACATGGGGGATGCGGAGAAGATGAAGGCCATCGATCGAGAGTGGTCGGGGTGGACTCCAGTATAATTCCGATACAATAAATCATAATAAATTGACACTAGAAACCTCGTGTATCCCGTCCTACTGCATATACAAATAACATTATAACCTAACTAATACGCTCAAGCCAACAACTCCCGGCCTCGGACCGAATCGCGTCGTAAGGAGAGAGATCATAAAGAACATCAGGGTATCGTGAAACATTTAGTTGGCCAGGATGGTGCGGACAAGATCTACGGAGTTAGCTGGTTCATCTTAAATCACCAAAAGACAAAAACCTACCGGTGTAGTTGATCTCGCCGGAGCTGGTATCGACGGCCTTGAGCAGCTCGTCGACCTCCTCGTCGGACATTTTCTCTCCCAGATTTGTCAAGACTTAAAAAAAAAAAAAAAAAAAAAAACCATTAGCACCAAATACCTCATCGCAGTGGACGAACTTACTGTAGCGAAGCTGTCCGACTCCGATAAACCCGGTCAAATCCTTATCAAACACCTGGAATCCGCGACAGTACTCCTCGGGCTCGCCGGGCTCACGGAAGCCGCCGGGGCGGTTGAGCACCTTCAGGAACGACTCGAAATCAACTGTCCATCCGCCCTGTCAGCATCTAGATCCATCTCTGCAAGAACAGAGTTCAACTTACAGTCTCCTCCGACGTTCTTCTCCAGATCCGAAATCTCAGCGAGAGTGGGATTCTGACCGCAGGCGCGCAGCAGATCGCCCAGCGATTCGAGGGACACCTTGCCGGATCCGCGGCGGTCGAATAGCGAGAACGCTTCCTTGTAGTTGGTCGAGGCCTGATCATGATCGCGATGAGGTGAGCGAGACATTTTGGCAGATGAGGATGCACGAGGCAGGAAAAGGCAATGGAATGGATGGAATTGGCGATGGGAATGGAGAGGGAAGGAAGGGGAGAGAGACGAAGTGAAGGAACGGAGAACCAGACGTCGGCGAACCAGGGAAAGGAGGGGGCGGAATTCCAATGGCAAAAGGAACCGATCGCCAACTTGCTTGCACGATGTCCGCAAACACGAGTGACACGACAGGACGGCCTCTAGAGGATCGCACAATCGGTCTGCGGACAGGGAATGCAAGGGCTGGGATGCAATTCCACCAAGGAGACTGCGGCACATACCATGTTGATGAAGTGGTCAAATGACGGTGTTTGTTATTGCGGTTGTTATTGTTGACGGAGGGGCAGCGAGGGGTGGAAGACAGGGGGCACGAAGGACACCACTGGATAAACAGCAAGATAGAGAGAGGGAGAGAGGGAGAGATGGAATGTGGCAGAGATGTGACCTGGAGAAGGAGGGAAAGAGAAACAGCCGGAGAAGGGGAAGGCGTGGCCGTTGTTGGGGTAACCACGGGGTCCACTGACCTACCTACGCAGTAGTTAGTACTGGGTAACAGAACAGAGTCCATGTACATATTCAGGTAAACAGGATGAGTGTATACGAAGATCGGAGATAAATAAAGGATCCAATAATAAATATATTCCCGCCTGGTATCATAATTACAATCATCATGCATAATGTCCCATCCCTCCTCGCCAGTATATAAACATGCCAGACTCCCTATCCTATCCAAACATCCAAATCACCTATATACCACCTTTACCTTATACCACCTACACCGTATACCGTATACCACTCACGATCCCCGTAGTTTCTCAATGCAGCTGCCCAGCAATTTGGCCGCCTCCGCCAGGAGCTCCCACCGAGCGCTGGCGAATCCCTCGCGCAGGATGATCAACATCCCCAGACACTGATTGCGCCCTTGCATCCCCTCCAGGTCGTTGGGCGATTTCACGCCGCCCACCCGACGCAGGAACTCCTGCATGTCGCGCCGCTGCTCGGCCACCGTCGCCAGCGCCGGGGGCGACGCGAGCGGTCCGTCCAAGGCGAACCCGTAGCACCACACCACCAACGCCGCCACGTAGACCACCCAGGGCCGGTTCAGCAGGAAGTCGTTGCGGCCCGAGTAGCAGTCACTCCCCTCCTCCGACCCCCAGTTCAACAGACACTCCGACAGAAACTTCAGGGCCGTAGAAGACGGCATCGCGGGCCGACGCCTTGGTGGCCCATCGCTCGACCATCTTCTCCCGCGCGGCGCTATAGTCTCTGGGCGTGATTGACCGGCCCATCAGGCGACCGGCGCCCGCAAAGATCTGGCAGTCGACGACGTCCACATGCGATGCCATGTGCGCCAGCCCGTGCAGCACGTCGCGCGACTCGAACACGTTGTCCTCGTCCAGCGGGTTCCGCACGCGGTGGTAGCTCCCGGGGAACGGCGGCGATCCGATCTGTCCTAAGGCCTCGTCGAAGTCGCGCCGCCAGTTATCAAAAGCCCGGAGTAGCGCCGACCGCCACTTGTCGCGCCCGCCCAGCGCCTGGGGCACCCCCAGCGAGCTGACCTGCAGGTCGCGCTGGTTCATGTGCCAGCTGACGCTGAGCAGGCCGGCCATGATGATGGTGCGGCCGAAGGCGTTGGTGCGCACGCCCTGGCCGTTCAGGGTCTTCTTGAGCCCGTCCAGGAACATGACGGGTTTCACGCCGTTGGTGTGCAGGCTGGACTGCACGCGCGCCACCTCGGCAGCGCTGGTGGCCGACCACAGCGCCTCGTCGCACGGTAGGGGCAGTCGCAGCTCGTGCGCAACCATCTTGGCCGAGTGCCCGAACATGGTGGCGTGCGTCGAGTCCAGCACGAAGGCGGCAAACGCCACTCGCCGCGTCGCCTCGGTCTTGATCCAGTGCGTCCACGACTCGTCGGCCGCAAAGTCGGGCGTCGTGGTCGAGCCCGATGCCGACCGGACCTGCCGGTCATCCCGCAGGCTGGCGGGGGAGTCGAAGGCCGACCGGCCGATCAACGAACTGCCGCGGCGCATCAGGGTCAGCGTCGTGTCGTGGTGGATGTGGGCGCGCTCGTGAAGCGCCCGCGTGGAGTACATCTTCTCGTACACCTCCAGCAGCAGCAGCGCCTGGAAGACCCAGAGCTTCGCGGGCGGGCGGAAGTCGGCGTCCATGAAGATCTCCCAGCGCAGATGCCAAATGATAAAGTTCGCCAGCTCGGACGCCGCCTCGGTCACTTCGGGTCCGTGGATGTTGTCCAGCGTGGAAGCGCCGACCGCCATGACAGCCAGCAGCAGCAAGTTGGGCGCCTGGTCGGCCACGAATGTCGGGCGGTGCAGGATGGGTAGCTGCGCGTGGAAGTGGTACCAGTACGAGCCGATGTACGTCTGCATCATGCGCAGGCTGAGCACATGGTTATCGTCGTCCATGTCGCCTTCCATCAGGGCGTCCTTGCGCTTGGCCACCACGGAATACGCCGCCTCGTTGAACCGGGTCGCCATGAGATGCAGCAGCTCCTGTCGCTTGTCCTCCGACATTATGGCCCGAGGCGATCCGGGATCCAAGATGCTGGTCACGCTCATGGGGTGATGCGGCATCACGCCGCTCAAAAACGCTCCGTAGGCCGGGTCGCCCATGAAAAACTGGTTCTGCAGCTGCGCAGCGTCCAGGTAGCTGGGCACCATGCTGGTCCCGGACGGATAGCCGACCGACGACGTCACCGCCGGCGGATCATTGAATAGCCACGCGGTGAAATCGTCAGCCATGGCGAAAGGCGATCGGTTGTAGGACTCGCTGCCAAAGATAGGATAGACGCATGAACCAAACGACTGGAACCCGCCGTCCACGGACCCCTCGGGAGCCATCATTCCGGACATGGAGTTTAAAGCGTTCAGGTTCGCCGTTTGACCGAGTGATGTGGAAGTCGTAGAAGCACCGGGTGCTAGAGAGATATCCGAGTAACCGTTCACCGGCATCTGGCCGTACGCCGTCGGGCTTACCAGATCGGCCGGTATCGAGAAGACCGAGCTCGGATCAGAGCTGCGATTGGACTCCGGTACGGACGGTCGCGACTGGGAGTCGTTGGCCACTTCGCCCGAGCTTGTGGACTCGGTCATCGAGTTGCGGTTCGGGAACGCACCGCGCGCTTTCTGTAGGTTGGGAGGGCTATACGCAGCCGGGGACGTTTTCGCATGGCCGTTGGCGCCGGCAGACCGCGGAAAAGAGACATTGGTGTCGACATCCTGCTGCGGAAGTAGTTGCGGATAGCTGAATGCCCGGTTGATGCCGGCCGACGGAGGCGACGAGGACGGCACGTTTGGGTTCGGGTTGCCGACAGGCTGCGATTCCAGTAAGCCCGCCGTCGACGCGTGCCCTGCCGAAAGGTCGGTCGACGGCGAGACGGCCGCGGGCTGCGGAATGGTGGGATTGGCCGCAGCCTGGGCGAAGTGGTCTCGTTTCTGCAGCTGAGAGCCTTGGGTGGTGTGCCGTTCTCGGTGTCGAAGGCACAGGTCCTGTCGCACGAAGGAGCGGTAGCAGTCGGGGAAGTCGCATCGGTAGATCTGCTTGGGGGCATCTGCGGGCAGTTAGCCACATTCCAGAGTTGTATTGCCAGGACCTACGGTTCAATTGATGCCGGTAGAGATGTTCGGCGCGGGAATAGCTCTTGCCACAGCCCTCAAAGGTGCAGTCATACTTGCGATCGGACTGCACCTTGCGGGCTCTCTTCCTCTTCCGCGGCGTCCCCGCGGCAGGAGCCTCGTTCTCCGACGCCTCCATCTGGCTGCGAGCTCGCCGGGGGTTCTGGGGTGTGTCCAATCCGGGCATTGCGCTGGCAACCGAAGCCATCGTGCTCCTGCCTTCTCATGTATTTACAATCTCGTCTCGTTCTTCTGGCCGACTGGGCCACCGCCGGGGACCAGAGATCCGAATTTTTCGCTGCGGGCCCATCAGCCCACGAGTCGCGGACCGAGGACCAAACCGAGGATGACAGGCTAAGGCAGTAATCGGATGAAGCCAGCCATAGACACATGCGTGAGGGAGAAGCAGAAGGGATCGTGATCGTTCAGGCTGAGACGAGGAAGACAGCGAAAAGGCCAACCCCGTGGGGAAAACGTGGTCGGGTGGATGTCGGTCGACGGAGAAGTGACGATGGGGTATAGAATATATAGCGAAGGGAGAATTCTGTAGGTCCAGAGAAAGGAGATACGAGCCAGGAGAATAACCAAGAAGGACCCGCAGTTCGAGAGGCCCGAATGGACTGAGATGAGATGGAAAGAAATGAAAGACGAAATGATGGGGAAGCGAAAATTGGAGGCGGAAGAGGGGAAGCCGGGTCCACCTTATATAATTCATTCCTCTTCCTTCTCGCTCTTCTGGTTCATGCCTCGACATCACCGACATCATCTACACGGTCTATATTATTTACATCAACTATCAGGCCCTGCCGATCCCGAATATTCAACCCCAGATCCTGGAACATGCACCACCGGCGGTTGTCCGTGACGAGATCTGGAGATGATCGACAATGGAGTGCATGCAGCTGCACGTTCAAGCCAAGTGGATTGAAAAAGCTTTTCATTCCCATTCGACATAATGCATAATCGTCTAAACGTCAATGTGTACGCTATGAACTCCCCACCTCGCTTTGCAACTCCTTCAGACGCGCCCATCCCTCGGTGTCCTCCCAGAAATCCTTGCCCTTTCCGAGGATGCCTCGCACGGCGCTGCGGGACTTGAATCGCCAGTCCTTGGCCACCATCTCGGACTCCTCTGCATCCTGCTGGCCTTCCTTGTCCATGGGTCCGTACTTGGCGTAGCCGTCGCGCACCAGTTTCTCGGTGGCCCGCACGACCTCCATCCACTTCTTCTCGTCTCCCATCTGGAATGCACCTTGCGTGGACGAAGCGACGGTGGCTCGCCAGGCTTTCTCGTGGGCTTCGAACGCCTTGGATGGCCGCCCGCGGAACTGCTCAACTCGCGCGACGAGCAGCCACAAGGGGGCGGAGTGAGTGATCAGTGGCACCACGGCATCTTCGATGAGGGAAAGGATCTGGCCCGGGATGGTACCGCTGCGGACGACGTACTCCGGCGCTTCCTCGGTGCCGGCGTTGACGTGGATCAAGATCTTGTCGTAATCATACGCCGTCACGAGGTGGTCCACGAGCATGCCCAAGATGGGTAGGTCGACGCATTTCTCGCCGTTCTTGTCCCCAAGAAGCTCAATGAGTCGCCTCTGCGCCATGACCGCGTCTCGGAACGGAGTAAATGGCGGCGGAATAGATGCTGCCACGGTGAGAACGTTGTCCCAGATGCGCGCGTCGGTGTGCTTGAGCGAGGCGGCACGGTGCAGCGCCGCAAGGGCCTCTCTCTTCCGCTTCCACGGATCCTCCGGTGCCTTGTCGGCGGTAGGATCGACATCCTCGTCTTCGTCGGGCAGTTTCGGCGCAATTGCGGAGGCGGGGGTAGTGTTTTCGTCGGGCTGGGGGGAACGGAGTATGGCTGCGGCAAGGTTACTCCACGCCTCGGCATCGGTGTCGTCAACCTGAACCGTTCGAGTGAACGAGTCAATTGCTTCGTCCCACTTCTGCAACTCAAGCTGCACGCAGCCCAGCGCAAACCACGCGCTGTGATTCAAGCGGTTTATGTGCAGACTCTTGCGGTATGCCTCTTCGGCCTTCTCCAGAGCGGGCGGTTTCATGGTCAGGTAATGACGCGCGAGAGACCGCTGGGCGCGGGCGTATCGATTCTCGGACACCTCCCAGGCGCGCTCGTAGAATGATGGGTCGGCGTCAATATCTCCTAGGATACAGAATAGGCGTGGAGCATCCGCCGGGAGAGGCGACCGTTCGGGCCCTTCGAACTTTTCGTTCTCGTCGTCGGCATCCTTGTCGACGGGCTCGTATAGCTGTCTCCGAACCATGGACTTGGCCTTTGCTTCTCTCTCGGTAGCAGCGTAACAGAGTGCCGCTTCCGCCCACATCTGCAAGCGCTCGTAGATCTCCAGCGCCGTTCTGAGGGCTCCCAGCTCGACCCATCGCTTGGCCAGTTCAGCCTCCAGGTTCCAGCGTGTGGAGAAGTTCAAGATCCAGATATATTCCAGTCGTTCCGCGGCGGTGGCAGATTCCGATTGCTCCGGTCGGGGAAGGAAGGTGGTCGGCTGCTCAACGGAACCAGTGGCTTCGGTATCGGCGGTGGCGGTGTCGGCAATGACTTGATCAACCAAGGCCTGCATCTGCAATACGGCTCGCTCCACCGTGCGTGCGCGATAGCCTTCAATACGACTTCGCAGGAGCAGAGCCTGAGTATAGATCTGCCAATTGGAGCTCCCACCTTCAAGGACTCGCGTGGCATAGGGCTGCGTCTCCTCTCGGGTCAGTCCGTTTTCGGGGTGGTGTTGGTGATGGCGGAAGCGAGTGCAAGAAGAATGGAGGAGTCGATAGGGTTCAAGATCGGTTGGTTGCCAGGGTCCAGGGAGGCCAATGACGGTGAAAGATCAGATTCGTCCTGGACTGTCACCGGCTTATCCTGCTCCTGGCTGTCGGACTTGGTAAATGAAATCGATTCAAGGAGGGTATCGTCGTTGAGATCGAGATTCTTCGGGCCTGACGCCTCTTCCTTCTTCTCTGCACTGGCCGGGGCATTCGAGGCACTGTCGGCACTTTTTGCCAGGACGACCAATTGACTAATGTCCCGGTCCTGGAATTTGGTCCGCTTGCCCAACCTGCCCGTCAGCGCAAACTCGAAATGTCGCACTGCAGCAGCTTGCTCCAGGTCGGCTCTGGCCTTGGCATCGTAGCCGTGGTGGGTGTGGATGGTGGCCCGTTCCAGCAAAAATCGTCCCTTTTCTTCGGTAGTGGATGTGCCGGCGAGCACGGCCTGGCCGATGTGCTCCAGGTCGGCATAGATAGCATCTTGTAGGGTTCCAGTGACTTCAGAAAGCATCTTCTGGTGGAGAAAGTTGACTCGCATTCTTGCGATTCGTGCGACGAGTGGAGGGTTCGTGAACAAGACATCGGAATCGGCCAGGAGGGCCTTCGCCACGGAGAACAGTTCGACATTGGGGGTTAGTTTGTAAGCGGCTTCGCCGTCGACAGAGAGTTCGCGGATGATATGAGCTCGGACATTTCGAAGAGTTGCCGGGTCGGATCGCAGGTCGGAGGGAATGACGACTTCGGCGGGGCTAAACTCGAGGGGAGGCCCTGTGACGTTAGACTGAAGGAAACCGAAGAGAGCAGCCAGGCCGATATGTAGCAATTGAGAACGCTCTTGTGACTGCGAGACGCCCTGAGCCTTGTAAGTTACGAATTGCGTAAATGTGATTTTGCCGCGCGCGACTTGGCTCAGGGTTTCATCATCAGCGGAATCATGGCCGAAAACCTTCCCCGCTAAAGGCAGGCGGAGGATGGGCAGGATCTCGGAGTCGGTCAAATGAACCGGATCGAACTGATCACTTGGCGAGCCTTCATCGAATATCGTGTTGAGAAACACGGGAGATGAGTCGGCCATTATTGGAGCTGGAATGTGGAACGGAGTTGGGAAGATGGAGAGAGAAACACGGAGGGGTAATTTTTTTGGGGGGTTTTTTTTTTTGCCCTGCTATCGATAAGCATCAGTCAGCCAGGCGGTGGTGGGCCAACCTTACTTTCCTTTTCTGTCCCTCCGGCACTAGTACCGTAACACGGCACGAGATAGATTCAGCAGGAAGGCGGGGGTAAGCTGGATGTCTCTTTCTGGGGGTGTGGGTGGTCTTCCAATGATACGGTCGAACTCAAGAACGAGCGGCCCCCCCGTCACAGTCCCAGAATTGTTCCGATCTTGAACCAGTGTTGACGAGACCAACTCCGGTTGATAGACCGGAATTGGCCCCGATCTTGCTCTAGTTCGTGGGAAGGGACATGGGATCGGAATGTACCGTTCTATCTGTACTTCTCTTCGCGCAGGACTTACTCTCATCAACAAAATGGTCTGGACTTGTCCACGCGAATGGTAGAACCACCAAGCAGCATCTCTTTTAAGACGCGCATAGGACTCGGAGTATGACACCTCAATGACGAACAACGGCCAATCAGCGTGTTTGGGTCTTATGAGTGTGTTGATCCACGATGCATCTGCTTCTTTTTTAGAACCATCAGTCCCAGTATAGGTTGTAGACCCAAGCGCAAAAAATTCAGTAAGAGGATCGATGCCCATGTTTCGATAGTCAGCAGCTAACTCTGAAGCAAAATTCCAAAATAAGGCTTCATGTACTTTCGAAGGTACTTTGACAATCAGGCATTCGATGTCAAGGTAGTACAAATAGCGGATGTGGGCAGATAAATTATGGCGATGGTCTTCTATGTATCTCAATGTTTCACTTGATACCTGCTTATAGGCCAGGTATTGGCCTTTATTGTGCTGATAAACATTTCTCCGAGCGATAGCAACGGCCCGACCAAAACTCGGAAAGGTCGTCCATGACACTGGGGGGCACGTATCGGTCATAGCAAAATAAGATGATTCGATAGAAGGCATCATGGGCGGCATATTTGTGGAATTGTGGTGGTTGGGCGGGATGACACTTGTTCGGTTTCAGAAGTTATTATAGCCACAAGTTATTACTTCCATCTTATAGTTATATTGGTTCATTAGTCACCATAGACAAGCTGGAAACTTTAAGATTGCGGTCACTGACCTCGGTCGATTCCGAGGATGACGGGTTTCACGCCCTAGGTGGGAAGGAGGTTGGAGTTCGCCGATATGGCTGCTGCACTAGGTTGTATGTAGTTGGCATAACAGGTGACCCGCACTGGGCAGCTGCATATTTCAGATAGCTGCACCACCTAGATACTGAATCCAAGCGTCTCATCTCTTCGTAATTGGGAGAATGACTCGGACATCCCGGCCTCTATTACGAGGAACGGGAACTCAGAATCGGAGGCCCTGAGGGTTGGATTTTTCAATCCTGAGTCTCCTTCCTTCCTGGAACCCGACCGTCCAGTAAAACAAATTCATTATCTCCCATCTTAAATGTTCATTAGTGAGCCATCTTAGGCATCTAATGACTGTCAGATTGCGTCACGGAGCCGAGGAAACGCTTGGACGCCCGCAGAATGTTTGATAGACTTCTGATAACAACGGATCTCGACGGTGCCTGTTAGTAGGGCGTCCATAATAAGAAAGAACAGAGGGTTGATGTCAAAGTATACGTACCTGAATAGATGGGTCGGCCAGCCGAAGAAGAAAGAGAGAAGAAGAGAGGAGAGAGGAGGAGAGAAGAGGAAGGGGGGAAATTTACAGTCAAGCCACATGACTTCACTGCCTCAGGACGTCAACGCTCTGCTATCCAATTTAGGAGGAGTTAGGGATGCCTGAAAAGGCATTATATTTGGTGCAATCTCCCCGAGCTGGCTGATGTCTGGACCTTGGCGATTGCGTCTCCTGATCTGCTGCGTTTCCCTGCCATGGACAACCATTATTTGAGAAGTCTTGGAAGCGAGATACTGTGATATGGTGATACCGAAAACCTCGAAGCTTCTTTTGAGGTCTAGATGTTGGAGTGTCCTATTATAGGGGAAACCACCATCTTGCCGGACGCTTATATCAGTATGCTCGATCCAACTGTGCTCCTTGCTAATTTGTCTCAATGATGGTAACTACAGTTGTTCCTGTCCCTGGAATAGATCAATCATACTAGGATGTATTGGAGATCTCTGTCTGGCTGCTTGATATAGTTCAGTGATCAATCAATCCATGGTCTTCCTGGCCGAGACCAGATTCTGCGAATGAAGTAGCTAACTGTATAGTTGCTATCCCGTTGTGTCAGAGTGATTTTGAATTGCTCTAGTGTAATGGGCACCATTGCGAAGATTTTCCAAGATGTCAGAAACCAGTAAGAAAGCTTACTGGGGTAATTGGAAGCGCTTGTAACAGACCTCCACATACCACTGGTGAACCCGGGCCACGATCCTGATCATGAAAACAGGCAGTACGGTCCTGTACTACCGGCTTCCCATTTTTTCCAATCGACCAAGCGACAGGCTTCCAGACGTCCAGTAATTCGACGACGGTAGTGTCGGCATCCGAGAGATGGTGATAATGAATCATTGGCGTCTCTTAATTTAACCGATTTTAGCCGAAAAGAACCCTGTCGTCCTTGAGACGCTGCATAACGGTGTAGTCTTTGGACGAGCGTATACCACGCACGAAGTGGTTTCGATAAGTAGCGCCGGGTTCAGTACAACATCTGTCTCAGTTGAGGGAATGACTCCGAAAGCCCTTCTTCTATCACAAGGTACGGAAATGTAGATTCAAGCGTCGGAGAGTTGGACTTTTCACCCCTGGACCCCCTTCTTTACTTGAGCTTGAATGGCCGGTGTGCTTTGTAGCGCCGGTAGGCGACATTTCAGATTTCCCAGATGCCGACATATGCATGAATGAAATAAATTTATTGGCGTCTCTAATGATTACGAGTGAGAGGTATCAGGTCCTTCATTGGCTTCTGATTGATGAGGTCCAATTGAGGCTGTACAGCTGTCAAGGGGAGCTCTGACGAGGATGTGGTACGTTCTGGTGTTGTCGACGCCAAATCCGGTTGATATACCGGAATTTGTCCTCGGTATTTCCCGAGTTCATCGGGCATATGGCTTCGGAATGTACCTTTCGAACAGGACTTGTCTTTTCGAAGCCAGATCGCAGTGTAGAACCCGTATAAAGTTACAACAGTTGTCTATGTTTAAGGCCGGACAGCTCCAGTCATAGCGAAAAACGATGATCGATGAAAGATAGCTCGGAGATATTATAAAAGCTAAGGTAAAGCTTATATGATTTCCGCGGAATATCGCTCTATCTTATACCTTGCTTCATTAGTTATCATAGATAGCTAGTAATTATAGGGATGCATCACTGACCTGTTATCTAAGTTAATTGATAAAACTTTTCAAACGTATATAAAACACAGGAGTCCACGTTCCTAGCGATGATAGTGTAGAACGGCTTCGAAACTATAGCCCCTCATGGCCATTGCTTGGGACATCGTGTTACAATCTGTCTACTGTGCGCAAAGTTAGTTTGACCTTGGCCCAAGACAGCGTAAAGGACTAACCTGTTCTATTCTCAGGCCCCAGCAATCGAGAGATGAGCAAGCAGGAGAAACATATGCAAACTTCATGATCTGTTAGATTTGTAGAAGGAAGAAGAGAAGGGGGAGATGGAGGAGAAATCTAAATACAAGAGACGGCGGACTATTCCCTCGGAGGCCCCAAGTGAATTAGGGCTACATTCACTATATATATCTTCTAATATTACAAATTTAATTCACTAGAGCTTTAGCTGGGCCAACCTGGCAGGGAGAAAGATGGATAATCTGTGTTGAATCTTGCGAGAATTTGGAGGAGCAGTACATGGTTTCGCCTCCACGACATTGATAATACATCATCCGGAGGCCGACGCCCCTGCGCCATTCACGCGTGTCTCGCGTTGCCGTAATTGGTGGAGCTATGGTTGGGTTGGTGGTTTTCCATTTCACTAGAGCGTACCTTATTTGTGGCGAGTATTTATGAAGTTGCCGTTGGTCCTCAAGAGTTTGAGGTATAGTGTTGTATATATTGCTGGATTCTTCGGGCTATGCGAGCACGATGGAATGATCCATATATATATATACGGTTACCATGCCTCTTGCACGCCCTCATGATTCCACAGCCTCCCGCCATGCGTCTCTTTAGTAGCCTCGTCAATGACACGCACAACCCCGGCAATAGACTGACTAACTGCCAGCGGTGCTTCGGGCCAGCCATACGCGATGGCACCGCGGTTGCCCATGTCGGTGCGACACCAACTATAGATAACATGTTAATTGCATCACCGGCTAGGAGTTCTCGAACCTACCCCGGATTTGCGACAAACGCGTTGATCTTTTCCTCCTCAGCGTTGATCCTCTTTGTCAACCAGTGCACCATCGCTTTGGACGTTCCGTACGCAGCGCTCGGGACTGGTGGTTGATTTCTACCCAGGTCAAGGTCGGCCAGTGCCAGTAGTAAAGATAGGTGTTCACATACTCAAGCTGTCCTACCGTCGAACCCATAGACACCCACTTCGGGTCCTTCGAACGATTCAAAAGCCCCCGAGTCGCCTGGTACAACCACACCATGCCGAACACGTTCGGCGTGAAATGTCCCTGCAGATCGGCCGTCGTGACGTCCGCCACCCTCGGATACACATAGTTCACGCCTGCGTTGGCAATCACCAGATCCAGATGCTCGATGCCCTGGGCGGCGAGGTGGGCGACGGCCTCGGCGTGGTCGGATTCCACTGAGACGTCGAGCTTGATGACCACCAGACGCGTGTTTTCGCCGGTGGGGAGGTCAGCGAGAGACTTGGATGTGGGGGTTTCGGGGTCGCGATTTGCGGCGATGACGAGGTGGTTGGGTCGAGCGAGGTAGAGTCGTAGGAACTCTCTGCCGAGACCGCGAGTGGCGCCGGTGATGAGGATGGTGGTGGACATGGCTGCTGTTAGGTTGGGATCGAATACATAATGCAACGGGCAAGGTGTTATATTGACCCTTCGGCAAGTTGGCGGATGAAACCGTTGAATGCCGATCACTCGATGTCAATCTAGGAATCATGAACATGTGAAGTTCTTCTGCAGTCTACATAAGCGGGATGTGGACAGGGATACAGTCAACTATAAGACGAGGTCAAATATTGGGATTAATCGAGGGGGAAAGTGTAAATGCAAAACCTCCGAGGTCGAAGTTGTGAGGTCATGCATTACATAATTATGCATTCTATCCTTCTGCCCTAAGTTGTCCTACTTTTGAAAATGATCGACTTCACTTACGACTCCAACGAGTCTCCGCGTGATCTGATGGTTTGAAAGATATCTGCGAATTCAACATGCTTGTGACCGCTGCGCTTTCTCCGGGCAATCTCTCCCGCGAGCTTTGCTGTGAAGGTGTTGTCTGCGTTGATCATTCTTGATCCTGCTCTTGTTTCGGTAAAGGTGAAGGTTCCATTCTTGATTATGCCATGGTCGGCGTAGTGGATGATTATAAGGGTATGCTCTTTGTCCGTCTTTGCTTTGGATTTGACAATGAGATCGAGGAGGGCAAGATTGAATGTGATGGCGGGGGAGGCATCACTACTGCGGATGACAAGCTCTATAGCTGGCGTCACACGCAAAGTTTCCAACATTTGCTGGAAGTAATTAGAGTCCTTGATTGCTTCAGTGCCGTCCCTTTCCCATCTTATAGTAACCGCATTGATGGCTGTGTAGTCGCGGCCTCGCTGTGCCGCTGCCGTCGCCATGGTGTTTCTAAACTGTTCCAGTGTGATGGGCGAATCAAATTGGAAGATAGATGAGGTCAGATGTAGATACCTTTGCGTGGTAATCTTCACAAGAATCGGTAGAGATAAAGAAATGTTCTGAACTCATAAAAATGGAGGTAGTTTAGTTGACAGATTTGTGTCGTGGAGGTTGGAGCTTATCTAGAAAAATCGGACTTGGAGGTGGTGGTTAGGGAGGAGATAAAGAAGAGTTGAAGGAGTTGAGTAGAAGCTAACCGTAATATATTATATGAGCCACAACTAGATGAATGTGATGACAAAAAATGAGGTGAATATGACCTACCTAGATTGCTGGGTGACACTACCTAAGGTCCGTGTAGTCACTACATAGCAGCAGAATGCTGCAATGAATGTAACTCGATGTCCCTGCTGCACTTTCTCTGTCCTCCGGGGGAATCGAATCCAGTCTCTAAGCATTCACAGGCCCTTTTCTAAGAGAAAAATTAGCAGACCAAGAAAGGTTGCATATGTCTACAGTACAACAAGGACTGGATTGCCAAGACCTGACGCTTCAAGTATGTTCAAGGCTCTCATATCTTTTGTGTCGTATACATACTGCTAATCGAGCACTGCAGGATAAACCAAGTGTGTAAATTAGGTCTCCATACATCAAGCTATATTGTAGATGTGCCTGACAACGATAACAGAGCTCTTGCCACCTCGGCCATTAACCCTCTTGTTCCACCTCTATAGATCAATTTCGCGTTTGACTTCTCTAGTTAATGGGCAAGCGCACACAAGCTACAGCCATATATTCAGCGATTCTGCAGGCTGCGCACCGCAACTAGAACTGCATTGTTAGGCAATTAACTATGTGCGCGAATCACATCGACGCAGCTGTGTGTACCTGGGTTCTCTCTGAAAGGAATATGATCAGTTTTGACAGGGGGCAACCAAGACACATATTATGGGCTACCTGATGCGGTTGCCAGTCACGTTCTGAGATCAGGACCCTAAAGAATTGCCATAGGGACTAAGAATAAAGATCACATGTCCTGTTGGGCGGAGTAAGTGGGTTGTAACCGTTTTATGATTAGTGATCAGAGACAATAATTCTGATTGCTCGTTAGTAGAGATTAATCACATATTTTGGATAGGACAGCAGAATCAGCGAGGTATTGTAGCAGTGACCCTTGGTGTGTGCGCGGAACTAATGGCAATATACAGTGTACTACGCTACCGACCTTGTCTGCCAAACAGCTCGGGGATTCCAGACAACAGCATCCGTACATCGAAGCGCTGCTTGATAAAGCTGCCACTTCTAAGTATCTATACATGACGTGCTGGGTATGAATTCAGCATCATCATCGTAAACACTGACTCTTGGCCCGCTCTGTCCTCGTAGGATGGGCGTACCATCTCCTTAGTGCTCATTCAGTTTTGTTGGAGAAGAAACATTCCAGTGGATCGACATCAGACTGATTCGCTAATAATCCCTCTCCTGGTCTCACTAGTAATTTGTCCCTTTTTCCATTTAGTGCGTGAGAATGGCCTCGGCTGCTACCATATATGTTATAGTAGACACATATCGTCCTGGCCCTGATTACTACGGAGGTGTCAATCCGAGGTAAATCCCGGAATATGCAGAACACAGAATGGACTGCAAGACATGCAATCCAAACTTCTGGTGATATGACCTTCTCGGGCTCCATTTGGATGCCCTTATATCTACTACATAATTTATCTGGATACTAACTGAGAGTCTCTATCAATGCGGTTTATGCAGGTTCTTATACAAAAAAAACCCCCTCAGTATGATATTGAACCATTACATGTTTGTTTAAAACTGACACGAATTTCTGAAAAGAGATACACTACGACAGGACTGGAAGTTATGTTTTACGCGTATACAGAGTGGACGAAACATCTGAAAGGCTTTCCAAACAGTAAAGAACCCACGCATGTGAAATTGTGTCAAACTCATAAATCCCTGTAATAAGGGGAATCCTTGTGTAGAGCGCCACTTCAACTCAACTCAAGCTATGCATATATCAACAATTACGGGACTTTGGAGACTACCCACTCTGGTGGGGAATGGTGTTAAGGATAACGCTAGTGGAAGTCAGTATCCCAATTACCATACCCTTCGCAGTGGCAAATTCAACGTGGGACCAGATGTTGGTACCAGAATTGAAGATATGGACTCGGGCCCAGCAACATCTACAGGGGAAACAGCAGGCCTGCACGGAAAATCCATCCTAGTGTAGTTTAGTCTTAAACTAAACATATCCCCAGGCCGATCACATGCGGACTTATCAAGGAATAGAGGGGGGAGAGGGGAAAAGGTGGGGATATGCCAGCCGTTCTTCTAGATTCCAAGGCCGAGGATGGATTTTTGATTACAAGGTGGTACCCGTCTAATTCCCCCATGAACAACCATGTATGTCGACAGTTTGAGGTATAAAGACAAGTGTCCTCACTTCCAGTGCCGGTGCCCAGCACGGCCTCTACGAAAGGAACTCAATCACAGAAGCCGTTTTAATCTTCAGGGATTTCCAAACTACCCAGCACAATGCCTACGATCCTATTCCAGAATGGTCTGCATGATCACTTTAACGACTGGCCGAACGAAGCAGGCGTACGTCCGCACTTACGGAATCATTTCGGATTTCAGAGGCTGATGAAAGAAATAGTTTGATGGAAATTACGAGGAACACACTCCCGTTGAGTTGGATGTCGTTGGTCATATCCCTGCATATGCCGCTGGGGTCCTCTATCGAACCGGACCAGGGAGATATTCCGTCGACACAGAGCAAGGTGAAACATTCAAGCTGTCCCACTGGTTCGACGGCTTCAGCCAAACCCATCGATTCCAACTGATTTCTTCGGAGGATCCAGCGTCGCCCATGCGGGCTTTCTACAATTCCCGGTTTTCTAGCGACCATCTGATTGAAGAGGTCAGGCAGACCGGCCGGCTGGACAAACTCAGCTTTGGACAGAAGAGGGACCCATGCAAGACTATCTTTCAAAAAGTGCAAAGCTCTTACGACCCGGCTGATCCTGCAATGCATAATGTCGGCGTGACTCTCTCAATCAACATGCCTGGGATCGATCGGTCCTACCCCAGTAGCGGAGCAAATGGAGTTATTGGAAACCGTTGGACTAATTCTTCCGGCATAAAGTCATTGTACGCAAAGACAGATTCCGCTTACTGCAAGAAACTCGACCCTGAGACTCTGGAGCCGCTTGGATTAGCTACGCAGGTGGATCTACATCCTCAGTTGAATGGACCTCTCTCCGCAGCCCATGCACGTTCAGATCCGGTAACTGGGAGCATGTACAACTTCAATCTGGCGTTTGGTCCAATCCCCACCTATCGTGTTTTCTGCGCTTCCGCTGCAACTGGAGAAACGACAATCCTGGCCACCTTTCCCGGAGTCCCAGCGTACCTCCATTCTCTCCTCCTCACCGAGGACTACGTCCTTCTCTGCGTGTGGAACTCTCATCTCTCCCCGGAACATTTGAGAGAGAGTTTTCTCCAAGCCATCCAAACCAGCAACGTGGTACGTCGTCGACCGCAAGGGAGGCAGGGGACTGGTAGCGACATATGAGAGCAGCCCCTTCTTCTGCTTCCACACAATCAATGCATGGCAGGAACGATCGCGAGATGACCCGAACAAAACCGATATTGTGGCTGATTTGATCATCTATGAAAACGCGGGGGCTGTCCATGACATTCTATACGAGAACTTGCTATCGAACTCTCCCAAAGCGAAAGCCCTTGCCCAAGAAAAGCGAAATGATTCTCGCTCATCCTTTGCACGGTTCCGCCTGCCCTCCATCCCGTCCACGCCCAGCCCAGAAATACAAGGCGTGGTCGTTCAATGGAAAGAAGGCAAAGAATTATCTCCAGAATTGCCTACCGTGAATCCGAACCTTGTCACTTGCAAACACCGTTACACATACGCGATCGTGAATCGTGGCGAATCGACATTCTTTGACGGAATTGTCAAATTCGACAGCGAGACCAAGAATACACTGCTGTGGGCGCACCACGCGCAGTCCCCTGGAGAAGCCATCTTCATTGCGGATCCAAACGGCACGAAGGAAGACGACGGAGTGCTCTTGAGCGTGGTTTTGAATGGTCGAACAGGCAAGAGTTTTCTTCTCTGTCTAGATGCCCATGACCTTAGGGAGCTGGGGCGCGCGAATGTTGCTGGCCCGGTAGCTTTTGGGTTCCATGGTCAGCATGTTCCAACACAGGGTTTGCCGACGGGAGATTACTGATTGCCAGGTTGTTTTGGTATCATGAATCATGTATACAAGCAGTGTAAGTGCGAATGTCGCGAGGTTGTGGAACCACGAGGGCAAGCAGGAGGCATGGCGAGCGTATAATACATATGCATATAGCCAAAGAGGGCAGCAATATACCTATAAAACACTATATCTCAAATACAACTACAACCCCAACAACTCACGCAGCTCCTTGCTATCCACCTCTGCCTTCGCAAAATCATCAAACGCGCCCTCCGCCACCGGAACAATCAACCTCTCAATCCTCCTCGCCCCCTCAGCTGCACAAACCAACTTGTCCTTAAACGCACACTCGGCCTCCAACACCGCCCACCCCTCGAATCCAAACCTCGTCAGCCTCGTAAACACCCCCTTAAAATCCACCTGGCCGTCGCCCAGCGCCCGAAACCGTCCCGCGCGCTCCACCCACCCACTAAAACCACCATACACGCCCTGCCGGCCGTCGGGGACGAACTCCGCGTCTTTGACATGGAACGCCTTGATGCGGGCATGGTAGGTGTCTATGAAGGCGCGGTAGTCCAGACACTGCAGGACGAAATGGCTCGGGTCGTAGAGGATGCATGCGCGCGGATGATGGTCTACTGCGTTGAGGAAGCGCTCGAAACTGACTCCGTCGTGCAGGTCTTCTCCTGGATGGATCTCGAAGGCGACGTCGACGTCACACCCGTCGAAGACGTCCAGGATGGGACGCCATCGTGCTGCGAGCTCCTGGAAAGCTGTCTTGACGAGCCCTACGGGACGCTGCGGCCACGGGTAGATGTAGGGCCAGGCGAGGGCGCCGGAGAACGTGGCGTGGGCTTTTAGGCCGAGGTTTCTAGACGCTTTGGCGGTGTCGTAGAGCACGGTGGTCGCCCATTGCTGGCGGGCGGCGGGGTTTTTCTGTTTCTCTGGGGGCGCGAAGCCGTCGAAGAGGCTGTCGTAGGCGGGATGCACGGCGACGAGCTGGCCTTGGAGGTGGGAGGAGAGCTCGGTGAGTTGGATGCCGTGGCGGCGGAACACGGCGAGGAGTGATTCGCAATATCCTGTGTCTGTTGCAGCGCGCGAGACGTCAATGAGTCGAGGGTCCAGTGGGATTTGGATCCCCTTGTAGCCGAGGCTGGCAGCCCAAGCGCAGATGCCGTCGAGCGAGTTGAAGGGGGCGTCGTCGGAGAGGTACTGGGCGACGAAGATGGCGGGGCCTTTGATGGTTCGGAGGGGCATCTTCAGATGATGGTGGGGTTGCTCGGAATAGTTAGTCAAGCTGTGTTGACTCTTGACTCTGGACTCTTGAGTATGAATGGATGAAGCGGGGATCGTTCGGGCCCGATGCACGCATGGGGAGACCGAGGCCGACGCCGAGTCGGAGTTAAGAAATAAGAATTCTGGGCGGAGCTTGTTTCCATCGGAATTCTAAAGTCGATATCAAATGAATTATTTATGATAAATGATAATATTCAAACAATGCATTCCACCACTTCCAAACTCACTCTCGTCTATGAAATATGCAAAAAGATCTCTCTATAGGCGTTGAACTCGTACATCCCAATGCAGCCTGGCCACGTACACATATGGTAGGTCAACGTCTAAGACGACAATGCAGTCGCCCACTTGCTCTTCTTCCGCAGAGACGGCCCCCAGAACTTCAGAATATACGGAATAGGCATCGCCACGGCGCTGATGATTCCCAGCACCGTCAAGGTCCAGTGCGTTCCCAGGTTCCGGTACATGGGGATTCCCACGACCGTCATACCTCCCGCGGCCAGGTATCGCACGAGCGCAACGAAGGTGAGGGCGGATGCGGCGTACTGCTGGTAGGAGTCGATGATGTACATGTAGGCGGACAGGAAGACGCAGATAATACCAAAGCCGATTACCACGGAGGCAGCCAGGGGGGACCATATCGATATCCAGGACTAGTTATGAGTCAGTGTGCTGTAAAAAAGATGGTTATAAGGCGACTCTTACGTAGTTAGTCCATCCCATCCAGAACAGGCCAATTGGAATCGCAGGTGCGCCGATCTGTGCGAAAAAGAGACGGGATTCTCGATCGAGCATGCGTCCCGAACCATCGTCTCCGTCCTCTTTGAGCTGTTTGGCAGTTCGGTGGTACAGAATAGGGACAAGAAACATAGTCAAGACGATACCAAGGAAAAGACCCAGGAAGCAGATATTGACCAGGCCATCGTTAAGGCCGTGCACCTCTCCGAAGATGTACGGATATCTATGCCATATTAGCTTTATGTAGAAAGATACAATCTCATGGAGCTTACCCGTCCAAAAAGGTAAAAAGAACGATGTACACAACCGAGAGATAAAAGGTGAAGAAGATGACAATCGGCTCCAGCAGCAAGATCCACGGGCGGCTGAAGTCCCGCTTGACGACGGACAAGAGATCGCCGGTTCCAGAGGCTTCGATGGCGGTTTTGAATCGGTCGTCTCCCGTGGCCTGACGAAGGAACCTAGCCTTATAGTAAAGAATTCGAGGAGCGAAGGTTTCGCGTTTGAAGATGAAGATGACCGAGATGACCAGACCGTCGAAAATAAGCATGAGCCACTCGGACCATCTCCAGCTGATATGAGGACTGTACCCTACATACGCGCCGACCACAGGGCCTAAATAAGTGTCAGTCTACTCGATTGAACCAATGCAAAAATGAAAATCAAAGGAACATACCGAGGATAGGACCCCCAAAAGCTGGGATAGCAAAAATAGGAAAGCCGAACGTTTTCTCCAGAGTACTCCAGATGTCGGAGATAGAGCCTCCGGCGACGGTCAAAGGCGCAGAGCCCGTAATTCCGGCGAGGAATCGAAAGGCGAGCTGCGCGCCAAAGTTGGGAGCCAAGGCCGCTCCTAGGATCCAGGCCCCAAAGATGATCAACGTTCCCAAGTAGACCGGGTACCGCCCGACCATCTCAGAGAGAGGGCTGGCAATGAGGGCACCGACGCCGAATCCGGCCAGGTAAAGGCCCGTCGCAAGGGACTCCGCGACTTCCGACACCCCGAATTCTTGGGAGGCCTCCTTGATCACTGCCGAATCGATGGCAGATGCCATCGTGGTCACCAATGCCACCAGGCACACGGTCATCGTGGCAGACACTCGGCGAGGATTGGGCCATTGTTGGGGATTGAAGGGATCATCCGGGACAGCCCAACCGACCTCGAAGTACTGCTCACCGTTACAATCCGATTTCAACGACAAACCGGGGATTTCGGACGGATTGGAGATCTTACTCGGTGAGGAGTCCAGAGGGAATCCTCCTTGAGGTGAGCGGCGCCTTCGACCAGCTCGTTCACGTATCTTCGCAAAGCGCGATACTGAAGTATGAACGCCATTTTGACGTTCAATCTGTGGGAGTAAAGGTTGCGCGCACTGGGAGTGAGTCGGTTGTAGGAAAGAAAAGAAGGAGAGAATAAAAAAAAGAGAGAGAAGAAGAGGGTTAAAAAGGCGACAACAACAAAAAATCTGAACGGAAAATGACGACAAGATCGGTCCACCTGCCACCAGGGCTCGGAGAAAGCGAGCAACTCCGACAAGTCGCCGGCTGGAACTTCTCCACGCGGCAACTCCGACCGACTCGGACTTCTACAAAACCGCCGGCTGGATATTTGCACTCGCTTTGCCACGATAGAGGACGGACCGTCGGTTCTCGGACCATGACCCCGAGAACTCATCACTCGCTCGGTCTGAGACACTGTCCGGTCTCTGTCTTCCTCGGGGAGTCTGCAAATCCTCCGGGTTAATCAGCCCCAGGCGCAGAGCCCAGTCGGCGTTGCCACCATACTGCTCCACCAGGTCTGCTACCATATGGAGTCGTCTCTCGTAGGCTTTGGTCTCCTCTTGGACCATTTCCAGCACGTATCCATGCATCTGCAGCTTGTCCGTCCACTGATTTGCCACGGCGAGCAGACCTGCAGACACAATGAGCAGCAATATTAGCAGGACCTTTCCAAACTGCGAGGCGTTGCTAGCCAGCGCCGCGTTGAGATACACCAGCACCGTGGCAAAGGCCGCAATCCAGCTCTCGGGGGCCGACATGTTCTGGAGCCATTGACCCGAGGAGACGGCTTTGATCTGATTGATGTCGCCTACGATCTTGATCCAACGGTCCTGGCTCAGTAGCACGAGCAGATCTCCCGGTCGATCCTCCTCCCGGGCTCCCGACCATTTACGCTTGCACCGTCGTCGAATGAGAATGACGTTGAGGAGGCGCGCGAGGACCAGGATCAGCGTCACAAACAGGCCCCACCAGTCTTTCATCAGGATGATCACAACGAGAACGGCAATGGTCAGGGAGACCGCGGTCGCCTGTGCGCCGACGGAGACGAAGTTTGCGTTGTCCATCGTGAACAGCATGTCCAGCAGAGCGTTTCGCTTCTGTCTGTCCCTGACGTCGCGCACGGCTACCGTGGTGAGACAGCCGGTCTTGCCGATCTTCTGTAGGTAATGCACGGTGGCCGGGTTCTCGATGCGAAACACATAGCCTGAAGTCAAGGCGGCTGCGGCTGGATGCTCGCCTTTGTTGAGTTCGTCGGCATGTTGCTGGAGGTGAAAGCCCGGGCAAAGGACCAGGCAATCTAGTAGTGTAGCCGTGCCAGTCAGCGCGGTTCGCTGTGAACTGGTAGAAATGTCCGCCAGAGAGACAACGCCTGCCAGGTCCAGCGACACGTCTGGGAAGCTGGGGTTGAGCCACGCATTGTCTCGCTAATGAATGAGATGGTCAGTACCCTTCCTCCCATGAAAAGGGCTATCTATATACCTTGTGGGGGAAATGCATGTTGCAAGCTGCCGACGATACCGCAAATCGCACAACAAACATCAGCCGGTTTCTTCCCCACCGAGGCTGCGTTGAAGGATCAGCGAGCCGACCGGGATTGATTAGCCTCAATTGGAATTGGGCATCCAACCTGCAATATCCCTCGTGACCACTTGATCAAAGTGATCGATCCAGCCAAGATCATGCTATACCTCATTTCCAATTTCAAGGGCCCAAATGGAGCAGTCTCTCGGCTACCTGCTGGGGTTCAGATGTAACCTTACATATTTCTAGAGAAGATCTGGCTGCCGGGATTTTGCGTTGCTCGAGAGAAAAAGACCGACGATGTCAAAGGATGACGACAAACTTGGCGCCAAATCCCGACCACAGTTATCCACTGAAAGATGGACAGAAGCGCCGGCGGTGATCAATTCTGGAGTTCGTTCTGTAGACCCGATCGAGTTACAAATACGATATCTCCATGCGGCAAACAATACGAGTACGAATACCCCTTATGGTTAGACAGTTCTGCTGGGCACCAGTTATAACGAATCACTGGAAGGGTTCAGATTGTAAGTTGGAGACAGGGGTGGGATAATCCCGCTTCACATTGGACAAATGCGGTGGAGTCGCACATCTTGAGGATATGGATCGACATCTTGATGCTGCTAAAAACGTCCTGCCTTTACCAAGGTAACAAGCACCGTAGTGAGGGCAGGGTATAAAGCAGTCGCTGTGTCAATCGAGAATAAACATCAGTTTTAATTTCGCCTCTCTTTTTCGGTTGTCTCCAAGCTTGACTCACTAGTCTCAAATTGACCCAAAAATATGAGATGGACTTTCCTTTCTTCTGCTCTGCCATTTGCCTTGCTTGCTGCTAGGCCTTCTTTTGGAAATGAGTTTCCGGCACGTTGGAGGCCTGCAGGGAAGGACGATTGTACGTGCAGATATGTCTCTTCCTGAAGGCTGTGCTAATCGAATTCACAGATCGAGGGCCTTGTCCTATGATGAACACTCTGGCAAACCACGGATATCTCCCTCACGACGGGCGGCAGATCACCAAACAGAAGCTGATCCAGGGCCTGGCAGACGGACTGAATTTCAATTCGTCTCTTGCCAGTCTGATGTTTGATATGGCCATCGTGGCTAACCCGGAGCCCAACGCGACTTACTTCACGCTGTGAGATCCGTCAAGTATATAAACGAGGGCCCATCCTAATTCCTCGTAGGGACCACCTCAACCGGCACAACGTCCTAGAGCACGATGCAAGCTTGAGGTTAGTTGTGCTTTGACCCGGATCCGTTGACTCAACCAGCTGTCTTGTGTGGAGACTAACTCATACCAAATAGTCGCGCAGACGCCTTCTTCGGCAATCATCTCTTCAACCGCACTATCTTCGACGAATCAAGAGCCTACTGGACCGAGCCCGTCCTTACCGCGGAGATGTTGGCCAACAGCAAGTTGGCACGCCAAATCAACTCCAGAGCCACAAACCCCACTTATACATTCCCAGCGATGACAGAGGAGTTCAGCCTAGGCGAGATTGCCGCTCCAATCATTGCGTTCGGCGATATCAAATCGGGGACGGTCGATCGGAGCCTGGTGGAGTATTTCTTCGGTAGGTCTCACTCCGATGCGCCAAGCTGCAGGTAGATCATGCTAATGCAGATCACAGAGAATGAACGACTGCCGTTCAACCTGGGATGGAGCCGGTCAGAGGATATTATCAGTCAAGGGGATATTACCAAGGTGATGGAGATGATTCGGAAGGCGACTAGTCTTCTGACTGGGAGAACGAGTGAGAAGGCCAGTCGAACTCGAGATTTACACTCGTATTTTCGTGTCCAAGCGGCCGTGTATATGGGATGAGATCAAGTGTATGTTCGCTGGGACTGGAGATATTGTCAATACGGGCATGGGAAGAGACAATGCCAGATAGGATGGAAAGTATATGAATATGAGACTAAATATTGATGAAGAGTATTCATCAAGTAGAAATGTTTAATGACAAGCCCATCCACCAGTGGGGAGATGGACAAAAAAAAGAAAGAAAAAAGAAAAAAAAAAGACATAGCATGTCCTGGTTTCGATCCAGGGGCCTCCGGGTTATGAGCCCGGCGCTCTTCCTCATGAGCTAACATGCTCGAGTATGGAATTTTCTCGGGAACTGCATTTCTTATGTTGACCTCGCTAAGTTAGGGCCGTCGTGGCCCCGCTAAAAGTGCCTCGCGTCGTTCCCCCGGCTTCTCACGTCATTCTTACCTCGGAAATCAATCAATACTATGACTTTATTTACCTGGTAAATCTACCACACAGCAAGCAACCATGAAGCTGTCAATGTATTGATTCAGTATATAAAGTATCATTATATGTACAATCACATCAGACCCCTTTGAACCACCGTGGCATCATGTCAACGCCATCGACTGTACAGAGTCCCTGCTGCCTACTGTGTCCCCGGCAAAGGCTGGCCATCCATAAACCGTGGGAATCCTTGGTAGCCAAGCCAGAGCTCCCCAGTTCCTGGCGGACCACCGACAATCTCTTTCTTGCGAGCCTTCAGCTCATCGACGTCCCAAGCGGCCCACACGATCTTGTTCTTGAGGAACTCGGCTTCAGGGGAGGCGACCCAGACGAGGAAATCGGCAGGAAGAGAGACTGTGAAAGACGAGAGGAATCGTCGTTAGTGAGCTTGATTACAAAGTTGAATTTACCACAAAGAACGCAGGAATAGTGTACTCACTATCGTCATAGGCATAGGGCAATTGGATCGACTCCGCCAGCTTAGCCGACATGGCCGTTTCGAGAAGTCCAGGATGCACATTGTGAAGTCGCACTTGCGGGTTCTCGGCGGCAAAGGACTGGAGGAGCTTGACAGCGGCCATCTTGCTGCTCACGTAGGCGCCCATGCCGGGGAACGGAGGGAATAGGATGCCGGCCGTGGTCAGATTGATAAATGTGACTGGCTTGTCTTCGTTGGCGACGACGCTGACGGTCTTGTTTGCCAGAACGACGGCTTGCGCTACCACCAGCGTACCGACAACGGTGGTCTTGTAGCCGTCGAGGAAAGTGGCCGGGTCTGCCTCTAGGAGGGGAACAACGGGGGCGAGGACGCCGGCACAGTGGACGAGGATGTCGATGCCACCAAGCTCGGTGGCGACCTTGTTCATGACGTTACGGACGCTCGAAGCATCGCCCAGGTCGGCCTCGTGGGTTTGAATCGTCACCTCTTGGTGGCTGGCGCGGACAACTCTGGCAGTTTCCCCAAGGGCGTCGGCGCGGCGACCGAGGAGGATGAGGGCTCGGGGTCCCGAGGCTGCAAAGGATGAGGCAGTAGCCCGGCCAATGCCCCCAGATGCGCCGGTAATCAGCACAACTTTCCCTGCGGTGGAGAGGCCGGGTTGGGTTGGGTTGATGCCAGGATATGTGGCGGAGTGAGTGACTTTAGTATACGAGGGCGGTGTTGTCATTATGCCAGAATGTGTAAATATTCACATGAATCACTGTTCAGCGTAGAATTGCAATTGCTTGGATGTAGGATGTATAGAAGTTGGAGGGGGGAGAAGGTTAATGTACACCGTCAGCAAGCTCCAGGCAGCTATCTGGAAGCTGAAGGCTACAATCCTGCTGATCTCAGATCCACATGGACAGGATTGCCTAGAATTGGCTTAGCGCAATTCCTTCAGGTATTCCTTGCTATACCTGATGGCACCTCTAGCAATGTCAATCAAAATCCATTGTTTAAAGGGTCTTGATTCCATTCAAGAACAGACATATACCCTGTCCACCAGTGCCGACACAGCACCACCGCGCTCATAGACGGTTGCATCATGATGCTCCCGAAGAAGCCTAGCAGAAGCTAAGCCGGCCAGGCCAGAGCCGCCAATTATCACTTGTAGTCTCTCAGTCATGATTGGGGATAGTACTTGGTCTTGCGTTATTTATAAAGGTCCAAGTGGGAGAGAATGAACGGCTTGAGAAATGCGATATTGGACGAAGAATGTGTGTTTGTAAATACGCAAGTCTGGGAGGTAGCCATCAACGCAGTAGACAAAACCCACCCTTTTAACTGCTGATTACCAGCGCGCCAACTCGGAATATTTACTCCATTGGTCATCTATTTCCTCCGTCACCGGTTGTAGGTTTTTGGGGTCACCAGCACAGGCTTTTGATCATGGGGATAGCAACCCCGTCCCGATTCCCCGGACCAACGGACAAAAGAATCGCCCCAGTAACACTTTAGAACCCCAGCTTGGTTCTAGCAGACCCCTACTGAGTACTTACACTGTGGAAAATGTGGGGAATCGGCCCTAATCCCAGAACCTAGAATGGAAATTTGGTCTGTTTGCAGTTTCAGTTCGGCTCCCCAGTCCTGCCTGTGGCTGCCTCGTTTCGAAAGAGTGCTAAGTGTTTCGTCGCTGCCGACAATCAAAAACCTGTCTTCCGTCATAGAATAAGCTTTAGACACTGGGCGAACAAAATGGATCTGGAACGCAGAAGGACACTGTCTTTCCAATCTTCCGCATTCGGGCTCCGGCATATCGGTCATATCGGTCCGTATCGTTCGTCTCGGCCGTTATTCCACCTCACCTAGCGGTATCACGATTAGGGTAAGTAGAGAAAAGAAAATACCGAGAAACAATCTGCTCAGCGGTTGGCGGGTGAACCTCTTCTTTCAATTGGATAGTAAGCTGCCATTAGCGGCCACGCATGCAGTGTCGGTCATCCTGACGGCATAATCGTCACACCTGATTCCAAGGAAGTACGGAGCGAGTACACTGATCCGGGTTCGGGGAGTTGCTAAGCCAACTAGACCCATCCTCTACGGTATCATATAGTATGTAATGTAAGGAGCTCTATGATCTACCTCTCAAAAAATATGAATGTTATGATGCAGAGCGTTCTCCAGGCGATCGGCATATGCATGCATCATCCGCAACTGAAAAAGAATTGGCTCCTTGCACTCGTCCTTGTTAGACTGGCTCGGCGATCTCGCATAGAATGCAGTGATAGTGGTTGTGGCTTATTATATCCTGCTCCTGGAGCACTCTGGGATTATTAGTCTCCTAATTTCCTCTAGAAGCACGGTTTTCGCCAATGATTTTCTCCTCTGCCCCCCCCCAAGAAGGCCTTGGAAAGAAGAGTAAAACACCGAATCGCGTTACGCAGCACAATGGGGCACACATGGTTGTGGCCAAGACAGATCGAACCATCTGCTATATCCTGACACACAGGGTATGTGCTTCCACGGCAAGAATGGAAGGATATCTAATGGTATTATTAGGCCGAGCAAGGTCCCAGAGAGAGCTGGGACAAAACGGGCCCGCCGATCGCACTTTGCCGTTTCTCGAGGGCTTGGATCCGTTTTTGACCGAGATGATAAAAGTTACGCCAAACAACCGCAGCACGGATTGGAGACTGATGTGGCGGAACCCACAGCCTAAATGGTCATCACCTCATAGTCGCGTGGTCCAACTCGGGGACTCTGCGCATTCCTTCCTCCCGACATCTGGTAGTGGAGCTGCAATGGCCATGGAGGATGCATACTCGCTTGCCTCGTGTCTGCAGTTGGGTGGGAAATCCAATCTTGCTTTAGCTGTGAGGGTTCATAACCTCCTTCGGTAAACATCCCAAGACGCTTCCCTGGCAGCTATGGCATGGCTGATGATATCCAGATTTTAACGTGTCTCCTGTGCGCAAAAAATGGGCTTCCATAATCGGGAGTTGTTCCATCACGCGAACTGGGATGAAATAGCATGCAATCCAGAGATTTTCAGCAAAGTTACCGGAAACTGGGTGAAGAGGCATGACCCTGAGGAGTACGTTTATACCAACCATGGCCTTGCTGCTAATCATCTTCTCACGGGAGTTCCATTTAAGAACACGAACATTCCCCCAGAATACAAATATAAGCCTTGGACTGTCCAGGAGCTCATGGATGCTTCGGACGCGGGTCAGCCAGTTGTGGATGAGGGGGATTGGTCTTGATTGTTCTCTATTGCTGGGAACGCCTCTATCTGGTACTGAATTGGATTACGAGAGAAATAAGACGCCGTGTAAAATCTTCGAAAACTACATATCACTAGGTAACCTAGTCTGGCGACGCTAGCATTCTACCCTCAACATATACTTTTAGAAACGCCGACGCCACAGTCCACCCGGAGGTCATCCATTCTGGGACTGTCTCTAAATTTAAAATCTCCGCAGATCCAACTCACCATAGGTGAAGTTAGCCAAACGCTTACCGTTGCACCAGACTTGTGCATCGAAAATAGAGACTATATGGATACCAAGACTCAAGAGTACTCTTCACATTATCGTTCTGTTTTCCCACAGTGGCCAGGGAACAAAGCCATGACAAGTAGAATCAGGAGGCACACAGCTTGACGAATGCCCTGAACAGTACTACCCTGTACTCGAATACGATGCCCTGATCGAATTAATTAACATCATATGAGCACTCGGACTCCTGATAACTCCGAAGTTGTGAAGGAATATTCTTGAATAGCCCATGATCCATCGACCGCTCTCTCATACAGAACAGCCCCATTCAATACGAGAGACGGTCCCCTCGGCCACATCACTTGGTGAAAGGGCACGAAGACAATGTTAATGTTTGGGTGTATATCATCGTGTTCCTCTTCGTCCTTTGTCATTGAAATTAAGGTGCTTGGGCAACGCCACCAGCCGTGCTAAGAAACCTCGGCTCATCCTCGCAGATTACATACTGAAGAGGTATAGTTAACCCCGCCCATCACCGAATATCTCTCGTATAGGGCAAGGCGCAGGCGAGGAAATGGCTTGACGATCTTTAATGCTCCTGCCAAGACATTTAGGACTGTCGTGTTTTGGTTAGACCCTGCCGATCGCCCCACGGCTCGTGTTGAAGCGGAACTATTTTTAACAGTCTTTTTAGCGATCCAAAGCTCTCGGGCCTCACATCGTCCCTTGCAGCAATTTCGGCCCCAGAGTGGGATTGGCACCCTTCATCTTCCTCGTATTCTCCTAACACGAGCTCTTGGTGGATGAGTACCACCAACACCGGCTCAAGATTGACCTCCCAGCCAAGGTATAAGTATCCCCGTCCTGCCTCAATACACTGTTCTAACTACAAGCCTCCAAGTCACTCGAACTCTTTGACTACTCCTCAGAAAACAACAACCTTACCGAAAGATCATCAATATCCAGAACGCCCTTAGTTGCCTCCATTCTCCATCATGCAGCTCACCAAATTGGCTCTCGCCCTCACGGCGGCTTTCTCCATGGCCAATGCCTACAAGACCACTGGCGATAACCTCAAGTGCCGCAAGGGTGCCTCCACCAGCGACTCCATCGTTAAAACATACGAAAAGGGCACCGATGTCAAGATCTCCTGCCAGACCTTCGGCGAAGACATCCAGGGCAATTCGATCTGGGACAAGACCTCCGACGGCTGCTATGTTTCCGACTACTACGTAAAGACCGGCTCCGACAGCATGGTCACCAAGGACTGTGACGGCGGCAGCGGCTCCGGTGATGGCAAGTCCTCCTACCAGGGCAAGATCACCCGCAAGGAGATTCTCGAGCGCGGCCAGTTTTGGATCTCGAAGCACATCCCGTATTCGATGTCGGCCTATTACCCCGACCAGCAGGGCCGCAAGTACCGCACCGACTGCTCCGGCTTCGTGAGCATGGCTCTCCATGCCTCTGCCCCCGGCCTCAGCACCGTGAGCCTGCCCGAGATTGCGAAGCCTATCTCTTGGGACGATCTCAAGCCCGGTGATTTCGTTGGCACCCTTGGCGCCGGTACTGGTGGTGCTGATGGCCACGTCACTATTTTCACGTCGTGGGCCGACAAGGACCACAAGAAGTTCAACACTATTGAGTGCCAGGGTACTGATGGCTGTGTCAAGGACCAGCGCCCTGTCGCTTTCAAGGTTGGCAGCCACTCGGCCAAGCCTTACCGCTATAGCAAGGTTCAGGATTAAATTGGAACTTGTGGGTTTCTGAGGTTGAGGAGGAATTGGATCCGATTCTCAGCACATATGTACTGTTGATCCTGGTGGTGATGTTTTGCTGGACCCTCGTTTTAGGCGATTGGCATGGTATCACTGTTTCTAGTTCCTATGTACATTTTTTTTAACCGATCGTTACTTCTCTGACATTTAGAGCCTTTCTGAGGCTTATTTATATCATTACAAGATTTTCATTATATCCTATCACTCTTGTATTGGCTGCTTTCAAAATGACTTGGTACTGTTATAAAATCTAGTAATCTGAAGGATATAAATTCTGTACCTAGTATCGTTCGTTCAACGCTTTAAGAAGACGTACTTCAACTGGAAAACACTGCGGCAGGAGGCCATTGCCAATTTGCTTGTCCGCCTTTCTATCGAGAAAACATCTTCTGCGGAGGTGTTGCTAATGCCGAATTTGTTGAAATTCCGCGCCATGAAGTGGGTATAAATAGAATAGTACAAAGTCTTCCTGATAGTAGCTGGAGACACAGAAGCTGGATCTTCAACCTAACAGCTCCCGGAGATCAACATGGTGATAACATTGAATAACAAAAACATAGGTTTGAAGAACCTGTAGCCATGGCTCAGGTTATAACTAAACATGCCAGGTAAACTATACGATTGTGTAATCTGTAGTCCTGCTGTGGCAGGGCGACGTCTTGGCAAGCAGAATGACTAAGGATCCGGATGGATTAGACCACTAAAACGATCGAATAAAGCAATTGAATTGACTATATCAAACGAATGACTTGAAGGTGTCCTCTCTAACTATACGATCAAGAAGCCGATATTTATGCAGTTTCAGGGGCTTCAGGATCAACCATGAAATGAGCTGAATTGCATGATTTTATACCATACGATTCATATTAATCGGGTTGCATGATCAGTTTGGTCAAGTAAGGCGATAATCTCTTGCTTAGTCAACTCCGCACTTTAATACACCCCCTCATCGCCTTGCGAAGGTCAATCTCCTTCTATATTGATGATGAGGTCCTTGATATTGACTAGGTTAAGCATTCTAATGAATTCGCGGTATTTCTGAGCGGGGAGTGCCTTCGTGAGACTATCCGCAATCATCTCGTTAGTAGGGACCCATGTAACGCGTAGGCGTCCCTTCTGGACCTTCTGGCGGAGCCAGGATCTGTATATATTAACGTGGCGCAGTTTAGATCTCTGCTCAATATCTGCTGAGGTGATTAAGCGAATAGTCTGTTGATTATCGCAGTGTACGATCAATTCGTGATCAGGATCGAATCCTATAGTATTAAAAATTCTTCTCCACCAGTATGTTGCTTTTGCTGCTTCGGAAAGCGCAAGATATTCCGCTTTAGTGGTAGAGGTAGTAATTGCACGTTGTTTGCCTAATTTCTATTTAATAGGACCTCCGTATAACTTCCAGATGAATCCTGCAGAGCTTGATCGGTTATATCGATCTACAAACGCTGCATCTGAAGCGATTACGGCCACTTCTTTGGTCTCTTAGTATCCTGAGTATTCGATCGCTAGGAAACGCGTAGCGTAGAGATAGGAAATGACTCGATTCGCAGCAAAGATATGATCTGGAGACGGGTTCTTCAGTACTTCAGATAGACGGCTTACCATATAAGCAACGTCAGCGCGGGTGACCACAGTAGGGTACTAGATCGATCCTATCTTCATCTCGTATTCCTTGATCCTCTGAGGCGGCGCCTAGTCCGCGTACAGAGATAGGTTATAAGCGCTTGAATATGGAGTTGCTGGCCAGGTCTTTAGATCGTTGAGGTAAAATTTCGCAGCGAGATTCTCCAGGTAGGCGTCCTAGCAGAGCCAGAGCTTCCGCTGAGCTCTATCCCGAATGGTCCTGACTCCTAGGAACCACTTTATCTCTCCTATATCGCGCAATTCGTATCTATTCGCAAGTACGTGTTTGAATCGATCGGTTGCCTCGCGTGCGGTCTTTGTAGGTAGATTAGTAATGATAATATCGTCTATATATATAATGACAATCATGTAGGCGTTCGAATAGAGGCATTCTTCCTCTGGGACGGGAAGGAGGCCGAATTCAAGTAGTATCACTGCCAGATCTTTCTGCCAAAGGCGTCCTGATTTCCTTAATCCGTATAGCGCTTTTCTAAGCTTCCAAACTCTTCCTTTAACGTTGAATCCGTCCGGGCACCTTGTGTATATGGTCTCGTCAAGCGGTGCATTTAGGAATGCGTTTATCGCGTCGCGCTGGTTCGTATCAAGATCGAATACTATTATAAGTGCCATAACTGCTCTGAATGCTTTCGCGGACGTAGTTGCTGCGTAATTACTAGACGTAGAGTCTTCTTCTAAATCACCGCGTACGCAGATTCTTGCCTTGGCCTTTAGGAATTGTCCGTTTTTATCGAATTTATATGTAAAGACCCATTTCAGCGGTAGGATCTGTGTATTTCTCGCTTCTTCGTGGTACGCGAGATCGTATGCTTCTATTGATTCAAGGTTACCTATCTCTATACGAGTAGCAGAGATAAATTCGTCTTTTAACGGATGCTGCAGCATTTCTGCGTGTGTTCTTGGTGGTGTAGGAAGGTCGTTTCGATGTCATTGTTTCTTATTACTCTCTGCTAAGCTGAGAGCATTCGAAAAGGCGTATTCTACTCGATTCGTCGTTTCGATAATCGGGGGATCCTGTATAACTGAATGAGTGATATACTACGGATTAAATCGTACTTTTCGTGATCTCCTGCCTTAAATGATATTCTCGGACGGGTCCCATCATCCTGAGGTCCTCGCCTTCCACCTCTTATTCTTCCATCCCCTGATCTCGATAAGGTGTGCGAATCGGGATCATCTATACTAGTAGGTGTGTCTGCGGCTTCCTGTAAAGATCTCGCTAGGAAGTCATCTGGGGTCTCCTGCCGCGGGTGTACGGGTGTAGGAGGCGGTGATTCATCGTTAAATCCTCCTGGCATGCGAGATAGGGATCTCTCTGCTTCTCGCTGATAATATTGGCGATTTTTAGGCGTTGGTCGAGGCGTTGGAGGTCCTGCGATACGCATGTGGTCCGGGGTAGTCACCTGATATCTGACTTCCCCGTTCGGTTACTGATCTAACTCGCTCGCTTCAGCGGATCCTTCCTCAGCTAAATCTTGATTAATTCGGGCGATAGGGACATCATTCAACTTGTTGGAAACGTCATTTTCCTGCTGACCATCTCTATCTGCGAGATCATCCAGGTCATTCGGTTGGTAGAGGTCCTCTCCTCCCTGCGGTGGAATTGCAATCTCTGGCGGCGGTATGGGGAAAGTCTCGCAGAGCAGATCTTCAAGGAATAGCTCGTTGGGATTATAAAATCTGTTTTCGTCAAATTATACGTCTCTTGCGATCTCCACTGACTGCTTCTTCGGGTTCCAGATATACCATATATTCGATGCAACTGGTCCTAGCAGTATTCCGCGGTACGCGCGTGGAGCCATTTTATCCTTTTGATCTTGATCCTGCTTCGTATAGGCAACGCAGCTAACTGTGCGGTAGGCCGCTAGGTCTGGTTTCTTTCCATGAAGTAATTCAAAAGGCGTCTTCTACTGTAGGCTGGCAGTGGGTGTTCGATTCGCTATTTCTATAGTAGATGCGAAGATCCAGGGCTATAGATCCTAGGGTAATCTTACTCCAAGGATCATTTTCCTCGCCTTAAGGATTAATATGGATCCTGCACGCTCTACTGGATCGTTTTGATTTAGGGTTCCAACCACTGAATACTCGTGTACGATCCCTTCAAGCTGCTTAAAACGCTTAATCTCATTCCCGAGTGTTTGTTCCTGGTCGCTTTTTATAAACTTAACGCATATCTTGAAGAGGTTCTCCCTCTGATTAACGAAGGTCTTTATAGCGCTAACACAGTCATTCTTTCGCGGGTGAGTGCTTATTGCGTGGGAATGCGAGAATTCGTCGTAAAAGTGTGAGATCCATTAATCTCCGTTAAGCGCAGGTTTCATCTGTATAAGGTCGAAGTGCACCCTTTTAAATAGTGCAGTCGCTTTCATCCCAGGGCGTCTAGATATCTGCTGCGGAGCCCATGAGATCTTACACGTCTCGCATACCTACTAGCTTCTATTACGGTTATTCTAATCGGTGATTTTAACGCCTGTGGCTGCCTTAGGTAGGCGTCGTATTATATCGCGATGAACGTGGCCCATACGGCGGTGCCAATCCTCCGTTCTTCCTTTCAAAACAAGCAGTTTTGCTGACTTCCTCGTCTCCTGTATAGACGTTGCGTACACGTGTAGGTCCTTGCTCGATTCCTCCGGCTTCTCGATAATCTATAACCCTGTGGCGTGGTCCTCTAAGCGGAATACGGTCTTGCCGTCTCTTGTAACGTGATTATTCTTGAAATCCCATTCATATCCAGCTTGTTGGATCTTCCTGGCACTTAGGATGTTGGTATGTAGGCCAGGGACGTATACCATATTCTTTAAAATGATCGTCTGCTCGCCTTTATCGCCCCCGTAGTTAGGATGAATCCTGACAGTTCCAGTGCCTAGGATCTTAATAACCGAGTCCCCTGCTCGGAGATCTCCAACGGTGTCTTCGTTGAGCGATTTAAACCGTGAGATATCATTACATACATGCGTGGATGCTCCTGAATCGAGAATAAAGCAACTTCTAAGGGGTGAAGTGGTTGTCGCGTTGAATACAAGCGTCATCGTGTGGTGAGAGGGCTGAGATTAAGACGATTCATCCTTCTAGTTGCGGTTAATATAGCCCTTGATTTTTTCGCCGAATCTGTTCTTCCGCGATACTATATCTCTGATCTTCTTAATAATCGCTTCGTCTGCCTTGAATGAAGCAGTTCTTTTCGATGGATTAAGATAGGTGCATTCCGCGAATCGGTGGGATTCTCCGCATACGCAATCTCGGAAGTTCTTCTTTTCTTCTTTTAATTTCTTGTCCGGTTGGCCGTTTAATGTAGCCATTGCGAATTGATCTCCAGCTTCTTGATACTGCCGGCTCATAAAATAACTCCTATATCGCGCGAGCAGTTTGTAGAATATCTCATCTCCGCGTTCGTCGTCAAATGCCTGCAGCTGCAGATCACTAAATATAGGCGATATAGGTCCGATCGCCTGCAGGAATACCCGTTTAACATGTCTATCCTGGCTCTCTAGAAGGCCTCGCTTCTTGATCGCTGCGTATGCAAAGGTGAAATCATCTAACCAGGCTTCTATCCTGCCCTTCTTGGGGGATCTCCTGCTGACCGTATTATACTGCTTAAGGGCCCTATCGTTAAGGTATCTCTCGCTGGGCTTGAATTGCTCCTTTAATACCTTAATTATCTCTCCCTTTTTCGTATCTTCAATTATCGGTCTTGCCTGGATCGGTATAGAGGATTAAATTGCTTCCTCTACCTTCGCTATAGCGTTCGTCTTGTCCTTCCAATTCTGGAGCTGATATTGCCATTTTCTATAGGACTTATCGTCGAATTCAGTCAGATCATTAGGGCGTTCTAGCTCCTCTGGGTACTCCTCTTGATCAGGATCGAAGTAATCCCATATTACGAGACGATATGCATACGCCTCTATCTCCTTGATCCAATCGCGCCAATCGTCCGGTCCGTTGAGGACGATTTTCACCTTCACGGCGCTATCCGTATCAATTCCGCTAACCATAGCTACTAGGGATACTGCTCAGAGAGGTCTTTCAATAGAAATAATCGTATATCTAGACCTAGAGGGTCACCGGGCTCATAACTGTGGCAGGGCGACGTCTTGGCAAGCAGAATAACTAAAGATCCGGATGGATTAGACCACTAAAACGATCGAATGAAGCAATTGAATTGACTATATCAAACGAATGACTTGAAGGTGTCCTCTCTAACTATATAATCAAGAAGCCGATATTTATGCAGTTTCAGGGGCTTCAGGATCAACCATGAAATAAGCTGAATTGCATGATTTTATACCATACGATTCATATTAATCGGGTTGCATGATCAGTTTGGTCAAGCAAGGCGATGATCTCTTGCTTAGTCAACTCCGCACTTCAACACCTGCTTAACGGAATATATAAAGGCGCATTCTTCGTGCATGATATTGGTAACAGTCTATCAAGCTGGCCATTAGGAGTTACGCTATTTTCTATCAAAGTATCTCCTGAGATGAACATCAAGACGTAATCAAGTACCCAAGGAATGATTAAAACCGCGTAGTATGGAATCGGTGGAAACCAGTCACGTCGGCCTCAGGCTGCAAGGCACTGGCACTCAATCCGACCTAACTGTATTAGGCAAGCGCGCCAGACACGGGACCTCAATACACGCTAAACCCAAAGGAGGTACCCCTCAACAATAGCACCGGACTCCCGCGTCTTACGGAAGCACTTTTGAATCCTCATCATCCTCTCACCCATCGAATTGTTCACTGGTCCTCGACCTTCTCAGCATGGCTTGCGGATCCAGCTGTTGTGAACCGCCTTCTCAGCAAGGCACCCCTGCCGTTATGTCCGAGGCGATCAAACTTCCCTCTGCTACGGTTGATGATACGGACCAGATCTGCTGCGATGATACGCGCTGTACGCCGACCGACAAGGGAAAGGGTATCGACAAGTGTGGGAGGACTGAAGACACTGTCGTCGATACCTGCTGTGCTCCATGTCACCTGAACCAGCTTGCAAGAAAGGCTGCTGCGGTGGATCAGAGCAGAAGCAACCTGTTGAAGACCTTGCTAGCAGATCCCTCGCGAAGAATCAGTGCGACAGCCGGTGCGAAGCAAACGATTACTCTTCTGCTCGTAAGTGTCCGGCATCCAAATCCACCGAATCTCCCGGTGAGGATGCCTGCTGCTCTGTCCCAGACCCGTCTCCCTGCGAAACTATTGGCTCCAATAGGCCAAGTTGCTGCGAAGGCAAGGGTCTCCCGTGCTGTGATACTTCCTGTCTCGATCGCATTGCCCTTCGTGAATGCGAGAGTGGGAGCTTCCGTACAAGACCAAAGCGATCAGACTCCAGAGGTATGTATCGGCCGATTGACTATAGAGATACCAGCTCATCCCATCCACAGGCTCGATTAGATCTCGTGAGCATAACGAGTCCCATAGCTCCTGTCAAGGAACCAAGGACGGCAAAGCATGTAGTCATCATTCGCGCAAGGCTCGAGAAAGCTTCGCAACTACTTTGGATGCTCTCGGCTGCATTTGTCGTGCTTTGTTGGCTCTTGGACAAGAGACCTGCTGTTTGCCTCCAGGCCGACTTTCCAGTGGACTACAACCTACGCGCTCGAAGAGGGCCGTTTCCCAACGTAGCTCCGCTGATAGTTGCTGCGCCAAGGGCGTAAGCAGTAGCATCAACACGGCGGAATGCTCGACGAAAAGGCGTCCTCGGTCCAAGAAAAGCAGTCGCCCGAGCAGCCTCTTGCGAAATGATAGTTGCGCCAAGTCCTGTTGCGGCAACTCACCAGTCACTTCTCCGGACATTTGTGGTAATAATGCCTGCTGCGGTGACGACAAAGCGCAAAAACCGAAAGAGGCGCTGACTGAAACCAACCCAATTCCCCCAGACCCCGAAAAGGGTCTTTCAGGCCACGAGCATGTTATCCTTAGTATTTCGGGGATGACATGTACAGGATGCGAAACAAAGCTCACGCGAACTCTCGCCACAGTTGACTCGGTGAAGAACCTCAAAACCAGCCTAGTCCTTGCACGGGCTGAGTTCGATCTTGACCTTCGCCTTGGCTCTGTCTCTGACATCCTGAAGCACCTGGAAAAGACCACGGATTTCAAATGTGAAAGAGTGAGCACGGAGGGTTCAACTATTGATATCATAGCTTCTTCCGGCTCAGATGCGTTCATCAATCAGCCCTGGCCTAATGGTGTCACTGACATGCGAGTCATCGACAAGGAGACTGTCATCGTCTCTTTTGACCCAAATGTTATCGGTGCAAGAGACCTTGTTGAAAATGGATGGGGATCCCCTCAGCGATTGGCCCCTCTTCGCGGTGACCCAACCCTTGAAGCTGGTGGTAAACATGTGCGAAATGTCGGATGGATGACCTTGCTCTCCATTGTCCTTACAGTTCCGGTCCTCGTCATGGCTTGGGCTCCACTTCCAAAACGGGAAATCGTGTATAGCTCGGCATCCTTAGGCCTAGCGACCGTCGTTCAGCTTGTCATCGCAGGCCCGTTCTATCCGACAGCACTCAAGAGCTTGATATTCTCCAGAATGATTGAGATGGACCTTTTAATTGTGCTCAGCACAAGCGCGGCCTATATATTCTCCGTCGTTTCATTTGGCTACCTAGTTGCGGGTCATCCGCTCTCGACTGACCAATTTTTCGAAACGAGCACCTTACTGGTAACCCTGATCATGGTCGGTCGGTATGTCAGCGCCTTGGCTCGGCAGAAGGCTGTTGAGTCGATATCCATCCGGTCTTTACAGGAGTCTACAGCAGTACTTGTTGCGGATCCCGAGGACATGGAAATTGACATCAGGCTTCTGCAGTATGGCGACATTTTAAAGGTCGCGCCCGACGCTAGACTTCCGACTGACGGCACGGTCATCTCTGGCTCTTCTGAAGTAGACGAGTCTATGGTCACCGGGGAGTCAAACACTGTTCCAAAATATCCAGGGTCAAGTGTGATTGCCGGGTCTATTAACGGATCAGGAATGATTCATGTTCGGTTAACTCGTCTTGCCGGTGATAACACCGTGAGCACCATCGCTAGCATGGTTGATGAGGCCAAGCTATCTAAGCCGAAAATCCAAGATGTCGCCGACCGCGTGGCCAGCTACTTTGTCCCAGCCGTGGTTGCTCTGACGATAGTCACTTTTGTCATCTGGGTAGCTGTTGGCATGGGTGTTCGGAACCAAACTGGCGCAGAAGCAGCCGTCAATGCCATCACGTACGCCATCACAGTTCTGATTGTCTCTTGTCCCTGTGCTATCGGCCTAGCCGTCCCAATGGTTATCGTCATCGCCAGTGGCGTTGCTGCCGAGCGAGGCGTTGTTTTCAAATCCGCGGACAGCATTGAGGTTGCCTACAAAACCTCACATATCGTCTTCGACAAGACAGGCACATTGACTCAGGGCAGGCTGTCGGTCGTCCGGGAATTCTATATGGACTCCGACTCTCATTCTGCCAAATCCTTACTTCTGGGTCTGGTCGCTGACATTAAACATCCCGTCTCCATGGCCGTGGGGACCCATCTGAAAGAGCAAGGCGTGTCCGGCTCCGTCATATCAGACCAGAAAGTATTGACAGGTAAAGGCATCGAAGGCAAATCGTCGGGTCTGGTAGTTCGCGCAGGAAACTCACACTGGCTAAGCCTCTCCTCGGATGCCCGAGTGCAACCAATCTTATCACAAGGCTATACCGCCTTCTGCTTCACCATCAACGACTCCCTCGCCGCTGTTTTCGCTCTGGAGGACTCATTGCGTCCTGAATCTGCTGCAACCGTTACCGCTCTCGCCGATCGCGGAATATCGGTGCACCTCGTGTCCGGCGACGACGACGGCGCCGTCCGCTCCGTCGCCAACACTCTGCAGATTCCGTCCTCGAACGTCCGCTCCCGCTGCACACCCGCCGACAAACGCACCTACATCCAGGATCTCCTCTCCCAAAGCCCCCAGCCAGTTGTTATCTTCTGCGGCGATGGCACAAACGACGCAGTCGCTCTCTCCGCAGCCACGATTGGAGTCCACATGAACGAAGGCACGGAAGTAGCCAAGTCCGCCGCAGATGTGGTCCTCGTGCGTCCTAGCATCGAGGGCATATTGACGACCATCGCTATCAGCAGGAAGGCGATCAATCGAATTCGGTTTAATTTCGGGTGGAGTTTCGTGTATAATCTCTTCGCCATCCTGCTTGGTGCGGGAGCGTTCGTGAATGCTAGGATTCCTCCTGAGTTTGCAGGACTGGGCGAGGTGGTCAGTGTCCTGCCCGTTGTTGTGGCGGCTGTTGCGTTGAGGTTTGAGGGATTTGAGGTCAATTGAGCTTGGATGTAGGTTGTAGGCGCGGTAGGGACCTGCATCACACCGTCTGATTTTGGCCGACTCCGTGATATGATTACGTCTTCTTGGCATGATAATATATCAATTCAAGAGATATGTTCCTGAACCCGCGGGAGTAGCATTGACTGTTATACTTATGAACCTCATATGGTAAACTAAGATAGATACCAGGATTCATCTGAATTGATTCGGGGCCAAATAGCCTGTTCTCCAGAATTCAAGTATTATTTACAATGAGATGGTATCCCTTCCTACTAAGCGGTGTCTCTTACAATTATCACCAGGCCTCATCCTCCCCTAATCCTCGGCCTGCTCGGATCAATGCTCGGAATATCAGCAACGCTCACTGAGACCTAGCTCAGGCATTTCCCAGTTCCTGCAGTTTGGATGCATGTCCAGATGACTGGAAGTTCAAATGCTGCGCTCTAGTACAGATCGGGGTGTCTAGAGAAACGATCTGTGGGGGTAGGTGACCTCTTTTTACAGGGAATGCCTCAGGTCTACCGGAATTGCAGTAGAATAGAGCAGGTAACCAGCCTGTCGAGACTCCAGAGAATGTAAATATCCGAGAAATAGAAATGCAGGCTGTTATATCACCGACAGAATGTAAGTGCTGCCAAATCAAGTGAGTGTCATGTCCCCGGTAGGTAGGGCACATTGATTGATTGTCAGGACGGGGGCAAGCATTCTGCCATTCATTATATTATGGATAAGCAACCCATTCAAAGTGAATAAACCAGAAGAATAAACTTAACTGAGATAAAGTTGAGGCCCTGAACAGCCTTAGCAGAGGAAGAAATCCACAGACCAATGACAACGCCAGTTCAACCTGGATGTATCAAGAATCGCGAAAATCCACTTTCAGCGAGGGACCAATCATTACGTCACTTGGACGCGTCAGGGACACGTCTGGAGAGTGAATTAAGCTGTAAATAAAGGTAGGGGGAGCGTCAATAGGGGGTGAATTTACGGGTCTGCGTTACCTAGCTGGGAGATGGGTGAGCTGCAACTGAAGACACACGTTTTTCTCTCGATTTCTTTTTCAAGTTTCTTCATAAATTAGATAATGTCCACCAGAACGATCCTCCATCGCATCTTCCTGTCCATTGAAGTGTTTCAACTCATCCAATATACGTCGCATACCTCCTAAACCCCTCGTCATTCTTCAACCGCACCAGATCCTCATCCCTCAAACACATCTCCACCACAATCCCACCCTCCCTATCCCTCGGCATGGCATACACCAGTCCCTCCACGGGAAACAGCCTCGGCCTGCGCACAGCTTCCGGCATCCCCAGCCCTAAATGGAAGTCTAGCTCGTAGAGGGCGATCTTCGACCACGAGCTAAACATGACGTTCGCGGAGGGATTCATGTTCGGCGCGAACGGCACCCGCCGTTTATCCGGGGCGCAGTGCAGCTCGGTGGCGAAGGCGCGCGCCATCGAGGCGAGCTTGGTCGGGTTGATGTTCTCGCGGAGAGACGACGCTACGTGGCCCAGGGGTTGCTGGGTGACGAGATCCGGCAGGCAAGAGCTGCTGGTGCATGTCACTGTCATTAGGACGCCTGGGTAGGCGGGGGATATGTCGAGGAAGGGGCGCAGGTCGATGGCACGCATCAGGGTAGAGGTGGCGCCGGGTTGTTGGGTGCGAGGGAGGCGGGCTCGTACAATGGATTGCCAGACGAAGGCGCTGAGGGCGTCGTCGGTGGAGATGAACTGTGTGAGGAGGGAGTCGGTTGCAAGAGATTTCAGGGCGGCGAGGGAGGAAGAGGAGAAGTTGAAGCAAGCCCAGGTGGACGTGGGGAGGGGGTTGACAGGGTGGTAGGTACTTCTGCTGGAGGGCTGGGAGGTTGATGGTCTAGGATATGGGAGTCATGACTGTCGAGAAGAGGGATGATATTGTGACGAGGCATGTTGCCGAGGGAGAGGTCTTCAGGCGAGAATGGCTCATTCCCGCAGGCTTTGGACAGCAGATGGATAATGTGGTTTTGCCCGGCTATGTCCATCGAACGATGCTCGCCGACAAAGGTCAGGATTAAACCGCCCCGGATGAAGCTGGCTTGCACCATGAAGACGGGGTGTCCATCGGGAAAGTCGGTCTCGCCCGGCAAGGTGATGACCGGGGCCACGATGGATTCGTCCAGCATGGTCAAGGGGAATTGGGCATCTCGGAGGCGATCCATGGACAATGTCCAGGGGTCATCTCGGTAGTCTCTTACAACCAAACGAGGGATTTTCTCAAACGGTTTGATCTTGGAAACCCCCGAATTATCCTCCGTGCTGCCCTCGACGACCACTCGGCCTGCCACCCACGGAAAGCTAGCGGCCAGGCGCTCCAGGCCTCGGGTGAGCGTATCGACGATAGATGCTTTGGAGGAATCGGGAACGGAATAGATACTAGAAATGTTGGTGTAGCACCTGAGAGCGGGGATTTGGCCGAAGATATCAAGACGGAAGTCCGTCACATCGGTGTCTGCGACGGTTGGGTTGCTCATGATGATCAGTTCTTAGACAAGGGACTCGGTGGTCTGGACTGAGATATTTGGAGGAAAGAGAACTTGAAAGGGGGAGAGTTGGTCTTTTAAGCGGGGGCTTGTACCACTCGAGACAAGTGATTGAGCAACGTGAGGGTATTTGATGCATGGCGTTGTAGTTGCCCTGGGTACAGAGGATGCAAGATGGTGTCCCCCGGCAATAATAATTACTATCTTCAGAAGTTCAGACAGAATCCATTCCGGGACAATTAGGGTTATGGAGACGGCGGGCCTGCCAAGCGTGGCTGACGACGGAGCCGTACGCAGTACGTATGTTGGCCGGAGCAATGCCGATGGCTGGACTCTGGAGCGATTAAGCTATGCTTTATATGCAGTATTTATATTGACCAGGCTGGCGTGCATGAGTCAAGCCTGAAGTGGCCAAGCATTAAGTGCAAATGACAACCCGTGAGTTATAGATTGGAGGCGGAACAGAGACCAAGAGGTATATCGGTGATCTGATAGAATAGACTCCGTAATTCAGAGAGGATACGATATGATAGACTGAATTAGAGCAGCCATGATTGGCTCATCCAGTACGGCGCCTGAGTAATTGCGTCTTCACGATATGCGACGAAACGAAGTCGGCCGGGTCGGAGCCGAACGGTCGTCAGCGCATGTCGGATCGCCTCTGCCGGGGTTTCTTATGTGAGATCATTCATTCGCTTTCTTTCGTCTTTCTTCAGTCGTCTCTTCCTTCTCCTTCTTCGTCTTCTTCGACCTCGACCCCTGAGCGAGCGATGGATGGCTTCGTTCTGCCCCAGTCAGCAAAAGAACAGAGTGTCCACTAGCCACCGTCGCCCTTACGTCCGACTCCGACGACCTTCAGCCGGCCTGATGCCGCTGACGCAGCCCCTGCGGTGCAGGGCCCATCCACCACCGCGTCTGCCTTCCATCCTCCTCCGGCGATCCATCCTGAGATCCAGACAAGGCCGGCTCGCGGCTTTTTTTCTGTCCCGGCCTCAGCTGCGCGTTCTGCTCACCTCGACGGCCCCCAATAAGAACGCTCGTGTGCCCGCCCATGCCCGACCGGTTCCGCCTCCTTCGATCGTAACTCCTGCTATCCCTTCGTCGTCCACCTCCCTCTCGACGACCTTCAGAGTCCCCTTGCCGCCGATGTCGACTACGCAAACACGAGGCCATGGTGGTCATGGCCACCACCACCACCACCATCACCATCACCACCACGGAAACGTCTACCTGACCTCCACGAATAAACACGACGCCGGCGTGCGCATCACGCGACTCGGCCTGGTTGCCAACCTCGCCATGGCCATTGGCAAGTTTGTCGGCGGCTACGTCTTCCATTCGCAGGCCCTGATCGCCGACGCCTACCATGCCCTCACCGATCTCGTGTCGGATTTCCTAACGCTCGGCACCGTCGCCTGGTCGCTCAAACCCCCGTCCGAGAGGTTTCCGAACGGCTACGGGAAGGTGGAGAGCATCGGTGCCCTGGGAGTCAGCGGTCTGCTGCTGTGTGGTGGCGTGTTTATGGGCCTAAATTCGGGCCAAGTGTTACTGGATCAATTCTACCCCGAGGCCGCCAGCGCCATCTCTCATCTGGGAGTTGCCGGGCACGGCCATTCGCACAGTCACGGGGTCGAAGTCCTGGGGCCGAGCATCCACGCTGCGTGGCTGGCGGCCGGGTCTATCGTGGTGAAGGAATGGCTGTACCATGCTAGTGGGTGTTTTATCTTTTTTATCAACTAGTCTAAATCCGTGGGTTACATTTGTGCAATGCTGACGAGCCGAACCCATTTGACAGCCATGAAAGTTGCCAACGAACGCAAATCGTCGGTCCTCGCCTCGAACGCGATCCACCACCGCATCGACTCGCTCACCAGTATCGTCGCCTTGTTCACGATCGGCGGAACCTACCTATTTCAGGATGCCTCGTGGCTCGATCCCGTCGGCGGACTGCTGATTTCGCTGATGGTCATCAAAGCCGGGTGGGGGAACACGGCCACCTCGCTGCTGGAGTTGGCCGACACCGCCGTCGACGAGGACATCAAGGAGTCCGTGTCCAAGGCCGCGTCCAAGATGCTCGCGAAGATGAAGGACGGCGACGCGGTCAAGGTGTGCGACGTGCAGGGGATGAAATCGGGACAGAACTACCTGATGGACGTGGAACTGGCGGTGCCCGGCGCGTGGCCGATCAGCCGGTCGCGGGAGATCGAGGAATCCGTCCGCGCCGCCATCGGGGCGGGCGTTCGCGGCGTCAAGCGAGTGAAGGTGCGATTTGTGCCTCTGGAGTACGAGGAATTGACCTTCTCGGAGGAATTCATCAATACCGACTCGCAGGCCAACCCGGAACCTAAGGAAGAGGAAGTCGAGGCGGAATGCGAGGCGCATGCACACCATGGGCACGAACATCACCATGACCATGACAGTTCCACCCGCAAAAGGCGTTAAATAGAGGTCCCGAGGTCCCCTTGTTTACCCTGATTTACAGTTGTGATTATTGTTGTTCCCGTGGATGTAGAGGGTCTGGTCGAGGCTTCACGTGTTTATCATTGACTACTTCCCACCATTGTGAATTCCCAGGCCCTTCATCCACGGGATTGATCTTGTGATACCCCTGAACTGGCGAGGCTTCAGCATGTCTGCCATAGGAGGCATTACCCCGGATGATATGAAACACGGAGAGGAGGAGACGGCAGGAATGGAGTCTGGGGTTGACCCTTGTAAATGGACAGCTGACTATTGGCACGAACGACGCACCGTTGTTTCATATATGTACATAACTAGATAAGAGACTCCATAGACAGCAGACTCGAATCCAGGTCATCTGAGCAGCACAGACAGGCGAGACCCCTCTGCCAAGGAGCCTGGGTCTGGGATATTTAGGATACTTCATGATAAATATAGGATAAAATCAAGTGCACTTCCTTGCAGACACATCTAGACACATTTAGACCTAGACCTCTTTCCTCTAGACCTTTACTCTGTAGACTGGTAGACAGATCAGGTGCTGATCAGGTGCTGGTCAGGTGCTCCCCCGTTCGGGCAAATTCCCGGCGGTGGGGTTATATGCTGAGTCATCTGTACTTTACGTACGGACAGTGTAATGGAGGTCCTATCTGCTCCTATCTGCTCGTCAGCACCGGTATGGTATTACGCTCAGCTGACATCACCGTATAAGTCATTGTTATTATTTCTCAAGGAACCCCAGCAATTGACATCCTGGCATGTCTGGGGTAGAGAAGATTTTTATTCCCCGAAAGTAATAAACGAACAACAAACAATCAATATCAAGCCTTTGGTTGGCAGCTCTAATCTTCCATTCCCCTTCCCAGTTCTCGTCCAGTTCCCCAGTCCAGGGATAAATACCTGATCGGTGTCCGGAGTAGGAAAATGGACGACGGCCTGCCTCGCCTTCGACGCTCTTGAGTGTACAAATCCATCCTGTGGAACCGTTGCTTCCTTTCCATTGCTTCGTTGGACTCCAGTCTAATTCCAGTTCTGGGCCTGGTTCTTACTTCATCCCGCGTCGTCTCTCCCCCTTTTATTCAGCCCACTCCCTCCGTTCTACCCCTTCCCACCCTCTCTTATCAGCAACCTCCCTATCGACGTCATTTCCCTACTTTCCCGCCACCATCGCAACGCAACTCGCCCTGCAACCATGCAAGGCCCGTTGTACATCGGGTTCGACCTCTCGACCCAGCAATTGAAAGGCCTGGTGGTCAATTCCGAACTGAAGGTCGTTCACGTATCCAAATTCGACTTCGACGCCGACTCCCGCGGCTTTCCCGTCAAAAAGGGAGTCCTGACCAACGAGGCCGAGCACGAGGTGTTTGCCCCCGTGGCATTATGGCTGCAAGCGCTGGACGGCGTGCTGGAAGGCCTGCGCAAGCAGGGTCTCGACTTCAGTCGCGTCAAGGGCATTAGCGGCGCCGGCCAGCAGCACGGAAGTGTATACTGGGCAGACAACGCCGAGGTGCTGCTCAAGACTCTGGATGCCAACAAGACCCTGGAAGAGCAGCTGAGCGGAGCCTTTTCACATCCGTATAGCCCCAATTGGCAGGATTCGAGCACCCAGAAGGAATGTGACGAGTTCGATGCCTACCTGGGTGGTCAGGAGCAATTGGCGCAGTCGACGGGAAGCAAGGCTCATCATGTACGTTTTCTCTTTCTTTTCCTTTTGTTTTTTCGTAACACTGGCGGTGAGCGGAGCAACACTTGGATTGGAGCCATTTGTCTAACAATGTGGGGTGGCGAAACTCTAGAGATTCACAGGCCCCCAGATTCTCCGCTTCCAGCGAAAGTACCCCGACGTGTACAAGAAGACGGCGCGCATCTCGTTGGTGTCCTCCTTTTTGGCGTCCTTGCTGCTGGGCCGCGTTGCTCCGCTGGACATCTCGGATGCCTGTGGTATGAACCTGTGGGACATTCAAAAGGCTGCCTATGACGATCGGCTTTTGAAGCTGTGTTCCGGCCCCTTCGGCGTCGAGGATCTGAAGCGGAAGCTGGGCGACGTGCCCGACGACGGAGGAATTCGTCTGGGTAAAATCGATCGGTACTTTGTCGAGCGATATGGATTCGCTCTGGACTGTACGGTCGTCCCCTCGACCGGTGACAACCCGGCCACGATCCTGGCCTTGCCCCTGAGACCGTCGGATGCGATGGTCTCTCTGGGAACTTCGACTACGTTCCTCATGTCGACCCCAAGCTACAAGCCCGACCCGGCGACGCACTTCTTCGACCACCCGACTACCCCGGGTCTCTACATGTTCATGCTGTGCTACAAGAACGGCGGTCTGGCACGCGAACTGGTCCGCGATGCGATCAACGAGAAGTTGGGTGGCAACGCTGCCGATCCGTGGGCGAACTTCGATAAGTACACTTTGCAGACCGCTCCGCTGGGCCAGAAATCTGCGTCCGACCCCATGAAACTAGGCCTGTTCTTCCCTCGACCGGAGATCGTCCCCAACATCCACAAGGGCCAGTGGCGATACACCTACGATCCCAAAGACGGTAGCCTCCGCGAGTCCAGCAGCGAGTGGGACCAGCCGTTGGACGAGGCGCGCGCGATTGTCGAAAGCCAATTGCTCTCGCTTCGTCTGCGATCCCGCGGTCTGACCCAGAGTCCGGGAGAAGGTATCCCCGCGCAGCCCCGACGAGTGTACCTGGTCGGAGGCGGCTCCAAGAATAAGGCGATCGCCAAGTTGGCCGGGGAGATTCTCGGTGGTAGCGAGGGCATCTACAAGCTGGAGATCGGAGACAATGCTTGTGCGCTGGGCGCGGCATACAAGGCGGTCTGGGCGATTGAGAGATCGCGCGGACAGACCTTCGAAGACCTGATCGGGCAACGATGGAGGGAAGAGGAGTTCATCGAGAAGATTGCCGACGGGTACCAGAAGGGCGTGTTCGAACAATATGGCAAGGCCGTCGAGGGATTCGAACAAATGGAAGCGCAGGTTCTGAAGGAAGAGGCAAGCCGTCAGCGGTGAAGGCCGTAGATAAGCAAGACGGGTCATGAATAAAACCAACCACGAAATGAACTAGGTATATAATGAAAATCTAGATGTGTTTGCTATGGTAGAACCGGGTATAGATCAAGTAACTGATGTCATTATGGTCTCCGTCCTGCCTGATAGGGTGCCTGAATCTGCCGGCAGAAAGATGGGCGCCTTGCCTCATTTGGGCATCACCTGCCGCACAAGTGACTTTGCACTCTTTGTCTCGTTTGTCGCCTTTGCTTTGCTTCCTTGCGCTTTTCTCTTTCCTGCTTGTGTTCGGCTTCTTTCTTCGTTCTTCCCATCTCCGCGGCTTCAGAATACTTGATTCCTTTATCATTTGGCATCTGCCATCGGTCCGGTGAGTACCATCATCGGGGTCACGTTCCTGATCCACTGACAGATTTTTTAATTTCTCTGTTTTACCCGAGCGACTGGGTCTGACTAGTTCCTTTTCTTAGGCAAAGCCCCGAAACACCGCCCTTCTACTGCTCCAACGAACTAGCCATGTTCCGATAAACGTCTGAATGAGATGATTCTCCGCCGCCCTTGATTTTTGAACCCAACAACATCGATCTTACCCGTTGCAGCTATCCCCTCTCCTCTCTCCTCCTCCCCCCTCCCCCTCCTTCTGACTTGCTTTCTGAGTCCTACCCTGACTCCGAAGGCAGCTCGGCTGGTCGAAGATGGAAGAACAGGTAAGAGTCATAGTGTGTTTAAAAAAGTGCTAAGAAAAAAATTATGCAACAAAAGAAATCCACCCCCACCATTGATCTCCCCTCCCCTCGTGCTTGCCCCTCCCAAATCCATCTCGCCCCCTTGTTGCTTAGCAGTCAATCTTTTTTTTAAACAAAATACGATTGAGCATTACTGGGTCCCTGACGTGAATCATCTCTTCCCCTCAGGTAGCAAATGCCATAGAAATCGCCTCGAATCCTTCCTCGGACCATGCCCTCAAGGCCCAAGCCTTCGACTATGTGAACCAACTCCGCACCAACCCATCGGGGTGGCAGGCCTGCTTCAATCTCTTCACCAAGTCCCCGCCGCAATCCGAACTCATCCGGTTCGTGTCTCTGGAGGTCGTCAACAGTGCGGCTCAGGCCGGTCTCATTGACCCCCAGGCATTGGGATACGTGCGGGACGGCTTGGTGGCCTACCTCCGCCAGGTGTACGGACAGGAAAATGCAGCCCCCGACCCTCCCAATATCCAGAACAAGATTGCCCAGACCATAACGTTCCTCTTCTCGGCGCTGTACGGGAACGGATGGGAGTCGTTCTTCGACGACCTCCTCGGCCTGACGCACAAGGGCCCGGCCAGCACGACACGCGACAACCCGCTGGGGATCGTCTTCTACCTCCGCGTAATCAACTCCATCCACGATGAGATTGGCGACGTCTTGGTGTCCCGGTCTCGCCATGAGCAGGACAAGGCCAATTCGTTGAAGGACCTGATCCGCGTCCGAGACATGCAGAAGATCGCAAACTCGTGGCAAGAAATCCTGGCGGAATGGCGGGATGGGAACGATCTGATCGTCGAGATGGCTCTGAAGGCGGTTGGCAGCTGGGTGAGCTGGATTGATATCAGTCTTGTGGTTAACCAGACCATGCTGGACCTGTTGTTCCAACAGCTGGGCCGGGCGCAAAAGGCGGAGCTGCGAGAGGGCGAAGAGAAGGTGCGAGACGCGGCGGTTGACGTCTTCACAGAGATCATCGGCAAGAAGATGAAGCCGGAGGACAAGATTGATATGATTATTTTCTTGAATCTCGACGCCATTGTATCCCAACTCTCGAACAGTCCCCCTCTCTACGATAATCGATTCACCTCCAAGTACGATACCGATCTGGCGGAAACCGTCGCCAAACTCGTCAACATCAGCGTTGTGGATATCGTGCGGGCCTTGGAGCAGGAACGGTCAGCGCCGAATGCCGCGAGAAGGCGACCGGCTTGCTGCAGGTCTTCCTGCCGCACATCCTGAGATACTTCTCCGACGAGTACGACGAAGTCTGCTCCACGATCATCCCGTCCGTGAGCGATCTTCTCTCGTACCTGCGAAAAATCGCCAAGACAAACCCTGCCCTGGCTGCGCAGCATTCTTCCATCCCCTCCCCTATCCTCAAAGCGATCATTGCCAAGATGCGGTACGACGATCCTCCTCGGGGTGAGAGGACGACCAGACGGACGAGGCGGAGTTCCAGGAGCTTCGCAAGAGACTGGGCGTGCTCCAACAGATCATTGCCTCCGTGAACGAGCCGCTCTACATCGATGCGGTCTCCGAGGTTGTTGCCACGACGTTCGAAAACCTGCGCCAATCCGGTGCCCAACTCGACTGGCGGGACCTGGATCTTGCTTTGCATGAAATGTTCCTCTTCGGCGACATCGCCGTCAAGGCCGGCAGTCTATACATCAAGGGCGCCCCCCAATTCCGCTGCGGAGCGATTGATCGAAATGATGCTCAGGATGGTCGAGTCTGGTAGGTAGCAGCCACCATTGTTAACATGAAGCGAAGGCTCACAGAGAGACAGACATTCGGTCATTTACCCACCCCGCAACCCAGTTGCAGTACATGGAAATTTGCGTCCGCTATAGCTCTTTCTTCCAGTATCATTCGCATCTCATCCCCGGTGTTCTGGAGAGCTTCCTGCAGCTCGTGCATCACCCGGTCAAGAAGGTGAAGACGCGGTCATGGTACCTTTTCCAACGCTTGGTGAAGCAGCTGCGGGCCCACCTTGGCAACGTGGCACAAACCGTCGTGGAGGCTCTGGGCGATCTGTTGGTCATCCAGGCCGAGGTCGCTACGGATGGATCTGAGGGCGACGAAATGTCCTCGGAAGACCACGAGGGCTCCGCCGATGCCGTCTTCAACAGTCAGTTGTACTTGTTCGAGGCGGTCGGCATCATTTGCTCGACCCCCACCGTCCCGGCGGACCAGCAGGTCCTGTATGCGCAGTCCGTGATGAACCCCGTCTTCCTCGACATGCAAAAGAACCTCGGCCCCGCCAAGTCGAACGACGAGCGCGCTCTGCTCCAGATCCATCACGATATCATGGCGCTGGGCACTCTGGCCCGCGGGTTCTCGGACTGGATGCCGGGAACCTCTACGCCGTCTGCATTGCCGGCTGTCGAGGTCTCAGAGGCCTTTGTCCAGGTGTCTGAAGCGACTCTCGTTTCGCTGGAGTCTTTGAAGTCGTCCTTCAATGTCCGGACCGCGGCCCGGTTCGCCTTCTCCCGGTTGATCGGAGTTCTGGGAGCTCGCATCCTCCCGCAGCTGCCGCAGTGGATCGATGGCCTGCTCACTCAAACCTCCTCTCGCGACGAGATGGCGCTCTTCTTACGTCTTCTGGATCAGGTCATCTTTGGATTCAAGGGTGAGATCTATAACATCCTCGATGCTCTGTTGACACCGTTCTTGCAACGTGTCTTCGCCAGCATCGCCGACCCTACTACCGGTACCGATGACGAAATTCAATTGGCGGAGTTGAAACGAGAATACCTTAATTTCTTGCTGGCGGTTTTGAACAACGATTTGGGTGCTGTGATCATCAGCGAGAGTAAGTTATTCGATTGGTTGTATAGCTAGATTCTGGAACTAAAGGCCCGCAGGAAACCAACCTATGTTTGACACCGTTATCACCACCATCGAACATTTCGCCAAGGATGTCGACGACTTCACCACGGCCAAGATGGCCTTCTCGCTACTCTCCAAGATGGGTAGCTCCTGGGGTGGACCGGATATCACCCCTGATGCCACCAACGGGGCTTCGGCGCAGCAGGTTGCTCTGCCCGGGTTCGGGCAGTTCATGATCACGCGCATGTCACCGCTCTGTTGGGCTCTTCCTGCGACTCCGTCCTTCAATGCCAAGGATGCGCAGGCCAAGCAGGTTCTTGCCGAAGCGGGTGGATTGCAGCGCACGATCTACTGCAAGACGGGCATGGAATATATTGAATATCTACGGGGCCGCGAGCTACCCGGCATGGGGATGGGCGCGGAGCTTGTGGAGGAATTCTTGGGTGCATTGAGCCGGTTGGACACGAGGGCATTCCGGCAATTCTTCCCGGTAGGTCATCGTCCAGGATATGATTGAAATCTGAAACTCTTGGCTAACTACCTGCCTTGCAGACCTTTATCCAGCGTTTGAGCGCATGATTCCGTCCGTGACAGCTTTCATTGTTTACATTTCTCCATACATTTTCATGACATCTTTTACACACCCTTATCAATGCTCCTCGATCATTCTTCGCAATTTTCCCTTCGTCTTAGATATCCCCCCACGGTTTGGTTTGATGACTGATGTCCTCATGTGCTCCATTATGATAGCTGCATCTTCTGTCCGTGAAGATCAGTTCAAAAACAAAAAGAATGAGAAACACAATGAAAAGAAAGAAAACGAAAAAGAGAAAAAAAAAAAAGTATATAGCTTGCGAGGCATTCTGCATGATCAGGCGTTGATTTCCATTCTTCTCCCGGAGCATTCATTCTATCATCCATATTTAAAGAGCGCGATGCAAGAGCGCGGCGGAGAAAGAGAAAAAGAAAAAGCGATGATCATTTTTCACAACTTATGCAATTGTCTTGTGGGACTACAGGTGGTGGAATAACTGGCAAGATCGAGACAGAATGAGAATAGGACGGGCTTCTGAGTGAGTGGATTGGAATTAGCGAGACGGTGGGATCTCTTTGTGTTCTCTTTGGAGGTTTCTTCCTTTGGAATAGGTTTGGCGACGATGACGATGACGATAGGTATGGATATTGGATATGGACATACTCGGCTTAGAAATCGATTTTCATTGTCTTGTGATCTGGTATAGAGTATGGAGTCACGGCATGTGATTCAGCATCCTCCTCCTCCTCCGTCTCCACCACCACTACTTCCTCCTCCGCCATCTCCACTGCCTCCTCCGTAGCCTCCACCGTCTCCATAACCTCCATGCCCTCCATAACCTCCATACCCTCCATGACCTCCGCCATCGCCCCATCCTCCATGTCCACCTCCACCTCCACCTCCATGCCCAGAGTCACCACCACCACTAGGCATACTCGAGCTACCACAACCGGTCGCACAATTCACCCCGGGGTCCGTCGCCGGATCATACCCAGAACCCATGCCACAATGTCCTATGACACCACCAAACTGAGCATCCACACACCCTCCTCTCCCGACCCAGCCCCAACCCCAACCCCAGAAGACCCAGATCCAGGGGTGTAAGACGCATTATAAAAGAGCTGAGAATTGCCCGTAAAGCGAGTACTATCCTCGCCTTCAAACCCCGCATAGGACCTGTCTTTTGTCCCGGCGTCTTTCTTCTTCTTCTTATCCCCCTTCCTCTGCACCTGAGATCCAGACTTAGATCCAGACTTAGTCCCAGACCTAGAGGCTGTATTCCCAAACCCAGTCCTCTGACTAAACCTCCCATTCCCCCTCACCAGCACATCCATCCTCTCCATCCTCGCGGCGCGCAAAGCCTCATACTCCCTCCGCTGCTCGGGGCGCGTTTACCCGCCCATGTGGCAAGGAAGAAATGGGCGTGCGTGCCAAGTTCGAAGAAATGGCTGTTTGGTTGGGCGCGGTGGATGCCTCCTTTCTTGGCTCTTGAGATTGAGATCGTTGGTACTGGGAGTATGGGGTTGGGGTTGGGGTTGGTTTGGTTGGTGTCTCTAGGATGATGGTGCATCCATGCTGTGGCTTGTTTGAATGCAGGGGATCGCGCCATGCCGGCAGCTCCGCGCGCGAGGACCCAGGATGCGGAGAGGATGGAGAGGCGGTTTTGTGTCCATTGTTCTATTGGGGGTATTTCTGTAGCTGTCGATGTTGATGTTGGACTATTTGTTTCTGGATTGCCGGTGTGCTTGTGATTCTGTGTGTTAGTCTGAGTGTGGATCACCCCATGCAAAGCAACATAATTATACTCCCCTCCCCGTCAAGAAAGAATACAAGCCTTTCTCTCTCCCAAAGTGCATCGAAACAAGAGACCACGAGTCGAACGGGAACGCCCACACGTGCTTGGCCATATTGCACCCTCCGCAGGTCATCGCGCACCGAGCGTATCCTTCTGTGCAGTCCCATGGGAAAAGCGACTGGTTAGGATACAGCGGGCGAGGGAAGGAGGCCCAGTCAGTAGAGTAGTGGGTTAGGGTGTCGATGAGGTCTGTGTGGAGGGTGTTGTGGATGAGAGATTCCTCGATGTGTCCTGGGGGGATGTCGTGTTTGGTTTTGGGGGCTGGGGTGAGGCTGTGTTTGTGGGGTTGGGGAGAGGAGAAGAAGCTTAGAAGGTAGAGGGGGAGGAGTCGGTGGAGGACCGTTGACGAGGGGAGTGAAGAGGGTTGGATCGAGTAAGGAGGTGCAGAAGGAGTGGCAGTTGTTGGTTGCTGGGTTCCATGTCAGTGTTGTGGATGGGCTGAGGAGTTGAGATGCGATGCTGGAGAGATAGGTTTTGACGCGAGGAGCGAGGAGAGCCTGGAGTTTGTCGATGATGTGAGAGATTCGCGAATCAGTCTCTTGTTGGAACTCCATGCCTGATTGACTGGCTTCTAGCACACGTTGAATGATTTCCTGCTCCTGGATGTGCTCGGCATCGACGAGGCCGGAGAACGGCACGCCCACGACTTGCTTCATGATGCCGTTGTATCGCTTGGGCTGGCCAGCTGGGCGCAGTTGCTGCCAGAGAAGTCTATCAGACCCATCTATCGTCAAGGCCGGCTGTTCTGGTTTCCGCTGGAAGCGTTCGTGGAAAACAGGCGGTTCCCTCAGGGTTATCAGGGCGCCTGCTTTGGCACTAAACAGATCACATCAGCATTCCATCTGTTAATCAGCAGGATTCGCTCATAGAGCCAGAGAAAGAGACTCACCTCTCGACTCCATTCTCAATCACCAACGGACCAATCCTCAGCGCCATATGCATATCCCCAAACGAATCCTTCTCTGCCCAGCGGCGGAAAAAGGCTGGGATGTCGTCTTCTACAGGCGGTCCATCATGTGATCCATGTCATTGAAGCCCCCAGTCCCTGCTTGAGTCACACTACTGGACTTCTCTCCTCTCCCCTCTAATCGACTTCACTCTCTCAATCACCCTCGCTATTGCACCGGATCCCGACCCTCGCGGCTTGGTTTCCATACTAGCGATCAAACCACCTTACTTCGCATGCGCAACCAGATCAGGTAAATCCAGCAGCGGACAACGGAGCTTGCCGGCCGTAATGTGTCTATCTTCCGAGTTCAGAGGGAACAGGGAGCGCGGACGACCGGAAGAATCAGCATGTGGGACGTTGTCGCATTGGCAGAGGCGTCTGCTGGTCGGGTCGTCGATGGCATGGAGGATGGAGTGTTGGTGGACTTTGACGAAGGAAGAGTCGCCATGGTGTTGGGTCCAGTAGCAATCGGAGCAGATGGTATACAGGCTAGGTGTGGGTGGGAGCTTGGTGAACATGCTGTCGTAGATGATGGTGTTGCAGGCAGAGCAATGAAGAGGGTGGAATTCAGGCTGGGAGGTTTCGTTTATTGAGAGGGTGACTGATAATGTGAGCTTCCTCGAGGAGAATGTCTGGAGGATGGACATACGCTGAGGGATTCTAGGTCTTCCTTTGGCTGTGGGTCGATCTTCAATGACTTGGTCGATGTCCAGAAATCCTGGGGTCAGATTAGCAAGAGGACTAGAAGGAAACGGAGGAAGGCTTACCAGCGGCCTGGAGTAACATGCACGCTCGCAACTCGAGGCCATTCAGGTTCGGCAGATCTATCCCATCAGCACCGCCTGTTTATCAAGTGCTTGGACAAACCTACTCTTGATTTCATCTCTAACTTGTTCTTTTATCCTCATTGCATTTCTCTCTGCCTTGGTATCTAGGAATACCTGTTGCAGTGCATCCTCGTATTTCTGTTCTTGTACTATGTGTGTATCTTCGCGACGTCTTCTCTTCTCTGTCTTTTCCGTTAGACGACATCTCTGATCAAAGAATAGTACAAGAGGAACACACCATAGCGACTTGCAAACTCCCTACTATCCAGACAGACCTGGTCGATGAAGGTATCGAAGCCATAAATCCAGTCGTCCTTCTCGTCGGGAACGCTGATGTGCGAATTCTCCGGTCGTTGCAATTCTCTAAGCGTGTAGATGATATTTTGCAGCTCGTGTTCAACTCCAATCCAGTACAGCTTCTCTAATTCAGCGAGGAGGTGCGATTCTCCCGGTCCGATACGCTGCCAGGGGATGTCGGGACCCGGCGTGATGCTCTGAAGGGGGTAGGGTCGCGATGACTTCATCTCGACATTGCAGTTCTCTTGCTGGGATAAAATCGATGGGTGGATAGATAGGGCGTTAAGTATCTGGACGAGTCAGAAATTAGATAGACCAGGTAATAGTGAGGCGGACTGATCAGACAAGCACATCCTATTGTTTACTCCTAGCCTCGAGGCAGCTCGTATAGAGTCAGAGTCAGGCTGATCCGGACCCCGCGGCTAAGCGGAGGTTCTCACGAATTGCTCGTCTATTTGGTCTTCTTTGGATCTGCCTCGGTAAAGTTTAGTAGCCTTGCCTGTCTGAGCCTTGCCAGGGCATGTCATGCCATCACGGGGAGTTGGATGAGTGTAGAGTTGTACAACATGGCTCGTGTTCATCTCGTGATCGGCGAGGCGTAGTTTACCTACTTGGCTTGGCTGTTCATTCTTATCTACCATCTGACTTCCTCTCCATAATCCATCGTTTCTACTGAATCCTAATTAATCCAGACAACATGCCAGCTTCCTCACTCACCACCCTCCATCGAGCCAGCAGACTCGAGATTATCAATATCAAATCCCACCCTTCTGCGAAATACAAAAGAACATCTCTCGAGTCTGAGCGCCCCGCAATCCCATCTTCCACCCTCTTCGAATCGCTCTCTTCAGACTCCTCCCCAGATGCAAATACTACATCACTTCCTACCGTCAGCGAATGTGCCGTACACCTAGAGCTCTTACAAGTCTTCAACGCCCTCAGACTGCGCGTGCTAGCCTGCCACGAGCTCGACGACACCTTCGGCATCAAGCCAGACAAACGCACCGTGTACCGCAGGCGATGGTCGAGCGTCCAGAAACGACGTGTCATCGTCCCGTACCACCTGCGCGATCTAGGGTTCGCGAAACGGCGCTTGGAGAAGTGGCCGCATTATCTGAGTCTGGCGGTGACTCGGTTCAAGGTGTGGATGAAGCTGGTGGAGGAGTCTGAGTTGAATGTTTTGCCTCCTTTGGGTGAGTTGTGACTCTTGATAGAATTGTGTAAAGGGTTGTTGCTGATCAAAGATAGATGTGCTCATGGTCTGGCATGCGTTCCTGCTAAACCCTCGTGATTTCGAAACCTATTGCGATAAGAATAAGTTGGATCGTATGCGCAGAGTCTCCTTCCCATGGCGATTAATTGTGAGCTTTTCTCCCCCTGCGATGGAAATCACAGTGTTAACCCTGATCAGCATGAGGCCATCAACTCCCACGACTGGACATACCATTTGCCAGAATACCAAGTCGAAAAGCTCCAGGCGGCCAACCTCGAGCCCGACCTCCTCGAGGCCCTTCTTCAAACCGCTAAATCAAACGCGCAAGCCAGTTCCCTACTTTCACGCTTCAGCTGCACAAAAGGCGGTATTCTCAAGACCTTCAACATAATTGGACAATACAACAAGGGCAAATCGCCTTTTCCACGGCCGCAATCCTTTCTCGAAAACATCCACTCCAGTTTCTTGCAATCCCAGACCCAGGAGAACAAGGCGCTGATCGATCAGATCCAGCGCCAGGTGTCATTCATTGAGAAGATGGACGCGCAGCTCTGGATCCGCAGTTCAGCGGTGCATGGCACTCTGCGACGGGCTGTCGAGCGGTACGACAAGTTCCTGCAGCTCTTGAAGCTGTACCCGGATCAGAGCCTGGTGCCGACTCTGGATGTCGATCTGGTCTGGCATACGCATCAGTGCAGCGCCACGGGATATAGAGATGCAATGCTAGAGCGAGTGGGGAGGCTGGTGAATCATGATGACCGGGTGGCGAAGACCGCTGTGAAGGGAGGTCTGCAGTTCACTGGGGAGGTGTTTAGCACGAGATTTGGGCAGAAGTATCAGGTTTGCTTGTGCTGGGATTGCGAGGCCATAGTGGATGCGGTGGAAAGGATGCAGGAAGAAGACGAGGGAGACGTTCATGAGACTGTGAAGAATGTTGCGGAGAACGTGGTGTTTTATCGAGAGGTAGAGGTGGCAAGGAGAATGGGGAAGAAGCTTCCTGTTCGTTGATCATCGTTTCAAGGTGTGGAATGGTACTTAATCCTCATTTTTGAAGGATATGATGTGTCCTGCTAATATTTGCAAGATGGCATCTCATAAAAGCCGACTGGAGGCTACATCTACACGCACTTATTCACCTACGGGACCTTTTCTTTTCCGTCTCACAAGATTTGTTGACCAGTCTGACAACTCAAATAGTTAATAATGCATGTCATAAAACGAACAAAAGATAGTCGATCATCTCTATTCGAAATTGTTGCAAATCCCGGCCTATAGATCATCGCCATGAGTCCATCCCTTGCATCATAACTCACTGGACTCACAGACTCGGTTCGTTATTAACAAGCTGGAAGGTAGAGCTTATAATTTCCCATCTCAAAGTGGAAGTCGAAAAAGCTATAGCGAGTGACACATTATTGTCTCTGCCTCACAGAACTGTCACCTGCTTTGTTCATGCAACGTATTCCACTCCATCATGTTCAAAATAAATTGATTCGCATCCACGTCCATGCCCCTCGTCCCAGGTATCTCAGGGTATCCCCACGGTCCCAAACTCGTAGGCACCTGCCCACCAGCGCCATACGCTATGCCTGGCACATTGAAATCCATCTGCATAGGCATTGATAGGTTATCCACGTTGGCACCCAGGGAACCACCAGGCTGCACTGTGTCTGCACCCTGTGCGAAATTCGACGTCATCTGCATCACTTTGTTCCGTATATCCGACACAATCCGTGGCAGCACCAGGGGCCTCTCCTGTTGTCTGGCTGCCTGTTCACGCGCCTCCCAGGCCTGAGAGACAATCCGAGAGAAGACGATAAAAAAGGGGCGGTCCTCCTCCTTGACATCCATGATGCGGACCTCGTAGTTGTTGCTCATGGCCTCCCACGCCTGGTCTGCATGCTCCTCGACGGGTCTCTTCTTCAAATCCTGCAGAAGGTGAATATATGCGGGGAAGGGGAAGTGGAAGTGAACAAGCCACAGGTATCCTTTGGTGAGAGGCGACGTCATGAGGTTGGTGTCGCACTCCAGCATACGCAGCGCGTGGGAAATACCGACGTTGCGCCATGTATCTGCCTGCTGCACGGAGGCCGTCGAGTATTGGGAGTAGTGTTGCAAGAGACGATTCTTGGCTATGTAACCCCGCGTCGTCCAGATCGTCATGAAGTGCAGTGGGTTCTCTGGATTGCACAATGCCAAGTATTTCTCCTCTATCTTCTTCTCCAACGCCAGAAGCTGCTCCGCCTCATCTACAGTGGTAGATCGAGGGGCAATTGTGTTCAAAAAAGGATTGGTGAAATCGAGGTGGAAGACGCTGCGACGAACAAAGTCGGCGAGCTCACTTCGGACAATAGCAAAGAGCATCTCTGTTGGTCTGTTGTTTGCTGCGGGCGGGGCTTTAATCTCCGGCTGAAGCTCGAAATCACTCACGTTGAGCGGAACGCGGCAGTCCCAGGTCGGAGCCAGCGACGCGGTCTTATAATCGGACATTTCGCAGATGCGGTTATCAAATATTATGAGCGACCACCACAGTCTTCGACGCATCTCCGCTTCCAGAGCAGAACATTTACCGTACGTCGTTCATTATGAATACCTATCCGCTGTGCGATTCGTATAGCAACGCTGAGCATGGATGAGAGAGACATAGGGTCTGTGTCATGTCTGATTGACACCTGCAAAAAAATCAGTAAGTGCTAACAGATCATTTTTACACACATACCAGATACAAATACAATGCGGTCAAGCACTCCCGGTCACTAGAGCGTAAAAAGCAACAATTCCGTAATGCTTGCTGGCATGCAGACTGATAGGCCGTCAAAAGATCCTTTTTGGGAGATCCGAACAAGGCACTGCATTGATCTTCTGTGAGACTTAGAATGGAGACACAGTATATACTGAACATCAATGCTTCCATTGTAGGATTGACATTGGCGATATCACTAGCAGCATCGATGAGACGTGTTTGGAGAGTGGGTGTATGCGTGACTTTTAAAAGAGGATTAACGTTGTCCAAATAGATTTGCCAGAGCCTGAAGATCTGTACATGGGTCGGATGCGAAGCAGAAAGGTCGTCAACATCCCCTACCGGTGAACCGAATAAAAGGTGGTCGTTACTTTTGCCTTGAAACATATGGTTCCATGCCTTCTTGATCACGGCGTGGCGCATATCATCGTTCTCGTGCAGGAACCCGGTATCAGTCTCATCGTCTTCATCGTCATTTCCGTCATTGTCCTTGGGATCTACAGCCTTCCCTAATTGTCAGTGAGCCTCACAATCACTCGCAGAGTCGGTGATACCTTTTGGCTCATGGCATGCCAAAGATTCCTACTTGTGATTAGTCATCCCGAAGATGCACGAGTTGTCTTCAAAAGAACAGGATAGAGCCTTGTACCATACCATGATTTAGACCCGATAGTTTTCTTTTCTTTCAATATACGAGGATCTGCATCCGGAATAGTATCTTCCGACTGAACAACCTCTGGAAGTTCATCTCGTTTATCCTCGCTAGGAGACCTACGCCCTGTAGTAGGCGTGTGGAGAGGATCGAATTTGATGTTATGCTGGCGGAGTAGGCTCTCATAGTGTCGGAGGCGGGCCAGCAGCTCTCTCTCGGGAAACCTCCGGTGTCTCTGGCGGGTTGCTTGCTCGCACTGCTCGCCAGCACGTACACAGTTGGCGCAAGGAAATGTACGATCACACTTGATCTTGCGTTGCTGGCACAGCACGCAGGCCAGCACGCGCCGGCTCTTGACAGTACCTGACTGTTCAGATGGAGAGATCGGTGTCGCCATTGCATGAGACTATCGATCCTGATGTGGCAGAAACGTTGTTAATGGAGCCCGGATCTCTAAGCCCGGGTCGATTGGGGAAAGATATAAAACCCGACGGGAACGTCGGGTTTTATAACATCCGAACCCGCCCCCTCGCGCTTTCTAACCCCCGACTACTTGGTTGATCAAACTTCGCAAAACGCGAAATCACCGACCATGTTTTGCCCCTTAGGCTCTTTTAAATATGGACGGCTTCCTCATTATCCATTCTGCTCTGGAAAATTACATCTCGTGCATTGCTAACCAATCAATCGCATCTTGGTTAGTGGAGCTACGAATACTGCAATCACCATGGCTCCGCCACTCACTTCCACCTCTGACAGCACCAAATCGACTACGATAGATGCTCCAGAGTTGATAAATAAACACGGTAAGACAGCTAGCAATGCATCAGTCAAAGATGAAGGGCCGGCCAGGCCTGGAAGGCCTCCAGGTCCGCCGGGCACGCCCGAGAACCAGTCTACCCTTAGGGTTGTCTGTCTGATCGTCTCGGCTTTTGTTGCTATGTTCCTGGTCGCGCTGGACAGAACAATCATCTCGACGGTATGATTATCCTACATTAAAGTCAATCCACTTCCAGCGCTAATTTATACGAGATTGACAGGCCATACCCAAAATCACCGATGAATTCAATTCCTTCGACGACGTTGGCTGGTATGGAAGCGCCTACTTGTTGACATGCTGCGCATTCCAACTCTTGTTTGGCAAGCTGTACAAGCTCTTTTCCGTCAGAATCGTCTTCCTTGCTAGTATTCTAGTCTTTGAGGTTGCCTCTGCTATCTGTGGAGCGGCTCCGAATTCAGTCGCCTTTATAGTCGGAAGAGCGATCTGTGGAGTCGGCGCTGCTGGTATCCTCGCTGGAACTGTACGTTTAGTCCATCCCCCTGCCCTTTATCCTAATTATTGACAGATGTGTCTTAGATAATGTGCATCATACATTCCGTGCCTCTCCAGAAGCGTCCACAAATTCAGGGACTGTTTGGCGCCCTTTTCGGCATTGCCTCTGTCGTGGGTCCATTGATTGGCGGCGCCTTTACATCCAATGTGACATGGAGATGGTGCTTTTATATCAATCTGCCAATTGGTGGCGCTGCCATGATCTTCATTGCCTTCTGTCTCAAGGTCCCCAAGCAAGATACAGCAAAGGTCTCCTGGGCCGAGAAGTTGCTACAACTGGACTTTTTTGGCACTACAGTTCTAGTGTCTGGCGTGGTCTGTCTCATATTGGCACTTCAGTGGGGCGGCCAGACGTATCCTGTAAGTGATGTGCACTATTATTTTCAGCCACAAACTGACAGTATGCAGTGGGGCAATGGCCGCGTCGTGGCTTGCTTGGTTCTCATGGGCGTCTTACTTCTTTCATTTGTCGCCGTCCAGGTCTTCCTTCCAAAGACAGCGACACTTCCAGTACGCATCTTTTCGCAGCGCAGCATCATTTCCGGCTTCTGGCAGACACTCTGCGTCGGCTCTGGAAACTATATATTTGGTAATAAGACCACACTATCCAGCACTGTCCCCTGCTACTGACTTCAATCGCAGTGTACTTCCTCCCAATCTGGTTCCAATCCATCAAGGGCAGTTCCGCCGTGGAATCCGGCATCCGCTTGCTACCTATGATGATATCCATGGTTGTGGGCTCAATCGGTGGTGGAATCACAAACTCCAAGATCGGATACTACACTCCACTAGCGATCATCGGGTCCTGCATCATGTCCGTCGGAGCCGGTCTCCTCACCACCTTCCACGTAGACACCGGCGAGGGAAAGTGGATCGGCTATCAGGTTGTCTACGGATTTGGTCTGGGCTTGTGTTTCCAAATCCCCAATCTCGCAGCGCAGACCGTCCTTCCGAAGCCCGACGTGCCATCCGGACTAGCACTGATGTTGTTCGGTCAGCTGATCGGGGCAGCCGTCTTTGTCTCCGTTGGGGAGAATATCCTGGCTAATCAACTCGTGAAGAGACTTTCCGGGCTGCCAGGATTCAACCCCCGTCTTGTCACTTCTGGGGGTGTCACCAAGCTGCTGAATACAATGCCTGCGGACCTGCACGACACGGTCCTTCACTCTTACAATGAAGCGCTACAGAAAGTGTTTCAGGTGGGTTTGATTATCTCATGCCTGACAATACTGGGTGCGGCTACTCTGGAGTGGAAGAGTATCAAGAAGGGGCAGCCAAAGCCCGATGTCGAGAATAATGGGCCGGCTGAAGAGGAGAAGACCGCAGAAGCAGCTTGTGGTAAATAGCATGAGCAAGGGGATTCTGTATTTCTTGACTGCTTTATGTTGAGAGCTAGTTTGGAGATACATATATATATATATATGTCATTATACGTACCTGTTTTTATATATTATCGTAAATTTCCTGTTATAGACATCGCCACTTCGGCATGAGTTCGCATTCCCCAGGTGTGATTCAAATTGGTCCCGTGAATAACTTCCTCAATAGTACTAGACCCGGGAATTCTTGATGGTCACCTTCGGACCCTGGGTCATCGCCCTGTCTGACCGTCGTTCGGCAGACTGGCGATGCGCGCATCGGAAATGGCTTGGGTCCTCTGAACCATACTCGGAAGAGGCAGGGGTGCCGTTCAGGATAGAACGGGCCAAGTGTCTCGCCGGCGATGATCCTCTCCCTCGACGATGCCGCATCGGGTAAGGCGTACAGAATCGTTAGATGCGTCCCTACGCAACAATTGACCGGCCTCGATACTGCCTACAAGATGGACAGGCCTGATCTCGCATCTAAGCCTCCATGGTAGTTAAACGATTATATTGAGCATTTCGAAGTGACCTAAAAGTCGGTCTGCAATCAGTACATTAATGGTGACTGTTGGATCACGCCGCTGAAGATTCCTTCTGTCAACGAAAGATCTGATGCAGTCAACACAGAAGGGATCCCTGCTTGAATGGCTTCTGTTCCGGTGGGTGTATGGTTGAAGACTGGTAATCAGCTGGATAAAACTTCACTGGTTGTCTTTTTTCTTTCTTCTTTTCTTTTCCACTTCTTGTGAATTGAAGCTCGATTCATACCATTCCGCAATATTCTATTTCCAACCGGAGGCTATGTCGCCGTTATCGAAGTTCGTTGGATAATTTATGCCGTCTAATCCCCTGGTCTTTAACCGCCCTTCTGTCATGGTAGACTTTCCTTCTAAGAGTATAGGTCGTCGTTTCAAAAGAAAAAAGAGTATTCCGCTACGGCATAACCTGGGAGTATAGTGAAAGTTGGACACTCTCTGCACATCCTTAAAGTCTTGTTGATAACCAAGTGTACTCAACGCACCACTACCAATTTAAGTTCTGTCCTTCCTCCTTCCAAGTTTACTTCGACCTTCAATTCATCCCAATGTCCACTGAGGTTAACTCCTACAAGCCCCCGTCCCCCTTGCTGCATACCCATACTAAATGACATTTCTGCTCAATAATACCTTCGCTGCCCACTTCTCCCTACATTGCGGACTACGGCTTTTTTTAATTTTTGACCCGTCCGTCACTCCGAAGGCTCCAGCTGAGCCTGATCAGCCGGAACAATGAATACCAGAAGAAATGAAACTATATGACAAATGGCACCACTGTAGGCTTTTTCCATCTACAATTTAGGTGATGAAACAGTTTGTCTGCCCCTTCTGTACTTTTGATGGCTCGTTGCGAAAGTTCCATTTGTAACAGCCGCAGTGGTACTGATCTCCAATGCCAGCGCGAAACATGCTATTAGGCCTGCAAGACGACGTTTCCCGCCTGGACCAGTGCACCCAAGCATCGCAAGAGCTTCTTTTTGTGTAGGATAGACAGTGCCCCCTCCTATAGCGCCAACAGGAAGGGATGGGAGGTAGAGGGTTAACTTCAGCTCCTCTGCCAGTGAGTCATACTCGACTGTTAAATGATTTCCCGAGGCTTCAGCCACACTTGCCGTGTCCTGCCCGCAGGCAATAAACATGGCTGCAACAATATTAACTGCATTTATGCTGAACCCCAGCTGACCGTTTCGCTCGGCTCCTTCCCGGGCGTTCGTGAAAACACGGTACAGTGCTTCAGTACTACACCCAAGGACCTTTAGACATACTGGATTGGAGAGGCAACCCCAGGCCAACACTCGGACGCCACGTGTGCGCATCATGTTTCCCCAGGATAAACTTTTTTCTGCTGTCATTTGGCCTTCAATTGTAATATTTTGGATGTTCATCTCTCGGGCACGGACTGAATTATGAAAGATGTTGCAAACATGCTGAGTGGCAATGGTAGCCATGTTCTGCCCCGCTCCTTCACCGCAGAAATACTCGAAGATGATATGAACAGTTGATCCCACCACATGAGGGGTAAGTTTTTGAAGTCGGATATGTGGGCTTGTTGACTCTGCTAGCTTTTGAAATTCCGACCACAAGCTAGGTACAATGTCGAGGAAGCGTATAGCATCATCCGTGTTGATGAACCAGAATACCTGGAGCACGAGACATGCTCTCATGCAGAACTTTGAATTGGAGTCCATCGCAGGCACTAAATGCCTTGCATCCACGCGAGCAACTTGCTACAAGTGTAGCCTCGGAAGTTGCTAAGGGCGCATAGAATTGGCTGTCTGTCTTTTCATCGCCTTTTATCCTGAGAGGACCCGCGATACCGAGTGGCACTTTAGCAAATCCGACAAAGTTCTCAATTTTTATGCCATCAGCCTCGCTCTTGCCGGCCCTGATATACTCTAGCCTTGATACAATTTCTTTGGGGACCTTCATTTGTCTAGTCACTGAAAATGAGACTCATCTGGATGTTGTTCATAAGCCCCGAAGTAGTAGATCGGAATGAGGTAATATTGCTTTATATTAGATTAAGTAAACTTCAGTTCTCAATTTCCAAGAAGCAGAAAACCCCATATGTTATATGCGCGATTGATTGCTTTCAGGTCAATATAATTGGCTGGTCAGTGTTGTTCAGAGCGGCGAATAACTCAGTATCGACCAATTATATGATATGATGTCGCTTTCGAGCACTGTTTGTGCACGATATTGCCTCAGAGACATTGACATCTCCTCCCATGGGACTAGTATAACTCTACTCCCACTCCCATGGGACCAAATATCGTCGTTCACCCCATGGAAGTCCCGTGGGTCTCCCATAAGTCCCGTCAAGTCGTTATTTTGCATAACTTTCCGGAATTAGTTAGATGGATAAAATGATGGCTTATCTAGATTTTTTAAATGTTTGCAGTGTTTACAGTCCCGTGGGAAGTCCCATACTCCCATGGGAGTCCCACGGCCTTTTTAGACCCGCCCATGGGACTGAAGGTTAGGCCCCACGGTGGGAGTCCCGTGAGAGGTGTCAATGTCCATTGCCTCCTATATGTTGGTCCTAGACTTCGCCACGACCCTGATATTGGGTCCCTCCTACCGACTCGCGACCCGGACCTTGACTGTTCCGGGTCCGAGCTTTATAACCCGGACCGACCTAGACTTCCGCACAACCCAACATAACCCGGACCCAACCCGGACCCAACCCAGCCGTTGGGTTTCGGGTCGAAGACTCTGACCCAGCGTTGGGTCCGGGTTATAATTAGGTAACCTAGACTAGGTCCGGGGCCCCAACTTAGATTATAAACAGTGTAAATATAAATTTGTATAAAAAATATAGATTCTAGAGTCGTTTTTACTAAATTATCTATAATAATATTAGTATATAATTTATAATATATAGTTGTAATAATATATTCATATGGTATATTAGCTAAAATACATAGAAAAAGCGATATTAAGTAAAATATGGCGACGCCCTGCTTCTCCAAGAACAACGCTTGACCCAGAACACAGTTGGGATACCTCTAAGAATGGTTTAAAATGTTTCTCAGGTCAATTTTCCATAAATACAGCTTGGATATCTGTGTTGTACACATCCTGATATGCCTAATCCCAATCGCCGTCTAACAAGTCTGCAACCTTCTTTCCAGCCAGAATATCTGCATGAATCTCCTCAATTGTCCACATTTTAAATTTATGGCCCGGAGGATAGTTGGTATTGTCAAAATCCGTCCCCAACACCAAATGCGAAAACGCCTGCCCGTACTTCTCGTAGACATACGCCTCCGGGTCGTGCTGGAACAACCACTTGGGGAACCGGACCTTGACTTTCTCAGGGTCCTTCTTCAGGACCTCATCCATGTCCACGGCACCAAGGTTCTCCGAATTGACAAATGACATCTTCTGCACACAGCTTACCCTCTGGTATCGGAGCAGATTGTAGATGCGGGAGCCCAGAGGTGCACCACCAGGCGCGCCCCCAGAGCACACGAGTTGCAAGCAGGCCGCCAGCGTTACGGCATCTTCTATGGCAAGTGTTCCGCCGCTGATAGAGGCAGGCACCGTGGTATGTGCGGCATCCCCGACCTGCACCACCCGTCCGCCCTTGGATGTCCACACTTGGCGCAGGTTCCGCCACAGCAATGGCCAGTGCACCGTTGCGCGCTTCGGCGTGTTGCGGATCAGCCCTTCAATCGCCGGATCCCAGTCCGAAACACGGTGCAGCACCGCCAAAACCTCGTCCGGGTCCACGTCCGGGTCCCACGACTCGACTGGCTCATTCCCGCCGGGCTGGAGGAACTTGTCTCGCGGGGTGAGCCCGTAGGCCACGAAGTCCGGCGAGATGAAAAGACCCAGGTGCATGCCGGGCCCAATCCAGAACTCATGATTCGAGCCACCCTGCGCCACGAGCCCACCCCAGCGCGCTTTGAACGCAGGGTCCCGAAGGGCCAGCTCCGTCGGCAACGCCGCGCGATACACGGACATGCCACTCGATCGTGTGGGAACGTGGTCGCCCGCGATAAGAAGGTCGGAGCGCGTCTTGAACGCATCGGCCGCGACGACCAGTTGTGCGACGCGGATGCTACCATCCCCCGTAACTACACCCGCCACGCCAGCCGCCTCGTCCTCGAAGTAGCGTTCGACGCGCTGACCGTATTCGACTTTTAGGCCGACGCGGGCGACCTGGCGCAGCAGCATGCGGTAGAACTTCCGGCGGATTTGATGGGGGGCCACGTATGGTAGGCCTTCTCGCTGGGCGAGATGCTCTGGGTTGTTGTATCCCAGAGTGGTTGGGCCGAGGATCAAATCGCCGTTGTGGCGCCGGTAGTACATCACACTGTCAGCTTGGTCTTCTTCGAGATCTCGACAGATATCGGGCCAGTGGCGGAGGGTGCTGATGGCCGAAGGCCCGATGACGATGATATCTCCTGTACATCGCGCATGATCAGTCCTGTGGCTCGGTAATGGATTCAGATCAAACAACGAACCAGTATAGACAGGACCTTGGCTTCGTTCCAGGATTCCCACCACGTTGTGTCCCTTTCTCCAGCATTCGAGTGCCGTGATCAACCCAGCTAGCCCTGCCCCGACGATCAGCACATCGAGGTGCGTCTCTGGGGATCGTGTGGGCAGCTCGCTCGGGGTTGACGACCACCTTAGGGGATCGAATTCATCTTTGTCCCCGTGAGAAAGATACTCATTTGACACCATTCTGTATACTCGATTTGATTTTATGATTTCCAATTACAGGGTGAGGCCGTCTGTGGGGAACACTACCAACCATATATGTGTATGGCCTTGCTTACGGGCGCAAATGAGCTTGTCCGGGGGCCCGGGAAATCATGGGAAATCATAGGAAATCTCATTTCGGGACTCAGCCATACCAGACCAGCTTGCCTTAATCCCTGGTACGAGATTCTTTTAGCACTAGCCGGGCTCTCGGGAGTCTTTGTGGCTGCACCCCGGAGCATTTATTTCTACCTCGGGAAATCTCAACTCCCCGGCTTCATAGCACTTTTGTAGGTGATTTATATCCCGAAAGCCCGTAAAAGGAAGAGTATTAGGTTCATACTATTAAATCAAGGAGTATCATTAGTGGCTATGACTCATGAATCCTTGTTCGTGTAGTATTTGCAGGTGGTAGTGAACACAATCCTTTTCTTCCTGAAATACCACCTTATTCCTCAATGTAAATACTCAAGGATAAGGATCAAGATAGCCCCAGTGGGCTTTTAAACATTTTACCAAATATTTAAAGCACGCCGTGCCCTTATTTCCTTTGCACTTTCCCTTTCAGGAGGCTGGGCAATGCGTAAAATTCCCGTCTTCTTTTATTCCGATGGTGAGCTTCTAGCATGCATACATACATTGATTATCTTTCAGCGATTCGCCTATATTAGCAGTGTTTCCCCGGAGACCTTAACCATCGCGGAACTGAAAAGCGCATGCCGAACTTAACATAATTAGACCTGGTTCCTCAATCCGAACCTGGCATGATCACAATGAAGCAGACTAGGTCTCCCCGTGTACCAAAAAAGTGCACATTTTGCGGTAATAAAGCCCTATGGACCGTAGTCTCTCAGTAGCTAGCAGTTTACAATGAACGCGAGAACCTTTTGTTGAGACAGCAAGTCTCCTTGGGCGAGAGACCTACTGATCTTGTGCCGATCACTCCGTCACAGCCACTGTTTATTCCCGAAGTGACTGACAAAAGTTCCACCAGAGGTTTCCACGGTTGCTTTGTCAATGACCTCCACCTGCATCCTCACACTCTCCTCCATGGTGATCGGACCTGTGAAGTGTGGCGCGTACGTTTTCAATTTGCCGACCAATGTCTGCCTTCCCTCTGCCTCTTCTACCGAAGGTGTCGTGCCCGGCTTCGACACGACGCCGGGACTAATCGCCAGAAAAAGGATTCCTTCCGTAGGCCCAAGCGTTGCGTGGTACTTGGCCATGAGCAAGTTGGCTGCAGCCTTGGAAATTGAATAAGGGGTCGCGGTATCAATTGCAAAGCGACTGACTAAGTCCATATCTGCTAACAGAGACGAGACAACAATGACTTTCTTTTGACACCCCTTTCGAATCAGTGGTAGGAAGGCATTGATCGTGTGTGCCACCCCTACGACATTTGTTCTGCATGAATCTAAGATATTCTCCTCCAAGACCTCGGGAGACAGATCGGCAATGGAGCTGAAAGCACTGCTTGCGGTTAGGATCGCAGCGTTGTTGATCAGTATGTCTAAACCTCCGCCGGTGATGTTGCCGACTTGCTCGGCAACGGCCCGAAGGGATTTGGCGTCGGTGATGTCGGCACAGACAAGGTGTATATTGGTGATGTTGTCGGTGGCCAGACGTTTTTCGGTAGCGGATTTATTGCGGACCAGGCCAATCACAATATTTTCTGGATTCGAGGAGAGGTGCTTGAGCCAGGTGTAGCCCAGCCCTCGACTTGCGCCGGTGATGAGATAGGAGGGCATAGTGTTGGTCTGGATGAACATTGAATGACAAGCGCCAGAGATTCATATTTATATTATTCTTGGCCCTCTCCTGTACGATTTCTGCATTAATTCCCATTTTGGTTTATCTCATTGGGTGGTCGGGCAATTGTTATCGGGGATTCGAAGCTTACCGAAGCCCGGCCTTACTCCCGACAGTGATTGGATGAAGCCAATATTGGGCATATAAGTAAACGTCCCGAACCCCCCGGTGATTGGATGAGACTCAAACTATACCTGGCAAGCTCTGGCCCACTAGTTTGATTATGTACGAGGTTAGATGTAGCTGAAGGGTACATAAGCCGCTCAAACCAAGACACCACATCCTTCCTTCAAACCCTTGAAAATGGATCTATTTTACACCGACTATAATTTCGGATCGCCAGTGAAGACTGTGCTCACGGGTCTTGTTGCGACCGTGGTCACCTTCTTGGCTTATATTGTCTTCCTATCATATACCCCAAGTGTCGACAAGAAGTCGCCTGAATTCACACCCAATACTGTCCCCCTCGTCGGCTCCTGGGGTTTCTTCACCCACAAGTGGTAAGAATTCATCCTCCCCTCGCCTTTGAGAATGGAGGGCGCTAATTGCAGTATGTAGGGCCTTCTGGAAAGACTGCGTGGCCAAGTCCAAAACAGGCCACTTCAGCTTCTGGCTAGGGAAGAACCACGTCGTGGGGGTATCTGGTGCAGCAGCCCGCAAGATTTTTCTCGATAATCATGACTTCGATTTCGTGCGCGGAGCTGTGCTCGTTGGCCATGGACCGGACTTTGTCCCTCCTCTTCACCAGATCTTCCACAACAACTATCAAAACGGCAGAAGCTACTTCCAGCGCCGTTTGGTTGACCTGCAAAAGTCGGAGCAGCTAGGCAAGCGTCTGCCCGGCGTGACGAGAGATGCTCGAATGGCCTTTGAGGCCCTTGGCAAGAACCCCTCCGGCGTCATGAACCCGACGGATGTGTGCTATCGACTGGTGGTGCAGCAGGCTTGTCGCGTCGTGTGCAGCGAGGAGATCTCTGACAATCCAAAGCTTCTCGAAAAGTGCCAGAACACCCTGTCACTGCTGATGCATACCAGCAGTATACACACAGTTGCGCTTCCGTATCTGCCCTCGATTGCCAAGATGAAGCGCCGGTGGGGAAGATACGGGCTGAGCAGCATTGTAACCCCGATCGTAAAGCGACGGTTGCGGAAAGGCACTCCCCGCAGGGACGATGTTGTTCAGCATATGGTTGATAGTGGTGATTCGCAAGAGTGGATGATCAACTTCTTTATCAGCATCCTGTTCATTGCCTCCGCTAATGCGGGTTATCTGTGCGGCGCTATGCTCAACATTGTCGCCCACCACCCAGAATGGCAAGCCAAGATATACAGCGAGATCAGAGCCGTCGCCGAGGCCCATTCCAAGAACCCGAACGCGCCATTCGTGGACCAACTCGACTGGATCCCACTGGAGGCATGGGAGACCTTCTTCCCTTCGATCGACCTCTGTTTCAAAGAGGCCATTCGCATGTGGGTGGCATTCCCAATGATCCGTCTCAACATGGCTCCGCACTCGGTCCCGATCCCCGACACTAACGAGGTCATTCCCGCCGGCACATTCGCCGCGTACAACACCACCGAAGTCCACTTCAATCCAGAGCTGTACCCGGATCCATACAAGTACGATCCCGATCGGTTCCGCGAAGGTCGTGAGGAGTTCAAGAAAGAGGCTTATGGCTGTAAGTTGCGGCTCAAACTGTCCAATTTGTAATCATACTACATACTAAAATTAACGGGATGTAGTTGTCGGTTGGGGTCAAGGTCGGCACCCCTGCATGGGCATGCGCTGGGCCAAGATACAGCTAAACATCGTTCTCGCGTACGCTCTTGCGATGTACGAGTGGAGCGGATGTGATGAAAATGGACAGCCTAGCACTCACTTTGACCGGAAGACCGATCTGAATGCTGCGGGCCCGAGTTTACCTGTTGGACTGTTTTGCAAGTATGTTCCTAGGAGCATGGCTTGAGGGCTGGGTGGGTGCAGGCTACGCTGGGAAGAAGTTCTGTATATATATCAACAGCCTAGGTACTTTCCCGAACAAATGGTAGGTAAATATATTGAATTAAACAATCATCTTGCAAACGCGCAAACACACAACCATACAGACGTGGTATGAGCAAAAAGTGCAGTGTCATTAGGAAGCAAGCCTACACTAAGGAGCCCGGATGGGATGGCTGGTCTTTACCCCGATTCAGACCTTGCCAATTTCCGGGGGTTTCGGGGGTTTGGAAGGGTCAACAAAACGAAGGATACGGCTGACCGTGAGGCCTGAAGTCTCTCCCAAACACCTGGGGATCAACGAGAACAGTGAAAGACGGTACCGGTGATAGTACACTACAGACTGCATTTTCTTCACCACACCCGGCTCGAGAATACGGAGGTTCGACGTTGACTCCTACTTTGAAAAGAATATATACGCCCCAAGAACAGCAGTCATGACCAGAGCAGATTTCGACAAAAGACCCGAGACGCCCTGGGAATCACTGGGAAACTCCAGGCCCTCACGCACTGCTCCATCATTAATCCACTCCTCAATCCAGCCAATTGTCATTCTATATGTGCTGTCAGTGGTGATTGAGCTATCCTCATCGGCTGCAACATACTGGCTCCGTTTTGTATCGGCAAAGTTCTCGTGGTCCCCGAACAAATGCTCTTTATAGTACGGATCCTCCTTCATCATCTTGTAGTGTTCGATGCTCTCAAACACCACCTGACTGAAACAATCGTAGTCAGCAATGTTTGACATTTGGCGATCGTAAATTCGGTTCATCATGCGACGAGTTTGCGTGGGATTGTGAATCTATAATCTTCAGTCCCCATCCAACTCTATAAGCCCTAAGAGGGTTGGTTATTGGGCACATACCACCGTCCACCGTTTGACACCGTATTTGGCCATGAGATCCTTCGTTAAAGGCGCCGAGACCTGGATCATATGCCGACGATATGCTTCCTCGCTCATCCCGGGCTTTCGATAGCCCAGGATGGTCAGGCAGAGATACCGGCTGGGAGGGAGGCCCTGTGGTTCTGTTACAGTCGTTGTGGTAGCCATTTGTGGTCGTACGACTCTTACAATGCCTTTTGCAAGTAAATGTACAATATAAAATAACCCGAATATATAGATGGTTCGGTGTATTTCGTGTCGTTCGGGTTCCGGGTCTCACTGCCCGCGTTCCCAATTTCCCGACAAGGGCTGCTTGATAGTATATAGATCTCGGACGACATTGAACGTACTGTCCATCACAAACCACAAGGAACAGAAAAGACAACATGGGGTCCACCGAAACTGGCACATTGAACCGGCAGATCAGCTTGTCGAACGAGGACGTCGGCATCCTGGGCGACGCGCCCGTAGACAGCGCTTCTATCCAGGAAGCTAACCGTCTCCTGCAAAAGAACCACGAAGAATGGCACATGTTCTTCCGTGACCGGGCAGGCCACAACCACATCGCACACTCCATCCTCACCTGTCTAGCGCTCGGTGGCGCGCCCGAAGATATCCAGCGCGCCTACGATGATGGCGTGGGCATCCAGCGACCGATCCCCGAAGTCGACGCCGCGACCGTCGAGCGACTCGCGGAGGAGGAATTCTTCTACCAGACGCTGGGAACAATCACGCAATACACCTCCTTCCTCGTTTTCTTCCAGCGTCAGATGGACGAGCGCGGCTGGAAGGAGACGGTGAACAAGTACGTCTTCTCGCGCAGCAAAGTAGCCGAGAAGATGCTCGCTCGGCTCTACGAGGGCGCCTACCACCCCATCATCCACCTAGGGCTGGGTATCGAATTCCAGCAGCCCAGCATCATCGCCGAGGCCCTCGCACAGGCGGCTGCCCATGACGACAGCCACATCAGTACATTTTTCGAGACCTGTGAGGCACAGGCGGGGATTGCATACCCGCCCCAGCACCCTAAGTCGCTCATCCAGCTCCTCCACGAGACCCGCGCCAACGACGCCATCCGGACTGCTCCGCGCTGGGAGGACTTTGGGAACAAGATGCGCGATGGCGTCGTCGGTCGCGTAAATCTGGAAATGGCCTCCATTGCCTCCCAGTTTATCATCAAGCCCGAGGACTTGGAGTGTCGCACCGCCGAGATGATTAGCGTGTGCGCCTACATGGCCGGAGCGAGCCAGCGTCTGGGCCGGAAGAGGAAGATCGACTTTTTCTACATGCACACGCTCACCAGCTCGATCTTCTTCAGTGTTCTGATCAAGCAGCAGTGGGTCAAGATCGAGGACCGCGTGCGGCTGGTCGAGTGGAAGGGGAGGCTGGATCTGGCCTGGTATGTTGTGAGTGGGTCGGCGGAGCTGTATGAAGATGCGGTGACGGGGTACCACGATGATTTCAGTGCGGAGATGGGGTGGAAGGAGCTATATGCTGCCGTAAATAAGGAGCACGACGATGGACATGTGGTTAAGATGATCCGCGCGTTGAAGAATGGACAGGAGGCCTCGCGGTCGTTTGAGGGGGAATATCCCGAAGTGTTTCCCGTCAAAGGTAACATGTGGTTGAAGATTGCACGCATGGCGCTAGATACCACTAAGGGCTGGCCGACTGATCAAAAGTTTGTAAACTTTACGGGTTTTGATATGGGGTGGAAAATTCGCCCTGATCTCGCCTAGTCCAATCAAGTGCTGTTCAAGCTGGGTACTATTTGCGCATGTAGGCGTACTCTCAAGTGAAGATCAGTTTTCACACTCTTCACATGTTCATATTATTCTGGCTGTGAGCTATGAAGGCTATATACACAACAATGGCTCTATATATCGCTAGGCAGGACCAGTGGAAGGCAAATATGCATGTAGGAAGGGAAAGAAATGCCTCGCCAAGCCAGTCGCAAGACACAAAGGTGTGCCCGAAGGGAACTTGGCCGACCCATTTGTATTCACCACACTAACGTTCTTCATATCATATTTGCCCTCCTGGTCATCAGCCGCTTCAATCATCCCCGCGGCCAAATCCAGATACGAAACGAACGACTCATCATGGTCGAGATTCAACTCATGGCCCCGTTGCGCATCAAGCGCCAAGCCACCCGGCTTGATGAAAATCGTCGGCACCAAATCCTGTTGCTGCCGAAGGTAGACTTCTGTTCGGCGCAGGTCCTCGTACACATGTGAGGCTGCGGTGCGCAGGATGGGACGGAACCACCAAGGCATGTGCCGGCTCAGATGGTCGTCGATTGTCCCAGAGGACAGGAGGAGGATTTTGGGGAGCGGTGCGCTGAGCTGGCCATGAAATTTTAGCTTCTCAATCGCCGCAATGATGCTCTTGGCCGTGTCCACACCGACATGGCAGCCGGGTACGTTGTCGTTCGTCGTCACCAGGTGAAAGATGGCGCGGGTGCCGCGGATGCATTCGGCCAGAAGATCGATATCGTAAATGCTCCCTTCGTAGACGTTCACACGCTTATTATTGGTGACAGTAGGGACCTTTTGAATCAGTTTGGTCTTGCTGCGGCAGTAGGCATTGACTTTCGCATCTTCGGTGCGCAGGAGGTTGTCAATGAGAGCAGTGCCACAATTTCCTGTGGCACCGAGGATAGCGTAGGTGGACATGTTGAACAGAAGGACTATCGATTGATCAGTATGTTTTCTTTGTTTCTGTTGGACAGGTCCTTAATTTTATCAATCATATTTTTTTTTCTCTCCCGACTATGCCATTCGGGTTTCGGACATGGGTGCCAAGTATGAGAATCATCGGGACATAGCAGGTCACGGGGTGGAGGAACAAGCGTTCGGGTAGTAGCTTGTCCGATTCTTAGTTATACTTATACACATCATTTATCTGGGCCAAATCTGGACCAGTTTGTATACGCCGCGGGCAGTAGAATGTCCGAGCATGTTTTGCCCAACAACGAGTCGTTATTGAGAGCCGGGGGTTAGAATGTCCGCCGGCAGTCTAGTGGGGTGACCTTTCTCTTTGTAATTGGCTGGATGCTCCCAAAGAGCCGAACTTGGCGGCGCCACAGACCCACCCGTACCATGTTGTGGCAAAGTTAATTGCTATCTTGCTATATACCTACATATATGGACGTCAGTGGCCTGTGTAACTGTATGAAGTCTGAACTCCCACACTCCATTCTAGACCGTGGCTGCCTGCGAACACTTTCTATAAATGCAGATGGTCAGTACGGCTTTACATCCTGAACCCACAGTCTTACTTACTACATCACTATATCAACTCACTCCAACAAAGCTTGCCTAACTTGCAGCATGTCCATCCGAGATCTCAACCAAAACTTTCCCTCCCTGAACTTTGCTGCCAATGCGGAAGAACAGGGTCCACTCCACCCTTTCCTCCCTCCTCACGGTGAAGGCGACCAACCTTATCCCAACCCGTGGTCTTTCCAGTCTGGAAACGGTCAAGTCGGCCGCCCAGGCCATCCCTACCTGTCTCCCTGGGCCCAGGCCAGCGATGAAGACCAGGGCAACGAACCCAACAACGAAACTGGTAATATCCCCGCTTCTCGCAAGCCATACCCATACCCAGGCCCCGCGGAAGGCCATCCACCGTACACCTTCCCCGGCGCCTCTGAAGGCCGCAAACCATACCCTTTCCCGGGCTACGCTCAACAGCCACACACCTACCCGGGCCGTCTCCCATGGCACCAGCCACACGCCTATCCCGGCCTTGCGGAGGGTAGGAAACCATACCCTTCCCCCTGGGATGAGGACAAACCCAACCCCTCCCCTCCCAAGCCGTACCCCTACCCTGGACCAGGTGATGGCCCCAAACTCCACTCCTACCCGGGTGCTGTCCCATGGAGACAGCCCTACCAATCCCCATGGGAAGACGACGACAAGTCCACGCCCTCTTTTCTCGTCAACCACGTCAATTCCCGGGTGGGTCGCATAGCGCGGGTCCATTCCCTCAACAACCTTACAAATACCCGGGTAACCCTCCCGGTGCGACTCTGTGCCCTCAGCAGCCATACCCGTTCCACAGAGGCCAACCGGGTGGACACGGCAAAGCAGGATGGGGCAGGTACAGCTCCTTCGGCCAGCCAAATTTCGGTGGCCCTTCAGTTGGCGGCTTCGGACGAGCGGCGTTCGACGCTCCTTATGCGTCCCACGGTCCCTGGGCATTTAGTCAACAGGCACCTTACACATTCCCGTCCACGTCCACCGCATCCGATAAATACAAGCCCAAGGTTGATGTATTCGATGCCCCTGAGACATTTGTGATTCACGTGCCGCTCCCCGGTGCCAAGAAGGAAGATATCGAAGTCAATTGGGATCCGAGAACGGTGGAACTCAGCATCAACGGGGTACTCAGCCGGCCTGGCTCTGAGGAGCTGGTGAAGACGATTGCGCTGGACGAGCGGAAGGTTGGGGCGTTTGAGCGCAAGGTGCGATTGGGAAGTCGGGCGAATCCGCCCAAGATAGATGGAGATGCGATTTCGGCCAAGTTGGAGGATGGGGTTCTTGTTGTTGACGTGCCAAAGACAGAACCGGATGAAGTTGAGATTAAGAAGGTTGAGATTGACTGAGTGTAAGTTGGAGGCCGCAAGGGGATAGATCCCACAGGGCCCGTACATCGCCAATGAATGGGAATTGTTAAGGAAACCCCAACTTTTTGCTAGCAATGAATGTATATATTACATGGTGACTCCCCAAGCCAGGGCCGTGACAGGCGGGTTTACTACCATGATACACTACGAGTCCAAGCACCTCGAAATACCAAATGATAATAGTTCTCATACACGGATACAAGGGAAGGGAAAATACTGGAGATTGAGATCAGTAACGATGAAAGTGGCATCGCGATCACGTCTGATGAGTTAGACCTAGGAGCGACTGACAAGACGAAGGTAATCACAGAAATTCACCGGCTTACTGTAGTTTGATTTGAATTGGATCTGAGTCGGGGCAATCGAGCAATACCGAGAAAGCTCGGAAAATGGTGAAATCGGACAATTGTATTTTATACGGGAAATCATCGATCAGTTAATTCCCCGAAACCCGAATGACCCGACCTCATTTCCCGAGCTCAGCATGCGTACATAGATAGGTAGCCAATATAGTTACCAGACTGGTAATTGTACCAAACCGGAAGCAGAAATTCCACAACTCATTATTTAGTATCATTATCATTACAATGTCGAAGACGCCTACGTTCGAAGGTACATCCACCCTATTCACATGATGCACTAGGATACTGAACAACGGATAGAAACCACCGGCTGCCAAAAAGCCCTATTCGAATGGGCCGACAGCTATGACACCAAAAACTGGGAGCGTCTGAGGAAGGCTGTCGCCCCAACTCTCAGAGTAAATCCTATGTTCCATCTATCCAAGCAGCCCAAGTTTGTGACCATCGACACAGATTGACTACAGCTCCTTCCTCGACAAGATCTGGGAAGCCATGCCGCGCGACGAATTTATCGTCATGGCCTCAGATCCGCACGTCCTGGGAAATCCGCTTCTTAAAACGCAGCACTTTGTTGGGTTGAGTACGTGGGAGAAGGTGAGCGAGGACGAGATTATTGGTCGTCACCAGCTGCGAGTGGCGCATCAGCGGTATGCCGATGATGGGTTCAAGGAGGTAGCGGTCAAGGGCCATGCGCATGGGACGGCCACAATATGGTATGCAAGAGTTGAAGGGGAGTGGAAGTTTGCGGGCGTCTGTCCCAAGGTCAATTGGACAGAGTACGATTATGATAAGGTGTTTGCGGATGGGAAGGAGCATTTTGGCGAGAATGGCGCGAATGGGCATTGATAAATGGTGTTTACAGATGGACATTATGTTATGTTGAAATATGAAGTTCAGGATTGGATAAAGAGAAATATCTAAACGGAGGCGAGGGATAAAAATTTCAATGGCTACATATTTAAGGCGACATGGCGTTTAACGGGGTGAACATGTAGCTGTGTCACGGCTACCAGACATAAGAAGTCGAAGTACCTATGCTGGCCAATGTGGCCTCTTGAACTTGGAACTGGTATCCAGAGCCGAGGAAAGCCACGTAGACTGTATGGAAAGATTGAGTGGAAAATAAGTATCTGGAAAGGAACGTACATTTATCAGCCTGACTTTATTTAATTCGGTATATGCAGCCCAAGCTATCGGACACATTGAGCTTATGAGAATTGTTACATCGCAGCCTCCGAGAGAAGCCAAAATCTAACTATAATACTCTTCCAACCATGACCTCAAAGCCCCGATGGTGGGATACTCCAAAAACAAACTTCCCGCAACGACAATACCCAGTTCCTCGCGAAACTTCTCCGCAATCACCAGACTCATCAGACTGTCCACTCCAAGATTGGCAAATGCAGCGTCATCAGTAAGATCGGACTGTTCGAGGCCGGCCTCTTTAGCAATGAGGACCAAGGCTTTGCCCGATGTGCTGTCCGAGTCAGCTGCAGCGGGGGCAGCTGGCGTAGGCGCGAGTGCCGGTGCAGGGGCAGGGGTTGGTGCTTGTGGTGACACTTGAGGAGCGACCTCGGGAGCTGCAGGCTGAGGTTGAGATACAGCTGGAGCAGGAGCCGGTGTAGGCACAGGCATAGCAGGATTAGAAGCACTAGCAGCAGCATACGACTTGGCAACTGAGGAATCCGGGGCAGCAAAGAAGCGGTTCATCAGAATGCGCGGGTAGCGGCGGAACTGGATGCCTCCAACCATTCCCATAATCACACCATCCTGGAAGACATATACATCCCCAAAATATACCGACGGGTCGTCCTCTGAAGGGATCATCTTCACATAGGACCTGTATTTTTGGCCTGCGACCAGAGGCCGAGCGAAGCGCATACTATTCCATCCGGGAGTCACACAGAATGTGTTCGCAGTGTCGCTGGCATCGGACACATTCATGATGAAACCAGCCAGATGGGCGACGCTGTCGATGAAATATGGGGGGACTGTGTAATCACCTCCACCTTCGACATGTTTGAGGGTGACGTCGGCGAAGGCTTCAAACTCGTTCATCACGACGGCCTGCATGCCGCGGTATTTGTCGGCGTATTCGACGAGGTTCTTACCGAAGAGAGTATATGCCATCTTGTGCGAGAAGCGGTTGGTGATTCCCTCGGCCGCGAGACGATCGAGGGTTTCGATGCGGCCCTGGACGAGGTGGGCCAGTGGTCTCCACGATGAGAGCCATGAATCGGCATGTTCATAGAGCACACGACAGGTGGCGAATGGCTCGGAAACTGTGTCGTCGCTGGCAATATTCTGCCAGACAAAGTCGGCAACAGCGGCGTTTATATCGGTTGTTGTTGCCGTCACGCGGAAGTACTGCGGCACCTTGGTGTTGTTTTGGGCCACAAGACCTTTGGTAACTATCAAGTCGGTAATATTCATATCCACGGTTTTGGCGTTGGGAATGAGTTTCTTGTACAGGTATTTACCCAATGTGTAGACAATATCACCATGGATAGACTATGAAATTAGTACAACACCAAAACGGAGGAAAGTATAGACACTCACTGAAGTGATGACACCGCAGTTATTCATTTTATGGCCGTGGGCGGCAGCCAGGAGGTCGACCTGCATGAGGTCAGACTGCATGACAACTCTGCCGGTCGTTCCCTCGAATGTCTCTTCAATGATTTGCTGAACAGTCGTAGTCTTCAGGGGTGACGCCGGTGCAGTAGCAGCTTGTCGACTAATGCCCTTTTCCGCATCGTAGAAAGTATTTCCCTTGGTCAACGCCCAATCGCCCTTGTACTGAATCCAGTATTTCTTCTCATTCCAGCTGTAGGTTGGCAGATCCAGCAGACGGAGCGAAGACTCGAATGGTCTATGGAACTCGCTCCATCGTATGTGAAGTCCAGCAGTGTGAAGCTGTCCCAGGGCCTGCGCAAGAGTCGTCCAGTTGTCCTCGCCCCGACGGAAAGAGCCCACCGTTAGAGGAGCAGGGTTGAAGCACGCTTTGATAAATGAGACACAGACTGGGTGAGGACCGAGCTCAATCCAGACTGTGTCTTTGTCCACGATTGATGTCTTTTCCGCGTTATGTATAGCAGACAGGAAGTCAACTGTTCCGCGCGTCGCTCGGCACACATACTCGGCATTCAGCGACTTTTCGTCAAAAACAACTTTGCCTAATAGAGGGGATACAATAGGTAGTTTTGGTGCGCGGAAGACAACGCTCTTTCTCGCGGTCTCCTCGAAGAGATCCAGGATGGGATCTGTCTGGGCAGAGTGGAAGGCAAATGGAACGTCAAGGAAGATAACTTTGTACCCTTTCTCCTTAAGAGGAATGGACACAGCCTCCATCTGCTCTGTTGTGCCAGAGAGAACGGTCTCTTTAGGCCCATTAACACAGGCAAGATCGTAAGGAAGTTCTTTCACGGCTTCTTCAATCTCTGATTTAGATGCTTTGACAGCCATCATCTTGTGCGTTCCAGCAGTACACATCGATTCGAGCATCTGGGCACGCGATCCAACGAGGAAAATGGCATCGCTAGCTGAGAGGACACCAGCAATGGCAAACGCCGCATACTCGCCTAGACTATGTCCAGCGACGACTTCAGGCTTGATACCTAGGGTGTCAAAGTATTTGGCCAAAGCGATTTCGATACAGGTATGAGCGACTTGCGTGACGACCGGTGACCAGGCGTGGTCTTTCGGAAAGCTCCCGTCAATAGCAGGAATGAACGATGGAAAGCCGTGTTGTTGACCCAAACGGTCAAGGGTCTCAAGCTGGGACCGGAAGAACGGCGAGTGATGGTACAACTGCAGGTTCATCGACTTGTCAGCGGCTCCTTGGCCAGTGAAAACAAAGGCAACTGGTGGTGCTCCGGTGGCAGGAATGGACTTCATGGAGTCAACATCCTCCAACTTGGAGGCGAGCTGCTGTTTGAGGCTGCCCACATCTGCTGCGCTGATTGCCACACGGTAATTGTGGTGGTATCGCCTGGCTGTAAGTGAGTATGCCAGATCAGCCATTGACACTGTGTCGTTCTTCTCCAGGTACGCGATCAACCGTTGGATGTTTCCCTTGAATGACGTTTTACTCTTCGCGGAGATGGTAAACACATGGCTAGGGCGAGGATCTGACCCAGCCCTCTCTCGCACAGGCCCTTCCTCTAGCACAAGCGTAGTGTTGCCACCAGCAGCACTGAAGTTGTTGATCACCGCAATACGCTTTTTGTCCGGGGTGCGGGACCACTCTGTGGTTTTGAAAGGAATGTGTAGGTTGCGCTTATCCATATCCTTGGGGAAGCCGGGGTTGATGTCGCTTTTGATGCCGACATGGCGGGGGATCGCACCCTTCTGCAGCATGAGAAGCACCTTTATCAGTGCAGTCACACCGGCCGCAGCTTCCCCATGACCGACATTTGCCTTGACGGCGCCGATGTAAAGCGGTTGCTTGGAGGTCCGTCTCTTACCCTTAATGGGGGCAAATACATTCGTGATGGACTCCATTTCTTCGGCATCGCCCGCTTGAGTGCCAGTACCGTGGAATTCAGCGTAGCTGACACTGAGAGGATCAATGCCTGCCCGCGCCATTACCTGTCTGTACAGGTCAGATTGGTGGCCAGCGTGCGGGTGCGTGATAGAAACAGCATTGGCAGAGTGGTTGGTAGCTGCTGCTGGAATCACCCCCAGAATATTATCGTTATCTGCCAGTGCATCATCCAGCCGCTTCATCACAATCGACCCAACACCATCTGCACGGCAGTACCCATCAGCCGCGCAGTCCCAGGTTTTGCAGGCGTTAGGCGTCTTGGTGAGGAAATGGCCATTACAGAGACCAGCGAAGGCGTCAGAATTGGTCAGCACATTGAGACCTCCTGCTACCACTGTGTCAACGTCGCCGGCCCAAAGTGCAGTACAAGCTGCCTGAATAGTAGCCAAACTAGACGAGCAGGCCGTATCACAGTTAAAACTGGGGCCAGCAAATTTGAAAAAGTAGTTAATCCGACCGGGGCCAAAAGCACGACATCCACCGGGGATGAAGTAGGTGCTGATCTCTTGGCCAGTGTTGACCTCACGATAATCGTCACTGGCCTGACCGTACCAGGTGCCAATGCGGTTTAGGTCAGTAGCATTCGTGCGGTTCGCCACGTAGCCTGCTCGCTCCAAGGCTTCATATGCTGTGACAATAGCCAATCGCTGCATAGGATCCGTTTGCTCAGCCTCACGGGGCGACATGTTGAAGAACGGCGCGTCAAACAGGCCCGGTTCATCGATGAAACATCCATACGCCGTGTGGCTAGTGTTCATTCTCTTTCCCGTAGAGTCGTGATGCGAGTCAACATCAAAGCGATCAGCGGGAATCTTCCGATGGACATCCAACCCAGCCTCCAGAAGATCCCAGAACTTCTCTGTGTCGGTTGCACCGCCTGGCATACGACATGACATACCGACGATGGCGATCTTTGACTGCATGGAGCTTCCGGGTACGTACTCCTTGTGGTCGACATCAGAAGTGACCCATGCCAACAGATCGTCTATTTCGACGGAGACATCACTGATGGTGGAAGTCAACGCGCTCGACAGCTGTTGAGCAGCAACTGAATGACGAAACACCTTGATGCTCACATCGCGCGCATCGCTCTTAGCCACCTTCTCAGCAACACCCCGAGTGACATTTTCCCACACAATTTGCTTGGTCATGACTTCAAAGATCACTTGTTCAAACAGATCGGTGGCAGTCGACGCAACAAACGGCTGGCCTGAGCTGGTCGACATTACAGGCACGATTGGCCTGAACCGTGGGGCCAAAGAGGGAGATTGGACGACTGCTTGTGCATCCTGATAGGTATAGATATGAGCGGCATGGCACAGCCCTCCATACACCGGCAGTTGCGCATATTTGCGATCTCTAAACAAGGCACAATTGCGGAAGAGTGCTTTGAGTCGAGATGGAGGGCCGCTGACAGTAACCGAGGTCTCACTAATGGCACTAACAAAGATCTTACTGGCTGACGGGGTATTTTCCCTGGCTTGAATGTGATCTAGCTCTTTCTGGGCTTCATCCACAGTCAATCCGTAGACGACATATGCCCATGAATCAGGGGACTCTGTGTCCACGGCTTCCAGGTTTTGCGAAACATCACCCACAAACACACCAAGACGGAAGGCGATGCGTAGAACTTCAACACCGGCAGTGACCAGGTCATCTAAAGACATGGAGACTGAAACAGCTGTCGAGACGAGAATGCCTACCCCGAGACCAGTCAGTAGATTGTTGGGTCCCCTTGCCTGGTCTTCTGGGTATAGTTCGCAGTGTCTGGGTTGTTAGCAGTAGGCAAGCTGATGGGGGGAAACGGTGACATACCCAATGTATGTCCCCAGCTGCAGAACACAAAGCAACACCCCATCAATAGACTGAGAAAGCGGTCCCTTACGTAGGTCCGTCTCACCTGCTAGAGTCGTCACGGACTCGAAGGCAGGAACGAGCTGGGCGAGCTCAGCGCGTAATTGGCCAACCTCATTCCGCAATGATATTGTGGCATCGTTCAAGAAGCGAGCCAGGATAGCATGGTTGCGTTGTTTGCTGTGGCTGTGTATCCGACGAAGGAGGATTGATAGGTCGTCTGTGGGGAACTCATTACTGAAGTAGAGAGCCTTGAATTCAGGGAGGTCCTCGGCCTCAGCTGGGGGGGTGCAGGCTACCATGTGAAACGAGGTCGTAGAGGGGGGCGAGGAGGATGTTGACATGTTCTTGTAACCCCGATTGCGTGAGGTAATGACGCTGGGTTGAACAGCGAGAAGTGCAAGATGGATTATATACAGGGAGAGTAGAGTGGAGCGTGTCCGGAACAGATTGCAATGTAAAAGACAAGCAATCAAATTGGTGATGATTAAAAGTAACAGGATCTCTCAATTTGTAGCCAGTGATGAATCTAACCCATCGCTACTCAATAGGCCGTTCGCAGAGAAAATAGCCCGACTCCCGAGTCGGAATCCGGACAACGGGGTAAGCAGATGCAGCCCCGACGGGATATACAAAGGATTCTTCCAAATTCCCGGTCCCACCATCTATCAGCGCTTTCCTGACCGTGTCATCGCATTATACAAACACAATGGGCGAAGGAGGGTACCAACAGATCAACAAAACACTGAATGTGTGCGCTTTTAATGATTATCTCACCACACAACAATCACGACTACCCAAACTGCTCGATGTCGAGCAGCTCAGTCCCCGGGTCCTTCGTGTCCTTGGCCAAAACGCGGGAAAAGTATGCTCCTATCTGATTCATCTCAAGATCGGAACCTAATTGTTAGTTCACATTGCAAGGCACAAACACATATATTGTTGGCACGGGCAAATATCGCCTCATCATCGACACCGCACAGGGGTACCGCGAGTGGGCAGATCTGGTCGACGTAACACTATCTGAGCGCTCAATTGCATTGTCTCATGTGTTCTTGTCACACTGGCATGGTGATCATACCGGCGGAGTACCGGACCTTATTAGGATGTACCCACACCTCGCCGATGGCATCTACAAAAACTCTCCAGAGCACAGACAACACCCTATCGAAGATGGTCAGGTATTCAAGGTGGGGGGCAACTCTCCGCGCAGTCTATGGACCGGGCCACTCGCACGATCACATGTGCTTTGTGCTCGAGGAAGAAAATGCCATGTTCACAGGGGACAACGTCCTTGGGCATGGCACGAGCGCTGTCGAACAGCTAGGTCTCTATATGGAAACACTCCGGAGGCTGCAATCTCAGGGTTGTAAGATAGGATATCCCGCCCACGGTGCCGTGATCCCCGATCTGCATGGTAGGATTGCGAGCGAGCTGGCGCAGAAAGCACGGCGGGAGAATCAATGTCTCACTGCACTGGGTAGGATCCAGAAAGACAGCTCGACGGGACAATTGGCTAGTGTTACTATTAGCGAGCTTATTGACGCAATTCATGGTCCGCGGGTGGATGAAGAGGTGCGGAAAATGGTATTAGAACCGTTCATGGAGGAGGTGTTGAGGAAGCTGGCGGAGGATGGAAAGGTTGCTTTTCGAGTGAGAAAGGGGGTGAAGACTTGGTTCGCGCTTGCTTAGTTATATTGACCCCATCACCACTTCTATCGACTGAGAATGAGAAATCGAGTTCCCTACTCATCGTTGCCAAATGCGTCCTGTGTGTACTATCCTATACTGTCAAGCAACAGGATGCCTCAACAGACTCGGGTCATAGTCATACTCAGGCCATAGTATCCCGAGGTCTGATAGGAAATCGTCAAATAAGATGGTGGCAATAGTGAGGTAAATCATGTCATAAAAGAGGGGTCAAACGATCTCCTGTACTTAATGATCCATAATAGTCACAAGAATGATCTTATATTGATCCGAATAATCAGGAAATCATCAAAATAACCATTTGAAGCACATTTTCAAGACAAGCATCTACTTTCCTATTCGATACTAGCCGAAGGTAATCCGAGCCTTGGACAAACAATGTTCTGGCAAGAATTCTCCTCAAATAAGGCACTTAGTATTTCCAGACTCTACATGACCGTAGTTATCTAGATCGATCTACTCAGATATGTTGCCGACGGTCTGACATCATAGTCTTTGGCAATGTCGTATTTACACGAACATAACAGTTAAGTCCAATATGAGCTGTATTGGTTAAAGTCTAGAAAGTTGTCTAAGCAGCACCACCATCAATGCCCAAGACCTTGCCATTGACCCATTCACTCTCGTTCGAAAGGCCAAGAAGCACACCACCTTAGCAACATCAATTGGGTAACCGCATCGAGTCAAAGGTGAGACATGGGCCACAATCTAAACCATTAGTCTGGGTACGATATTGAAATATGATTGATTGAGCTTACATCAAGAATCTGCTCCTTAGACATCTTGTCCGCGTTGGGCAAATAGTCCTTTGCCGTTTCGTGGAACATATCGGTGACAGTTCCACCGGGGGCAACTGCATTGACGGTGATCTTCTTGTCACCGCAGTCTTTGGCGAGACAGCGAACGAATGTGTTGATGGCGCCCTTGGAAGCCGAGTAGAGCGAATGTTTGGGCACAGTGAACGAATCCGCTGTGTTCGAGCTCATCAGAATGATCCGACCACGCTGATTCAAATGCTTGTATGCCTCGCGGGCGACAAAGAACTGCCCGCGTGTGTTCACGCTGAAGACGCGATCAAACTCTTCCTCAGTGACGTCGCTCAAATGCCCAAACGAGATGACACCGGCGTTAGAACAGACAATGTCAATTCCACCAAACACTTTGACCGCTTCCTCGAAAAGCTTCACGGTCTGGGGGACTTGGCTGACATCACCCTGAAGAGCGACGGCTTCAGACCCCAGAGACTTGATTTCATCGACAACGTGGTTTGCAGGGCCAGCAGACTTGCTGTAGTTGACGATCACCTTTGCACCGCATCGGCCAAGTTCGATAGCCATGGCTGCTCCAATGCCGCGACCGGATCCGGTCACCAGAGCCACCTTGTCGTCGAGGCGGTATGGAATGTAGGAAACAGAGCCCATTTTAAGAGTATCGAGACTGTTGAAGGTGAATGATGCGAAAACGAGTAATTAGTTAGAGGCTACCTGTGCAAGATGATGAGATTGACTACCTGGATTTGGAGTGCTTTTTGTTCCTAGTTAGGGCTATTCTTCCCTTCCGAATATACCGTGTGAAATTGTTCGGGATTACGAAAATTCCCCGCTATTGCCCGACATCATCTTCCGACGACACAAAGGCGAAGGGAGGTCCACGGGCCATGCAGTTTGTTTTTTCTGCTTGATTTTTGCTGGAGCGTTTTTGTTTTTCCTCTCTTAGCTTCTCCCCTAATCTTACCAAAAAGTGAAATTGTTCTATCATCGGATCTTGACCAGATTTTCATCAACAACCTCAAACTTGAACTATATATCCCTTAGTCGAACCCCAGATCAGTGGATATCCCAATCTCATCATACCGTATCTTCCAGGTTACCAATATAATGCCAGCCCCCGCTTCAAGTCAAGCAGCAACGCTGCAGCGCTTCATATCCGCATGGGAGAAATGGGACGCCCAAGAGTGGATATCCACATTTTCCGACGACTTCCAACAAGTCACCCTGCCTCTCGGTTTGAACATTCCCCCTCGCTCACGGAAGGAAGTTGAAGTAGTCTTGCCTGCTCTTGTCGCGACGGTGAAGTCGTACGAGGTATTATTCCGGAGATGTAGCTCGGTCGGGAAATGCTGACAGCATAGCATAGCTCACAATCCACCACGTTATCCATGACCCCGAGCACAACAAGGCTGCTGTATATGCTGCGTCGAAGGGATATCTCCCGTGGGGGGACTGGAATTTGGAATACTCGATATTTATAACGTTTACGGAAGACGGGGAGAAGGTGGCTAGGTTGGAGGAGATGCTCGACACCGCATTTCTGCAGGACTTTGGGCCCAAGTTTGGAAAGTACTTGCAGGATCATGGGGGACCGATTGTTGTTGCTGCCGGGAAGAATTGAGTGCTGTAAATCGTTTTTTTTGTTCACTACAACATACAATTGCCGTGTTGGGAATATATTTTCGGATATAGCTGTAAGTCAATGTACCTACAATAGCTTGCATTGTGAGGAGAAACCACGTAAGGAAAAGACTAAAATCTCGTCCGATAAATATGTGAGTCTATAGATGAATTGAGGCATTAACAGGCCAACTTTGATTGACATGGACTCTTGGCTTCCCGGTGAGATGGTCTTCTTCATTATAAAAAAAGAAACTAAAAAGAAAATAAACGAGTAACAAAGCTACATAGTCACGTACATCACCCACTCAAAGAAATACAGCCCCGAGGGTAACCGATGCTTGATCTATCGGGCCTGAAAGCATGAAACCTGTATACTATGAAGCTTTCCATAGAGCACACGGCAAATGAACTCGTTCTTGTCTCAACACATTCAAGAAGTACATACATCTCCGCTCAAGCGTCCTCCTGCCCCTTGATATAAGCTTCCAGCTTGAGCAGAAAGTGCTTCATAAACACCCCGTCAAACATCTCCTCAATCCGGTTCACGTACTCGCCACTCTCATCGAACCATACGAAACAGGCATGTTCATTCTTGTATGGCCCAAACGGAGAATCCGCAGTGGTAATTGCATATATCACCGCCTTGCTTTGAGCAGGGTCATGGATCACATTGTGCACGGTGAGCTACACAGGTTAACCGTCCGTGTGTCAGTGCGTAATTCATGACGGGAAGGTACCTCAAAGTTCGTCAAGATGGACATGAGCTTCGGAAACAGCTCCTCAGTAATTGCACGAGTGCGAGGTGCTACCCCAGAGCTGAAGGGGAGAGTCACTTGGGCGCAATCTTCGGACCAGCTGGCCAGGAACCCATCTGGTGTCCAGCCCTTCCAGCCTTCGATGAATTTGTTTAGCGTTGCTGTTTGCTTTTCGGCGGGGGCAGGCATGGTGGCTGGTGTACTGAATTGAATACCTTGAGTAGGTGAGTTAAGTGGCGAAAACGTAGGGAATATAGCAACAGCCTTAGACCCATGTTGTCGGGATATTTAATTTGTACGGAAGTCGGTTCAAATGGAGTTGGAATGGACCCATCGGGGGAACATCACATCCAATGAATAAATCGCCCGGAAGCTGATCTCAGAGAAAAGTTCCCCAGTGCCTCACCCACATGAAAAATCGATGTAAATTTGCCATCTTCCCTGACATGCTTCATGGGATAGCATCAAAATGGGCGGTTCTGTGATGTTGATACCCTACGAATGGCTTGCCAATCCTTAGTTCACCAATTTCTCATTCGGGAATTTCATTGAAGACAGTAACTATACTTTGAAAAAGAAAATACAGTAATTACCTTCTAGTAGCCAAAATAATCTTTGCGGGCCAAGAGCCCTTAACTGGATGATCGCCAATAATCTCTTCCATCTCCTGCCACAACTCCCCAAAATTCGGATCTTCTCTTGCAAACGGGAACGAAAGAACATGCTCCTTCACGCCTTCCAGATCAGTCACAAAGCTCCAACCCTCCTCCTGCACAAACTCCTCAACATCGTCAACCCCGATGTAGACAGGCTCATTGGCCTGTACATCCGGTGGCAAGGGGGCGGTGATGCCCCCGTTTTCCATATTAAGGTGAATACGCTGTGCTCCGGGGAGAAAAAGACGCCCATCCAGCGGGGCAACGTTGTACTTGCCCTGCGTCCGAGCTATGACAGCGAGGAGCTTGTCCGGGTCTTCCGCCTTCTGTAGCAATGCTCGTCCCCCAGAATGATTAATCCGTGTGTAAACGTCCTGGAGGCGCGGATCCTCGAACTGTGCCGCCCCAAAGGCCGCACAGGCGAATGTACCGCCTGGACGTAGCTGCTTGGCGATCACGCTCATTGCGAGAGGCTGATCGCAGAAATGCATCACATTCGTAGCAAAGACCATATCTATACTGCCGGGAGTAATATCATCGCCCTCTTCCACCCTGGCAGCGCGATAGCTGAAGCCGTCATTTCCGAGTCTATCCTCAGCGAGAACGACATTCTCCTTAACGACGTCTGAGATGATAACATGCTGGAACTTTGAGTGGAGAATGTGTGCGTAAGGCCCATTTCCTGCGCCGACGTCATGGACGGTGCCAAAGTGACCGCCGTTGGAGTGGTGGTAGTTGAAGAGGCGATGGGGAAAAGATGATCAAGCGCAGAGGGGCGGCCTTTGAGATAGTTATTCCAGAAGGCTTTACCCTTTTCGAAGAGTTTATCATTGGAGCCAAAGAAGGAGGTTGTTGCGGCTGCCATAGTGCTTGCGGGACCACATGAGGTTTCGAGTGCATGGTGCTGCTGTTGGGTGCTGTCGTAGAATATATGTACCGATTAACCCGAGCGCACCCAGAAGACGCCAAGTTCGGGTATCGGGATTCGGGTTAGACCGAGGTAGTATTAATGCATGTATTCTGCATTCTGCAGGTGCTTTACCTGAAGTACTGAATCACTATGCATACGTTCCTGGCATTGTCTTGACTACCCCTTCCTTCTCCCCGGATAGTATAACATGATTATCCTCTCCGTAATCGGTCCACGATGGCTCTTGAGAGGTCGCAGAGCCGTTTCCGCAGATCATTCTCTAGGCTGCTCACTAATTCAGCCGAAAAGGGTTTATGGAAAGCATGTATGCCTCCTGCAAGCGGGCTGGTCATGAGCGATGGGTCACCGACGTCTTCTCCAGTGGACTCAGAAATCCTGCGCAGACGCTCCGCGAGAAGATCAACAGATGCCTGCACACCTGCGAGCTTGGAGAGAATTCGCTGCACGGCGATGCGCTGCTCGTCCTCGTACTCGCCGTCTGCCAATGCTGGGCCCTGCAAGACAGGTTCTAGCGGGCGTTCGCCTGATGCTGCCCCCGTAGCTGCGGCATACCAGGCAATGATTCGGAAGGTTACAAGAGACAGGGTCATGAGGAGGTGGCTGTCGTTGGCGCAGTTACATTGCAGAATTGTGCGGACTGTCTCACTGGTCTGCTCGTTCTGGGCAAGAACTCGTTCGAAATCAGGTAGTCCAGGGCGTGACGTACCGGAGCCGTTGCCACATCCCGCATTGCCCGGGGAGAGTCCGGCTAAGAGGCCAAGCGCACGAGCCAGGCATTGGCAAGGGTCAGAGGTTGCACCGGTGGTCGACTGCGGTGCATTATTAAGGTGAGGTGGCATTGCAGATGTAGGGGACGTTGGTAGCGTAGAAGACTCGGGTGCACGCAATGGGCACGAGGTAGCGTCTTCAAGGGTGAAGTCGAAAAAGGCAGCCGCATCGTCTTGGTGGTCTGAAGGGAGTGCCACTGCCGATGCAAACAATTCATCTAGTTCTGGGAAAGAATTGGCGGAGATAGACCCAGAGCAATTCTCGTCGTCTAGTGATCTCAAGGCTCCGAAAATATCGGGATACGGCGAGCATTGTCGATGGGACGAGATGATGGAGGAAAACCAGTCATATCCTACACAGCCTATGTGGGAGCCTGCACCGTGAGGCTCTCTTAATAATTGTCCCTGGAGATCTAACGACGAAGATCCTCCTCCACCTTTCGGTGTAGATGGATTGGTGGTATCACTTGTCTGTGCAGACGCAAAGGTTGGACTTGGAGACACCGTCGTCGTCAAAGTCGAATCTTTGCGTGTTCTGTTTTGTGTTTTACCAGATGTACGACCTGCACGCTTTGCGGTACTATACACGCAGGGCTGATCTCGTTTCACACAGCGAGCACAGCTCGGCTTCTCTTTTGTACATCCAAGCTTGGCAGCCGTACACAAATCACAGGACTTGCGCAACTTGGCCGAGGCTCGTGGATGTGCAGTTGGCAATGGCGAAGTCATGATATGAACGTGGAGGAGAGCGGGAAGTTTCAATCGCCGAGCGGGAACTATAGAGTGCGATAGGAGCGTGGTGTCATCTTCTTAACCCTGCTTAACTGCAGACTGTTATCTGTGGCGTGAACTACGTCCCAATCACGAGCCGTCGCTTACGCATGTGAATCTTTAGTTCAGCTCACCCCAGCTTCCTACGGAGTAATTTATACGCAGTAGAGCGGAGACAAGGAGGGTCGCCAGGTGGCAAGTCAGCTCGGTTGGCGTTCAGCCATCGGTCCAGGATTATTCCTCCTGGACTACGGAGCTCCTGATCAAAAATTAGTCCTCGCGTCAGATTTAAAGAACAACGTACGAGCAAAAGACCAGGATTCAAGGACAGCATCCTTGAACTGTTCTCGCCTTATGGGAAGGTAGGGTAGCGCCGTCACACCAAGTTTGTAAGAGGAAGGTGATGCGACATATTACGACATGTACCCCTCTGCTTACTGCATTAGATTGAAAGCCTCGTGAACTCTCTTGTTGAAGGTCTGATTTATATTTATTGTTAAAGGACTATTCCAAGCTTGCATTTGAATCCGTTATATGCCAAGATACCAGGAGATTAATGTATTCAATAGGTGCCTAGCCAAGAAAGCTTGGATACCTCGTGGGACCCGGAAAAATGTGCGGGCCCACCACGGACTTGTAGCCTTGAAAACACCCCGAACGCTAACTGCGCTAAAATAGGGCGTTGATGGTGGATGGATGTAACTATGTACCCTCGTGTTCGATAATAATCTCCCCCTGTCTCAAGTTGTGAGGTTCACCTTCCCGATCGATCAACTACTTCATCACCGAGATAATCCCAACGACCAGAGAAGACATAAAGCTGTATTTTGTAATCAACATGCACGGTTTATGACTATATAAGCTACAATTATGCAGGTGGGCTGAAATGTATGGCAGAAAAGATATCGAGTGGCAGAAATCTTTGACGGTACTTATAGCCAAAGGGGGTTCAACACCAACGTTGAATTGAGCGTGATTTTTACGGGTGCGCTATTAAATTCCATTGAGTTTGGCTTATCTACTCTAGCTGCAGGCAGGCCTACGTGACGGAAAACACGCACATAGTGAGACATTCACTGGGAGTTCCGCATAACGTTACAGTGCATGCCGCTAGATTGGACTGGTCTACTCCAGCTGCCGATAGAATGCCAGGCAATTTTCGGGGATTCTAACCCCCGAATCTTGGAGATGAAGGGTTTTATTTTTACACTGCCTTCGGACCTTGAAGGAATTAGTGCTTATTATTTGTCAATATTCCCCGCATGATGTAAACTCGTTGCTATTCCTTTCCCAACGAGGTCTCCATAAATCCGGCTGACGCCGAAGATACACCGTGCGGCTGAGAGCGGGGAATCATACTTGCCTCAAGCATAAAGCTGTGGGTTCGAATTTGAAAACCTCGCTTCACGCCATTCCTATTTGACTTCTCACACCATGGCTGATCTAGCTGAATTGGAGGCAGCTTCGCGGGATTTTTCGGCTGCAATCAAAAGCCTTGCTGCATATTACGGAAATGAAACGATAGACGGCCTAGGTGCGTCCGTTGCTCGGCCACCGCAGCTGATACCAGCAGGAGCACCGGCCGAGGCCCACCAAGCAAGAGAATCAGCGTTGGCGAGCCTGACCAAATTGCAAGTCATGCTCACTGGACCGACCGATCTGCTGCAGAATTTAGCGTGGCAGGTACAGTACACTTCTTCCCCTTTCAGGATGATACCTAGCTAACCGGTATAGACTCAATTGCTTGCCTGCATACGGTGGCTTGGTGACTTCCAAGTACCAGCTTTCATTCCGCTAGACGGAACAGCCCTGATAAAGGATGTATCGAATCTCATTGGAGTTTCGGAAAATCACCTCTGTCGCATTATCAGAATGGCCACGACCGGGGGGTTTCTGCAAGAACCTCAGCCGGGCTATGTATCCCACAGCGAACTCTCAGCGGCATTTGTGACCAAGCCATCTTATCTAGATGCAATCATGTTCTTGGCTGGAACGGCTGTTCCTGCCGCCTTGGACATGGCTACGGCCATAAATCAACATTCGGACTTTACTGAGCGCAAGGATGGGGTTCCCTGTCCTTCTGTCTGCGCAACTGCCAGCGAAGCTGAATTGCCCCGCCTGCAGCGGCAGAGGCAAGCCTATCTCAGATATGGAACGGGACATGTGTGTGATACAGCTACAGATATCCTAACCTGTCTGCAAGGGATCAGCATGACCACCGAGTCAGTTGTGGTAGAGGTATTCCTCCCCTTCTCCCAACTATCTCCATATGTCACTCATCTAGGACTCAATGAAGGTCGGCGCACAGTCCATTGAGCGAGCAACCACCCTCGCAAACCAGTATCCATCACTCACTCCACTTCGCAGTCCAACTCCAATCCACCCGACATGACAGATGTTGCACTCCGAATCCACGGATATCTGTCTCGCACCGACAGCCAGGATCACCGCAACCAATATTAAATGCCGCGGTCTATATCCTCAATTTTCCATCCCCCGCCCCAGGCTCACCATATGCTTCGTTGGTGACGCAAATCACTGCTGAACTGCACGCGCATCTACCCGTACTCAGACTCAACCGTTCCGCTACACTGGTCCTGACTGCGCCGTCATTGTCGGATGCTGGCGAAGTTAAATTAGCGCGGATCCGCGATTTGTCCCACCTGCAGTTGGTGATGCAGGGCCAGCTGGGGAAATGCGAGGTGATCGATTTGCTAAATGGAGTCAGTGACGGGGAGGGAAGGTTAGTGTTGGTTAATCAGGTGAGATCGGTCGGGAAGTATGGGGTTGTTGCATTGGAGGTCAAATACCAGCCTCATGCATTTGTGGGATAGGAATTTCTGAGTGTAGTAGCCGTAATCCTGTGAAATGCATCATTCAAATTCCATTGAAATAACTAGTCTCTGAGAGAGTGACACTATATAGGTGCCAGTTCTGCCTGCCACTGTTGGGCTGGAAGGATTTGCCCCTGACACGCAAGCATCCTCTAGTTTAGTAGTTGGCCTTTAGATGACGCCCAAGAAAACATATGATAAATTTGCATGCATCCTTCTTTAGTCGATCACACCAAACCCACTGCTATCCAAGGTCTGGCCGACAACATTACGACATACTCTTTAACGCTTACAACATTGAAACAGAACAGTGTAGTTCACACCGTTCTAGCAATTACATATTATGTCGGCGAGATACTTTATTGTATTGAGTACGAGGAGATTCTAGCTTCCTAAATCACGAACAGATACCGAAATATTCAAAAAAAGAATGCTCTTGGAAATCTCCGAACCGTCAGGGCCTGGCGAGGGCCCATCAACGACATATCGGACTCTAAGACAATTTCCAATCTCCCGACTCTGGAGACTTCGTATCGCAGCTATGGGTGACGAATTGAACCACCAAAAAATCGGACAAGGGTCAGCCCGGGGATATTACCACAGCCGTTAAGTAATTATATTCTTATCCAAGAAGACCTATAGATTGCTCAAGTCCCTGATAAATGCGGCAAGAAAGTAGAAAGTGCTCCATTATAAAATATAATAGGGCTCCATGTAAGGAATTTATCCCGATTAGAATGAATTATGCATTTTAATAGGAAAACATGGGCATGCCATTCTACCACTTAGGTATGCTATTTGGTGTTCCGAGGATTTCTTAGCTCTTAGGATATCCATATGAACATCTAGGCTTGTACTGTGTTTCGACGAAAGCTCGCAAACATAGTTTGCCGTGTTAGTGTAGCGGTAGCTATGGCAATTCCTTACTAGGGAAAAGGCAGTGGGTTTCGCATCTACCGCAATATCCAGGCCGAACAGTAAGCTGCCGCACTGATATGCGTTCATTTCTCTGCAGCATTGACGGATCTAGGTCGCCATTCAAAACGCCTTCTCCGCGAGAAAGGTCCTGCGACAGTATCTTCCCGCTGAGCAGCCGTACATCGCCAACTGTGCCTTCTTCTTCAACGTCCTTCTGCCAGTCAAAGACGCCCTCGGGCGACCGCTGAGTTATACGGCATTGCAAATCCGACGCGCCATTAAGCATCAAACAACTGCCGAGCAGACGGAAGCATGCTGCGCGCTGCTACGTTCGTCAGGTCAAAACAAGCTCCCTCCGTTCTTTGGTGATAGTTCCAGTATGCAATCATTCTGTGGTGTCTCAAGCATGTGTGCTAATGCGTTACAGTGCACATGCTGGGCTTCTCACTGGACCAAATTTGACTTTTTTGGGTTGGACTTTTCGGCGGCCGCCTTAAAGGGTACTGGTCCGGTGTGGCCAAAGTATATCCAGAATGTCCAGACACCTTACAAGTTCACCGAAATGTTCCCTATTGTCGGGAAAGATGAGTGGGGCAATTACTGGTTTAGTGAAACAAGGACAACGCAGAATTGGCATATCATTGAGCAAGCGCTGAGAGAGGAGAGTCCTATGACTGGGGGTACCTAGCATCCACCTTAGAAATGCGTAATCTCACCAGGCTTGTGTATGTATCAACCTCCAATCCACTGCAGCCCAGAATTGATCTATATCAATGTCCATGCCAAGCGGTCCAGCGACGTCGGGGAAGCTGCTGGGTCCTAGATCCGGATCTGGGAAGGGTTGTCCGTCGGCACTGTGGCCGGTAAAGTTCTTCTGCGCCGGGATCGTCTCTGAATTGGCACTGACCGCGATGTCGCTGTGAGGCGGTTCTCCGGTACTGTAGCTCGGTACCATAGAGGAACCCGAACTCATCTGCCCTACTTTGTTGCGAATATGGAACACAATCTGGGGTGTCTCCACTGGCATGCCTCGTTGTTGGAGGAACATCTCCCGCGCTCCCCAAGCCTGCAGAACCGCCCTTGCAAAGAAGGTGAAGGCACCCTGTCTGCTATGTTTAGGGAGTATAGCGCGTGCTTCATAATTCTCGCTCATGGCCTGCCAGGCCTTCTCCGCGTAGCTTTCTGCGGGTCGCGTCTTAAGGTCATTCAGAACGTGGAAGTATGCCAGGGCGGGGACATGGAAATCTACGAGCCACCGGTACCGACTGGTTAAAGGGGAGACTCGCAGCCTCGTATCGCACTCCAGCATCTCCAGAGCGTAGAACAGGGCAGCATGGCGCTGCGCGTCTATCTGTTGCGTCGCTGGTGAGGTCAAGTACCGTGCGTAGTGCTCCAGCAGGCGGTTTCTGGCCAGATAGCCGCGCGTCGTCCAGATTGTCATATAGTGGAGCGGGTCAGCAGGGTCGCAAAAAGCGAGGTATTTTTCCTCGATTGCCTGCTGTATGGTTAACATCTCACTTTCTGTAGAAACGGAGATGCGGCGAAGGATCCTTTGCCTTAGCCACAGCCGCCAGTGCCGGGTTAACAAAGTTGATGTGAAAGGTGGTATAGCGGACTAGGTCGGCGAGCTCGCTACGAACTACCACGAATAGTGCCTCCGTCGGCTTCTCACTGTTAGAGGGCGAGGAATTAGTGTCGGGTCGAATCTCAAAGTCGTTAACGTTTAACGGAATCCGGCAGTCCCAAGTAGGTATCAACGTGGTAACCTTATATTCGGACATCTCGCATATACGATGATCGAAAATCACTAATGACCACCAGAGTCTTCGGCGCATCTCAGCCTCTACGGCAGTATATCGAGTGTATGTCGACTCATTATGAAGCCCCATCCGCTGTGCAATCCGAAGGGCCGCGGCCAGTATAGAAGAGAGTGAGTGCGGGTCTGTTTGCGGCCAAACCGAGGCCTAGAACCGTTAGTATATTTCTCATCCTATCTGAACACAGTCCACATACTAAGTAGAGGTACATTGCAGTTAAGCCGTCGACGTTAGTGAACTGCCAGGGCCGATACTTGATCAGTAATTGCTGACACCCCAACCGGTAGCGCGCTAGCAGATCTTTCTTGGACGATTTAAACAGCCGATAACATTCGTTATCAGCCAGACTCATAACCGCGATGCAGTAGATGCTAAACATAAGTACCTCCAAGGTAGGATGGATATTTTCAAGATCGCTGACCGCATCGACAATCCGTGGCTGGAGCGTCGGCGTATGGGTTACTTTCAGTAGGGGATTGACGTTTTCCAGATACGTCTGCCAGAGCCTAAATATCTGGGCTTGTTCGGGATGCAAGGCGAGGATATTTATCTTAGCCTGTCGTTGACCAAACAGAAGATCATCGCTGGCCTGGTCGTTCGCTTCCGACTGGTCGACGTGGTGATCCCAGGCGTGTGTTATCCCTTTGCCCTGTACGTCTGGACTGTCGCCGTCGTCATCTTCAGGCTCAAGTGTCTTCCCTAGAGTTAACAGCTGCCGTAGCCACGATTATGAATCAACGTACCACTCGCCTAATGGCCTGCCAGAAGTCGCTATCATAGAATTAGTTACTTTCCGAAATGGATATAGGCTAATCAGGTGTCGAACACTGCCTGCGACTGGGCAGGGGTCTGTCCCCTCGCCGTTTCTGGCCGTCCACAGTCCCGAGAGACATCAGCGACGACAGGATCCTGCTTGGTTTGGGTATGCAGAGGTTCGAAATCAATATTATGTTGGCAAAGTAGGCCTTCATAGTGGCGCAGACGGTCTAATAAAACTCGCTCTTGAAATCGACGACGGCGCGGAGTGAGCGTTGCAGGCACACATTGCGTGTTAGACGCAATACAATTCCCACAGGGAGATTTGTGGTCGCACCTGACTTTCCGCTGTTGACATCTCACACAAGCCCGGAGGCGGAGCGACCTTGCCGAATGATCTGTCGACATGCTGAATGCGATGCGATGCGATGGGGCGAGGATGATGAGGGGAGGTGGGAGATGCAAAGAGCGGCCGGAGGTTGCTTCGGCCTTTTGAATGGACCGCGACTAAGTATTCGGAGTATTCTATCTCCCGAACTATCCTCCGTGGCATCTCGCATGACAGCGATTGTGAATACTGAACAACACACTGGATAGGATTATAGGATACTATGCGGAATGGACATCCCTGACTATCTACTTTTACCTCGGGTCCAACTAATGCCCGCAAAGGGGGTCTCCTGCCACTTCCCGCACTTGTAGGAGTGCCTATGTGCGATGATAGATAGATATTTATATTGCCATGAGTCTCCAACTGCATCCCATGCACTATACGTGAGTCTTAGTCCCAGAAAGTCCACCACCATGGCTTCAGAAACTCAAGACACTGTTCAAGTCGCCGAAACCTCACCAGATGCACCGAACCAGCCTAAAAGCCTCGAACCGGAGAAAACAACACCAACAACAACAACGACGACGCTGCCGACAACGACGACAACGGTCATTGTGATCATCTCGGTGCTCCTGAGTATGTTCCTCGTCGCGCTAGACAGAACCATCCTCGCCACGGTATGGATTTACACAAGGGCCATCTTAATTGCCCTCTGCTGACTACTTTTAAGGCTATCCCGAGAATAACAGACGAATTCCATTCTCTCACAAGTGTGGGCTGGTACGGGAGCACATATCTGTTAACCTGTTGCGCGTTACAGTTAATCTTCGGAAAGATCTATACACTCTTCTCGGTTAAATGGACCCTCTTATGGAGTATTCTGGTCTTCGAGGCATCTTCCGCCCTAAGTGGAGCGGCTCCCAACTCGACTGCTCTGATCGTGGGACGAGCCATCTGCGGTGTGGGTGCAGCTGGAATATTTGCCGGTGTGGTAGGCGGATACCCTCTTGTCACTATCTCCCCTAACCTTGGGCTAATCATCTCCAGGTGGTCTGCATCGTCCATGTCGTCCCTCTCCATAAGCGTCCCCAGATCCAAGGCATGTTCGGTGCCCTAATGGGGGTTTCTTCGATTGTGGGCCCGTTAATCGGCGGTGGCTTTACGTCGAACGTCACCTGGAGATGGTGTTTCTATATCAATCTGCCCGTCGGGGGCGTGGCCATGCTCGTTATCCTGGTCTTTTTGAAGATCCCCGACCAGCCTACTGCCCGGGTCCCCTTGTCCGAGAAGATCAAGCAACTGGATATCCCCGGGACCATCCTTCTGGTCCCCGGCACTGTCTGCCTTCTCCTGGCACTGCAATGGGGGGGACAGACCTACCCTGTAAGCGGGCCCACCCTAGACGTGCTTGATTCGTACCTGACCGTCTCTAGTGGAATAGCGGACGGGTTATCACCTTATTGACTGTCGCCGGCGTCCTTCTGGTTGGATTTTCTGCCGTCCAAGTCCTTCTCCCGAGGACCGCCACTCTGCCTCCACGGATTATAAAGCAGCGTAGTGTCGCTGCGGCGTGCTGGGCGACCATAACCATCAACTGTGGAAACTATATCATCAGTAAGAGTCCCACAGCTCACCTCTGCCAAACGCAAGAGCTAACTAAATCCTAGTCTACTTCCTCCCTATCTGGTTCCAATCGATTAAAGGAGTTTCTGCTTCCGAGTCCGGCATTCGCACGCTCCCCCTAATGATATCTATGGTAGCCGGCTCCATAAGCGGTGGTATCCTAAATACTAAAATCGGCTACTATACACCGCTCGCTATCGTCGGGACATGCCTCATGTGCGTGGGAAACGGACTGCTCACTACGTTCGAGGTGGATACTGGCGCGCGGAAGTGGATCGGGTACCAGATCTTATACGGTCTCGGCCTGGGCTTAGCGTTCCAGGTACCCAACCTAGCAACACAGGCCAGTCTGCCGAAGAAGGACGTGCCTACCGGGTTAGCACTGATGCTGTTCGCCACTCTGCTGGGGGCGTCGGTGTTCGTATCGGCTGGAGAGAACGTTCTCGCTAATCAACTGTTGAAGAGGTTGGCTGGGGTGGAAGGGGTTGATACCAGTTTGATCACGTCCGGGGGCGCCACTTCTTTCCTCCAATCGCTCCCGGGTAGTGTGCGTTATACCGCGCTTGTTGCATATAATGAGGCGCTGAGAGAGGTGTTCCGTGTTGGTTTAATCCCGGCATGCCTGAGTGTCCTCGGGGCTGCGGCCCTGGAGTGGAGGAGCGTCAAGAAGCCGGCAGAATCAATCTCTGCAGAGAACGGAGAGAAGGAGACGAAGGACGGAGAGAAGGAAACGACTGAGAAAGCATAAGATTAGCACACGTGCAGCGATGAATGAGCGTGCTGTACATTGGTGGCCAATATAGACATCTCCTCTTCGGTTTGATATGGAAGAATAGACTGTTTGTATCACGCCATACTCTTCCAGGCCTCTGTCACAGACAGCATCCGGATGACCGAAATCCTGCACGAGCTAGGCTCTGTCGACGCCTTGGTTCTCGGTAGTCGCGGTCGTCCACCGACGCGAGAAGGCAACGGCCATCAAACAAGAGCTTCGAGACGCGTTCGACACCAATGTCGTCGCTGCCTTCAGCCTCACAAAAGCTTACCTCGAGACGTTCCTTCCAGCCTCGGGTCAAAAGACGATCATAAACATCTCCTCCGCCGCGGCACAGGTGCACACCACGCGCCGGGTTGGATATGGATCCAGTAAGGCGGCTGTCGCACAGGTTTTGCAGCATTTCGCCGTGGAGCAGGAGCAGGAGCCGGATGGTAATCAAGTGCGGATCTTCTCGTTTCACCCTGGGGCATTCTACACGCCGGCCGTGGCGCAACACTTTACTAAGGATGAGCACAAATGGGACGATCTGACGCTGCCGGGGGATTTCGCCGTTTAGCTGGCTGGGCCAGAGAGCTCCTTTTTGCAGGGACGGCATGTCTGGGCAAACTGGGATGTTGACGAACTGATTGGATTAAAGGAGAGGGTTTTACAAGATAGGATGTTCCTCACAATTGGATTGGTAGTTTAGTTCGAATAGACGTTTGTAGGATATTTATCGGTATGGAGGATACTGCACTGTCTCCTTCTCTCACTCTTCCGCTTTCAGAGGAATATACTCATTCATACAGGAAAAAGGACAGAAATATACAGGAACAAATGATTCAATCTAACAAACTGGGAGCCATCAACAAGTAGTCCGCCTATTATCCTCCCCTCCTCTTCACAATACACCCAACAATACCCGCACCTTCCTCTGAGGCACGGGAACTACACCTTTTCCCTTGGGATCAGTTTGCAGTAAGCAGACGGCAATACAGTCCCACGTGCTGCATTTAACTCCTTAACATGCACCGCCTGGGGAGTGGGCTTCCCGGTCTCATCACAACTGCTCCAATCATACATGGCCACGGCATGAGCAATAATGATGTTTTGCTGCAGCTTCGCCCAGCGCATCCCTGGGCAAGGGTGACGCCCTCGACCCCAACCGAGGACTACAAATCGATCCGTCAGCATCGCCTTATGAACCGGGGTTATTATAAAGACCAAAAGTGGGACAGTCACTCACATCCATAGGCCTCATTCCGGAACTCTTCTCGCCCGTCCAGAAACCGTGCCAGGTCGAATTTCTTCGGGTCAGGATACAGGGTGCTACTAAAATTGACTTCGGTCGAGTTATAACAGACAAACGTGTTCCCCGGGATGACCTCATCGCTTCCTAGGATTAGGATCGGGTTAGACGAGACGTTCAACCGGGCCATAGAGAAGGATGTCCACATGCGGATCATTTCCTGGAGGCAGAGATCGATCAACGGGAAAGAGTTTTCCCAGGCATGCAAGGGGATCGAGGCGAGCTGATCCACCAGCGGCGCGTTCTTATCCGGTGAATACGCCGCTGCCGCGGCTTTGATGTCCGCATAGACCTTTTCCTGCCAGTCACGGTAAATAGACATGATGTTTAGCATCTGGCCGCCGATAATGCGGGAATTCGCCGGGGCGATAAAAAGCACGCTAATAAAGAACTCAATGATGTGGTCCACTTTATCGTTATAATCGAGCAGGATCTGGACGGGGTCGTTCGATAGCCAAGGACCGTTCTTCAGTCGCTTGTTCACAATATCCTTCATGAGGTTATAGAGGGCGAATCGCGCGTTGCGGCGCTTGTAGTACGACGACGACGGCAGCCAGGGGTAGCAGACATTATAATGGCTGAATGTACAGAGAAGAGCCTCCACATGGCGTCCAAATATTACGAGCAGCTTAGGATCAGCGACGATCTCATCGGTGCATAACAGGCGAACATCCTGCGTGAAGACAGTCTCCCAGCAAGACACGGATAGCTTCGTCACACGGGAAAGGCCCGCCATACCTACACAGGCCAGAAGTGAATGCTGATCGGTCTGATCAGCGCCCCGCTGACAAAGTCCAACGCCTCGTGAGTGAAGAACATCTTGCGGGCAGCCTCGCCAGTTACTCCAACCACATGGCGTTGCCCCAGCCAGAAGCTGAAATTTCCGGTTTTCGACTCCGCCGTGGCACTTTCCCACCAATTCCTGGCCTCCCTGTTAGTGCCGGCTCGTCGAGGTAAAGGACTCCTACTCACCATTGCTCGGTAGTAAATCCCAACGAGCCGATAAATGGTAACTTGTGAGACGTAAATGCAGGGGACTTTTAATACACTCGCGGGGTATAGGAAAGGAAAGCCAGGGCACTGAGAAGGACAGCTAGAACGGCAGCGGTTCCAAACTTCGCCCACTGGAAGTCTCCTCCGTCTGTAAATCTGGAAATCATCTGGAGATCCATCACGGAAGCTAAGTGTAGTCTGCCAAGTAGAGGACAGAGGATTGACAATATTGGCTTTATATGATTTAAAAAGCCGTTTATTTCTTGTAGTCTTGAGTCCAGTAAGTAAGCGGCACTCGGGGAATTGATAGACTGAACGCATGCAAGTCCTGGTTAGCGCGAACAGAGGCACAATCGGCGTCTCGGTGGATTCGCGTTAATTAGATAGGCTATGCCTGATCGTAAAACAGATTCCTACACAATAACAAAGGTCTCTGGGGGAACTTCAACACTAATCACGTCTGAATTATGCAAGGTTTAGAATCATATTCGGCCTTCAAAGGGTAAGTTGTTAAAACCCCCTCTGTGTACTTCAATGCACACATTACTCTACTAACTAAACTTCGCACCCAGCTGTATTTTGTTCTCAGCCATATACTTATCCAGTTTTGGTAGAAACTCCTTCATTACAACCGTATCAAACATCTCTTCAATCTTCTGCACCCTGTCGCCGAGTTCATTAAACCATAAGAAGACCGCATGCTCATTTCTATACGGCCCGAACGGGGTGTCCGCCTTGGTGAGGGCGTAAATAACGGCCTTGCCCCGCGGTGCGTCATGGACAACGTTATGGATATCCAGCTAGGTTATCTGGTATTAGCTGCTGGTTTCCGATAACAGAGGCTTTCTTCCTTACTGTGAAATTCGACATTAGGGACATGAGAACCGGAAAAAACTGCTCAGTATCCGGACGGGTGCGGACTGGTACCCCCGAGCTGAAAGGTAGTGTTTTCTGCGTGCAATCTTCGGACCAGGTAGCGAGAAAACCGTCCGGGGTCCATCCAGCCCATCCTTGGATAAATTTCTCCAGAGTTGACGCTTGGACTTCAGCTGGTGCAGGCATGGCTATAGGGGATATGGATGGTCGACGAGATATTAGTTACGTAGTCCGGCAGATGGATCATCTTGAATAGAATCTATGTTTTATATTATTTTATATACTTGCACTCAAGTTTCCACTCTCAAGGCTCGGGAGAAGCTTTCCGGTCTTTCTAGATTGTCCGATTGGATAGCAATCTCACCGCGGCCCCATGTTCATCGGTCGGTACGGGTGCAGAAAAGGAAAGTAATGCTTCAGTAGACCAACCAGGATGCACAACGGAGTACCCGCAGGGAACTAGGCCCTTCCATTTATATTGATGACGCCCAGACTTTGCATGTCGTAATAGCCCGTCTCCTCGTCGGCCGCCTCAACCATCGCGACCGCTAGGTCAAGATATGAGAGAGGGCCATCTTGGTCCGTCCGACTCAGCGCATGACCCCGCTGAATGTCGACCGACAAGGCACCCGGTTTAATGAATATACTGGTCAGCCAGTCTTTCTGCGCATGGAGCAGATTCTCCGTGACCACTAGACGCAGGACTAGACGTAGGACGCAGACCGGTGGAGGATGAACCGTAGGAGGGATGGGGCGTCATGAGAGAGCTGACTGTCGGTCGTAGCGGATGAAAGAAGTACCATATCTATATAGGTCTCTTAGTATGGGATATTTGTTTACAGTGATTAATTGGCAGGCCATTTCAGGTTCCAGTTTTAGACTATTGCTCTGGCGGGGCCATTTCCCTATATGCCGATATACATGCATGGACTAGGCGTATCGGACAGATTCCTCTGGCATCCTTTTCTTCCTGACTCCACAGATAGCAAGTATCTCGCGCCAAAAAAGCTGATAAATCTACTTCTTCAAATCGCTAAGCCCCATCAAATACCTCTGGAACTTAGGAACAAAGCTCTCTGATAGAAGGCTGAATCCATCATTTCCTCCAGTCTACAAACTTGGTCCCATCTTCAGAGAAAGACAGAAAGATCGCGTATTCGTTGGTCCACTTCTCGCCGGCAAAGGGCGTATCAGCTTGCGAAGTCGCATACACTGCCGCTGTGCCCCTAGCAGGGTCGTGCACAATTTCCCTGATATGGAGCTACTGGGCTGTGAGCTTTTCCTTTCCCTCACCAGTGTTCGGGTGCAAGGAGGGGCTGAAATCTTCCGATACAAGTAACGAGGAGGATACACCAATCTGAGAAAAAGAGCAGAATCTTACCTCCCAATTCCTCAAATTCTCCACGAGCCCGGGGTAAAACAAAGCAGCCTGGTCGCGCGACCGGAACGAACTTTCTCCCAACGACAGGGGGAGTAATCGTTGCTTGAAGTCATCGGACCAAAGAGCCATTGTATCCGTCGCACTACCCTTCCGCCATGCGGCCAGGAACTTGTCCAGTGTGGCGGCCTGTATGTTGGCTGGGGCAGGCATTTTCGCGGCTTGATAGTGGGAGGAAGAATCACAGGATGACTATGTTTTTAATATTAAGCTTCCGGGCCTAGGAAATTACAGTTCCTTGCGCGTCTGTTCCGCGGAGTATTTACTTTGCTCGGGATATTGAGTTGAGAATACTCCGAAGTAGTGTCGGGTGGGCGAAAGGAGCATTCGGGCCCGGTGAATTGCTCGCAATTAACCCGAAGTCAAATGGGGCTGGAGACTGGTTTAGGGCTAGGATTTTAGTGGGTTAGGTGGTTCTCTAGGGATAAAAGTAGGCTTTAGGGATAAAAAATAAGCTCCTACTGATCATCGATTACGGGGAAAACTAGTTCTTCAGATCCTATTAATTTCGCACTCTCTAGGGATCATAGTTCTCTAAATTCCTACTAATTTTTGTCTTACCTTCTGGTAAAGTTGCATAGCCAAGCCACTAGTTTTGAATCCAACCAAAGCTGAATAATGTTGAGGGTTAGTTTCTGGATTGTGAACCTGAACTGGACAGATCAGGGGTAGATCCAGGGAGTTGTGGACTGATGATACTACAACTTGTCGGGGGCCTGGGCCATTTCTGAGTGTCAAAGTGCAGACCACTAAGCCAAAAAGGGTCAACCCTCGATGACTAGAGTCATTTATATTATATATTATATATATATCTTGTCTAGGTCAGTGAAAACCGTAAGCTCCTTGCGTTCTTATTAGTTGTTGGTTGTAAAACATGGGCATGCCATTCTACCACCTAGGTATGCTATTTGGTGTTTCGAGGATTTCTTAGCTCTTAGGGTATCCATATGAACATCTAGGCTTGTACTGTGTTTCGACGAAAGCTCGCATAGTTTGCCGTGTTAGTGTAGCGGTAGCCATGGCAATTCCTTACTAGGGAAAAGGCAGTGGGTTTCGGAAGGAATAATAGGTTCACTCACTCGTCATGTTCATGATGGCAGTGCTGGGTGTGGACTAGAAGTAGAAAAATGGGCAAGGGGGAGACCGCTATAACGCGTATTTAATGATGGCTTGTTGCGCCATGAAAAGGTTCCAGGTAAGAAAAAATAAGGGCTCCTGGCACTCCCTGCAGTCACCTGCATAGGTTGTTCTTTGAAGGTTCTTCGTCTTTAGGTATTAGCTGAGTTTGTCATCAGGAGCAGTGATGTTTACCTTGCATATACATGAAGTCTTGGACATGACCTCATTCTCAACAGAGTGCGAAAATGCCAGTTCAGACGACGGAATTTAGATGGTTTTTACGAGTTCAGGTCCTGATTCAGCCTTCCCCTATATCAGCCATCAGGTGTCAGGCCATGATGTGGCTTCGTGGCACATGTGTTACGCCACTTGGAGACCCCTATATCAGGAAGTCAACCGGCTCCGGAACCACATCGGCTGTCAGGTTGGTTATTGATTCATTCTTCAACCTAGATTCTCAATCTCTAACAGCCAGGAGTTGCAACCAAGTGACAACATGAGGACAAGGATTTTCAAAACCATACTCCATGTACATGCGGTACTAGCCTCAAACCCAGCCTGCCATCAGATTTGGACTAAGTTACAGTCTACCTCTCATCTCTTCCTCCCAGAAATATAAGTAGACCCCCCCCTTCCCATTATTATAGTAGCTGCTACTATTAGAATTGGAATAGTAATAGGAGCCGCTACTGCAGACAATCAACTATTAGCGATTTCTTATACGATACCAATTGGCGTGCATATCCATTTCTCGACATGACCACTAGACCAAAAAGCCTCAGCTGGGCACTGGGTTGTTCTTGCAACGTCTTATACGTCAATAATAGCACATGTCAATCTACCTATTTATGTAAATTTTAAAAAAATCCATAACCTATATGGGTTTGGCGATGGGTCCAAATATTGGACCCATTAATGGGTTTTGCCGAAGTCTACTTCCGACTATCAGCTATGAGCTAGGACAGCAAAGCAATATATGCTATAGCTTCTAGAATAATCTTTAATCCTAAGTACCAAGAGCTCAGAGACCTAATATTATAACTTTAGACCTTCCCACCTGCGGCAGATTTAAATAAGCCTGCTACCGAAACAGAATTTCTAGATAAAGAATATCTTACAAGTCTTATAAAAGAATCTAGTATAGCCCGTAGCTCTTATTAACCCCTAGATGTAAGAAACCAAACTGAAAACAAACCACAAAGTGAGTTCCCAGTTATAGTTCCCTTTCCATTTTAGTACTCACCCCTCGCCGCTTTTTATTCAGCAAGTACCATAGACCTAAGCACGCCTTGAACAGCCTGAGGCGATCAGTGGAAGACTAAATAACGTAATTCCCGGCCGAGTGGGCCTCCCCAGGTGAGCGGGCAGATCTACAGCCCATATAAATCACTGCTTTTTTATACTCATATATATCCACAAATAGAGCAGATAATAATATACTAGAAAAGGTAGTAGGATTTGGGAATGAGCCGATTGCAGTCCTTGATACAGACCCCCTGGGACTTTTTGTGGCATAAATTGAGTGTGATCATGCATGGGCTCCAAGGAGACAAGGCATATATACTGGGACATGTATAATAGATCTGTGATAATTGCACTTTCGGCTTAGCCGCCGGGCGTTAATAAATTGTGTGGGTAATGCAAATGAAAGCAGTACGCCCGCATTCGCTGATCTTGCTGCCGAGGGAAGCAGGGCACGCATCAACGCAGAGATATACGCTCTCGCTGATAATCATCAGGTTGAAGGATTGATGAAGTTGTCTAAGCAGAAATTAAAACCCTATCTTGAGTTATACCGGACACCTCTCCCCACTCGGAGCTAAGCGACATTTTGTAGATCTGCCTACAGCATTTATCCGCTCTTCAACACCAGCAGCAGTTTCATGATATCTTGAGGACATTTGCATTTTTATACGACGTCTCGGCTTTGATGATGGAAAAAAGCGCTTCAGCTAGAACAGATACTATGGTACGCTTATTTGTCCATGAAGAAATGGAGGGAGGATAGTAGATGCGCAAATAAATAATATGCCCATGCAAATTTCCTTTTCATGGCACTCTTGATTCTGGGAAACCAGAGACAAGTCGGAGTGCTCTTTTCGGATAACATCATCCTCAATCAGACAAGGGAATGTTTCCTGTGCTTCGTGCTCATCGGTATCCTCCACGATTTGCCCTCCATGTTGAAGATTTCTTAGCTGATACTCGAGGTATTGTACGTACTTTTTTGTTTCTCTAGTATCAATTCTCAATTCTTTGCTCAATTCTCTTTGAAATTTAGAGAGTTTTGACCGAAAGTTCTCGACCTCCTCTGCTAGCCGGTAATCCCGATGATCTTCACTGCCGTATGTCTCGCTCGTTACTTTGTCCGTCTTTGGGAGAAGGTGAGAAGGCCACTGAACAGGCAAAACTTGAATGGTCTTCTGCCCTGCCTAGTTTCATTGGTCGCTCAGACAACGCACTAAATCTACTTATTACCACAATGGTTTTACGAGGAGCTTTGGGCTTGTCATGCGCTGAGGCGCCGACAGCCTCATGCACCGCACAGCCTCGTTCTCCTCCCTTTTAGGATTAATGCATAAATTAATTGATTTGTGTCTCAGTCTGATTTGTTCATTCCTACTGGAAAAATATCTAAGGTGGTCACAGCCCCCTTCCATCGCGGGGCTATGTCAATTTGAATGAGTCACAGACTTGGGATAAAAGGCTCCCCGTTTCTTCTAGTTCTGACTTTGGGTTTTCTTTCTTATAGGACATCTGGTACAAGTCTTTCTCTCTATTGCACCGGTTCGGAACAGAAAGCTGGGGTTTACTTCGTGGTATTTAAGTGTTCGGTTATCATGGAAATGATTCTGGGGGTAGCGGGGGTTGCAGGGCCTCCATTGTTGAGTCTTTTAAAGAAAGGAAGAAAGAACATCCAAGAGTTGAAGGCTTTGCTGAATAATGAGAGTGAAAAGGAGCTATTGGTTTCTGGCTTGAAGGAGATGATGGACAGGGCGAGGGAAGCACCGTTTCACGAGCATATTCCAGAACAGCATAGAAAGCTCTACTACTTACTTGAGAGAACATGTACGGAGTTGGATAAGGTTATGAACGATATCAAAGAGGAATCTCACCATCGTTTGCCCCCATTGGGGAAAACCTGCCGGTTGTTTAAGTTGCAGTCTAAATTTGATTCCATTGTCAAGATCCTTGACCTGCCTGGAAGCATGCAGCAGTATATGTGGGTTTCTTTTCTTTTCTTTTTTCTTTCTCAATTCTTATTCCTAGTCGCCCTCATTTCTTTTTGTAATCCTTGAGTTACTGTGAGGAGGGATTACTGAATGACGAAAATCCAGTCGATATTCACGCGACGTGAGTATGGAAGACCCTACATTTGACATGTCAAAAATGAGAGGAGCAATCAGCACTGTTTCAGGAGATCTTCAGGATCTCAAGAGACCAATCCATTCGTCACAGCCTGAACGATGCCAGAAAAAGAAACCCGTGAAGACGTTTCGAATCCAGAAACCGCGGGCAAAACGTCCCAATGCCTATTGGAGATCTAAAGCATTCGATACGTGTATAGATCGCCGAAAAGCGGGAAACAGGTGTCTCAATTGCGGATGGTTTGGACATTGGGAATATAGTTGTCGCGGCGCTTGCGGTAAATTGTTCGTAACCGAAAGCGCAACATCTTTGCGTCTAATGCTGACGTCATACCTATTTTTCAGGCAACAAAAGAAATCATACCGTGTCTGATTGCTACAGCGAAGATGTGCTGTGCTGGCGCTGTAAGTTTCTTCTGGAATTGATGAAGCAAGCTAATTGTGAGCTCGGGTAGGTAATGAGGGCCATTTTGCGGGTGACTGTTCATGGAAAGGTTCTTATCGCTGATCAAGATCATTCGGAAAAGAAATGATAAGAACACACCTACCCATCTACTATCTCTCCCTATCTCTGAACAACTGAAACCGGTCAGTTCCGTCATTTCGTGCTCCTTGTAGTACTTTGATGCTGTCATCTTTTTCATGAATTCGTGTTTAACTTGTCAATTGAAAGACTTCACTGTATAAATTAAACCACATAAGTGGCCAGTAACACAGTAGCAACTCCGGGTAGAACGAGTCGTGTAATAATGTCATTAATATCATAAGGCTGCCCAGGGAGCGATGAGCCGTGTCGTCATGATGTCCAAAAAGCCCTGCCTCTGTATATTCAAAGAGTAAAACAATACTCAACCCTCGTAATCACCGCGCAGATGCTCCATCTAGTTTGCAGCAGGGTTATCACGAATGTCATATTCGCTGCTATTCTACACCTCATGAACCAGAAAATGCTCATGGGCCTTGGTACCGCGTCGTACATTGCGGCCTTCTTGCTCCTAGGCTTCATGAACGCCGAGACGTCATATTGGGCTTTTGTGTTTCCGGCACTCATCCTTCTTGCTGTCAGGGAGGATTTACATTATATATTGCGAACGTAAGTCCAACTCATCTACTTCAGGAGTAGGCTGTATTTAATCTGACGGGGCCAACCCCAATCCATATACTGCAGATCTATGTGATGTCTTCACTCCCTCAATCACACCAATCCATTGCCGGTGGGATCTTTAGCACAGCTACTAAGATCTTGTCGAATATCGCTTTGGGCATTGCGACTTCGGTGTATACCTCGATGGACGAGAAAGTCGGCTCTAAGAGCGCCGAAGAGGACGTCATTCGGCCGTATTTGGCTGTTTCTTGGTTTTCGGATGCGACGGCCGGCGTGGCCTTCTGCTTCTTGCCGTTCCTGAAGGTGGGAAAGCAGAATGAAGGTGCAGCTCAGAAGGGAAAGAGCGAGGAGTATGGGGGAATAACGCGAGATGATAGCAAGGGGAGATGCGAAGCTCGGGTGGATAGTGTGTAGAATGCAGAAGCGGGCTTTGGCTATAGAAGACTGTAACTGTCTGAGCTTTGAGCCCGGTTCAAAACGAATATACACTATTGTATGATAATGGCGTGGATGCGCTGGTATAGAGGGTCTAGGTAAGCAAGACCGCAGACTGATTCACACAATGTTCTCTACTGAAGTGCTCTCCATAAAGTACAATTATAGACTCCATAATAGCGTTTGAGGATAAATGAACACGGTTTCGAGGTCTTCATCTGCTCGACTTGCTGCCTCCCAAGTCTGCTGTGATATCTCGAGGTACGAATATCCCAATACCGCCTGTCATTCCCCTTGCTCAGCTACAGGAATACGGGATTCATACTGAAAAGTTGGCTTTACGGAGAGCTGGGAGAATAGTGATCGGCTGTTTTAACTGTGACCTTTCCATAAACCCGTAGATAACCGTGCTTGATATGGATATACGACTACAGCGATTGCAAACAGAAAGAACATCAACTACGTACGCTACAACTACGACTACGATTACACACGACAAAAGCAAATCATCATCTACGGCTTACGGCTTACTCTCTACGCTACGCCTACAGCTACGAATCTACGGTCTACTACGGTCTATATCTACGGTCTATATCTACGGTTTATATCTACGGTCTATATCTACGGTCTATATCTACGGTCTACTACGGTATATCTACGAAGGTGCACGCACCTGGGGAAGAGGAAGAAGGAGAAAAAGAAAAAGAGAAAACAGAGGGAGGACCGGTATTTATAGGGATCTTTCTGGGTCCTTTCCTCACAACACCAACAACAACAACAACAACAACAACAACAACAACAACAACAACAACAACAACAACAACAACAACAGCCAATGAGAAAACAGGGAAGCTGCGATGGCCTCACGTCCACCCTCTTTGGTCGTCCCCACGACAACAACGGACACATTATGCAAATCATAGCAGGTGTTGTGCATGGAACACCAGCAGCACACTACCACCATGCTTTCAAGATTGAAGAATGTGGTCTGCCTACAAGTGTTATGATGGCCTACTTCTTCTCTTCACATCTTGATTTTGGATTTTCTTCAACTACACTATGTATGAGAGTCCATGTCATACTGGATGTGAGATATGCCTTTCTTTCCCCCCTCTCTTAGTTCTTGTCTTTTCATACCAGTCGTGCCAGTTCTCCCATCATTCTCAACGACAGTACAATGATGGTACTAACAATCACCGGCAAAGAACCCTTAGGCTGCACATGGGAGGACCTCGACGCCAGGCCAGCAGAAGAGCCCAATACTAGAAGTTTCAAAAGGGGTAAGGAATACAGAAATAGAGTCTGTTATCGTCCTTCAGCCCGGTACGCTTTCAGGGACCAGGGTGAATCTGCACTGGAATCTGGGATACTGCCTTGTCGATGCTTTCCTACCCAACCTCATACCTTACGCCATCGTCTCTCAGTCGGATTCCTCACGGGATTTGGGATCTCCACACAAAGCTTGCCAGAAGATAGAATACCCTTTATAGATCTTGCTTACTCCATTATAAATCTAAGTATGAGTTCACTATCGTTGCCCACGTCAGTGGTATATTGACAGCCCTTTGTATCGGAATGGCTTAAAAAAGTCTAGTGCATTAAACTCGCAATGCTAACAACTATACACAGTAACCACAAACACCAGGCTCATGCATGCTAATCAAACCAAAAAGAAACACCAAAAATATCTATAATAATGAACAATAACCATAGCGATACCTCTATTCCAAAAACACCGTAGGGACACCATATATGACCGGCGCAGCTCCATTCAGATACTTCAACACACAAGCTTTTCTAGACAACGACACAGCCTCGTCCAATGTCTTCCCACTGCCTGAACCCCTGCTTCCTTCTCTGCTGATAAGGCCCCATTCTTCGAAGGTGGATTTGGCGAATCGATCAATGTCCTTGTCTGTCACGTCCCAGAGGGTGGCTACGAGCGCCGGGCTTCCCGCTTGGAGGTAGTTCATCGGGGTGCCGTAGGGTTCGTATTCTCCGGCCTCGGTCAAAGCGCCGCTGCTGCAGCCCATCAGGAAAGTGACTGCGCATTGGTCAAGGCGCTTGATGGTTCGACCACGAATGTACTGTGCGCCGCTGCCGTGACCGAAGTAGAGGAACACGCTCTTGGTCTCTAGACCTTCCTTGAATTCGTCCTCGGTTGGTTGGCGTTTAACGATGCCGGTCCAGTTGTCTAGAGAGGAAAGACCCCTCTCGAAGGTGGTTTCCGTTGTTTGCAGATCTCCTGTGGGGTTGAGGATGTAGATTCCATTGTCTCGCTTGACACCTAGGCCAAGGTCAAGGTTGGTGGCGCCTTCGTTGCGGAAGCGGAGGATTCGATCGCGGAGGCATTCCAGGGATGGGACGCGGCAGACGGGTAGACCTTGCAGGGAAGGGAGAGACTCCCACGGGAAGAGATGGAGGGATTTATCCAAGACTAAGACAGTATGATTCGGGGCTGGCTGGCCATGTCCATCGTGAACGGTCTCGTGATAACCTCGGAGAGCATCAAGGGTTTCAACCACCATCATATCGAAATCAATCTCGTCATATGCGTTACGCTCTCCTTGAAATTGGAGAATGTCCACAACGAAATAGAGAAGATCCATCAAAGTGTCTTCGGGATCTTCCTGCTCGCCCAAGTCCTTGATTCCAATGAACAGCTCGAGAACATTCGGGTGCAACGTCAGCCGGGGACCCTCTTCTCGGCGACCCTTCTGGCGCGACGGAAGATGCTTATCCAGGATGTTGTGGAACGAGGTCGCAAATCGTGCCAACGGGGCAGTATCATGAGGCACGGGTGAGAAGATGCCCCGGAACCCTCCAAACCAGACATTTTCAATGTTCTGCAACAGATTCTCCATTCGAGCGTCAAGGGCCTCGCGGTTTTTCCACCAGTCCTTCTTCGATTGCCGGTCCGTCTGAGCCTTGGCTGCATGGGCACTTTCGTTTGCAAGTTTGATAAGTTCCTGCATCTCCTCTCTGCCATCTTCAAAAGTGAATTGCTCTTCCTCGTCCTCCGAGTTGCCTCGCTTGAGAGGGAGGCGGAGAAGGAAGGGCGAGCGGTCTCGGTGCAGCCTCGAAACAATGAATTCGCTACAGTCAGCGCTCAGAGACAGCGAAAGAACATTCCAACTCGCGGGCAGAATGTCGACGTATTCCTTGGTGAAATTGGAGCATGGATCATCGTAGAGCTGGAATGTTTCTTTCGAGGATGAGGGCCAAAGAAGAGGGTCGCTCAAATCCGCCAATTGCTTGTCGATGCTGATGGCAACGTGCTCTCTAGCGAATGCGCCAATCCGGCCAATTTCTGCAGGGGTTAGATTGTATTCTTTAATATAGAACCAAGGAGGCAAGCTTACCATTGACATTAGCGGGGGATAACGACAGCGCTGGAGCTTCATGCGAAGTAACATGAGACAACATCGAGATTCGACTCATCAAACGGGACGCGGCATGGCTGTCGAGCGTGGATCCTAAAGCGGTGGCTGTGGAGAATACATTATTCAAACAATCACCAGCCTTAGACAACATGACCCTGAAGTCTTCGGTCGCTTTCAGGGTCCGCGAACGTGCACCCCTGGTAGGTGCTCTAGGTCTCTTCGCGGTAGCGGTTTTGCCAGAAGCTTCTTTGGGTGCTTTAGTCGGTGATTGCAAAGATGGCAAAGAAATAGTGGATTCGGGTAGTACACAGTATACTGCGTGTGAGGCGAAGTGGCGTATAGCGTCGGCAAGGAAGTGCTCACTTTCTCCAATGTGGAGAGAGATTTGGCTGTCTCGTGAGACTGCGAATTTACGAGCGCCATCGAGCAAGGTCGAGGCCTTCTCGAATTCACGCATCGTACGCGAGCAAGACGCTTGTTGTCGGAATATGTCGCTCTTCATGTGTGACAGAGTAGTGGACTCAGTTACGGACGGCTCAGGGGTCGAGGCAGAAACCTTCGGGGCGCTTCGAGAAGATGCCGTCGCTGTGCGCGTCCTCCGCGTTGTCGTGGTCGTGGTTGTCGTTTGTCTCGTCGTCCTTCGGCTGCTGGGCCGAACTTGAAGCTTGTCCATCTTTTGCTCCAAGTCCGTGGCATTGGAAGACGTTGAAAAAACGTCCGAGGTTTCAGAGGCAATAAAACTAGCCATGATCTTATCCGCATCGAGAAGAGATCGCAGTTCGTATTTGTGGTTTCCCTCTGCCCTGTGAAGCGCAGCCAGACCCATGTGCAAAGAAATCAATTCGATGCTGCTTTCTAGCTCCTTGGATAGCACCTCGGCGGCTTGCAATAGCTCTCGACCCTCCGAGACATGTCCTCCATAAATCCAATGGGATCCAAGCTGCGCTTGAGAAGCAATCAAACGGACATTCGCGTTCAGGGTCTTGTTAACTTTCAAAGCCTGTTCGCCATAGTAGATGGCGTCCTGGAAGAGACCATGGTGAGCTGATAGGCAGGAAAGATTCAACAAAGATGTGTGGTGAGAGCCAATGTGAGGCCAGAAAGGGGCACCCTGCGAGTAGCTCGTAGAGCCAGTCGCCTGGGTTACATCCAGCTTTGCCATTCCTTCCACCACAGTCTCGAGCTCGGAGTTCTCGCTGCTGGGAAGACTCTTGTCTTGCTTCCTTTGGGCGATTTTCTCGACTTTCGCCCAGATCCGACAATTCAGCCTGACAGATAGTTTGGCAAAGAAAAGGGCGTCATTGGTGGAGCCTTGAGCGAACGATAGGCGGGAGTTCATAAAAGCTGCGTCCGCCACTAATCGTTCCCAAGCGATCTTTGTCAGAACTGAGCAGCTGTTCAGATCCTGCTTCTTCTGATTCTTTTCGTACAGAACCCTTGCCGCCGACAGAATGGCTGCTGCCTTCTCAGTGTCCCCCGTCTCCAGCAGGTAGCCCACTCGCGCGAGACGATGAGACAATGTTGCTAAGCAAGAGACCTCATTCTGGGTCAGGCATTGTTCTGCACGAACCAAGAGACCGTTTGCCTTTGTGCAATATCCAAGTCGACAGTATTGCAGAACAAGACGCGAGAGAATGACAACGGCTTCGGAGAAGTCCCCGGATTCTTGCAACTCGTTGACACGAAGGATCAGTTCAAGAGCAGAAAGTTGGAGTTTCCACAATCCATGAATCTCAGTATAATCCACCACCGCCTTCATTTGAACCAGACAATATTCCACATCTCCAACATATTGAACAAGGGATTTCCAATCGTGGCAGTTTCGCATCATAGATGTCCATGATGATATCACATGGTCCAACTGATCGGGTCGCAAATCGCCTTGGTGTAGGCCCAGAGTAAGTCGAACCGAGTTCTTCAGGTGGGTTGAAAATGTGAACAGATCTGTGTCCTCGCCGGGTTCCTCGTTTTCGATGCCCTCGGTGGCTTCGTCTATTAATTGTTGCAGGAGCGATGGTTCCAGGGCGCTCGGGCGCTCCAACGACAAGCGAAGTCCGCAAAGTACCACACGTAAACGGCGAATAGGGTTGGTTTCAAAGGAGTAGATGTCGAGAAGTTTCGAAAGGAGAAGGGTGCAGGTTCCTCGGAAGACTTCATCATTCGTAGCGTAGATGTGCAACTCGGTCAGGATCCCCATTTGCCACTCCAGAATATGGCCTCGCACTAAGGGTGTTAATGTCTCGTCATCGAAGACAGAAACTCTTGATTTTTTCGCACGTAGCTTCACCTTGAGGAGTGTAGAAAGAACCCGTCCTACCATGAAGCCATTGCTCTTCGGATCCTGACAAGCCCGATGAGGAAATCCGCTAGAAGCCTCAGAAACGATTTGCTCCAAGGTCCCGCTTTCAATGTGCTCTCTGATAGACTGGCAGAATGCCTGTTCCGATTCGGCACTCATATTCCCTTCCATGTACACATGTGCTAGGCGTTCGTACTTGAGAGCAGCAAAGCCGGCGTTACGCTGGGCAGGTAAACAGGGAGACAGCAATTTGGCGGACTGTTTCAAAAGCGGTACAAGATCGCGATAACCCTTCCCAGCTTCTTTTTCCTTTAGGTAACGCGTCCAGAAAAGATTGGACAATTTGACAAATCCCATCCCAATCTGCTCAATCAACGATGAATCAGTCATCTCGGTTGAGTCAATCACTGTCAGGAGCCGTTGGCAATCCGCCAAGCTAGAAAGAATATCCTCCCAAGCAGGCCGCTGGGACATAACGGACAGTTTGCCAACGGCGATTGCAGAATCCACGGCGGCCAGCGCAATGCTCTGGCAAGTAGACACGCGCTTGGAAAATGTCTCATGCTCCTTGGAGTCGTCATCCTCCGATGGCTGGCGGCCGATATAGCGACGCAAAAACCTCAGGAAACCGGCCAAAAATTCGTATACTCGGGCTGCAATGTCGCTATCTTCCGCTTTCCTGCTCTGTTGTTTCGAAATCAGGTCGCCAAACCAGGCCATCGCGTACTTCTTCAACCGGGCTGATTCGACAAGCAATTCATCGAGATCGCCGGGGCTACCCTTCAAGGACATGCTCAAGGCGGCGGTAGCTTCGGACACAGCAGTCGAAATGTGGGCCGACGAGAACTTCTTCGATTTCCTGAGACCTTCAAAATACAGGAATCCGATCTTGCAACGGACGGTGGCCAGCGAAAGAGACTGCATATTCGAGAACGGGGTCAGAGATTCCGTGAACAGCTGCAAGGCTTCGTCAAAGCATCCGGCTTCCTGAGCGAGCTGTCCTAACATTGTCGCAATCTTAGCCACGGAGAAGTTGTCTTTCATGTTGGTCGCCATGGTCTTCGGAGTTTTTGCGACCGCTGACTGTAGTCGAACAATAGTCTTGTACATGATCGCGAATTCGGTCTTCTCGATTCCTTTGTTGTGTGTGAAACTGGCAAGGTAACGAGCCAGAGGATCCCAGACTTCCTTCCCATCATCGCATTTATGTCCGGAAATGTTCCAGCTCATGCAGCGAATTTCCATCGATAGCAGCTGCAGGGTCAAAGAGGTGATCGGTTTTAGTCGGTCCTTCGCGGCGACGCCATCGGTAGATTTCGAGGAAGAGGAGGATAACGACAGGACCGTGTTCGATAGAAGTTGCAGTTGCACTGCCGCCTTGTCCTTGGCGAGGGTGCCATTCTCCATTGCCGCTACTATGATGTTTGCAGGGCTGCTTGAACTGGACAATTGCAGCGACGAGGCAACCTTCTGTATCGTCGAAGCTTTCTTCTCGGACGCAATGAGCCGCATGGCATTGGATTGAAATGAAACCAGTAGTCCCATCATATCCTGAGCCTGGGTGAGGTTGGAAAATGCGATCAGATCCGACACGCGTTCGGTCACTGCGTCCTCCGGCCCTTCTTCGCTCTTCGTCGTCTTCTTTCGTGTTGTAGCCTTGCTGTCCAAATATTGCTGGATCCTCCGCTTCAACCCCCTCAGTTCCTTATATGCCATGTCATTCAGTCCTAGCGAGAGATACCTCCCCGCCAAGACGCACGCGCCCTGCTCGAGTTGCACATTCGGGGTTGCGTTGTCCTGAGTGCCCTGCTCAAGCTTCAATGCCCTTAGCGAGGACAGCGCCATTGTCGCACACTCCGATATCGCCAGTAACCCCGCGTCTGTTGTCTTTTTCGGCGATTGACCAGGGGATGTCGACCCGCGAGACCGGGACTCGTCGCGTTTGGAAGACTGTAATTTCACAGCATCCGAGAGTGTTTTCAACGTTGCGTTGAAGACTTCCGTCGCTAATACCTGCTTCTCCTGGTATGATAGACGCGATGCATCCTTCTCCGCTAATGTGTTTAGCACGGCATCCCGCCCGGCGACCTTCGCCCTTGTCGTTCCTGTCGAGGCCTTCGTGCGTGTTGTACTTGTCGCAGCGGTCTTGGTGGTTCTGGGTCGTCGAGTCGACGTCTCGATCTTCGTATCGAGGGGGGATTTGGATGCAGGTCCGAAAAGAGTTTGAAGGGTCAACACCGTGGCATTCGAGCATGCCGCAGTCGACCGGACGGCCAGTTTCACCGATTCCACAGAGGGATCGGGTAGAAGGTTCGTGACTGTCATTAGGACAATATGCCGGTGGCTGTGAATAAGAAACGGAAAACAAAAATCAGCGTATGGTCGCACTACCCATCCGTAACCAGCATTGATGAGGAACGGGCAGATTCGAGGCTTCAATTGTCTGGTCTGTGTCTTGTTAGGGAGAGAGGCCCGACAAGCCATCGTTCGCCGTAAGCCAAGCCCAACTTGCGTTGTCGCAGCAACGCCTGACAGCACTAGTCCTGGGCAGGTTAGCGCGCCAAGCCCTCCGACTCTCCGATCTTTTTGCCGCCTTCAAGCAGCCAGCGGGAATCGATAGAGAACCAATTCAACATCACATTCACATTTCTCTCCGACACACACCCCCTCCACCGATATGCGATCCTCCCCTCTCCAACTACGGCACCTCGCCAATGCCCTCCTAGCCCCTCGGATAATAGCCCCTACCGTCCGGGCCGCCTCCACACCCCTCCAATCTCGTCTATACTCCACCTCCACATCCCGAGTGATTCCACGCCTCGCCCAACGCTCTGTATGGACGTCCTTAATCCCGCGGTTTCTGCGCGAACGCAGCAAAAAAGACCTCAAGTCGGAATCGCCCGAATCGAAAGAATGGAATCCCGCCAGTTTCTACATCATCATCTTCATCCTGATCGGCTCGCAGGCCATTCGCATGATCGCGCTCAAGAACGACTACAAGGCATATAGGCGGACGACGGACGCGAAGATCATTCTGCTGCGGGAGGTGGTTGAGCGCGTGAAGAACGGGGAAGAGGTGGATGTGGAGAAGTTGTTGGGGACGGGCGATGCGGCGAAGGAGAGAGAGTGGGATGAAGGTGTGTATACACTGAAAGTTTACTTACGGGCGTTGGGGCTGTCTAGCTGACGAGGCTTTTTCTACGATCTAGTTCTTCGGGAAATCGAGGCGGAAGATTCGTTATGGCATCGGAAGAACAGAGACGCGGACAAGGAGCAGGAATCGCAGTCGCAAGAACAGAAGATGCAGACGGATTTAGAAAAGGAGCCCGTGGTGCCTGCGGAAGGAAGTGGGAATACAGAACCCCCGGCAGGCAGTGCCTCGAGGCGGAAACTCAACTTCTTCTAAACATATATACCGGCTTTCTTATATCTCGATGGCCCTTCTAGTCATGTGTTCTATGTCCTTGCACATCGGAGATGATCCCGATATCGCATTCGATTCTCGTTCCAAGACTTATTATTGGGTGAGTCGTGCTCAAGCCATAGCTGGGCTGTGCATTTGGAAATTAACACTTTCTTCTCAATAGAACCATCTCGATCAATTCTTAGCAGGCGGCTAGGGATTGGTGAAATCGCCCTTCTTCTCTGTACATAATACCATACTTTAAGGCCTGTTCCTTCTGGGGGATACGGTCTTTGGCAAATACTTCATGTTCATTCAAATTTACTACATTGTATGATACCCACAGCGTCCCATGTGGACTACTTGGAGATTCATGGTCGGCACAATCAATATTCAATTTAGACAACGATTACCAGTATCTGAGTGATACTTATTTTCTGTACCGTTGACTTTCCGTTGAGCATGGAAGCATGACGTGTGTTCGAAAATATGTACAAGATCTCACAGCAGCCCCAAATATCATAAAACTTATACCGAAATTAAATCAATTTAGCATCTAATCATTTTCAAGGAGAAGATAGTAAACAATAGTACAATAATGTTCACAAGTAATGAAATAAAACACTCTCACCAACCCAGGGATTGTTGAAATAAAGATGGAAAGTCTAGGACATTCATGCAAAATGGGAAAGATTCTCAAACTTATATCCCTCCTCCTAGTCTATCCGTCATTTTTGTTACAATATGCAAAGGTGGTTCCTGTATGGACACGGGAAAAGCAAGGGAATAAAGAAGCCGAAGGATGGTCTATCAAAGCCCCCTAACCGAAACCCAAGGAAATCAAAAAAACGAGGGATGGATTGTATAAGACACAAGGTATTTCCAAGACAGAAAACAGACAAAAAATCAACAAAATGGGATCAATTCATCGCTAGTGAAAGTACAGGGTCATGCGTTGTTTATTGCTTGGCGGGTTGAAGGTATTTGGGCCACTTCTCGAGCTTAGGTATCGTGGTGCGGCCGATGTTCTCGTCGAGGTCGAGAATGAGTTTCAGGGCGTTTCGAGATCGGAGGTAAGGGAGAGGCGCCTTGGCGGTCTGAAGGCCGACGCCGGGCTCGACCTGTCCGGCAGGGGAGACTTCGCCATGTCCGGGCATAGGAAGCCAGTTCTGGAGCAGCTCGTAGGCGGCGAGGGTGAAACCGAACTGGGGAGACGAGCGGATGATACGGGCGGGTCCTCCCTTGAAGAAGGCCTTGAAACCCTCGTCCTTCAGGATGGTCGAGGCGCAATGACGCAGGCCGGTGTATTTGACATCACCCTTGCGGGCCTCGACCTGCAGACGGGTCTTGATAACGTCGCAGGGCGTTGTCAGGTAGGCGGCAGGCATACCCGCGATGGCACCGGCGGTGAGCAGCTGCACAATGCCGAGCTTATGGGTTTGGGTCTCGCCGAAGAAGTCGGACTTGAGATGAGAGTAGGTCGGGAAGTAAATGGCGGAGAAGGGCACTGTTCGCAGGATTTAGTGACGGTTGGGGGAAGTGTCGTCATGTTGTACTCACCATCACGGAGCAGGCAGGCGCTCGCTCCCTTGTACAATCCCATCAATCCCAGGTTCTTGACAATCCAGAGGGCCGATCGGCGAGGGGCACCCTCAACCGTTTTTGCGATCTCGCCCTGGACCTGCAGACGAATCTTGACGATTTCCAGAGGGTTGGTGAAGATCTGAGTGATTGATTTGCATTAGCCGATATCAAAATATCCGCGCGCACTCTAGAAACTTACGACTTGACACGCTCCGGCGGAACCACCGGCGAGAATCTCGTGGCCGTACCAAATCTTCCCATTCTCCTTGTTCGAAAAGTGCCCACGGACCAAGTCGTTGACAGTGAGCTTGATGGCCTTCTCCGGGGCAACACCGATGAGCTGAGGGACAACTCCAGAGTACAGACCGGTGAAGCCCTCATTGCGAATGACCTTCCGTGCGCAGTCCAGGGAGTTGTTGTACAGCCTCTGGCCAACATGCGATGATCGTTGATTCTGCATACGGGTCTTCACCAAGTCAATGGGGTAAACCATGAAAGCACCGAAGGCTCCCGCCAGACTTCCGAGCGCGAAATGGTGGACCGACTCGAGCACGCTGTACATGATGGACTTGGTTTTGTCCGCGGCCTTGTGCGCGGCGCCCGATGCGGCACTGACGGCCTGTCCGGCGACCGCGATCGGCATGCGCCACGAAGCGTCAATGACCTTGGCGAAGTCCCTCTGGGAGAGTCTTCCCGAGGGCGCATCCAGACCAGCAAAGTGGAACAAGATATCGGCCTCCATGGGAGTGAACAGGGAAAAGCGGGTGACGCGCGCGGCCTCGTTCAAGAAATCGGAACGCGTGATCTTGCCGTCGTCGCTCTTCAGGGTTGCCTCACGCACAATGAGATCGATCATGTCCATCTCGCGCATGACGTTCTGGAAAGCGCGCACGGTGGAATAGGAGATCTTGGTGCCCGTGGAGATGTTGCACAGGCTGGGGAGGTTTTCGAGGACGTAATCCGACAGCTTGTGTTTTGACGTTTCGAGGATGATGCGCTGGAAGTCCTCGGGGTCGATGTAGCCATCGCCATCCTTGTCGAAGACGTGGAAGGCCTGGCGAATGCGCTCACCCTGCAAGCCTCGCAGCATCTGCGCGAATTGAGGGTAGGTCATATCGTGTCGGCTCTTGGTCCGTCCGGTGTACAGGGAAGCCCATTCCGAGTTCCAATCAAAGGGGATGCTGTCTTTATCCTTGTTCTGGTTATAGAGGTTGTGGAAGGTTTCCCACTTCACGCTGCCCGTGCCATCCGTGTCGAACAGTCGAAAGGCAATCTCGTATTCCGCGTCCGGTTTGGCCAGCAGGTTCTCGAAAGTCGACCAGTCTGCGAGGGACAGTTTGCCGGATCTTCGCTTGTCAGCGACTTTGAAAAGAATTGCGTAGTGTTCCCGCTTGATTTTATGCTGTTGAAAATTGTTCACATTAGCGAGGGAGTCATCAACCGCGATGACAGATCAACGCGGAACGGCCAGGCAACGGCCCAGCGAGCTGCAACACATACATAATCCTCATGTTTGGGGGCAATAGCCTCGACGAAATCATCTTCCGTCATGAACAGCTCCCCCGTGGCCTCGTCCTTGCGCGCATGGCGGTGGAAGTTGGCCTTGGCCTGCTGCGACGGCTGAGGCTCGTCGGAGGTGCCCATCAAGGACTCCTTGACTGCGTCCTTCGTGATAGCCATTGTGAGGTGATAAGAATCAATCTATCCAAAAAACGATCTATCCAAGGCGCTGAACGACCAAAACGACAACCCACGAGAGGGAGGAACCCGACAGAAGGAATTGAAGGAGTCGGGGGGCGTGACGAGGACGGGGTTATGAAGGGGTTGGGATAAGGAAAAGTGTGTGGAGAAAGGAAATTAAGAAAAATGGGGGGTCCGAATGACAATAATAATAATGGAATAGGTTTCGATCTGGTCAGCTCTCCGAATCCAATTAATTCTAAGGGCGATAAATTTGGAGATCAAATGTCTACAGAGTTTTTTTTTGCCTTTTCTTTTTTTTACGTTTCTCTCCTACTGCATGCCGTAATTTGCCTTTAACAGATCCCAGGATAATAATAGGGCCAGCTAAGTATTATTCTTGGAAAGAAAAGAAAAGAAAAGAAAAAAACACCACGAGTGACCGGGCCAGACGCAGCCTCACCGCCCCTGGAATGCGTTAAATTACCCGGTGAGCATCTCCGTCTCTCTGTCTTCCTGTCTTGTCAGTCTCGGGCTTGGGGCCGACCGAAACAACACTCGACCATCCAGGTTCCTGGCATGTCCGCAGCATCTTCTTCAGTATGACGGACTTATCTCCGCGTCCCTTACCGAGTCAAGATTCTGAAGATGTTCGTGCGCGACCGTCAATTATTATTGTGTTCAACAGTTGGACATGCAAAGTCAAACAAAGGCCGAAGTCTGGTACAGGGCCACATGCGGCAAAGTCCGGAACGACCATCCAGTGATCGCAGGCCGCGGACCCCTGGGAGGCAAATCGGGGCATCTGTTCCAGTCTTCCAGAAGGTTGCCTGCATAAAGGAGGCAACTAATATTAGTAACCGAGTCTGGGACTCGACTTGCAGTTGCTTCCAGACCGCCTACTTCGAGTGTTGCTGCCCGGCAAGTAGGGTCGAAATGGATCTTTCAGGGTGATAATATGGTGATAATAGCATAACATGTGGCCTTCTTCTTTCTTTGTCTTCTTCACATGGTATCTGATATGAAAGTTTCGCGACTCCCCAGAGATTTCGGGCCGACGAGCTGCGGTCCAAGAGACGCTCCGTCTCCGGTGGGGAGAAGCGGAGCGCGTTGGAGATGCGGCCTCAGGCAGAGCCCCGGTATCGCAGCTTCTCCTGATCTCCTCATCGGCGGTGCTCCGACTTGGTATACTCTAGTAGGTATTATTCTATAGATAGATCTCTCCGCATGGTATTTAAATTACAAAGCATGAGAGTAATCGTACTGTCTTGCACCTTATGTACAGTAGGTACTCCGGAGTTATACTTTTCATAATTAGACTACCTGCCAACCACCAAGATGCCCCCGTCAATATATGTACACACAAAGCTCTCTCGGACATCCGCCGAACAGAAGGAAGCCAAGCCAGGCCAACGAAAGCCTTCCCAGCCTTATTCTGGGCATCTGACAGAATGATGCAATACGGTCTGTTATTTATTATTTTATGCAAGGTCATCCTCACCAGCCTTGATCTGTCGATGACTCGGTCCTAAACCGGACGGAGAACAGGTCTGTATCTTGCGCTTACATTTACCTAATACATAACTAATTAATTAGTTAGTACCTAAAAAGTGCCTCACTCGAGCTTTATCTAACCCTTCCTTGAACCATACCCAGTCGAGCATGTGTATCCGACTGGGATTTGCACGATTATTGTGACTGGATAATTCCCACTTGCTACAGAGTACACAACTCTATATTTAGTGCGGATAGCCAGTCAACAACAACTACTATATAGGACCATTACTTCTATTACCTGTCCACGATTCACGCAAGTTGCCCAGAGTCTAGACACTCGTCTTTCCTTGCAAGGTCACGTTCGCCAGACTTGTCAAGTCCCTTTGATTGGTGTCCTGCGCGCGCCAACGCCGCCTGCAATGCAGACTGGACACAAAATACCTCATCGCAATGCATGATCTCCCCTTATCCCGTCCTTGGCATCCCGACATTCCTTGGCGAACTACATCACATTTTCAAGTTTTCAACCCTCGCGCTTTGGAACCTCTTATTTTGCGAAAGGCGAAAGTGCCTCAACGAATGGTCTGGCCCAACGGAAAAGGGTCCAAACGCAGAACTTGTTAACTCCCTAGACTGCTTGAAACTAACGTCTTCTGCAGGATACTCGCTGTCTTTCTACTTATTAGTTTATTCCTACATATCCTCATTGCAAGGGATTTTACAGATTCTTGGGGGATTTCAATCGATAGACATGGATAATTTCATCCCATTTGTCCGCCATCTCGATTAAATACCGGGTCAAGATCTACAATGGATGGACTATCCTTCGAGATAACGTTTACAGAGATGTGGGATGGACCCTCAAGGCAGGTTTCGCCATAATACATCCTATGCTCAACGAAACCAGCGCCCCCTCAACCTCACCGGCTTCATCGAACCCAGGACCTTATCTTAATCAATCGAGCGCGCCAGTTTCAGAGCTCCTACTACCGGAAATTCGGATGTGTACAGCGTCGCTCGCTCAAAGTTCGTGCGGACGTGGTCCATATTCTTTCATTTTCTAGCTCACTAGCAATGCTCTATAAACAACACTCCGGTCTTTTTGACCAACGAAAGACGACATATAACAATAGTTCCAGTTCCACAAAGCCCACCACATCCCATATGCAAGCAAGCAAAGATAAGCCCCTACTCTGGCTTCTCCAACCTCAACAGGCGAAACAGCGCCCTCTCAAGCGGCAACAAGCCCAACATGAGATGATTAAACCGGTACGCCGTCATAGTCACACACGCGCCGATAAAAGCATCCATCAAGAAATGATTTGCCGTCGCCACGATCGTCAAGCCCATCAACGCAGGCCACAGCGGTGCCAGGATCCGCACAGCCCCATGCGGACTAAATTTGACCAAGCAGAAGGCGATGAAGAAGGAATTTCCGAAATGCAACGAGGGCATCGCCGCGATCGTCAGCTGGAATTTATTCGAGTTCCACGCCGACCCGCTGCGGTTCTTGTGCAGGATGTCGATGAACCCGTCCTCCGGGGGCAGGAGCCGGGGCGGGGCACACCGCCAGGCTGTGAGGATGCAGAAGGCGATGACGTTCTCGAGGCTCAGGGCGCGTCGGATCCCTTGATACTTGTCTCGTGGGATGTAGGTGTAGCAGTAGACGAGGAAGATGATGCCGAGCACGATGTGCGAGTAGTAGACTTTTGCAAGGAGGGGCATGAGAGGGGGCAGCTGGTCGAGGACGAAACGCTGCACGGATAGCTCGATATCGATGTGGAGGAAGTGTTCGAAGGCGAGGATCTGGTGGGCATGGTCCTCGGCGGTCTCGAAGATGGGCTTGTTACCGGCAATCCGGCGGGCTGAGAATGCGCGCAAGCCTTGATAGATCTGGGAGTGGAGAGATTGCCGTTAGCCAGGAGCCCTGTGGATGATATTAGAATTGTATTCGCACCCAGTATGTGAGTACCCAGTACCAGATCTCTACTAGGAATGGGAAGTAGGCCAGGATTCGCGATTGGATCGTTCGGCGGGCTTCGAGGGAGTGAACTCCATTGGGGGTTTTATATGGTACATGGTGGTCTTGTAGTAACGGCGACTCAACGGAGGGTGACTCTGGTCGTCGGACATGCTTGCGCCTGTTTATGAGAGTGCCTATAGTGAAAACAGCCACAATTGCTGCGTCGGGGTAAGTTGACAGGGAAGTCACAGTGGTCCTTGACTTATCGACTTACCAGCAGGCTCAATTAGATTCCCTATACCCCCCATAGCTACCTAAGAGATGCCTTTGTAACAATATATCGACCAACGATTGTACAGAATTTAGGCAATTGGGAAACCAATCGCGAAAGACCCACGGCGCAGTAGATCCACGGACAAGACGGGCTAATGTAGGGGCCGACGTCACTGTCGGGTCTGTAGGGCAGAAGGAACGGCGGACAAGTCGACGAACATGTATCTGACGATGATAAGGAGAGCATCAGATATGAGGAAGAAGGGAGAATCCAAGATCATGGAAACCGCAAAGTCAAACGGACGGGGAGTGTCGACACTGCTGTTCTCATCGGATCTTCCGCAGCTTCCGTCCAGCTCATACTAGGCAGACCGGTTCCTGACAACCTCCGAGGTTTCACAACGCCGGTTTAGTGATCTTTTTGGTCGTTCCATCCTAGTTAATGTGCACAAATTGGCGGACGTTGAGTTATTTGCGTGGTGTTCATCATCCCGTTTTCTTTCTTTTTGTTTTGGACTCGATGAATGACCATCCCGCGTCATGTGCTGCCCTCAGTTTGCTGTTGCCTTTCGATCTTTTCTTCCGGTTGATCCCACATGGGAGGTTCCACATATAGAATTGGCAGCTCATCATCGGAACGGGCCTTGGTGAAATGTTAGTGATGCCAACCCTTAGTTTTCTCGGTATACCAGGTGCTTTGATCCACAGTCCCCCTTTTCGGGTGTTTAGACGAGAACACGAAATCCAAAGTCCACCTCCTTATATTATTGACACCACCCATCAATGGGGCTCTAGGTCACTTTGTTCACCGTTCACTCACGCTGTATCCAATTCCTTACTAATCTTCGTCAAAGGTCGAAGCAGAACAGGCTATCGAACTCTCTTAGTCTGCCGAATGTGACGACACCAGCGCACACGCTAATCCTGCAAGTGAACACAGTCGGTGGCTGCAGTGTCATTGTGACCATATTACAAATGATTTTCATTGGTGATCTGGCTCTGGCCAGTAGTGGCAAAAACATGCTTGCGTGAGTTGGACACCCCGTTGCTTGGGGAGAGGGAGTGCGACAGATTCATCGAAGGGAAAGGCCAGCGCGAAGTCATCGCCTCCTCGAAAGCAACGATATGCAATTGAAAGCGAAGTGTTCAGAGGCAACGTAACATCCGCACCGCTCAAAGATGGATGGGTAACGTCATGGTAGTTTCTGCAGGTCTTATCAGCCCAAGGCCGGCATTTGACCACGAGGAATGCCACGAATAGGTCCAGGGCCTACCAACAATTAATCTATGTGACGCCGTCCGATCTCTGCAGAATTTGATGAAGTACATCCTGTTCTCATTTCGGCAATCCTGCAATGCAGGCCCCCAACCCCTCTCAGGCCAATCGCAGAGAATCATGCTTGGGTCGCTGGTTGGACGAGGCCTCGCCAGGAGAATCGTCGGCTTCGTCCGGGGTGTGATGGCGACGTTGTGGGCTGGAAGCACCCTTTGATCCCGACAGATGATTTGCCCAGAGGATGTGACGAGGGAGACTCTGTGCTGCGTCGTGCAGTCGGTTGGCGCTTAGAGCAGACCGGGCGCGATCATTGGCCGCCAGCCTCCCGCATCGTCTCTGCGCCCGTCGCCCTCGTCGAGTATAAAACCTCGTAGCCGCCCATCTCTGGCCTGGCACGCTGTGTGTTTGAGGTTTGTTTTTTTCTTCTCTCTCTCTCTTTGCCTTTCGGTGTTCTATTTTCGTCTTCGGTGGTTCGTTTGGCTGGCCCAGGCGACAGCTGTCTTTGGCTTCGCTTCTTTTTTTGGATCTGCACCACGTCAATAATAGTATCATTTACGCGCTTTGCCTCTGGCAACGGCTTTGTTGACCGAAGTCCGCCCCCACAGGTGTTCTCTGGCTTTGCTTATTTTCCTTCTTCATCCTCCCAAACTTTAATCTTGTCTTGTTCTGTCTTCTACATTTGCAATATCATCCTCCATCATGCTTCCTCGTGCGGCCGCAAGACCGCAACTACGCCTCAACATTGTGACGGGCCAGAATCCCACTCGACCGTCCTTGTCTCTCAAGTCTCCAGGGCCTCTGCCTCGCACTCCCCTCTCCCCGTCTCCCATCAGTCCCACTGCGAGACGGTATTCCTCACTGCAACCCCCGGCCTACAACTACACCAATTCATGCTCGTCCAAGAGCATACTTAAGAAACATTCGGCCTAGGCACAGGAAAGCACCGCCAAGAAAGAAAAAGAAATCCAATTCAAGGGTACACCCACGGTCTATTGCGTGACACCTATTGAAAACCCCGAGGAATACTACGGTACTCACACCAAGTTGACGCGCGAAGAGCGACGCTGGATAGTACGGGAATGAAGAAACGGCCAAGATCTACTTTAAAACAACATCTTGAACGGCGGATCTGCGAGAGCGCAAGACTGAAGAATCAGAGCCCGAGCCCGAGCCCTTTCACTGCGATACGGCAATTTCCGCACTCACGACCGATCCTCGCGGCTTTGAATCGACATGTCGCCTTGCAGATTCGAATGCAATCGAGTGGGATGGAATTACTGGCACAGAGCATCGGATATTCCACAGAACGCAAGTCACTGGAATGATGATTGATCCCTTGAGAAGGAAAGCATTCCCCGTGTGCATATGAGAACTATTATGTTTACGACGTGATGAAATGATCTGGCGCTTAGTTTAATGTTTGAGCACCACATAGCCATCATAGCCTGGAGCAAATCAATCACACTCGTTCCAGCTCCACCGAGAGGCCTGGGTTTTATTATTAGATTTAGGACGTACAGTAGCGACTATCTATTTATAGGCGCAGCGTTTCTGTAGGCATCAATTACCCAGCTCTGTAACTACTAACTATAGCATGCCATCTTACCGCTTTGGTCCCTGCTTTAGGGCTGATTCCCAGGGCTTGCGTGGCCCGTGCGGTCAAGTTCTTTGCCTTTTCCGCCTGGTCGACTCCTGCCCGCCGTTTCATCCCATTCCATTCCCCCATGTTGTTTTCGCGACCCCCTGCTATCAGTTGTAAGAGACTGTACGCGATTCCGAACTGGAGGTTAGCTATACGGAATCGCGGACTGTTGACTCTTGCCATCGAGACGTCGTGGTGAGTTCATCCTGGAGTGGTCGGCCGACGGTGCTAACGTTCTCGCCAGCGATGATACCTCGGTGGCGATCGTCGAAAAGAAGGACGGAGCGTCTGGTACGAGTGCAAAGACCCATTTCCTCGAGAACGTAACGGCAAACACCACCTCGTATCGCGGCGTTCATCCTATCGTTGCGCTCGAATCACATCAAGAGAACATCGCAAAACTAGTCAACAAAGCCCTTGCGCATCTGCCGCAGCACTCGGATACACATGGAAGGCACCAATTACTGCACCTTTCAGATGATGCCACGCCACGGCGCAAACCTGACTTTGTGTCCGCCACCCGGGGCCCTGGGATGCGATCTAATTTGTCCGTCGGGCTAGACACGGGCAAAGCCTTGTCGGTTGCGTGGCAGGTTCCCTTTGTCGGCGTTCATCATATGCAGGCTCATCTGTTGACGCCGCGGCTCGTGTCATGCTTGGATCGCGCTGAAAATAATACCCAGGAAACTGTTGTTCCCAAGCCCACAACTCCTGAATTCCCCTTCCTTTCGATTCTTGTCTCCGGTGGACACTCGATCCTCGTCAAGTCGTCTTCCATTACGGACCATGAGATCATGGCATCTACTTCAGACGTGGCAATTGGTGACTCGCTTGACAAGGCCGCTCGAGATATCCTTCCCGAGTCTCTGCTCCAGAGTGCGAAAACCACAATGTATGGCAAACTATTGGAGCAATTCGCCTTTCCAAACGGCAGCGTAGACTATACCGACTACCGTCCTCCTCCCACCCGGGGTGAGGAGATCGCCAAGCGTGAAACGCCCTGGGGCTGGTCCTTCACTATGCCATACGCCAATACTCGGAAACTGGAATTCAGCTTCGCGTCCGTCGCGTCGTCAATTACCAGAATCACAACTGCGAAAGCCAAGGCTGGCGAGACCATGGGCCACGAAGAGCGTGTTGGCATGGCACGCGAAACGATGCGCGTCTGTTTCGAGCATCTTGCTTCCCGCACTGTTATCGCTCTCGAGTTACTTCGGCAACAGAGCCCCGGTGACGAGGTGAAAACCCTCGTGGTCAGTGGAGGCGTTGCGGCGAATCGTTTCCTTATGACCGTGCTCCGCTCGTTCCTTGACGTCCGCGGGTTCGGACATGTCAGCATCATCGCACCACCGCCCGCTTTGTGCACCGATAATGCTGCAATGATCGGATGGGCCGGTATCGAGATGTTCGAGGCTGGGTGGCGCAGCGATCTTAGCTGTCGGCCATGGAGGAAGTGGTCTCTTGACCCGCGCACCGAGGATGGGGGTATTCTAGGCCCAACTGACTGGCTCAAGGTTGAACAATCCTGAAGAACAAAGATGTAGTATACTAGCAGAACCTTGTATATTAGCTCACTTCCCTCTACCGCATATCCTCAGCAAATGTATATAGACCAATGTACCATAATTCTACAATCTACAATGCGAAAGACAATCTCAACCATGTCTATGAAGACGTCTCGTTTTATTCATTTCATGGCTATTAGACAACCATTCAGAATACACTATCGGGGGTATGATGATAGTCTAAATTTGTAGATTGCCTCCGGTCCATTCCTGCCCCAAAGTCATAAATCGTGTTTATTGCCAGCCCGGTCACGCCACATACATGTCATCTAGATCGACCAGCGATCAGAAACAAGCAATGTTGGGCACCAGATCAGTCATAGATAACACCGATTATATCGCTGCCCATCACACAGGGTAGTGTTGCACGTGGATTCCAGCCTCAACCTCGAAGCCCACCCTTTGTTTCATTGGTTTTTCGACATCCCATTTTCCAACAACTCCCTACCTAGAGGCTTAGCCACCGGCCACATTATCGCCCTGCTTCAGAGCGGTAACTTGCTTTCGAAGCTCGAGGAAAAAATCCTTCCCGCTGGCCATTGAGTTCGCTGCGTGCCATTGTTAATTGTATGCTCTGCTAATGTTCCAGCCAGAAAAAAGCAAGGAAAAACGGGGCCTGAGCACATACGCTTGGAGCCCCACGGCCCGCCCGAGCGGTTATTCGCATCTTTGCCTGGCGTTTTGTAGAAAAAGGGTCTCGGCGCTGCAGGAGACGGAAACAAGTTAGCGACGTATGACCGGTGCGACGTTGAGCGAGCTTATTGATCGGGAAGATCGAGAGGGAAAAGAAGACTCTCTCTTAATGATTAAAGAAAAAGTGTCTCCCATGTGTCTGTGTCTGTGTCTGTGCATGTACAGAAGAAGTACGAAGGAAGTACATACCTCCTGGGCCTAATTAGAAGCGCAAAAGAAAAACCGTTAGCATAGGGCCCAGGTCGCACAGTAGTTGCTATCGCAATAATACGCCATACCTCTTCTCAGGGCTCCCTTTGCTTCGGCGGCATTGAAGCCTTGTACGGGAACGTGCTGGTCCTGGGACAGTCCGGCGGAGGAGAGCTGGTCGCGTGAGTCTCCGGCCCCCCATGCGTTGTGGTTCTGGTTCTGGTTCTGATTTTGATGCTGGTTCTGATTCTGTCCGCCTCGAGATCCGCCGTGCATGTTCATGTTCCGGGAGTTGGGGTGTCGCTGTCCCGGCTGGCGATTATGATCGTAAGGCCGACCTCCGCGCCATCTGGTGTTTATGAGAGCCGCCGGGTTAGCTATGGATTTCAGAGTAAACAGACCATTGTCTGGGTCAAGGAGGAATCCAAAAGGGGGCAGAAACTCTTACCGATCTTCACCGGGACCAATCATCCTGGAACCAGTTCGAGCGTGAGAAGTAGACTGGGCCTGGTGAGGACAGCAACTGAAGCAGGCGCTGCTTACCTTCTGCGAGCTCCGCGTTTGCTCTGTTGGTTTGGTTTGCTTGGATTCGGTGGTTTGGTTGGTTTGACGGGCGGTGGAGCCTCTCCGCCTTTGGCCCAGTGCGGTTTAGCGCCGCCGGCCACCTGAGATAACGAAGGGCCACTCCTCGCTTTCGCGTCGACCTTCGCCGCTGCTGCCGTCGCTTGCCCGTCCATTTGGCCTTGCCCCCTGCGTGGTCTCTCTGTTTGTTGAGTCATGTTCCACGGCCTCTGTCTGTTTGAGCGTGAACTTACTGGCGATACGGCGCAGCTGGGATTCGCTGCGTCCCATCTGTGAGGGCGAGCAAAGCAAACAGGCTTGACATTCACCAACCAAGCATTCACTTCTGCTGAGTCTAATTCATCTATACTGTCTTTACTGATCCCGCTTATACATAATGGCCCCATACGCCTCCCCCAAGAACCGCTCCCCGCCTGGGAAACCATCGAGAGCGACGTCTAAAGTGACCCTGAAGGGTCCCAAGAGCTCGGACCAGGTTTCCAGCGAAGGCCCCCCTCTCAAGAAACGCAAATACGTCCCCGGCGGCCCCGGCGGCGGAGGTAGATACATCGAACTCGATGTGAGAGAGACCAAACCTCCCAAACCCAAACCCAAACCAACTCCCGTTCGACGTCCCTCGTCCGCTACCTCTCGGAGCCGCCCCTCGGCCTCAGAACCCAGACCTCAGCCCGTCCAGCTGCCACCCCCACCACCCCCGATCCCAACCACGCCGCCGTCCGCGCGTCTTCGGAGAGATAAAAGTCAGAATCGGGGTCGCTTTGGCTCCTCGACGGCCGCCGCGCTGGCGTTGCAACAAGGCGACGGCTACAAGCCGCGTGAGGAGCGAGGCTGGGAGGAGTTCCATCCCGAACTGGACATCGAAACGAAGTTCACGGTGTTCAGCGCAGACGACGTGGACCGTCCGGCCCCGTCCGGTCCGATTTCTAATATCCTGTCGCCGAACGGATTGGAGAGAAATGGCGAAAAAGACCCGTTGGCGGAGCTCGTGCGCGCCCACGCCAATGGGGCTTCGCCGTCTCCCATCAAGCGGAAGCCAGGCCGGCCGCCCCGTCGTCCGGAAGCTATCTTGAATGCGCTGGGTATCACGCCGCAGCCAAAGGTCGTGCCGCCGCCAGGTCCAAATCCCCGTGAGAAGCTGACCCTGCCCAAACCGTCGTTCCGTATCTGTGACCCCTTCGTGTTCTATGATAAACCCGGCGTGGGCCAGGCGAATTATGTCGACCGGACGATGGCTAGCGTTGGCTACCAGGAGAGCGATCTCTTTCTTCGCCATGACCGTCAGCTGGTTCGGATGACGGAAGGCGCGCAGGACGATGACATGGACTTGGCGACCCCTGTGATAACGGAGGGTGAGGTGAACACAACAGTCGGGAGGGTCGAGTATGATATGGATGAGCAGGACGAAAAATGGCTGGAGGACTACAACAAACAGCGACGAGAGGACCAGGTCGAGCCAATCAAGCCGGCGGTCTTCGAGATCACGATGACCAAAATCGAAAAGGAGTGGCACACCCTTGAGAAACGCATACCGAAACCGAATCCCAAGCCTCCACAGACGCAGCGCCCTCGGTCAAGCTCCGCAGCTGCTGTGAATGGCGAAACCACTGGCCCCGGGGAAGAACAAGACACCAAGTGCGCCATCTGCGATGATGGCGATTGCGAAAACTCGAACGCGATCGTCTTCTGTGACGGCTGTGACCTTGCAGTGCACCAGGAATGCTACGGCGTGCCTTTCATCCCCGAAGGCCAGTGGCTATGTCGCAAGTGTCAACTCATCGGAAGGGGGTCCGTGAACTGCATCTTTTGTCCCAACACCGAAGGTGCTTTCAAACAGACACCTAGTTCAAAGTGGTCTCATTTACTATGTGCCGTTTGGATTCCCGAGGTCTCGATCGGCAATCCCTCCCTGATGGAGCCGATCACCGACGTTGAGAAGGTACCCAAGAGTCGCTGGAAGCTGAATTGCTATATCTGTCGGCAGAGAATGGGAGCCTCGATTCAATGTAGCAACAAGAATTGCTTCGTGGCGTTCCATGTGACCTGTGCGCGACGGGCTCAGTTGTACCTGAAAATGAAGTCCGGCCACGGCACCCCTGCCATCATGGACTCTCATTTACTCAAGGCCTTTTGCGACAAGCATGTACCCCGGAATGGCGCAGGGAACATGGTACGGATGTTGCTACTGCGGATGCTATAGAATACTACCGCAATACCATGCAGGGTCGTCGGTGGGGCGATAGCCAGGCGGCAGCTCTTTCGTTAGAGCCGGCGCATCCTCTGGGTTGTGATCATGATGATGATGGTCCCAGGACTCATACGCCACGAATTACCCTCACCATGGGCGGTAACAAGCGCAAGCGACCTGCCGTTCCGAGAACTATTTGGAAATTACCTTCTGGGGCTCCAGTCATTCCTCAAATCGTTCTGAACTCGGTCGTGGCCTCTCTTCAACGCTTCGGCGTTCGTCAAAGAAAGCAATATGCCGAGGATGCCTGCAAATACTGGACGTTGAAACGAGAGGCCAGGCGAGGTGCTGCGCTCCTCAAGAGACTCCAGTTACAACTCGAAACGTTCTCGTCAATGGAAATGACTCGAAGAGATTACGTCGCGATGGGAGTCGCCGGAGGAAAGCGACTGCAGCGACGGATTGACTTCGGCGAGCGGTTGTATCAGGATCTGGATCGACTGAGAATGCTTTGTGATGAGGTCAAGAAGCGGGAGCGAGAGAAATTGAAGGATGCCGAGATGCTTCGCCATGTGGTTGATACCGTTTATTTCCCCATCTTCCCGCTGCTCTGGCCTATCTTTGAGAAAGCACAAGTGTAAGAAAAATGCCTATTCTCTGTGTCTACATTGGCTAATACTTTCTACAGGCTGGACGGGAAAGCCGTCTTCCGAGAAGGCTTGTTGTCCATACGCACCAAGTTGGCAGAACGCGACTACACAACTGTGTCGGCCTTTTCAGCAGACCTTGCTCGTGTCTTCACTTCTGAGATTGGTGTTAAGCCAGCTGGAGACACTAAGGAGCTTCAAATGCAGATCAGCGGTCGCGCCCCCGAGCTTACTCTCGAACAACGAGAGAAGAGAACTCTTGCGAAGCGGATCATTCGAGCTATTCAGCCCTCCTTGGAAGATGCAATCAAGAAGGAGAGCGAACTGAACCGCAAGCCCTTTGAACAAGAGCTGAAAGACCTAGATCTCATGCTTGAGACGAGTGTCTTGTCGAGGAGGGACTCTGAAATAGATCTACAGATATCCAGGGGCTGCCGGGGGGCAGAAGAGCGCAGAAGATCAACGTCTCGGATGAGAATATGGAGGATCAAGCGAATGTAGTTACAAAACCGGAACCTCGCGACACCGCCGAAGCAACGGCGGTGCCTGAGAAACTCCAAGATGATACGGCCATGCCAGATGCTGATCAGGCGGGGGTTCCTGAACCCACAGTGGAAACCCAAGCCGAGGACTCTCCAAAGACAGAACCGGTCGCTTCCGCTACACAGGCACCTGAAAACCAAGATGTTGATATGACCGCTGGTCAGTCTATCGCTGAAACGGTCGAAGGGGAGCAGCCGACTGTCAACGGCGAGACCAACAAGGCGGAACAAGGTAGCCCACAGCCGGCGAGCAACTCGAATCACGAGCCCGCAAAGGGGCCACTGACACCGCCGCCCAGTTACAAAGGCGAGCAACAGCTGCCGCTGTCGCAAGGGGGCATCCAGTGGTACATGCAACCATTTGACCCGGTGGGGACCACCATTCACGAGGAACGCTGGACAGGGCGAGACGTGATGCGAGGCATGAGCGAAGAGCTTAGCGAGCTCGACGAGGACGAGTTGAAAGACCTGGTGGGGGATGAGCTGGAAGGGCAAATCGTCACTGCGCCAGACGGGTCCTCGACTCATAGCACGGACGTTTCCGCCAATGGACAGGACGTGAAAGTGCATCGAACCCGAAGACGATGGCGGGGGTTCAAGTGAATATGGAACCTTCAGGCGCATGTGGAATATTTTCGACGTTTCTAGTTTGGTTGAGCTCGTTGTTTGATTATCATTATTTGGGAGCCCTGTTTTAGCAGTGCCTTTGTTTTCTGTTCAGGGATCGGAAGTACATGAATGGCGTTAGTGGTAGTTTACAAACATCGAGAGGGAAATTGGGGCGATAGCTAGGTAGGGCCAATTTGAATTGTTTAGACAGAGGTTCTGTATAGAATACTACCATGAGGAATCGTAAAATGAATACGACCGAGTAGAAGGAGTCGCGAGCGGAAGGCTTGGCGTGGAAGTCTGGAATCGCTCGCCTTTTCGTTTCCCGGTTCTTTCCCCCTTCTTTCATCATTCTCACCACACCTTCGTCTTCCCCCATCCCTTCCACTTCCTTCCTTCTTGTACCCTCCAATTTCTCCCTTACTGCGTTCAGGGACTCACTTCGTGTGCTCTGTTCACCTGATCGCTCTTTTCAATCTTCCTTTCTCTTGTCGGTGGTTGAATTTTCAGCTTCCTCTTTTTCTTACCACACAACTACGATTCCTGGGACCGTGCATCGCGCGCGCCACTGCTGAAATCACCAGCTCTTCTTCTATTATCACAGTCCTTCCCTCTCAAATCTAACATCATGGCCACGGAATACGACAACGAGAACGGTCGCTACGACGGTATGTTGATGATCAGTTTCATCCGCGCCACCGGCAACCCCGATCTCAAAAGCTAATCTGCCTTTTTTTCTGCCGCGTCATAGACGAGCCTCGTTTCGCCCGCGACCGCAGCGCATCTCCTCGCGATGAACCTCGCGGCGATCGCACTCGTAGCCGCTCTCCTAATGGTCGAATGGATGATCGGTAGGTACAACTTGACGCGTCATTAGCTTTCCAGCTTTCAGATTTCAGATCTCCGCTTTCAGCTCCAACTTTTAACACGTCGGAAGCTTTCTTTTCCTTTCTTCTGTCTCCCTCGTTTCGCGATGAACCATTCGAACTAACTTGGCTTTGGACACTTTAGGCCTTCCGTCGATTCTCGTAAGCCCTTGGATGATGATGAGGAGGGCGCTCAGAACACCGGATCCAACCTGTTCGTCACTGGCATCCACCCTCGCCTCACTGAGTCGGACATCTGCCGCCTGTTTGAAAAGTATGGCGATGTCGAGAACTGCTCCATCATGGTCGACCCTCACACAAAGGAGTCTCGTGGCTTCGGTTTCGTCAAGATGGTGACGGCCGAGCAGGCGGATGCTGCCAAGGAGGGCCTGCAGGGCGAGGTCATCGAAGGCCGTACTCTGAGCATTGAGAAGGCCCGTCGTAGCCGTCCTCGCACCCCGACTCCCGGCAAATACTTCGGTCCCCCCAAGCGTGGTCAGTTTTGTTCACCCTTAAGTCCTAACACATATCCATATCCATCCATCCAGAAGTACAGTTCAGCTAACCGTTCCTTTTCCTCTTGTTAAGGCACAGACTTCCGCGGTGGACATGGAGGCCGTGGCCGTGGCGACCGTTTCGATGATCGCCGTGGCGGATACGGAGGCAGCTGGCGCCGCAATGACGACTACCGCTATGGTCGCTACGACTCTTACAGTGACCGTCGGGACTATGGTGGTCGCGACTACCGTGACTATGGCGGCCGTCGTGATTACCGTGACGACTACGGCTACCGTGGCGGCATTGATCGCTACGCGTCCAGCCGTGAGGACCGCTACAGCCGTGAAGAGCGTCGTGGTGGTGGCGATGACCGTCGCAGCGGTGGCGGTGATGACCGTCGTAGCTACTATGACCGCGACGCCAACGCCACTAGCTACGGTGGCAGCGCAGCACCTCCCTCTCGCGAACCGTACAGCGGTGGCGGCGGCGGCGGCGGCGGCGGTCGCTCTTACGATCCCCGTGACGACAGATACAGCTCCCGGTAGGTAGGTCAAGGTGAACATGAAAGAAATCGGCGTTCAAAGTCAAGGTCTTAAGCACGTAATTCCCCATTCCCCCCAGTTAATTTGTTTCATATGTTTTTGTGACCTTTCCACGTTGTACCTTCACCCCCTTCTTTCTCTTTATTTCCTTTGACCTTTGTTTTGCCCTTTCCCATGTTCCTCACGATGATTCTTGATCCATTCGATAACCCATACTCGGTTGGGATTGATGAATATCTTTTTTAACGGACCGCGCTGGAGCGTCATTCATGTCATCTTATCACACAAGGGAAAAGTTCGTCTGCGCATTCACATGTCATCTCGGCGAACATCTTCGGAACGCCCTTCAGATTTGCGACTATTCAACTGAAACCCAGAAAACAAGATGAAAAAAGCAAACTCTGTCGTCGCTCTTCGATCGCTGGCTGATATTTTTCTTTGTTACTTCGCTCGAAACACACCCCGGGGAAATTATTGGCGGCAATGGGAAAGAAAAAAAAAGGACACCAGTTATTTACTTTTAACGTTGTAATTCCCCCCCGGATTGTCAGATGGGTCAGCACTGCTACATTTTTCAACTCTTCCGGAACTTGGTCGTTTTCTCGTCACTACCTAGTCAGCTGTTCGCCTTATTTGCGTCTCTTGTTGCGTCTTCTTCAACTCTTTCTCCACGTAACGACTCGATTGTATTCGGCCAGAAAACAAACACTATTAGGATCTGTCTGTCTTCAGGCCTTCCACAAAAACAACTATGTTCTTTGTCCAGTCCACGCCTTTACTTGCAGATTGAGAGAAAAGATTCTGGACTACGGCCATTCCTCGCCAGTTCCGCCCTCCTTGTAGTGTCGCCAGTACGATTCTCACTCTCTGCACTGCGACTTTCCTAGAGATTCGGTTGCCGAGGAGACAACGCAAAAAAAAAAAAAAAAAAAAAAAAAAACGTAATTTCCCGCGGCACTTTCAGGCTTTCTGACGGACAAGGCTGCAAACGACTGGATCGTTTTTTTTTTTTGTCAATGGACGTTGAAAGGTAAGGACCGTCAGATTGTGCTAATATGTTCTCAGGGAATGCAAACCTATCTTACCATTTTGCGGTCCGACAATGGTGGCAGTGGCTTTTATCTGTCTACTTGGCATATTAGTGCCTGACTGCTGGTCTATTAAACCATGGTTCTTTGAAGCTTTGCGGAAGTTGGCATTATCAGGGCATCTTTACATCTTTACCCTTTCGGGAGGTAAGATGAGCAAGCATTAATAAACAGCAGGTTTCGTATGGAGACAATTAGCTTGAACGTCATAGTTTAATGGAATTTTCTTTTGCGGGGATTGTTCATTTTTATGGCTTGTAGTGGTCTGTGCTTGATTGGCATTGTAAGGTAGAGTGTGGTTTGTTAAGACTGAAATATATTTCTGCACCTTCCAGCCTTTTATCTGAACTAAAGAGCTTTGAATACTGTTTCGCAGAGATATATAAAAGCAAGTATGAGGAACAAGTACATAAAACACGTCATCCATGAATAATTAATAAAACTGCATAAAGACCTCACTTTGCTCCTAAGAACAATTATGGATACATCTGACGACACAGGGATGGACAGATGAAATAAGCCTGCCAGTCCTGCACATCCTCATACCATAAGAAAAGCACAACCAGACCCCCAGGTATTTAATTAGATCGTACATGCCCAAGACAACAGCACAATATGCAATTCAGAAGGCACTCGGCTGGTCGATCTTTCAAGGTCCTGCCTTTGATCCATTTTTCTTCTTCTTCCCACTTCTTGATCCTGCCCTCCTGAAAGGAGACATAGAGCCAGAATCCAGAATGGATAGAGATAGGTAGAGTATTTCAAACACCCCCTACTCTCCCATTCCATCCATTGCCCTCGAGCGCAGTATCCATCCGACCGGATGTGTATGTCCCGCGTCGGACAGCTAGCTTGTTCTTTATTCTCCGAGCTTGGCGAGTCTTTTTACCTGCTCCGTCTGAAACGTACATTCCGCTTGTGTGTGAAGACACACAAACAAAATAGACAGACAGAGCGACAGGTAGGTAGGTGGACATGAAGACGGACAGACGGAGAAGCCCGCGCAACACCGAGAACACCTTCAGCAAGACCGGTCAACCCGATACCTTTTCCTTACTCGGGCGACTTGTTCGCGCCGCCAGCGCCGCCACCAGCACCACCTTCGACCTCAGCACTTTTCTGGATGAGGAATTCGCCGAGCACGCGCAGCGGGTTCGACGGTCTGGTTTTGTTGGGACGGGGTTGTTAGCTCTAATTCTTGCTTTTGCGTGCTTTTCTTTTGCTTCATGTGCATGACATTGGGTATCTGGGAATGGATGTTCGCGGACTCAGAGCACAGAGAAAGTATACAGGATATAGGTAAAGCACAGGGAGAAAAGGAAGGAAGGACATACTGCTCCTTCGCGACGATCTTCATCCCCTCTAGCAGATACGGCACGATGCGCTCGTTCATGTACACGCGAGCAGGAGCGCCTCCGGGACGCATGGGCGCGGAGCCGGTCGACTCGGCGGCGGGGGTGTTGGCTGCGGAATCGTTGGCCATGGCTGTTGTTGGTAGTAGGGGGTGAGGAGTGGTGGTTGGGGTGGAATTGGAGGGAGGGTTGAGGTTGATGGCTGGTGGAGGTGGAAGCGGAGGTGGTGTATTCACTGTCTCTGTGGAGGGATCCGCGAGGGAAGGACGGGACAGGGAAGACTGATGAGTAGCTTGGGAATTAGCAAGATAATTGATTGGCGAGGCTGAAGACGTAAATTGGAGCGTTTCAGATGTGCAGGTGTTGGAGTTAGAGTAGGAAGAGGTAACTAAGGGAAGAAAAAGGCCAAAGTCGGGCAAAATGCCAGAGCGAGAGGGCGGAGAGCACGGCGGAGTGTTGCCTCGTCCACTTCTGATGCTCGCTCCACTCGGTGGGGATCAATCAAAGGCGCAGTTGTCAACGATCAGGAGTGGCTCTTACGTGGTCATCGTCCGCCATGGTGTTTGCGATCTTCTGTTTAACAAGGTCAACGACCAGCCAAGCGAATCAGGCTGGGACATGAGGAGAGGGAGAAGGAGAGGAGAAGTGACAGATCGACGATGTTTGCTGACGGCTTGCATTGCCTGTTTGGGAACTTGTGCAAACAGCACAAACTCAGGTGACCTCGTGTTGCGAAAGACACGTGCCGACACGTCTCTCTCTCGTGGCGCCGCTTCATCTTCCCCAGAAACAGTGCCTGGACAGCGTTGTTGGAGGCATTGCGATGCTGCCGGTGCCTCTCGAATGTCCTTTCCACAACTGTTTCAGCCAGTATGTCCCTACTGGACTATTGGGACACCAAACGTCCATCTGTAAAACGAAGAAAACTTTCGACAGAAGACCCGAAACAAGGCACGCGTCTAGAAGAGGAGGATACCGATAACACTCCTCAGGAGAATGGAGAACTTGAGAGTTCAGTGATCCAAGCTCTGGATCCCCCATCCCTGGGCCAGCTGGATCAAACCCTGCCTGGTGACGAGGACTTCCCATTCCCGCAGAGCCAGACGGAGTTGGAGTCATCACTTCCTGCGCTTCCGGCCGATAGCGAGGCCATCGAGGAGTATGAGACCAAATATGAGGGCATGGCTACCCAGCAAGAAGAACCGGACTTGCAGGAACGGATGCTAAATAGCAGGTGGCGAAGAGGGAAGAGCTCCATCTACGTGGATGCGTTCAATCTGGCACTGGAAACTGTGCTGGACGAGGAGGCGCATCTATTTGATGAGGCAGAAATGAAAGTCTTCAACCAGTGGAGGTCGCTTTCGTATGAGTCTCAGTACTTGTATGCCTGCCTTCCGTTCCTGACAGACTCTCGGCTGACTCGATTCGCTTAGATATGTTCGGCTCTTCCTGCGCAAGACCTCTGCGTGGCATCGTATCAACCGGTTAGGGTACCACTCGGATATATCAGACATGTCTCTTGCCGTAGACGACCTCCAACGCAGTCGAAGCCTCCCTACAAGCTCAGTCTCTGTGGGTGAAAACCCGGCGGACACCGGGTGTCCCGATGAGTTGGGTTTCGGCGGAGAGTTTCGCTTTGCCGATAAAACAGAAGAAATTACCACTTTAGAAGAAGCCTCGTCGCTACTACTTCTCGAAGAATTGAAAAACCTGGCCAAAGAGGCCAAAGTCCAGGGAAAGAGTAAAAAAGAACTCTTGGCAGCCTTGCGCCGCGCGAGTCAAAGCCAAACGGGCCTGGACTGGAATAGCGACAGGCAGCCGGTCAACCGAGACGCCTATTTTGTACAGAAGATTCTCGACTATACAGGCGACTGCATCAGACTTGCATCGGGGCCTCGAGCCCTCTTTGAACGTGTGCACCTTGTATTTTATAAATCGACGGAGTGGACGGAGAAATCCCTCTCGACTATCATCCTTGCGAAGACTTCACGCAGAAATTTCCCGGAGTATGTGGTTTGCCGGTCGAATTCGATCTTCCCGTCACGAGAGTTCCTCCTGGAGTTTGAATCAGCCTTGCGGACTCAGTTCCAGATGGATACCCTCATCGAGTTCAATGGAACGCCGACCAAGGAAATCCTAGAGCAAGTGAGAGATCTTGCATATAAAGTACATCCCCGTTGGAAATCTCTCCTTGAACATGAAAGACGCAAAGAGGAAACCATATATGAATCCGGAGAAGGCGCATACCTCCGCCGCTTCTCTCCAGCATGGGTCTATACACGAATCATCCACAAAGGACTGCATCCGCTAGGACGGTTCAAAGAGTACCAGGAAGAACACCGAATTCTCTGCGAACTCCTTGACCAGCGTCTCTTCCACGCTGCCCGTCGCGGCGCGTGGTATCAGCGAAAGGCCCTGCTAGAGGAGCACTACATATGGGCATTGACGCCCTACGAAGGACGCAGCGAGGAAGTCCAGAGGAAACACTGGAGGCGCATTGCATTGCGCACCTGCGAAGCCGGGCTTGAAGACCCCGACTGCCACCTGATCTACCACTACGATCTGCAGAAACGGATCACGAAACTCGAAAAAGCCCTGCGGGTCGTCAAACGCGAACAGCACGAGTTCAACCACGTACGGCTCGTCAAGCCCGAAGAACGAACCATCGCAGGCGTTCGCATCGAGCCTGAAGACTCCCCCCCTCGCACCAACGCCCCCTCCCAAGATGACGCCTCCTCGAAACGAGGCCGTCCCACCATCTGGCTGGACGAGCGCGACGGCGGAGAATGCCGCGTCGAAAGCATGTGCTTGAACTGGTACCGCGACCATGGCTGGAAGGGGTACCATTCGGAAGGGGGGATTCTCAAAACCCTCTTCGGCTACCTCTTCTACGACATCCTCTTCACCTACGTGCCCAACGTCTTCCAAACGCCTTTCCAAACGTGCCCGCTAGACCTGCACACGGACACCTTCTACGCGGCGCGCGCCTCCGAAATCAATCACCGGCTCGTGCAAATCACCAACGGTGACTCCGTCCATATCATCCGGTCTGTTCACGAGCGGGAATTTCCCAGACAGACCTGCGCCGTCGGCATCGACTGGTCCTTCGAGCTGGACGATCTGGTCGAGATCGTGCAGTGCTTTCGCGGCGAAGCCCTCGCCACTATCTGTAAGGTCCTGGCGCAAGAGTATCAGCAGCGCGGGGGCGGGATTCCGGACCTGTTTCTCTGGAGGATGGAGAGTAGGGAGGTGATGTTTGTGGAGGTCAAGTCGGAGAATGATCGGTTGAGTGATACGCAGCGATTGTGGATTCATGTGTTGGCTGGGGCGGGGGTGAGAGTTGAGCTTTGTAATGCTATTGCGAGGGAGGTGAGAGGTTCTTCTTGAGGATATCGATCAGAGGTATATAGTGGACAGGGTATGAACTTATGAATGAAAAAGGATGGATATATAGCTACAAATGTACAGCCACCTAGAACAAGAAAGGAATGAAGTCATGCAAATCATTTTTAATTTTTTTGTGCAACTATCTGCGACCAGGAGAGCCTAGCTGATATCAATCAACTAGAAACAACACCACCTCATCCAATCATCCAAACCCATTACTTCCAGGGCGTGGAATGATCAAAAACCATGACGATGTCGCCAACCACCCTGACACAAGAATAGTCACTCAACCACCATCTCCAACCAGCCGCATAAACACACCCACCACTCTCTGTCGTATAGTCAAGAGAAGGAGGGAATTTACGCAACCATGGTAGAGGCAGTCGAGCTCTCGTACCGCCAGGTAGGGGGCAGGACACCGACGGACTTGTAGTAGCGAGACAGACGGTGGATACGGGACTCGATGAGAATCAGGCGGAACTTGCTGTCCTTGTCCTTGCGGTTACGCTCAAGGTGCTTGCGGACGGCAACGGCCTTCTTGATGAGGTGGTACAGATCCTCGGGGAGCTCGGGGGCAAGGCCTATTGTGCGGGGGGAAAAAGATCGCTCTGTCAGCCGATGATGACCAAGCAGAGGCATTCGGGATGGTTTAGGTCCCGTGGTTTTGGGTCTTCGGAAGGCTTTTTCTTCTGTCTAGTTTCCAAGGCCTTGTGGAAAGGATGGAAAGGCTAGGCAGATAGAAAAAGCTCCTCGCCGTGGTCTACGGGTTGGAGTTTGTTGGGGAGTAGGGGGTTGGCGTACCGGAAGACTTGAGGATACGGAGGATCTTGTTACCTGTGAGTGAACGTGTTAGTATGTGTTTCTTGAATTTGACTGATCATCTGCCCAAAGGGACCAGAACTTACCAGTGACGGTCTTGACCTGGGCAACACCGTGGCTGTCACGGAGGACAACACCGATCTGGGAGGGGGTAGCACTATCCAATCCATTAGCCCTTCTATCTCTCCTCTCTCCCATATCCCACACAACAAGACTCGAATCGATCTCATCGTGCAGTAGCAGCAGGAACGTACCCCTTCTTGGCGAGCTTGCAGATCTGGTCAACGACCTGGTCGGGAGTGGTCTTCAACCAGCTGGGGGGAGTGCGAGAGTAGGGGAGAGCGGAGGCAGAAATGCCCTTTCCCTTGGAGTGAAGACGACCCATTGTGAATGAAGGTGGTGGTTTTTTTGGCGGGTGATTAAAAACCGGGTTGGTTGTCGACGGTGTTGAGGCTGCGATAGAAGAAAAGAATCAACTTCGATTTTTTTTTGCGACAAGGTATGGAAATGGAACCGCCAGTGGTGGGGTCACGTGGATTGAATTTTGTCGCAAGTGGAGTGGATGTGGGTCACGTGAGTAGAGCCTTCGCTTAATTTAAATGGGAATCTTCGCGGCAGAAACTTTTTCTTTTTCTTTGCCGTTGTTGTCCCTGAGAGACTCGACGATGCAAGTTTTGCAGATTGACAACTGTTGGATTTGAGATCTATGATGTCTCTTCTTCATCTACTCCTTGCGATTGTACTTGCTAATTGAACGCCATTCATTCAGTGCTTTATCAAGGTTAGTTCACCCATCCAGTTGCAACCCCCCTCTATTTCTACAATGATGAAACAACACCTTTTTTTTTTTATTTTCTGGTACCTCTTATGTCAGAGGGAAGGATCCTTGTGGTTCTTTCCTCGATGATCTAAATGGACTTCTGAAATCATTATTTGATGCTATATGTTCTGGTCATGTTGGACACTGCAGTTTTACTGACTTAAACTTTGTTAAGTGCCGATATTCGAATTTAGTTACGGTGTGCTTGAGTAGTTGGACTTGCAGAACAGGATACTACAGAACATAGTAATGGACATGTTTCAAAACCTCTGGATTCACCGTAGATGCCGTATATTTGCAGACTGGCAAGTAGTAGAAATGTCGGTTTCTGCTGGCTCAGCGTAGATGACCACAGTAGCTGATCGCTTTTACTGCGTTGTGAAATCCATAGAGCATCAATAAGTATTTGAAATACAGTACTCTGTTCTACGTGGCTCCTGTGTCAAACGATAGCTTCGGAATATCTCCTACCGCTAAGATAGCTCCACACAAACTGCGGTTGTTTTCCTCCCCTATCCCTCTAAGACTGCACAACGTGAGTATCAGGCAATGAACTTACCAGAAGCCACTTTTCACAATAGCCGGAGTCACACCGGCACCGGGGAGCACGGAACAGAATGCACAGGCATCACACCGCTGTTCAGGCATCCAGTGGTGTCTCAAGATGCCTGTTCTTGCAGCAACTGCCGGCTGATCTGGTGACACGAAAAAAGAACCCGGCTGTCGGGTTTTATCGAGCGCAACTGCCCGGGGGCGATGGGCTACCTGTGTTCGGTATCCGATACTCGAATAGGAATGCCAATTTCTCGATTTTGGCATTAACTGCTCGTGTTTTCTATTCCAGCGTACATTGAGAGCTGAGAACGGTAGGCCCCAAGCACAGGATCATCCTTGAGATGTGAATGGGGGTCAGGCCTGTTGGTTGGATTGCTTGTTGGTTGAACTCTTGGATGTCATAACTCTACCTCCCAGCAGAGCTGTGATAGGAAGTAAACTGTGATGGAATGGTCGGCAATGAGCCAATGGGATCAAGTAAAAGAGGGGATCGATTCCTAGCCGGACAGAATAGTATCACAGATGCATCGTGGCTGTAGGAACGAGAGCCCATAAAGATGCGCTGTTGGGGAAATCATAATACAGCGCGCATATACAACGTCGGGAAAAGATCCAGCTCCTAAAAAAGCCCCCCATCCCCAACAGAACGGCAATCAAAAAGCAATGGCCACAACGAAAGCGTGGCGATCACATCATGTGCCAGGACAAAACTGCATCCATGGGCCGATCGCCGCTGTGATTTGGTCTTCCCAAAGACATGGAGCACCGCCCAAGCTCCGAGACCATCAAATCAGCGAGGCTGAAGCGGGAATGACAGGAGCCGCAGCTGCGGATTGTTGCAGAGAGAGGGGTACGGAGTCGCAAAGCGGACGACGAAACAGGGCGGAGCACGGAGCGTAGTACTAGTAGGTTAGTAGTACAGGTTACAGGACACGGGGGCTGCGGTGATCGAAGCTGATAGATACTGATCGAGGGACCTGGGTCCCACGCTGTGATCGGTCGATTTAGCGACGGGCCTATGATCACCACGAGAGGGCTTGCCGGAGGGCCCAGTTCCAGCCGCGGTCACTGTCGGCACCGAGGATCTGGCGCCGATTGGGTAACTGGATGGATCAGGATTCAACGACGCTCGCCTGCGCCCATCCAAACAGGCTTCATGATTCAGTCGTAGCCTGTCTAGTATCTGCGCAATTGTGGAAAGAATCCACCATGAAAGGTCAAAGAAAAACGTCGGCGCAGCCCATCCTAGACATTTGACAGTCTGGACTCTCAATGGGTGGTGGCGACGTTTTAAAAAAAAACCCCCCAACCAAGACAATTGAAATAGTCCGCCTTAGTGGTGTGCTTGGCTCAGGTGCAATTGATGATCTTCCAGCTGTCATGTTGGTGAGATGCTAAAGCCAATAATGGTCTTCATCTCGGCTGCGCGAGCCTGATCGGTCGGCCAATCTGATTGACTTTGCAGACTTTTCGACGGCGCTGCAGCAAGCAGCACACATCGGAGAGGCATTGTTACGGGGTGGCGTTGACGAGGAGATTTCTTTCTTACATATTTTTGTTTTGACCAGGAGGCACGACACGATCCTCCGAGGCTGGAGGAATCCTCCGTACGGCGACCGAGGTGGAGATCGGAAATATGACTCTTCTGAACCATCAATCAGGGACAGGATGGAAGTCGAGGTTGCCTCCTCGCCGTCAGCGTCGGCGTCTGGCAGGGGTTGGCCTGTTTGCTTGGTTTGCCCCGTATGCCCTGTATGCATGTCCGGTATCACTGCCTGCTTTATAAGGCATCCACACGCGCCTGACACGCGCTAGGCCGATCCTTCTCGTGCTGGACTGGTGGCAATAGTTAAGACCGATTCCAATTAAGTAATTGGGTGGTTGACCCCCTGCATGTCCAGACTCCAGGCCGTGATGAGCTGCCGTAGCCGGGTGTGACGACAGTCAGCGTGCCTGCATACATACGGAGTACATGCGGGAAGAAAGTATAGCCAGAGCGGCCAGAAGAATTGGATTGTATGGAATGGTCGCAAAAAAAAGAAAAGACAAGACAGAAAGAAGGAGATCGGTGAGGAGAACAAGAAAAAGAAATGACAACAGCCCCGGCCCAAAAACAGACACATGATGAAACATGTCGGGGGGTTCCACGGAACTTGGGACCGTCAAACCAGAAATTTAGGTAATTAGGCTATTGGAGCATGGAGGCAGCCTTTGGAAAAGTGTGGACGGAAGTATGGGTAGTCCCGGATATTCAGCGTCAGTTCTAACCGCCTCGAGGGTTTAAATCCAACCTAATCCTAAGGCGAGAAAAGTCGCACTCTCCATGGAGTCCGCGGAGGACTATGGAGTATCTCCCTCTAGTATCGAGCAGACCGCGCTAGCTGAACATGCTAAGAGGCTAAACGGAAGCGCAATAATGATCTATATTGGCGGTTCGTATTCCGGAGTATGTGCGGGTAGATAATAGTTAGAATATTCTATATTAGAAATTCCCCACGTGTGCGTAATATAATTGCTACTGCGATGGCATAATGAAATTGTTGCAACGAGCCCCGAATACGAGAAACGGCAACCACAGCCCAAAAGCAAATATCATGATTGAAAGTCAAAGAACAATAGTGTAATCTGCACACTCACTTCGCGGGAAAATCACGGCCGTCTAGGTTCCCATCCTTGGGGATTGGGTTGGCCGCCTTAAGTCAAGGCCAACCACTATCGGTTGATGATCGTCCGGATGTGCAGAGACGAAACCGGCCTGAGTGAGGACTGAGGTATGATAATCGTGCTAATCGATAACTGGATCGTGACGAGGATCCCATACCACTGGGTTTGGGCTTTAAATCGGCAAGTCCATTCCGTAAGAGTTTGCCGACTCCATGACGATCACACGCTGGAGCCGTGGTTCAGGTTGAAACTGACTTGGGTTAGTGAAATCTGGCACCTTCCAGATTTCTGGTTTCCGCGGAAAGATGAAAGATGAAAGGTGACCGTGCGGCTCTGGGGACCCGCCGGAGCTGTTGACTTTTATCTCATAGATAATTGTGTGTGGGAATTTGGATCGATGGATGGATGGTTCATGAACTACACCCAAAAGGGAACTGTTTCCTGTCCGGAGGTCTCTGCCGCGCGAATTTCGTTGGGATTCTATGACCGGGGTCTTTTCTGGTATAGGGGACAATGTCCTGGAGAAAGGACAGGGCTCCGACGCAGATTAATTGCATAATTAAGTAATTTATACCATCCTCTCCCGGGGAGGGCAACCCACGCGACAGGACAGTGCTGAGTAGTAGTGAGTACAGCGTCCACAGGCAAAGACCGCCATGGCCAGTGCGACGCCAGGGCGATCTAGATGCGATCATTCCCAGCGTCGCATTAATCAGTCGCCTTGATTTTCTAAGCGACGTCAGCGGAGAGGCGTCCATTGCCGATTCTAGACGATCGAGCTTCAAATCTGGGTTTCCCCTTTCCTTCTAGTCGCAAATAGTTATTTTTGTCTTTCGTCCGTCAGGCAGAGAGCATTCCGTACTCCATTGGGGAAGTGGGAATAGCAATTGCCGTCCAACCCCGGGTGGAGGTTTTGCTTTGGACTCCAAAATGCTCCATTGTCAATCAGGACCGTCACGTCTGGCACGGTTACATACAGAGCGAGTATCGGCACGCAACACGAGGCCAGAGAAACCGTCGCGAGGTTGCACAAGATTAAGAAATAATAAAAGAATAAAGAATAACTCAAGAATAATAATAGTTCAGAAAAGAGGATGAAAAATGAAAATACAAAGAAAAAAGAAAATACAAAACAAACCAATATTAATCTGCGGCAGTGAGGAGACAAACTCAAAGCCCCTCAATCAGGCGAAGGGAACAACAGAATGCGGCGTTAGCGTCTCTTAGCGTCTGTTAGCGTCTGGGACGGTTGCCTGTCCGGGCCTAGCGTGACCCGCCGGAAGTTTATCAGACTCTGTATTTCTGTAAGGTACGGTATTGCGTACCAACTCGAGTCCATCCGCATACTGCGTAGTTACTTTTTACTTCCCTACTTCCCTAGGGCTTCGTGCTATTGTTCCTGCATCCCCTGAAGGACAGGAGAAGGTTAGAGTTTCCCCGGCCGAGTTCCTCGGTCGTCATGCCATAATCTCCATGGACTGTACAGAGGACATCCTCTGGACAAGTACTCCGATGTACTCCAACTAGATAACAATCAGGCGTCCTAGTTTCCCCTAGCCCAAACCCAGATCCCAGACCCAAACTTCTAGGCCCGGAATCTCGTGCGTGGAAAGAACACTAGCCCACTAGCCCACTAACACCCTAACCAGCAACTAAATGGGAAACGCATCCTTGGGTCGCGGTGGAGGCAGCCGGTAATTGTCAGCCCAATCAGTCCCGTCGGCTCCGGGGGACCTGCCCTTACAGAGTACTGAGTCCTTACTACCTACCTACTACTTACCTACTTACTTACTCGTGTCGGCCTGCGAAAGGGCACGGCGCAGTTCGCAACGTCCCGCTGACTCCCCGCTTTCTGCCCTCTGGTCAATCATTCGATTGGAATTCCGACGGTCACTTCTCCCTGCCGCAACTTCTCAACCTTCGAGGATCCTCGTTCTCTTTCTCTCTCGGCTCCACCTCCATCCTCGCGAGCCCCTGGTGCCAAGCTACGTCTCGAGGTATCCCCGTCAGATCCAATCACAGCCATGTCTCCTCGCCCATAACCCTCTTCTCGTGCCCTGGGTGAACGGACCTCGACTCCATCAGTCCACCGGATCAAGGTTCCTCTTCCCCAACGATGCGCGCTCCAGTTAGTTGCCCATACTAAAGGAGTAATCGCCAAGGTACATCTCTCTCGTCCATCCATGTTCGGACTATATCTCCCCATCCTTCCCTCCCTTCCCCCGTCCGTCGTCTGCTTCTTCTCTTGTTCCCCCCCCCCCCCCCCTTTTCTTTCCCCCTTCCACCTGTTCTATGAGATCATCTCTTGTGAGAGTGGCTTTTTGATCTTTCTCTCGTCAATCCCTGTGGTTGCACGGCTGCGAGCCTCTCGCACGGGGTTTCAATGCCTTGAAGGATCTCGACGATTCCTTTTGCGACTCCTTCCCCGCCGGCTCCTAGGCTATGACTCTTCCGCTCTCTTGAATTTGCTCCCCGGTATACGACCTCCAATTATTAGGGTTCGCCATGTCAAATAATACTACTATGCATGGACTCTGTCCAAAACCTTTTCTTCAAGAATCTCTCTTCCCCTCGTCTGGTGGATGTACGCTCTACCTGTCGCGCAAATCTTTTGGTTTCTTCTCGCAGCGGTACTGATCTTCCTCCCGTTAGTTATCGAGGGACGATTTTGTAAACAGATTCCTGGCGGAGACAATGAGCTCTCCTGTTGTTTACCCTGCCCGTTGGCGTCATGGACGTATGGCGATGGTAAGTTTCGCCGCTTGCCTCTCCCTCCAGGTGTAGATAGAACTAATTGGAATTGCCTGGTCTAGATCTGTTGTCTAAGACAGAGGCAGCGAGCTGGCTTGGTGTCGCGGTCTTGCCCCTCTGCATCTTCCTTCTGGTCTCGTACGCGGTCCTTCCGGTGAAATGGACGCATCGCCACTACCTGAGTATATGCTTTACATTAGGAATTTGCTTTATGGAGGTGAGGGACCTTGCGCCTCGCTGCGAATAATGGATTTACGTCTGACCAAACAGATTGCATTCATCATCCCTCTCGGTTCAAACCCCGAGCAATGTTACAACCAGATCACCCCGAAGGGTATGCATGACGATTTGTCATGCGCTTTCACCGGGTCCTTGCTGCTCTTTGGCGGCTGGATGGTCGTTGTGTGGAGTTTCATCCGTGCCATCGCCTTCCACCTACAGGTATGCTGGGAGGTCGTCATCGGAATAAATTCATGTGGGGCGCATTCATTTGTGGCTTCGGTATCCCGGGCATTGGATTGACGGTCATGCTGGTCCTGACTGGGGTGTCGTTCCGGTTTGGCAGCATGTGCCACATCAATATCAAACACAGTCTACAGGACTACTGGGCCCCGGTCATGGCCTTTGCCGTTGCTGCCTTGGTTATGCAGCTGGCCACGATGGGGTACTGCATCCATGTGTACGTCCGGTCCGTCTTTGATACCGCCGCCACCACGAACAGCTCGGGTCTGCCATCCTACACGTCGAGTGTGCGCACCGTGACGGCCCGACAGGCATATCGACGTATCAAACGAGTTCTCCAATTACAGTGGCGTGGCGTGGCATTGGTGTTAATCATCATCGGCAACGTAATTTTCTTTGCCGTCGTCTTCATCAACATGGACAAGCAGCTGGAAGTGACGCCGGAGAACTTGCAAAAGGCCATGCCATGGCTGATGTGTCTGATCGCGACGGAAGGGGACAAACAGAAATGCCTCACGCACATGAAAGATATCGGCACCAACGAGGCCACGCTCCTGGCCGTCCTCATTCTTCTGTCTCTGGTGGGACTGTGGAATTTTATTCTCTTTGCCCGCCCCTCGATCTTTTTTGGCTGGGCCGAGCTCTACCGCCAAGATGGCCAAACGCGAAGAGTACGTTTCCGCCGACGCCCGCAGCCTTCTGCCCGACTCCGCCACCTACGAAATGCTAGGCAACACAAAGGTCTCGCCATTAAAAGCACCCGAACCCGTGGTCCGGTCGCCCACCGAAGAACGGGTGACGAGCCCAACTCCGAGCTCCTACGGCCGAGAGGCACGTTACGTCCGACCGTCAATGAGCTTCTCATCGCCTCGACCTCCAGGCCCCGTGCACGGAGGACGGGAATGGGTCCCCGAGGCGACATTTGCGCGGGGTCATAAGCAAGAAGCATCGCAATGAGTTCGGTTGGATTTAGGTTCGGTGTTTTTGGGGGATTCGGATTAACATTTTCAAGCCAAAAAAAAAAGGAAAAGTATTGTACATTCTACGATGTTATTGGGTATACCCTGGGAGATTTGATTGACATGTATATTTTTGGCATTATACGATAACTACCCTATTACTATTACTATTACTATTAGTTTAGTCTAATCTCAACTAATAATGAATGAATTCCCAAACCATGCCATCCCAGCTTTCTGACCCACACCGGGTTAACCCCCAAAGCCAAAGGGAGTCAAAAACCACGAAGGGACGACCCGTTGGGTCCGACAAAACCCAGCCATGAGCCCATCAGCCGTCAGCCATCGGCCATGACGCCGACGCTGACTCCGCGGCAGACAATCCCCGCATTTTGGCGGTTTTCTAGTCGAACTATAACGCGATTATCATAAGACGCGAAGGGAAAGTGGAAACTCCAACCAAACCAAACTGCAACGTTGGGGTTCGGTTCGTTCGGCATTGCAGGTGGCGACGCTCGATTCCAGGCATCTCGATAAGTCGATCCCCATCCCCAGTAGCCGCGGTAGGGTCAGTGCGCTGGGTCGGGTGTCATACTGTCATGCCACGTTCATGATAATCGGGTGGCTTGGGATCTAATCAGACCATCTTGTCTTTGCACAGGCGGAGGATAAGTCAGGCGCTGGAGATTGATAATAATGGAGAATGAATGGGGGTTATTTCTCTTCATTGATATGGACACTGGTGATCCACTCTAGTTTGAGTAGTTTGAGTATCTGTACAGAGTAAGTTGAGTCAGTCGAACAAAGATTTACAGAAGCATGTGAAACACCCACCTCGGTCCGCCCAGGGTCCTTCCAAGAATCCTGGCTCCAGTCCAGGATGCACACCGCAGCCTGCAGCTTAGACCTGCACGCCGAACCCTGACGGCGTACGTACACCTGGCGACGGTCGTAACGGGGCAAGACCAGGGAGGGATTGGCTGCATCGCCGACGAATCCCCAATCAGTTTAGTTGATAGTTTGGTTCCTGGTCAATTAATTAATTGGGTTCATTAATTGGAGGCGAGTTGAACGGTGAGTGGCAACATGGCAGTGACATGGCGCGACGGACGCGGATCGGGCCTGTATTATGAACTAGGGTTGGTATTACTATGAAAATTTTAGCGTTGGAATGGGAATTAATTGGTAAAGTTGTTCTTTTTCCTTTATTCCTTTTCCCCCCCTCCAATTCCGGGGATATCTCCTTGGAAAAGACGAGGCTGGGTTCCATTTCCCGGGCAGATGGGGAACTACGGAGAAGGAGAAGTACGGAGCTACGGACTCGGGGCGGAGCCCTTTGATATCCATTCCCTCGTGCCGTGGACTCGTGGCCTCGATATTTGGTGTTACCCCGTGGGGTTGGTGGGTTTTGTGATTCATCAGAAAAGCATATCCATTTTTGGGTTTTGTATCATCGGTGGAATGGCTGTTAATCTAGTACATACTACAATGTCTTCTATCTGCTGTCTAGTGAATTAAGCTACAGTTAGCTATGGTTAATATCAGAGATATAGTATTCACAGTTTAGCTAAAGATTTTGATCTCCCTCTGATCCCTCGGGTTTTCTTCTACAATCATCCCCGGTCTATTCTACATCTATTTGTCTACAGACCAAAAAAAAGGAAACCGGTTTCCTGTCAACAGAATAGGTTACCCACCTTTTTATAACGACCTTGTTATCCGATAAAGAAACTATGACAAGAATATAATATACCAATATTGAGCTGAATCCGGATCAGAGGTCACCCAAGAGCAGTACCTCCTCTTTCGAACAATCTGTCTAATCCGGCTCAAGACAAGGCTTTGATAGCACCATCAAGCAACAACCGACGGGGGATGGATGATCTCGTTAGTGAGCTACCATTGGGATCAGTTGCCGGGAGGGTATCTTCCTTGTCTTTATCGGTTTCGTCATCTTTGGTCTGACTCTGAGGGTCTACATAATGCCCATGGACACTACGCATCTAGAATCGCACTGGGCCGTGCAATTGGCCAATATTACTGGCTACAACGATACAACTCGATTGCTAAAAGCTCCATCGGGTTCAGTACCGTATCACTATGAAGTCGGACACATTTCGGGGGAGTTTCGGTCCCATGGCTTGACATTCGCTGCAAGACAGACGTAGGCTCTGCTCCGAAGCCCTCGAAACTCCCGTTGTACACACCTGAAGAATTACAATGGCAACAAAGACATCTACCAGTAATGGAAGAAGCAGGAATCATAACTAAATGCATGTCACCATGGGTAGCGAAAACAAAATTCCCTAGAAAGTCGGATGAACATCCCCGGGTTTTGACCCAGGAGGGGGGCAATCGTTTTAGCGACACTACGGTTGTATCTCTCGACAAGTTCATCTGATGCGATCGGAAAAGAAGTCAACCAACATGAATTTGAATATCAGGGTTTCCCTACTGAAGACCGGCCAGCAAGATATCGCCGTTCCGTAGGATGGGAGGACCTGTTACCGACAGACTCTATAAAAGTGACCATCGCCATAACGTTCGTGCTTGCCGCAGGGGACTCTTATTTTCTTCCTGATAGGGACTGGCCACCATTTTATCAATAAAGTGAACCTGACTGGAGGACACGGGGCCTTGTCATAGCTCCTCTATCTCAGTTAGAATGAGATGAAGCAACCACATGCGTTACTCTGCTTGGAGACTCAACACAACTTCAGACAACGGATCGACACGCGGGACCATGTTAATAGAGCACGGGGGATGTTTTACAACATCGTCAGCAGCGGATCTATCCGAACAATCATCGGCTGCCGTCTTCGAGGAAGCTCTGGAATCCACGATCGAAGGCGGGGGAAACGAATCATGAAGGAAATCCAAGTACAACTTCTCTCCACACAAAGTATTTCTGAGCCTTTCATGAAATAATCGGCCCGTTATGCATGTGTTTTGCAAAGTAGAGCTTATCTCAGGAGTCTATAAAGCAATATAACTTTATAACGTTATCGGGCAAATAGAATAATACTTAATATAGAAGATAGTTTAATATATACGAGTATAGATGCTTGGAATTAGCAATTGAAGCATCGCGAAAGTCGAATTCGTTCTCGTAGCAAGCTATGTTCCGGGGACACAGCACAGGCTTTTGGCAGAACGAGAAATCTTCAAGACACCCATTCCCTCCAGCGTCCCTTTCGAAACTCAGAAGCATCAATTTGATTCCATCGAGAAAAGAGGACGCGAGGAGACCAGAAAATGGAACCAACCAGGTGAGAGAGAAGGCCGGGATATACATATTGCGCTGATTGGTTTATTTCGTCAAGTGTATCATCCTTTGACAGAAAGGGACTGCTGGTGTATAGAGAAGCTCTGTCTAGATTCTGGAGTGGCTGGGACAAAAATGATACCTACAAGGTTAGATGCCTTGACAGCAGGGTAAGCTTCATCGAGATCATGCTAGTGACAAAGGGATGGAGCGTTGAGCGTATCGATCTTCCTCAAGATGGTATACTCTGCCCAATGAAGACAAGTCAGCATGATACAAAGTTCCAATTTCATTTATCTCCCGCTATGATACACCGTAAGTTAAGAGCCCAGTTAACTGGAAGGCCAGACAGAGCAAACGCGAAATCAAGACGTGAACAGAATTAAATGAGGCAGTCATCCTTCCTCCCACTCGGGTAATTTTTTATCGTTAGCCATCCCTGGGAATGAATAAGGATGAAACAAAACAAAGGCAGATGAGAGTTCGCCAATAGGATTAGTAGAAGACGGATTGGGATCTGCGTCTTATCTACAGGCATTGACGTCAAAGTTGGGCTGCAAACAGTTAGACATGCTACGATATATGGAGATGATTTGGGTTCAGTCTCACCTCGGAGAAGTAGGTCGTCACCACAGTTCGATCGGAGAACTTCCGTCCAGCAAGGGCCTTCAAAGCATTCGTGGTCGATTCGACCGTGTCGAACTTGACAAAGATCTTGCCCACGCCGGGAGATTGTCTGCTGCCGCCAGAAGGTCGCGGGATCTTCAATTCCACAATCTGCCCGTATTTGGAACACTCATCGCGTACATCGTCGCAGATTTCTGCTCTCATTAGCTTGTGGTCATCACAAAAAGTCGAGGGACATTACCTTCATAGTCTTCATTGTCCATCAGCTCTTCCGGCGTCACCATGTTTAATAGCTGCAACACACGGCTAGTCTCCAGGTCCTGCGACGTCGTCTTGGCAAACATCGACATGGCATTGACGCCCATGTCCAGGCCAGATGCCTGCGTCGTTCCAATACTGGCGCGCACCACCTTGAGATGCCGGTCACCCAGTTCCATGCCGTTCAGTCCCTCCACAGCGATGCTCGTGGCAGACGGATCAGCGTATTCGCAGAAAGCGATCCCCTGGCAAATGTTAGGCCGAGATCAACCATAATTAGAATTGCAACTTACCCGAGACTCTTCCGTCGAAGCATCTTTGACCAGAACAAACGATTTCAGTTCCCCAAACGACTTGAGGAGCATGGTGACGGGCTCTTCCGGGATATAGCTGGGGATGTTGGAGACGCAGATCTTGTTCGCCGAGTCGGGGACTTCGTTCAACAGCACTCCTTCCTGGTATTCTTGGTCGGTAGTGGTGCTGGGGACAATGTAATCCTTAGGTCGCCGAATATCCAATCCCTTTTGCTCGCCATTGGCAGCACCATTCCCGTCCATGGCTGCATGCTCATCCATCATGATTCCGTCAAATGCAAGAGCAACCGTGGCATCGTTGGGCGACTTGAATTCGACGAGGGCAAAGGTATGGTCATCCGCCACCTGCGCCGAAATGCAGGGGTCCACGCTTTCAATGACATTGAGCCCATTGAGTTGGGTGTTCAGGAAGGCCAGCAGAGACTCGCCTGTCACGGCAGTAGGGATGTTGTAAATAAAGAGACGCTTTGCTTGACGAGAGTTGGAGGGTTTGAGCATCGCACTGTCGGCAGATCCACCACCAGGCTGCGCCATAAACGCCTGAAGGCGACTCGGATCCATGGGTTGCTGTCGAGGGGCACCGGGAAGAGGGAACATTCCTATATAGTCAGTAAGCTTCGGCCAAACTTGAAGTCCACGAGTTAAAATATTCATACCTGATAACTTGGCCTGCTCCGCAGTCACGTTCTCATAGCCAGGAGGCTTGATATCCCATTGCGTCAAACGACGTTTTCGGTCCAGAATCGACGGCACATCTGTCAAGTCGGGCGTAGGCTCCCGCTTGCGCGGAGCAGGCGACGGGCTTCTCTTGCGCTCTCTCCGGTTTTCTCCCCGGTCGCGATCGCCACGATCCCGATCCCCGCGTTCTCTGCCTTCCCGTCGAGGTCTCTCGTCGAACAGGTCTCTGTCCCGCTCGCGTCGGGATGATCGGTCATCGTAGTCCCTGCGCCGACGCTCGCCGCGCTCTCCGCGCTCTCCACGGTCGCCACGTTCACCTCGCTCACCACGGTCCCGGTCCCATTCGCGATCTTCCCTCCGGCTGGAGTACCGGTCCTCTCGCTCGCGAGCGCGATAGTCCCGGCTCGACGAGTACGAGTCTACCTCGTAGTCGCGTCGGGAGCCCCGAGATCCGAAATGAGGGGAACGCGACCGTCTCCTTTCGCCTCTCTCTGCTCTCTCTGCTCTGTCGCCTCGATCGCCTCCGCGTTCGCGCCGCTCTTCACGCTGTAGATTTGATAGGTGGTTAGTTCTCGTCCGGGGTGGTGCGAGCTAGGTTGGGAGGTATGCATCGAGCGTTCACTCACGTAGTGGTCCCTAGGGCGACCAGATTCGCCTGTAATCTGATCAGCAAAATATTCGAGGTAAAGAGAAAGCTGAAAGAGAACAAAAACGGGCATGTCTTACCTCTGGAAGAGTATGTATCGCCGTTCATCCTGAGCTCCAACAACCGGGTATCTGCGATCCTTCTTTCAAATATTTGCGTTCACCAAGAGGTATGTCAAAGAAACACGTGCCAGAAAGCCAACAAAAAACCTTCCGGATGAGTCCAGGGCCGCAACAGACAGGCTCAATTACCGCGGGATGGGACAAAGCAGGGGCGCTGAGAAGAAGGGCCGAGTTGCGCAGACGAAAACTCGCAGGTGACGATCGCCGAAGCAGCGGCCCTGCTAGTCTGTAAGGGGTTTAGTGCTTCCTGACCGCCTGCATTTCCAGTCGGCGTGCGGCAGAATCGGCGTCTTTGGCTTCGTCTTGCTTGCCTCCTTGGTTGCGGAACTTGACCTCACGACGCTCTCACCATGACGGTAGGGGCGTTTTCCGAGTGGCGCAAGCTCCCGGTGAGGCTCAGCGAACTCTGCATTAATACCACGTTGCGCTGTGGGCAGTCCTTCAGGTGATTGGTCCTGGTCTTCTTTCGCCGTTTGCGCGCGCTGACACCCTATCTATCTAGATGGCAGAATGTCCCCGAGACCGAGGAATGGCGCTGTGTACTGCACGGTCGTCTATTATCCTTGAAGCAGGACCCCGAGCATCTCTACTACCGAACCTACCTTACCTCCAAATCCACCGCAACTCCCTCAGCGCCCTCCGACGATGACAATACCACCCTCTCTCTAATAAAACACTACCTGAACCTCTCCTCCAACCTCACCGACCTCTACGCGCTCTGGTCCTCGCAGGACCCCAACTTCAAGAAAAAAGCCCCCCAGTTCACCGGCATCCGCATCCTGCGCCAAGACGCCTGGGAGGCCCTCATCGGGTTCATCTGCAGCAGCAACAACAACAATCTCGCGCATCTCGCAGATGGTCGAGAAGCTCTGTCTTCACTACGGGCCCGCCATCGCCTCCGTCGACGGCCGCGCGTACCACGACTTCCCTACCCCGGAAGCCCTGACGGGCGACGACGTCGAAAGCCGCCTCCGAGGGCTGGGGTTCGGATACCGCGCCAAATATATCTACCAGACGGCTGTGATGGTGGCGAAGGAGAAGGGCGAGGGGTGGTTGGACTCGTTGCAGAACCCGGAGTGTCCGGCATTTGGGACCGAAGGTATCCCCGCCCCGGCTGGAGAGATGCTTCCTGAAGGGAGACAGGGATACCGCGAGGCGCATGAGAAACTGCTTTCGTTGCAGGGCGTTGGGCCGAAGGTTGCGGACTGTGTTTGCTTGATGGGACTCGGGTGGGGAGAGGCGGTGCCGGTTGATACTCATGGTGAGATTTCCCTTCTCGCGTCTGTTACTTCGGTTCGGAGCTGATTAGGACGTAGTCTGGCAAATTGCGCAACGGGACTATAAGTTCGGCAAAGGGTCGCATAAATCCCTGACGAAAGCCACCTATGACGCTGTCGGAAACCATTTTCGAAAGCTCTGGGGCAAGGAGGCCGGCTGGGCTCATAGCGTTTTGTTCACGGCTGATTTGAGGTCGTTCTCGGATCGACTGGCTGCCCCGAAGAAAGCGAAGGTCGAGGTCGACGTAAAGGAAGAGGATGACAAGGGTGGAGTGAAACTAGAAACGACAGTGACGACGTCGACGGTTGCATTGAAGCGGTCTGCCACTGAGGAGGAGATCAAAACTGAGCCAGTGGACGACGAGTCCAAGGAGAACCTCAAGGCCGTGGTTCAAGCAGCTCAAACGACGACATCGAGGAGAATGTCGAAGCGCCTCCGGAGCCGTTGAGATGGGTTCCGAGTTCTTTGCGATTTAGACTATTCTTTGTATATATTGAATCTAGACCTCTCAAGTTATAATACATAGACGTGTATGTACTTGGGTAGGGAACATGCCGGCCCACCAGTCGGAATCTAAACGCCGCGATATACATAAACGAAGACAGCAGCCTCTAGTGGCAAAAACCACCCTAAGTACAACTCACCACACCGGCAACAACACCCACAGCATCAGCAACAGCTGCGCCGGCGCAAATCCAGCAGCCAAGCTCGCCATCCCAGTCGCCGTCTCGGAGCTTGTCGCAGCAGTTCCCACGTCTGAAGTTGGGGCAGACGTGGAAGTAGTCGTCGCTGTCGCCTCGGCTCCCGTTCCAACCACCTGCGAACTAGTAGATGCCGGCACCACAAAGGACGACGGTGTATGCATGCCCATACACGAGGTTGAAAACGGCACGTTCCAAGTCTGCGTGGACTGCGGAACTGCAGGACAGGACGGAAGAACAACGACGGAATCCGAATCGCCGATGATGAGACTCATGTCGTCGACGGCCTTGGTCAAGTGGCCGGAATCATCGTTCCAGTCGTCGCAGAAGTCGCGCCAAACTCGGAAGGTCGACAGGATCTCGGCGTCGGATTGCATGTAGGTGAATGGCTTGCCGAGATTGATCGCGGTGACGATGCAGTTTAGACAATGGGCGGCGTTTACTTGCAGCGGGGCGTCTATCACGCAGATCGTCCAATCCCTAGGCTCGGGGCCTGCTTCGACTGCGGCGTGGTCTATTTGATGAGAGGCGTTAGTGCAAGATGTCTTTCCTCACTGACGATCATTTGGAGTGTAGGGCTACTTACTGCAGACTTTATGGCAGGTATCCGGAATCCTCTGATCGCTCGTTCCGTTCGATTGTCTTTTAAACATCTCCATCTTGAGGGTTGGGTTTCAGTAAATGCTGTCTATACATCAAATGACCCGAAGATATCAGTGGAAGAAAAATTTGCGAAACGAAAGACCCTCGGATGGATGGAATGGATTCTTTCTCTCTCTCTCTCTTTTTTTTTTTTTTTTTTTTTTTTTTTTTTTTTTTTACGTCCATGGAGCCCTAGACCCAACTACCTCCAACAGACGGACATCGTTACTGTGGTCTACACAGGCCCTGAGATAGGGACTACTTGATGATAAATCGCAACCGGTGTCTTGGCGGCTCTTGGAAGGCTCTCATAACTGGCTGCTTATCATCGTTGAAGAGGGGGGTCCTGGGGCGCTTTCCCAGCCCATTTCAGGGTCAAAGTTTGTCTGCCAATGGGGCATAATCCCCTTGAATGTGCCTTTGGCCATGGGAAAAGCAGACCCGATTTTTTAGGGCCGGGTGAAACTGAGAGGTGGGCGATGCCACCCTGATTGAGGCTGTGTTATTGACATCGGGCACGGAGTATACGGGTTCCTAAGGTACTAGATTTGCTACTTACTGAATGTGCCAATTGAGAGATTACCTTTCATGGAACTTCGAAGTAAAACGTTTCCCATTCCAGAGTTCGTATCTTTCTACACTAGACTAGCAGGTCTCGCTGTGGACCCGGCGGAGTCCGAGTGGATCGCCAGGAACATGCCATGATGCCAGGGATCAGATAATCTTGCTCGTAAGACTCCGATTTGGATAGGAGAAGGGTTGAAAAAGGATTCATCTATGAGACAGGATGTATCTTAGAGCTGTGTCATCGCACATCTGACTGACTATCCTCATCCGCCTGTATTGAGATGAAACCACCATCGACAGCGCTGCAATCAAGATGATACCACCTAACGGAATGTTTCGTTGATTTTAAATGTACATCTTACGACTCGGAGTAAATATCTAGACAAGGTCCAATCCAACTAGTGCCGCACAGCCCGCAACTGCAGATCTAATTTGAAAAGACGAGAGAGGATCTTGCTAAAGGAAAAAGCACCCAGAGGAAGAAAGATGAAGTATTTTGAACTCCGACTCCTAGAACCTGTAGAATTCACAACAAAGAGGGTTTGTCCGATCCTCCTACAATTTATTCCACGCTTATTAATTATATATAATAGAGCATTGCGGCCTCCGAAGGCTACCTATGATCCATGATCCCGCATTCATGTGCTAGCTTTGTTATGGTTTGTTTTATGGCATGTGTATCATCAAATTCAGATGGTTTTGGCATTTATGGTGGTCGCCAGGCATCCTGAAGATGAAGTATTGATCATCTCCCTTTTCGCTGCCAAACGCCTATATGGCACAGGCGGTAGGAGTGATTGCCCGCGACACTAATAGAAAGCTTAAATACATTGATGATATTGTGGTGATCTTGTCAAATGCCACGAGAGCTGGTGGATGTTATCAAGTCAATCAGCTTACGGTTCTTCTCATTCTGCTTTGCTTTGCTTTCGGTTATGTAGGAAGAATGGAACGGGTATACCGTATTCCGTACTTTCTTCGTGTCTGGATACCTATTGCGGCCTTGTCTGTAGTATTCTTGGAGTTTATTGCTGTCTACTTCGCTTACTTACCGCGAATGTTTATAAAATCGGTGCCTTGCATTCATGAACATATACAGATCCGCATATGGTTTACCGTATATGCAGAATGCCGTAGATGGCCATATACATGACTGCCTGCTGCCCTGGGTGTTAGGTCTTAACATCGGATTACTAATTAAGTCAGACTAATAACTATAACTATATTATCTATATCGCTACTATACACGTTATTAAAATTAATAAATTTAGCCGGATATCTTTTCATGGATATACTATCCTCTTTTACACGATTGTTGACCGTCGCAACCACTACGACTCCTAGCTAGTTAAGCTTTCGTAGTAGATACCCTAGAGCAAGAAGGGGCTGTTAGCACAATGTCCGGAGAGAGCAAGGTAGACAAGGGATTCAATTACATTAAGAAATGAGCAGTTGAATACTACAGACCCCGGGGGCCTCTTAAGCAATACTGCTCCGGAGGCTTCCTCCACGCCAAGAAGGCGTCCACCGACGTGTTCTAATTACAATGCTCCAGGTCATACTAGAACTAGATGTCCTCTATCTAGAGATAATTGAATTCTTTTCTAATTTATTAAATTGGGTTATTAAGAATAGATTCAATTTAATCGAGCGTCTCGGAATTCAGTGGGTGGTTGGATTAGTTATCCGTGAAATACGTTACCTAGTCAGCCAAGAATGACTCTCTCAGTCCATGGCCAAGGAAAGCATCGGCCTTTTAACATCTGCTACATTAACAGGCCCTTCTCCGAATTTCCTCCCTCCCTCTCTCGATGGCGATATCCTTTGCTTCTTTTTGCCTTTTCTTGGACTAATTTTTCGGTCCCCTTTTTGTTGATCCTAAATTTCGAAAGGGTAAATAGTTACAACTAGAATGTGCGGACCTGTGAAATCCACTCCGAAGATGACAGCTAGTTACTAAGGCATACAGTGAATTAACGAAAGTGGACTCTCAAAACTCAAGATCAGTCCTAGCGTCTTAGACTTCTAAAATGGAGAATTGAGTAGGACGGCGAGACATTTCGACCCTTACAGCACTGCAAAGCCACCTTGATTATGAGGCTCCTCCCCATGGAGTTGGTCCTCCTGGTATTAGACCATCTTGACGTTGAGGGGTTATTAGCTATCCTCCTTGCATTTCCGACGCTAGCTTCTTTGCTATCGCGTCGACATCTTGAGAAGCGGAATGTAAATGGGGACACGATCCTGCACCGGTTGATTCTTCTCAATAACTCCGTCCTGTTTAAGCTTCTCTTGTGTAATAGGACGGTCGATCCCAATATCAAAGGTGATGGTGATTTCACGCTCTTGACATTGGCGGTCTCTCGTTCACGGATTGAGCTGGTCCAAATGTTGCTCAAGCGAGATGATGTCGACCTTAACCCTCAGGATTCCTTTGGCATTACCCCCCTGCATCATGCTATCGTCTGGGGGGGAACAGAGATCGTTCGTCTTCTTTTGGCACAACCGAATCTGGCGGTTAATGCGGAGGATCCCTCTGGCAGAACGCCGCTGTCCTTCGCCATGTCAGCATACGAGTATACCGAGGTCAATACCGAAGCTATTGCAATCCTCCTAGAGAGAACTGATATAGATGCGGACTCTCGAGACAACGGGGGTCGAACGCCATTATCTTGGGCCGCTGAAAAATGGGAATTGGACGCTGTTCGAATGCTCCTTCAGCGAGAAGATGTTGATCCAGCATCGGTCGATGAGACTGGCATGACGCCTTTGCAGTATGCAGCCGAACGAGAGGATTCTGGATATGAGGACGACGAATTGTTCCGGTTGCTGATGGAGCGAACGGGGGTCCAGACAATCACTCGCTACCTGCTGGATGGTCATTGTATGCAGTGGCATCTCAATGAAATATGAGATCATGATTTGAGTTAACCAGAAACTACCCGGGAACATGTGTTGTCTTATTCTATTCAACTGGATAACACGATAAAACAAATCAAGTCCAGGTATCCTAATAATAACGGTTCAAAACGTAAAAACTATAGGATTATAGGTAGGAGAATATAAAGCACTGATTATTAGGTTATAGAAAGAAACGTAATAGCTACGTATTCCTATAAGGCTGCGCATTTAACTGACAGTCGCCTAGCCCCGGCCGGGCACTCTGGATAGCCGTACTGTGTGTCTAATCACTTTAAAGGAAGATACTGAAGCTATAAGGTATCGCTTACTAGATAGTATTACCTATTTTAATTCTATGATCTTTATTATACTATTTTATCTCCTAATTATCTTTTCAAAGGCTCCTAGTAAGTAGTAACTAAATATTATAGTATATATTTGGCCTGAACAAGGCTCCACAAGCCTAAAGCATCGCGATATAATCATATAGGTCAGGTCCTTGTGAAGAATTCAAACGCAAAATGCCCGCAAGTCTAAACGCATCGTGGGATTGTGCGTACCGGATTATAAAATATTATAAGACAGGTGGCATCAAGAATAAAACATAGGGCAGAGTGCCATCGAGTATGAGTCATTGTGGCAACCACATTTCAGATTCGATAATCAATCTCCAGTCCACGACCCTTGTCGACTGTTGTCATTGACCCGGAGTTGGAATCGGCAATCGTCAAATATATACAGTACTATCTCCTTCCTCGCACCCGCTCCTGGTACCAGTCTCGCGGCCTTCCGTATCGATGAGGCTACCTTTTCTATGGGCCGCCCGGTACAGGGAAGTCAAGTATGTGTTTGGGAATCGCCAGTATGGTGCAGCTAAAGATCTTTATGGTCAGCCTTAGTGCAAACGACCTTGACGAAAACACCCTGGCCGTTTTATTCTATTCCCTTCCAAAGAGATGCATAGTTCTTTTGGATAGCAGAATCGGTAGAGTCCAAGCTAGACCTGTGTACAACGGAGAGTCAGCAGGCCACATCGTGGTTGCAGGGTGGTACAGGTGGAAGTGATAATGCTCTGCTCAATCTTCCCATAAAACCACCCAGCGCGGGGATACTTTGGAATAGTGTGTGCAAGAGATGCTGAATCAATCATTAGGGTTTAACTAGTTACACTGATACCAACGAAAACACCCCCGATAATCAACGCAGACAGTATAATAAATACAGAAAAGTTAAGAGTATTAACATCTTCACTGCAAAAGTCACTGCACAAGTTGATATCCGAGTCTGGCCTCCTCGGGGTTTGTAATGATATCGAGAGACATTGATTGATGTCCATGAGTGGCTCGACTCGGATTGTATAGCCAAGGTTTAGCCCGGATGACCTCGTTGTAATTTATTATATGACCCCGTCGCACATCCGGAAAGAAACGCTCGATATCAAGGTCTTGCCCGTCTTCGATGGAGCCGTATGATTTCACGGCATTGTAGTCATCATATATGAGTAACCAACAATAATTCATGACCTCGCTCAGCCATATTTTTGTCCCCTTAACGGCCTCGTGGGTGTCTTCATTTTCGATGATCTCGCTCAAACCTAATGTGGACTTCGTCCAGCATAGCTCTGGCGGCGGCCATCTCTAACGGAAGGGCACAGATCCATCCGACAGTATAATCAGTTTGCCACCGCGCGGACATGGTGATCCAGTTGATGATCTACTGGGTGGAAGGAAGGTGAGCAGCTGGGCACAATATGGGGAGGCTGAGCAGTGATGTAAGAAATGACCAGGACCTAGTCTTGTTGGTTAACTTGAGAGTTATATTTTACAGGGGCGGGAATTAACATCGCCTGGGCTCAGCGAGGAAAGTCCAAATAACTGTCTTAACTGTTTTGAGCGCGAGAAGCGACGCATGAGACATGGAATATGGGGAGTGACCCTGATCTCTCGAGGCTGCATTTCAAAACGCCCCTGCCTAACAATAAGAAGTACACAGTAACACAGGGCGGAAAACCGGGAAGCATGGCCGGTGAAATCCCAGACCTTATAAATACTAATTATATTCCCGTTCCCAGTCGTTCCTGGCTTCAAGGCACTTCTGGGTATGATTAGCTTCCATATATCATAGCACAAACACGTCAACAATGGATAACCAACCATGTTTGGATCAAGGTCACATAACACATTTGTACCAAAGCTGCTTAGCGACCACCCCACTATCGTTATCATACTTACATGGGCACGTTGGGGTACACGAGACCAAGAGCATCAAGACCTATCGGGTGCTTCATCAACGGGGCGGGCTGGAACCAGGAAGCTCCGCGTGTCGATTCTCCGACCCCTGTAGTTCCCAAGCTGAAGACCGGGGCGCCGCAAGCTCCGAAGGATGCCAGTTGTGAGGCTGCTTTGCATGCCCAGAATTCGCAGGCAATGCACCTGGCTCTGCTGGATCCCTTGCGCGTTTCCGTCTTAGCCAAATACCAAACGCAGCGATAATCGCGCAACCGGCCACAGGACCTAACACAGCACCAGCAATCCAGGATTTGTTGCTATTATTTGACGATGAGGATGCGTCAACGGGATTGCTTGCTGACGAAGTCGCGGAGGGAAGGGATGTTGTAGCGGAGGGAAGGGATGTTGTAACGGAGGAACCGGGGGCCAGAGTTGATACGGTCGCTAAAAACTTATTCAGTGTGACTCCTACCCCATAGATGGATGCACGCATGTATGGGCAGTACCCTTATGAGACTTACCCGATGAGGCCGACGTGATTGTTTGGCGGAAAATCACAGATTTATCCCAACTGCTTCGACAGAATATATCAATTACTGGAGTATCGGTTGTTGCTGATTCATAAATAGTCATGAAGGCACAAGTCTGGCCTGCTGCACTATTAGAAATATCAATATTGTGTTGAATTTTAAATCCACAGATTTGCGATCTGACCAACTAGAAGAGTCACTCGCAGAGTAGACTGTATTGTCCGAACAGCTTGTTATATGGTCACAGCCTGAGTGTATATTTTCGCAACATCTTCCAAATCCATTTGATGAAACATATGTTTGGTCAATTCTATTACAATATATTGCCTCCCCTGTTGTAGATTAGTCGATAGTGTATATTACTATCATGCCTTCCCTGGAGACAGAAGATTGACAAACAGGTGCTACTATCATCATGAAAATACCACCCTTGCACATTGGTAGGAGGAGCAGTAGTTATTGAAGCAATAGCCCAGGGGGTAAAGGATGCCGCCCAGGCAAAGAAAAAGAAAAATCCTAGTGACATTTATGAGCAGGAAAAATAAGTTAAAAATAAAGTTGAAAGGAAATGGTCCTGATAAACGATCGCCAGATGCCTGATGTCATTCGCAAGAGATAGAAGAATCCGAATGCGAAAGTGAAAAGATGCAATTATGAAGGATAGGCATATTACAGACGAGGCTATGCTATTTCATGAGGCGGGGAAGAACTAAGCCATAGAGAGTATCCCGTGAGAATCCCTGAAAATACGAAGTTAGTTCAATGGGCAAAGTAATAGTTTATGTAATAGTAATCATCTCGATGTAACAATATAGTTAGCTAGTTTGGGTTTGTATTAGTTTCCTGTACGCCACGAGAGTGAGATCAGTGTATCACTCTTTGGTACATTGTGTGGAGAGGGTCTGGAAAGTACATGATGCCTTCAATTTTGGTATTGCCCAGAGGAAGCTACAGTTTTATTCCACACCTAATTGCCCATGAGCTGCCTCAGGATCTTTCTCTCCCGAACTCCCGTACGTCGAATCATTTCCTGTAGGGTCCAACTGTGTTCCATCATCGTACTGGGAGATGTCATCTTCCAGGCTCTTAAATATTGGTGTGGGATAGCATTCATTCTGTCTTTGTTAACACCAATAATAGCTGTGAAAGGGAACAAATTCAGCTTGCAACGAACCAGAAACTACATAAAAATATAGTACTTTATCTTTAGTAGCTAATCCGTTAAATCCGTTAAATAGGCCTAGACCTCGCCACGACCCGCAGGTGCTATATTAGTATAGTATAATAGTATTTAATTTTCTATTTATTCTATATTTAATAATTATCTTAGACTGCTCAGGACATGCTTAGATCTATTTAGTAAGTAAAAAGCGGCGAGGGATGAGCACTGAAATAGAAAGGGAAAGCTGTCGACCTGGCGAGAAAATCCGGTACGTATATACATGTGCCCAGCTACTCCGTACTCTAACTTCAAGCCGTGTTGTTCATATTTAAAACCAGATTTTCTCTGAACTTGCCGGTTCTACTTGAATCTGACAAAATTGGCTATGCGGCTTTTGAGGAATATCGAGATACTTAAGACAAGCCAGACTACCTCGAATTTATTGAATGATTTAAAACAACTAGGATAATCAGAGAGTCAAAAGCAACTATCCCTATGCATGTGACATGTCCAAGAATATATATACTCAATACTCACATTCTTCCTCGTGTCAGAGTAAGAAACAGCAGCTACAGATAGAGAGAGTACATCGAAAGTAAACAGGACTTAGAGTGATATCTCTCAGCTAGACCACACTACTGTACATCCATCCTACCTATGCACAGAGAGGTCCAACTATATACCTGCCTAATCCAGCATCTCAAGCCCTCCCCACACAGTTGAACCTCTGATCCCCAGAAAAGGTAACTGTAGCGTACTGCCAGCCCGCCAGCCTGCCACAGTGCACAGAACGAGTTGCACACCGATCATCGAGCACTCCTTCTTAGTCCCTCATCAGTCATCTCCGTGGCAGTCTCCACAGCAGTGGGTAGAAGATCTCCGCAGTTCGGGGACGTCTAGGTGAAGAAAGTGCACCGATGGGGATGTGGTCCATATGGAGTATGGAGTATCATCAGAGTGTGTTATACGGAGTACTCATGTGAAGCAGTCGGTTTGTACAGAGTAACTATATGGAGTTGATTACGGAGTGTAGCCATATTAAGAAGAGTCACCAGGGACAATTGCAAGTTTGTAACATGGTGCGGGTTTAATAATAAGCGACTTTTCGGGATATGAGTGTGCACATGTTATACAGAGTAATTAGAAGCACACAACCCATCCAACCAGGCCTGATTCTGAAGAAACAGACAGCAGAAACCTCGGCAAACCCTAAACACAGACTGCCTCACAGCGTCTCCGTAAGACAGGGCAGGAACGAATCCATCCTATGACCTCACACTGGGCCCTCCCCAACCCCGGAAAAAGTGGGTAAACGACATCACAAATCACAATTCTGAATTCAAACCAAAGCCCGAATGACCCACACGGTTTATCTTAGTCTTACAAGTTGCGATACAAAAGGAAACCAACCCGGACAGGCACCAACCCCCAACGCTGTCACTTGCTAGATTCGATTCAATTCGCTTTTCTGACGATCATCTGGAGGAGGATAAGCGTCGGGATGGCCTAAACAGGATAACCCGTGGCCAGGCCAAGACTATAGCCAAGGGCGGTCGACAAGTCAAGATCTGAAGCTTGACTTGCGTGCCAATTCCGCTTTGCCTCGGGAGAGAGAAGATGTCTGTTCTCTTCTGGATGTATCTAGATTACTCTGTATGGATAGGTATGCAGTATGGCTGGACGGGATGCGGTGTGGTCTTCTGCGTCATGCGTTGCTGATTCATGCAGAATATTACGGAGTATGAGATCAGAGGGGAATTCGACATCCGACAGTGGTTTTTCGGGGCATGTGAATGGGGCACAGGCCGGGGATACCCCGTACAGAGTAATACTAGGTAACTACCCAGTAATAATGGGAAGTGTCTGGGTTCAACGTTCGGGATGGCTTTGTTTGGGATGGAGTCCGTACGGAGAGCGGATACTGTGGAGAGTTAGCCACTCCTCTGTCCACATACAACATACTCTGCATGTATTCAATGCATTAAATATTAAAGGTAGTATCGAAGAAGAAAGATAATATAAACAATCGGAATACTTTCCCATCGCATTTCGTGATGGGAAAAAAACCGGGATGATCGGAACGGGAAAGCCGGCGAGTGGACAAGGCAGGGCAAGGCAGGGCAAGGCTGGGGTTGGCAACTTCACTTGGTCTCTTGGCATTCAGGACGAGGGGTCGACCCTGCCCTAAGCCAAGTCCCTAACCTAAAAGACAGACGAAGATCGTGAGGAATTGCTGAAGATCGACATGCGCGACGGATGGAAAAGTTGGCCGTCGAGGGCTCTGACTTGTCCAGTCCCCCGAATCATGACGATAGGTGCTCCATCCAGCGGAGGAGTTCCTTTTTGTAGTCTCTGACCGTCTGACGCTCGACTTTTCTGGTTTCTGCTGCGTAATTTATTCTTTCTGGCGGGGGGAGAAGGGGGAGGAGTGAAGGTGAAGAGTCGGAATACCTGCTTTTTGTTTCTGGCATTACTATTTTCTTTTATTTCATTGTGATTGATTTATTTTTATTCATTTTATTCTGAGTATTATTTCTACTTCCCTTCCCTCTTCTCTGCTTCTCACAAGACATAAAAGACGTCAAATAAAGATCATTTTTTAGGTCTTGGTAGACAGAATTTGCCTTCGGGCTTCAATTCTGCAAAGGAATCCAAGCCGAATGGAGCCGCCGATCGACTGGGTCTGCCGAAGGTGCCGCTCGGAGAACGACCGGGCAACTCTGCCGAACCCCAGGCTTTCTTAAAAAGTAGCAGGCTTCTTCCTCTGGCAGTGTTGGTTTTGAGGTTTGGATTTTTGCCATTTCTGTCTCGCTCTTTCTTACTTGGCGCGCCTGCTCGTGCCTGAACATCAAATCAAACACGTGGTCAGAGGGATTCCTCCGCCTGATTCTTCAGATCCGACGTTGAATGCTGGTATGCAACTGGCTTACTGACCTGTGTCTCTTGTCCTGAACACAGAAACATGAAATATCACACAGAAGGAAATTAATTACAGACACGTCAAGGCATAAGGCCACTATCAATGACAAACATTACTCCACCAGTCTGATATGGTGTACATGAGTGGTATCTGAAGAGCAATAACCGAAAGAGAAAAAAAAAAAAAAACAGAATGGTATCATGAAAAGCACGGCGGTTCCTCAAACAGCCCGTCTGGCGGCGGTTGGCCGCGCTGGGGGTAGGCCCAACTGGTCGGAGCAGTCAATGCTCGTGGAGTGACCTCATGACCACGTCCTTCCGACCAAAGACTGCCGGAGGGAAGTGCGGTGGAATCCTACATTTCATCGTGAAGAGAACTGTATGACTTTCGTTCTCGCCAAAGTTCACAGATGGTGGGTTGCCCTTAACGGGTCCCAATCTGTATGAGCACAGATGGAATGACTCAAAACGAGTCTCGATGGAGATGTGAGAGACCAAGAGCAGCGTGGCGCTTTCACGGGACTTCAACATCTCCGGCGCCCTCATTCCAACCCCACTCTCGGAGCAGTTGGTTGACGCGGTATTCTGTTGCCCAGCCGAGCTCAGTCTCGATGCCGCGCAACAATTGTAACACCGTCCGTCGTTCGGGAGCCTCGGTGAGACACTGCCCACTAACGAACAGTGGCTGAAGAGAATTGATACGAACGGCACCGCTTGGGCGGCCCATCGAAATGCCTACAATTTCGCGGCTGTGGAACCGGATTTCGCTCTCGATCGAGCGATATGAGTTAAGTCTGTTGGTGATGGTGCTCCGTCTACTGGTTGACTCGTGGGGTTTGTTGATGAGAAGCAGAATCCGAGCCATGTGGTAGTGTTGCATGGCAGATGCGCATACCGGAATACTGTACCATATCTCGCATAGAGACGAAAGGTCGCTGCCGGTTGTGCTGTCCTTCGCGCGTGACTGAAGCCGTGCGCAAGGCCGGAACGTATCCGGGAGCCCGTTGTACCATACGTCCAGCTCCGTTTCGAGACGGTACCACCGCTCCAGCAGAACCTGCTGCGAAATTGCCAGGGGCCCCGAGTCGACAGAGCCGTTGTCCAAGTGCAAGTGGTCGCCCGCACTGATATAGTTGACGATCTTAGACAGAATCCATATGAGGCCATTTCCGATGATGTCCTCCTTCACGGCCTCGTCGCCCTCCGGATATCCAGCTGCAGTGGCATGGGTGAGCCTCACGAAGCCCATGTTATCGATTTGAAGGCCCGCCTCAGTCCACAACACTAGGTCCTCGGTGTTCAATCTCGTCTGACACTCATTTATGACTGGCCAATACGGTTAACCCTTTGCGACGCCAAGTTCTCGTCGTTCAGCACTTACAAGCAGCTAGGTAGTCCTGCCGAGCGAAATTCCAAAATGTCGCTTTCCGAGCCCTGGACAGCCCCGGTTTCTTTGGAGGTGGGAATGCAGTGTCTGCCGGCGTTGGACGCTGTTCAAGCGGCATCATTCCGACTTCGGCAACATCTAGCAGCGATTTGACACCGCTCAGATGCCGACTCCAGGCTGGGCCGGTCGCGTCCAGAAGTTCGTACACAGATAGGATAGCCGTGGCGGCGAGGATCTCATCCGAGTGGACGCCATTTGACAGGCGACTCTCCGAGTAACGCCGTCGACGCTTGCGGGGATTGTCACCGTTTTCACACAGCTCGGCAGCCTGCCATTGCCCAAAGGCTTCGGGAGTACTCAACGGCGCCGGTCCCTTATCTGGTTGGAGCTCTTTCATTAAAAGTTGGATGGCTTTTTCGTAATACTTCGCCCCATACCAACCCCAGTCTACTTTACTTTCCTCGAACCACGAATCCATGGAAGCCTTGTTCGGGGTAACACTCCCGAGAGAGGACCTGAATTTCCTGACGCGACCGAGCTGTTTCGCGGAATACGCACATGCTGCATATTTGAGCAACGGATTCGTCAAGGCCCTGACAGGAATATAAGAAGCGAAGTATGTTCCGAGGTCGAACAAATCCATCCTAACTACCGTCAGCTACTTCTTCTTCGTGGATATCACATATCAACCCACCAGAGTCCCGGCGCTTCGGAGAAATTCCTTAATAAAAAGGCGATCTCGTGCTCTGTTTCGACCGGCATATCTGATAATTGTTCAGCCGGTTTGCCGCCTCTTGACACCAGGGACCGGGACGTCAACGACGAACCTCTACGCTCGGGTCCATGTTGAATCGTCGGATCGACTGGCGGTGAGAGTGACTGGGAAGAAGGATTCAGAAGGAAGTTGATGTTATTATTAGTATTAGTATTGCTGGAGGTGATTGAGATTGGAGGGGAGGCGAGAGGAGGTATGGCGCTGCGGGGCGGATTAGGAGACGGTCCCGACGAGATTGAGGTGGTCGAAACAGTATTGAAGGCTGAGACGCGGTCGGCCGCCGTCAGAGCCGGTGGTTGTTCAACACTGAAGGGAGTATACGAAAGGCGATCATGAACAGCGGTCGTGGATAGCGTTTCGAGACCGTGAGATTCCCCGTCCGACGGCGACGGATGCTGAGTACTCCAGTGTCGAGTCTGTGAATTGGCGGCCAGAATAGCGGCTTCGGACTCGCCTAGAGCGGCCTCGAGATCATCGGCGTACGGATCCGAGTTGTCGACGAAGATCACTAACAACACAACCGACAATTAGACCGGTCTGCTTGATGGACATCCCACCGCCAAAAGAAGGGAGGACTACCGTGCTTCGGGATATCCAACCAAACACTATCCTTATCGAACGTATTCTTGTACGAATAGAATCCCTTGAGGTTCCCACGACCGGCCGAGGTGTCGTTCAGATTCTTGTTCATCGAGGCATTTTGCTGGTGACGAAACACGATGCCTTCGCTGGGCCGACACTCTCTACCACCTTTGCGACATTGTGAACATTCGGGCTTCTGCTCGTCACCTAAAAGCAAGACGGGCGCATTTAGTCCGGAACCTTTTTCTGAGCATCAACACGAGGAAGATAGCATACATTTAAGTTTGCGAGTGCGGCACGTCAAGCTGCGAGAGATAAGACCAAAGCCCAAGAAGTCAGCTTACTCGGATTGCTCTGAGGCGGGTGGTGATTGAAGACACGGGTTTCACGTAGGGAAGATAGCGGTGTTTGTCGCAGTGTTTGATTTATTTTTGATTGATTGATTTATTTGCGAGGGTTGTCGGTCCACGAAACCCAACAGAGACAACGTACCAGCCTGTGCGAGATCGCATACCGGATGGTATCGACGACGATTGAGGTGCAGCATCCGAAGAGACGGTAGGTGGGCCAATAACGAGAATATAGGATAACCCGGGGGGAAGAAAAGCTGGAGAGTCAAGGCGCAAAGACTAGCCCCAAAGCGACCGTAGTGCGAGCACCGCCGGGCATGGATCGGAGGGCAATACCAAGACTCTGGGGAGGGGAAGGGGGAAAGGGGAAGGAAAGTTAAGGGGGGGGGGGGGAGAGACCAGACACGACAGCTGGGGGTGAAAGGGGGAAGGTTAAGGTAGGCGAGGAAGAGGGGAAGAAGATTCGATGATCGAAGCTGCCATGCACGTAGAAGTCAGGGCTTGGGCAAAGGCAAAGGCAAAAAGGCAGAGGAATGGAGAGCCTCGAAAATTTCGACTGGGCGAAAAACAGATTCCCATTACTACATATTATTTAATATTTTGGCTCCCAGCGACTTGGCGGAGAGACTAGCAGAGCGCGGCTGCTCCATTCAGTAATTCCCGTGATTCTGGAGCGGAGGCGGGGAAGCGGATTATCTTTTGTCCGTGGCCGCGTCGCCTTGCGGGGAAAAAATCCGGGTTGGGGTTGGTCATGGGACTGGTTTACTATATTCGATTATCTCCTCTGTACTACTACTATCTAGTGACCATCTAGCCTCCCCCTTCCCCTTCATCTCTCCGTCTTTTCTTTTCTTTTCTTTTCTTTTCTTTTTTTTTTTTTTTAAATCATACCCATCCAATCTCCAGCATAACCCGATTCTACCCGCTAGTTCAACCACCGGAACGGTCTAACTGGGCCCCTGCCCCCATCCATCATCAGACATTCACAATAATCACCTAAAAAAAATGGGAAAAGACACTCAAAGCAGAATGACTTCATCGTGAAATCTGTGGCGACGACCCGGCCGAATCAAACCCCACGCTAGCCATGTCGCATGTCGGCTTCTTTTAATTCCTTTGCCTCAGCCGCCTCCAACCCAATCACCGTCTGGCTGGTCAGCCAACACGGCGCTCATTCTTGCCATGGGATCCACTCCACGAGTAAGCGCATGAGACCCGATGTACTATCTAGTATCTGTAAGACCGTGCCTTTGTGCGGGAGTATTGCGCATGCTCTGTCAATCCCAAGCGATTTATCTACAGAGTACGGAATCAGACTCGGCCACAGGGTATTCTATCCTGGTTACTAACAACATGCATTATTGTCATTACCGCGATCTCGCGCGGACTATGTACATGCCCACCTGGTACCGCCACCCTCTTGCACAAAGCGTTCGGAGAATGGGGTAAGCCGTGCCCCCCAGTTCGGAGACTATGGTACATGGGAAAGAATCAACAACAAAATGGTTCACTGACAAAGGACCGGATGCGGGCAAGCATTTATCGACAAGTCCCTAACCAACTCAAGGACTGCAGAGGAAAAATATGAAAATTGCAACAAAATGAATGAAAGAAAAAAAAAGAGCCCGGCATTAAGGTATATCTCCGGAGAAATTAACGGTAAACAAACCGAATGCCAAAATGCAAAGGCAAAATAGAAGCGAAATAAATGGTCGGGGAAAAAAAAGAGATTCAAGAATTAAATAAGGGTATAAGATGATGTGTGCTTCCCGAGAACGCCGTTCTGAGAGGTATCAAACAGAAAGAAGAAAAGAGATCGTTCTTTTTATATGGGGCCGATAGGATTGTCACGAAAAGTTTCCAAGGCTCATATTGCTGGGGTGCCAGGGTTGCGCTGCTGCAATGTATTGAATAGGTATTCGGGAGGCAGCCGTTGCATGTTCGGTTGCCGATCAGTGCCGTACGTTTGCGGGGCCTGCATGTAGCCTTGACGGCGGCGCTGGATCTTGTTGAAGATGACTCCGGCAATAACAATGAGGAAAACGCAGCCAAGCGCAAGGCAGAACGAGATCAAAACGACAATGCCGTTCGGACGGTGTTTCCCTGTCGTAGGCAATTAGTACTCCGTAAGATACTGCGAAACCATTGAATAACTTACCTTCGCTAGTATAGGGATTGGTCTTTTCGTAAAAAATCCGGGACATGCTGCCTGGTTGGCCATCGGAGCCGGTCGTGAGGATGAAAGGACTCAGGACAGTGCCGTTGAAAAGTGCTGCCGACGCATTGCCAAACCCTGGAATCACCAGATGTCCGGTGATCAGGAGAATCAGATCCTTGTTCAGCAGGTTGACGCTGTCGTGCTTTTCAGATAAGGGAATGACCTCGAGACCCTGAATGGAAGTCCCTTGGTCAAAGATGTCTGCAGTAAATTGAAAATCCGATCCGTCGTAATTGGCCAGGAAGCTAGACCCATTCTTGGATCGACCTGCCAGCCAAAAGGTGGACACGTCTTTGCTGGCAGGCGTGAAGGCGGTTACGGTCCCTGGGATGTCCGAAGAAGATGCCCCCTCAAAAGCGCTCCATTCTGACTTCTTCGCGTTGTATGTCGCTACGACAGAGCGGTTGCCATCGACACCCATGTCCCCGACCGCCATCAACTTGTGGTTGTTCATCCACGTGAGAGCTAGCACACTGCCTTCAAGGGTTGCCCCAAGTCTGTTCCATTGGGACTCGGATGGGTCATACATACAGACTGCCGTGCAAGGAAGGGCCCCGGCGTTGATGAAGTTGCCCCCGACGTAGATCTCGCTCGAGCCCGGACGTGCAGCAATGGCATTGACGGTGACGTCGTCCCCGGTGAACCGCAGCGGCTGCTTTGCCGCATAGGTTCCGTTTTCGAGATCATACACAGCAAGCCCGTTCAAGACAGACTTGCCAATGGTTCCGGTCAAGTTGCCTCCGACATACAGCCAGTCCTCGGACACGGCAAGTGCCAAAACGGTGGAATTGCGATCAATTCCGGCCCCGAGACCATAGATGGTACCCTTGGTGCCATCAATAATGGCAATGTTCTCGACTTCGGATCCATTGTTTGATTTTGTCGTGAAGTGGCCTCCCAAAATCGTGAGATTACGGTCAGAGGTGGAGTCGTACAGGCCGGTATGGGTTTTACCACTCGAGTTGGTGCTCGAAAGCAGAGGGTCCAAATCTAAGCCATCATCATAAAGGAGGGACACGGCACCCGCGGCAGCAATACCCGCCGAAGCAAGATTACCAGCAAGAATGCTCGTATTATCCACCTTTGCGAAAGACGATAATTGACCGGCAAATTCCATCTGGTTGACATCGAGATTTTGCAACCAATTCTTCCGTGACGGTACCCAGACAGCAAAGCCAGAGACGTTTGTTGAGGGGGTCTTGTCGAAAGAAAGCAGCTGGTCAAAAGCCCCGCTGACTCCAATAGTGGTCTCGTTGATTTCGGAGGATACATTCAGCGTGAGGGCAAGAATCTGCGAGACCGGGCCGTTGACACCACCCCCCAAGGCGGACCAGGACTTGGAACCGAACGAGTACGCCGCAACATGTTTGAGATGCTCATTGCCACCATCCGACGCATCGGTGAAATTCCCTCCAACGTAGAGAACCTTGTCGAGGACGGCCATCGAAGTCACCTCTGAATTCAAACCGCCCTGGGGCATTGACGTAGCGTTTTTGTTCTTTTCGAAGAACATTACGTTGTCGACATCAGAGCTAGAGAAGTTCCCACCGACGTAGATAGCGTTGTCATGGCTGACCAAGGTCTTGATTGAGGCGTCCTCGCGTAAGCTCAGACCTGCTCTATTGACAGCCGAGTCGGTGAAGTTGGATCTAGTGTCCTTTGATTCCGGATCAAATTCATAAAGGCCATTTAATTCTCCGTCCAGGCCACCTGAAGCACGGATCAGATTAAACTTGACCCGGGATGCAACAACTGTAATATCTCCCTGACCGGGCTTCGGCGTCAATGTGATACTGGGGCGAAACGAGCTGTCGCTGGCATCCACACGGCCAGTGTAGAGTGTGTCGTACTTCTCATAGTAATTAGTCTGGTAGATAAGCTTTTCAATCGGCTTTTCATTTTTCGAGTGAGTTGAGACGGTAGTGGTGACATTGACAATGCCACGGGAGTCACACGTCCCATCCTGAATACAGCCCGGAGTGTAAATAACGATCGAATAATTTCCCGAACGTTTGATGTCGGGCTCAAAGACCACGGACGTGCTATCGGCAGAAGAGTCGGTTACCTTGGCCGTCAAATAATCGGACTGGCTCTGATCGGACTTCGTGTGAGACCAAGAGCCTTTCTGGGACGCTCTTGACGGATGCTTAATGTCGGCACATGTGGGTTCGTTGAAGTCGCTCACAGCGTAGGCAAAGATATCTTGAGAGATAGTCAGCAAATCTATACAACCAAGCATAAAATCAAATCACCGAGACTTACCATCCTCAAAGACTTCAACTCCATTAAGACCACCACCATCGCCATACCACTCATTAACCTCGAGCTGGAAGCCACGCATTCCAACGCCGTTCACGAAATGGAACTCACGATACTTCTCACTCGAGTTATCCGAAAGCGGGCACTTCGAATCACAGTATTTTTTATCGTGAGAACCAGGTTCGGTGTAGGTAAGGTTCATAATTCCATTATCCGGCAATGCTCGCAACAAGAACGACTTCGTACCCCTTCCCTCATAGTGAGTGTTGTATAGGCGGATTTTGGTCGGGTTATATCCGAAACGCATGTCCGCCCGCCAGAAGCCGGGGGAATTGTCGGCCAGCAGCCACGTCTTTCCGTCCCCATCTTCGCCGCTAGTTTGACAGAGGATATTTCGAGGGTCGCTCAGGCCGCTCCTTGGGGACGTCGCATCAGAAGAGATGGCAGCCTTCTGGAGATTGACAATTTGTTCGTTTTCTTCGACGAGGTAGAGTTCCCGATGCCGTCGAATGAGCCACCAAATATGATTTTACCTTCCTCGCCCTTGAGAATCGAGGAGACGGGCCCATTGAACCCGCCAAAAGACAGACTCGACCAGCCCTTTGTCGTCAACCCATGCAACGGCGTTTGACGTATTCTTGTACTTAAACTCTCCACCAACGAAGACACTGCTGGACTCCTTGTCGCAGAGCAAGGCCGACACCGACCCGGAAAGCCCGGGCAATGCCGTGACCTTTTTGGATTCAGGATCGAACAATGCGGCGCCTTGTGTCTCGACGTCTCCCAGGCTGGTGAAGTTGCCGCCAATGAAGATTCCCTTGTTTGTTCCATCTTTCAGGGCAAACGGGCACATCACACGGATATCAGCGTCCGCCACCGACAGCGTCGTAATAATTCCATTGGGGAGGGGCGTGAGGATGGATTGGGACCCCTCCTGCACAGAGGCGGTCACGGATTGTTCGGTGTAAGCGTAGATCGAAACCGCATCGAAATCTCCGGTGAGAGCGACTTTTCCCAGGGGCGTCAAATCCAAATCGGGTTCCGAGACCGAGTTAAACGAGAGTCCGTAAGCCGGTTGGAGGAACGACCCAAGGCAGAGGGCGGCCGACAAGCCAGCCGTCGCAGGCCTAAACAGTGAGGGGGTCCTCATTGTTCAGGAGCGCGACGACAGGCCTTGGGGGATAGAGGTCACTGTAGAGGTAAAATTTTGCAGGAAAAAAAAGGAACTCGGAATCACAACCGAGTCGAGAGCCAGGATGAGGTCGAATTATTGGAATGGCCGCACCGAAGGGGAAGGTTTCTTTTTTTAAGGAGGCCCGACACCAATAAGGACGACGCGCAGTGGAAAAGGAGTGGCAGTGAAACGGGAACCTGTCAGAAAGGGGAGAGCAACAATGCGAGGATCAAGGAAGGAATGAATGAATGGATAGCTCGGCCAGAGCGAGCCAAAAAATGCAGGAATGGGCAGGTTAAAGAAAACTAACGAATGACTGGGTGAAGCTGGATGGGAACGAGTGACATGGCAGGGGCTTGGGGGAAGTTTAGGTCGGTTGGCTTGTTTGTTCACTGCGACGTTTTCTCGGATGCCTTTGCTAAGCGGCCTGGGTACCGTAATGTACCGTACTCTGTGCCCGCCCGGTCCAGATTCGTACCGGTCGGGTCCCGTCGGCGGCAGCTCCACCGCGTCAGGTACTTAAAGGTACTTTCCAGGTACAGGCAGAGTGGCTCGGATATTTAATTATCCGGTATCCAATACGGCGCATTACCGTACTGACCAGCCACGGGAGGCCATCCAATATTATTGAATATTATTATTACTACTGAATCGGTATCCGTGGTCGACGGTGGAGCCACAATCTGGTATTCTACAGAGTACTTCCTCTGTATTCTGCAATACCTCCCGTGTTTATTTTATCTCTGAAGCCCAATCTTGATGGTTCTCTACCCAGATAATTCAGTTCAGCCATGGAAATGACCAAGGGTGAGGCTGGAATGATTTCTCTCCAGCCGACCTTGCAGCGTGCTTCTTGACCGGTTTCGAGATTCTCTTTGGATGGAGTTTCATCATGGGACTCTCATTTCGGCTCCCATCCCAAGAGGCTGGCTGCTGGCCTGATACCACTGGATATGCATGTATGCACTGTGTGCAAGCATAGATCAGGATCTACGTCGATTGTGCATGCACATGAAGCACAGAATAGCATTTTCCAGTGGCCATCGCATCTTGGCACTGCGACTCTGCCTACCTTAAAAAAACATCGCTACGATTAGGCTCCCGGCTTACCGGCGGTGTATCAATGCTATCGGAGCACAGCAGGCGCCCAGTCCATGGCAGGAGTTATAAATAGAACGCGTCTCATTCCTCACGCCTGAACCCATTTCATACACCTTCATAACTATAATCAGAAGGCCGAGATGGGACCGTTGGGTGACATCATTTAGTATGACTCGTCGACACCGCCACCAACGATCATCCCTTTAAGGGTGGAACACATCATATTTGGAACGTTGCGGTTGAACTTGCCATCCGATCTCCCTCTCGGGTGACAGCTCACAAAGGAGGCATTCCGTATGCTCGTTTATCTGTCAGCCACCAACTGGGTGGTCTTTCCAACCAACAGAATACACGAGAAATGCTGCTTATTGGCTCTTGATTGCGAGCATCAAGAATGCAGATTAATATTAATACCGTCTAAACATGATAATATCCCGGGTCTAATGCGGAACTCCGAAGCTATTGAGCCAAGGCCCATGCCAACCTCATAGTCTGGTCTAGATGCAAGAGACATCTATAGTCTTTGTTGCACAGTCCTAACTCAAATTTCAACGGACAAAGGCCAATTTTAATGTAGCGCCCATCCGTTTCCTTCGTCCTTTCCTGTTCTACATACATACCTTACACCAGATTTTCTCTTCACTCGTCGTTATGATCACATTCCCTTTCCCTTTCCGCCTTCATCACCGAGAATGTCGCGCGCGATACGCTTTTCGCGATGGGTTTAACTTGCGTGTTGGAACGGAATAATGTTGCGTGTCAACTTCATAAAACAAATAGAAACCAATCCGTTCGCAATAATCAAGACAGTCATGACAACGCGACGTATTTTGGAACAAATCCCGTGTATGACTAGACGTTCACTCCTACCTCCGAGTTGGCCCTTGGCGCTACTTTTAGCAGTCGCAGATTGTTTGATTGAATTTATTCGCAAAAACAACAGCAGGTCCTGATCTGCAAGTGGAGGTAGACAAGTACCTACAGACCAGCCCGCCAGATAGAAGGAGCGGTGCCAAGCCCGAGTGCCGAGACGCCCCAACAGGAGCAGCGGAGCAGGATAACTTTCCCATCTCCAATTAAATCTCCCTCGCTCTGCGTCAAGGTGGTCAGTTCATCTCTTTTATATCTCTCTTACTCCAAATTCTAGTCTGATTGCCTCCGAACTTCCGGTCTCGAAGCCTTGAGCACATAGACTCTTTATCCTGGCGCCCAGCAGAGTCTCCCCATCGTTGTAATGCCGGACACCGAGCCCCGAACCACGCCTTACAGAAAGATATGCAAATCTTGTGAGCAATGCAGACTACGCAAGGTCCGCTGCATCGGTACGCTATTCATCCCTGCCATGCGGGCTACCCTAACCGCGTGAAATAGTGACTCGGGAGAACCCTTCTAGATGCACGCACTGCACAGTAAGCAAAACCAAGCGGGATTCGGATGAGAATAGCAACGACTGACTATTTGCAGAAGCGGGGTGAGGACTGTGAATTCCGACAGATCAGGCGCAAATTCAAAGCGCAATCCCAGAGAGCTGCAAGTAGGTGGAGCGACTGCGTTGCGGAGGCCTATAAGGCTATACCTGCAGATTTCTAATCGAGGCTGCTTAGTCCAAGATCGACTCTTACCAAGCCCAAGTCAGTCCTCTCACAAATGGGACTCTCCTCAGAGTTATTATGCTCAAACAAAGCAAGCTATCATGCCACTATTCGTGGACCACCTCTTGGACAGCCCACCCAGTGGTGTGCAGCTTGGCGATGAAGCCTATATTTTCAGAGTGAGCGATCCTTACAAAGCTAGTTTTACCACTTCTAACTTAGTATACAGTCTCAAGAGCATGAAGGTAAGACTTTTGCCATGAAGTTCAAGTCTAAACTTTTTCCCTGACAAGCAGTTGCAGTCAGTAGTTCAAACTTGGCATTCTTCTCAGAGCAAAGAATCCAGTCCTTATCGCAAAGATTAGGAAACGACCGTCTCAGGGAGCTGTTTGGAAGCCATAGAAAACCTAATCGGTCAACGAGTTAACGCCCAAGGAAACACGTCGATTTCGCCGATCACTTTCAAAGGGCCATCAAACTCAATTCATATTCCAAGAGAAGCAGCTCGGCTGTACATTGATGGTTTTCTCCCCCCCCCCCTGTGTCCGCAAATCGAGAGCTAAATAGTTTAGCCTATTTTCAACACGTTCACTCCAATTATCCGTTTCTGGATAGGCAATGGTTTGGAGGGGACTGCACTCGGTTCTGACATCGGCAGCGTGTTAAATTCGGATGCCGCTTTTTCTGCCTTGTATCACGCCGTATTGGCTTTAGGGTGTCAGTATCGTGATGGTGGAAGCTTTGACCCTGGTAAGGGCAAAGCATGGAAGCTGTTCCAGATATCCTTGGGTTTGATGGCCGATATCTTGTCGCCGATAGAGTCGCTGCTAAAACTACAAGTATGATCTGCATTCATATCCTTCTGACAGATAACTAATTGTTACCAACGCAGGCCCTTACAGCAATGGTAGGCAATCCTGATGCCTTTCTCATAAAAATTAGTTATTTTAACGACGGCCTCACAGTCAATATTTGCATTGAATACTTGCTGCCTTCAGATTGATGAACTCCTGGTCATGGAAGCTGCGCGCATGGCACAAACGCTCCGATATCACAGATCGCCTCACCGCGGAAATCACCAACTATGCTGTCAGCGAACATTCTGGGTAATCTATATAATGGAGAAGCAACTGGTGTTTCAAAATCGAAGGAATTCGGTAAGCATTCAATGAAAGCTCGATGTACCTTGCTAAGTATGCTATTCTAGTTGATAGTGGACTTCGACATCGGATGCCCCATTCCAGATACACCCGAGGCAGTATTTGGCGGTTGCAACTGGTTCCTTTCAAGAGTTCGCTTTTCTAGAATTACGTCTCAAGCGTATGAGCTCTTATTCTCAATAAGCGCCTCTATGCGCAACTTAGAAAGCAACTACGCCGCAATCGATCACGTTGAGAACCGCTTGGAGCAGTGGAAGTTGGCACTGCCCGAAGACTTTCGACCCGGTGGCCATAAGTCGTACTCGTTTTCTGACCCTGGCTTCAGGATGGTTCTTCTGCAAACCCATTACTTATACTACAGTCTGGTCATTGCGGTGGCTCGACTCGCTATACAGATCAGCCCAGAAAAGGAGCAAAGACATGAGGATAGCAAGATGAAGTTAATGGAGTCGGCTCGACGCATAATTGAGTTAACTCAGTATATTGACAAGGCTGCTCATACTCCAATTTCGTATGTGCCTACGCCCACGTCATTTCGCAATTCAAAGGATTTTGAAACCGCTAACCAGTAATGCAGTATCCTTGGGGTGATTCCTCTTGTGGCCCTCTTTATCCTGTTCGACTTTGTAGTGCATAACCCCGTGCACCCTGAAACAAAAACTAATCTATCCATGTTGGACATAGCTTCGGGTCATTTCAACTTAGTAGACCATGCCTCTAACGGTTCACTTCCTTCTTCTGGCGTTTCTGAATTCTCGCACATAGCGCGGCAGTATGTCAGAGATTTTTCTGCAAATAAGACTCAAGCACGCATCTGTCAGCCAGCCCCAACTCCGGATTCAAACAACGGCTCCATCATTCCGCTGCCAAGTAATCCAGATCTCTCGGCACCAAAGTCACCAATTTCACCTGAACGAGCCGACTCGGTAAGACTCACTTCTTTCTCTTGGATTTACAGCTGACCATCGAACTTCTCAGATGCACATCTCGGTCAACGCGAGCGTTGACGTTGGTTTGGAACAATATGGCCAGATAAATGACTGGGTCGAGCCAGCAGACTATTTATACTATCCTGCACTGGATTTCGATGCCGACATCGATGAGTCTCTCCTGCAAGGATTTGACGTACGCACATTGTTCGGATCAGTCATCCCGGATAGTTCAACAGCTCCGGTAGATGACTGCCAGCCCCCCGTTTTGGAGTCTGGGCCGATACCATCCCCCACACTAGATCCTTCCAAAGGCTATTCCATAGGTATGAAATAATCAGATGGGCTTGCGATCTAGACTGCTATGGTTTCGGCACCCGTGTCATATCTCGGTTCTCGGTGCTTGGCGTCGTTACTCGTTAGGGGTTCAAGAATCGCATCAAGCAAAATTTATCAAGGGACTGTCGGGTTTTACGGAAATATGAGGCTCTCGGGGCCTAACAGCTTCCAGGATGCTCATTTAAATAGTTACAGTAATTATTTCCACTGTATTTCGAAATCTATGCGCTTTCTCTTCGAAACAACATCAGTTAGACCACGCGTCTCCGAAGTAAATCCTTCAGTATGACCATACGGCTCAAATCAATTTTCGGAGCCCTTTTCTCGACAAATGTCGAAGCGGAAATGGCTTGCGATGATGATTATAGGGAAATGTCTATTTCTCAACTTGCTCGCCAGATCACTCGAACTTCTACAGCAGGTGATGGCGATGTGAACTCCATTTTAAACCCCGAAACTGGCAGCGAGCTTGACCCTTCCTCTCCCTCTTTTGATGCAACGGCATGGGTGAGGTCTTTTATGCATCTACTAGAGTCACGTTCTGATGAAGCGCCCTTGAGGAAAAGTGGTATTGCATTTCGCAACCTAAGTGTTTCGGGGTATGGCAATAGGGCTTCGTACCAAAGGAGCACTGGGAACCTTCCTCTCAGCATTCTGTCAGCTACCGCTACATTGATTAGCAGCAATCGACGTAAAGACAGAATCGAGATCTTGCGTGACTTCGACGGCGTTGTTAATGATGGGGAAATGCTTCTCGTGCTTGGTCCGCCAGGGTCAGGATGCTCAACCCTATTAAAGACGCTGGCTGGCCAGATGAGCGGACTTGATCTTAGTCCCGATTCATACCTTAACTATAGAGGTAAGAAGCCGTTTTTCACAAACTTCTACTATCATGTGTTCACCTGGGGCCTTAGGAATACTCCCCAAACACATGCACCGCCGTTTTCGAGGAGATGTCCTATACAATGCCGAATTAGACGTTCACCTTCCGCACCTCACCGTCGGAGAAACGCTGACTTTTGCGGCTCGTGCAAGAATGTGTACAAACCTTCCTGCAGGCTTCAGCGCCGGACAAGCAAGTGACATCATTCGGGATGTAGTCATGGCGGTTTTCGGAATTGCACATACCAAGAACACCCGGGTCGGTGATGAGTACATACGCGGAGTCAGTGGTGGGGAGCGCAAGCGCGTCAGTATTGCTGAGGCAGCCCTGACTGGGGCGAAATTTCAATGCTGGGACAATTCCACACGCGGGTTGGATAGTCAGAATGCAATCCAATTCTGTAAAAATCTGCGTGTGCAAGCCGACTATATGGATCTGGCCTCTGTGGTAGCCATTTACCAGGCTCCACAGAATGCTTACGAGGTAATTTACAGTGAACCTTTTCCGAAGGATTGATTTCTCACTCATACACGTCTTTTTTTTTAGCTCTTCGATAAAGTAACTGTGCTTTATGACGGGAGACAGATCTTCTACGGTCGAGTAGAGAATGCCAAGAGGTATTTCGAAGACCTTGGATTCGAATGTGAGCGAGTGTATTCCCACGTGTGGAGCTAGATCTCTAATTATTCATTCTATGTGAAGGCCCCGAAAGACAAACAACGCCCGATTTCCTTACCTCGATGACCAGTCCTAGAGAGCGCCGGATAAAGCCCGGATATGAGAACTTGGCTCCACGCACACCGGACGAATTTGCCTTGAAATGGAAAAACAGCTTCCAACGCCAGAGCCTCTTGCGAGAGATCGAGGCATACGAGGACGCTCATCACAAGGAGGTGAGGCTTGAAGAATTCAAACAATCCCGGCAGGCGGAGCGTGGGCGTTTCCAGAGCATCAAGTCCCCTTATACCTTGTCCTACTTGAGACAAGTTGAGCTGTGCCTTTGGCGCGGCTGGCGACGACTCCTGGCAGATCCAGCGTTTACCATTACTCAACTCATATTCAACTTCATTGTCGGTCTGGTGCTAGGATCCATGTTCTACAACCTGAAGAACGACACGTCTACTTTCTACTACCGCGGGGCCCTTATGTTTTTCACACTGCTCTTCAACGCTTTTTCAAGTCAGCTTGAGGTAATCAGTCGTCTTCGAATATTGTGGAATACCTATCTAACCATCGTGTGTAATTAGGTGCTGACACTTTATGCGGAGCGTCCGACTGTCGAAAAACAGAACCGTTACGCCCTCTATCATCAGTCTGCTCAATCCATCGCCAGTTATCTCATCGACATTCCTTACAAGACCACTAATATGGTCTTATTCAATACAGTCATCTACTTCATGTCGAACTTTCGTCGCGAACCCGGACCGTTTTTCTTCTTCTGCCTCGTTTCCTACGTCACTACCTTGATTATGTCCGCAGTCTACCGCACCCTAGCGAGCATCACGCGCACATCCCATCAAGCCATGGTTCCGAGCTCTCTTATCACTATAGGCGTCATGATATATACCGGTTTTACTATTCCCACTGCCTACATGCCGGGTTGGTCCCGTTGGATGGGGTATATAAATCCTCTGGCTTATGCATTTGAGGCGCTGATGGCCAACGAGTTTCATGGGAGAAACTTTCCGTGCTCTCAAATTATCCCAGAGGGTCCATCTTACGGAAATGTGACCCTTGATCACCAGGTCTGTGTAGCAGTGGGCTCTGTACCCGGTTCGTCGGTTGTTGACGGTGAGTTGTATATCAATCAAGCGTTCCAGTACTGGAATTCCCATAAATGGAGGTTAGTACTGTTTGCATATCTACTTCATACGCAGCCCCAAAATTGAACGTTATACTTATTGTCTTTCAGGAACGTTGGCATCCTTTTTGGATTGTTCGTTGGCTTTTTGGCTATTTATTTAGTTTCTGCCGAGTATGCCCGTCCGCCTCGAAGTAAAGGTGAAGTTTTAGTTTTTCGCAGAGGGAAACTCCCCCGTGGATCTACTGCTCAAAAGTCGGATGTTGAATCTCAGGCAGTACAGAAGCCAGTGATTTCCGAGCATACTACTGACTGTGGTCCTACCAACAAAAGTGAACACTCAGGGTCCGTTTTCCATTGGGAAGATCTTTGCTATGATATCAAAATCAAAGGCGAGAGTCGCAGAATCCTCAACCGTATAGATGGCTGGGTGCGGCCTAGAACATCAACAGCACTCATGGTGATTAGCTCTTCGATTTCTGTGCTGTCATTGAGAAACTAACTTCAAATTAGGGCGCATCCGGTGCAGGCAAGACAACTCTTCTAGACACTCTGGCTGCCAGAGTTGCAATTGGGGTAGTATCCGGGGAAACCCTTGCTAACGGAATACCAACGGATGCCTCTTTTGCACATAAAATTGGCTATGTGCAGCAACAAGATCTGCACCTTGATACAGTGACCGTCCGCGAAGCATTGGAATTTAGTGCTATACTTCGTCAGCCTGCCAACGTACCCCGCGATGAAAAGATAGCATACACCGAAGAAGTCATTGGAATGCTTGACATGCAAGAATTCGCAGATGCTGTGGTTGGCGTTCCCGGAGAAGGTCTCAACGTCGAGCAACGCAAACGGCTTACCATTGGAGTGGAGCTGGCTGCAAGACCCGAGCTTCTTGTCTTCTTGGATGAGCCTACCTCAGGTCTCGATTCCCAAACTTCGTGGGCAATATGTGACCTGATTGAAAAACTGGTGAAGAGTGGTCAGGCTGTTCTATGTACTATCCATCAGCCGTCCGCAATGCTTTTCCAAAGATTCGACCGCCTTCTTCTACTTCAACCAGGCGGGAAACCCGTCTATTTTGGTGGTATGTGTCCTGTGGCCTTGTTTTTATTAGTTTGTACTCACTCAACGAATTAGATCTCGGAGATAATGCCCGTACGTTAATAGATTATCTCGAGCGCAACGGAGCTCCAAGATGTCCTTCAGATGGGAACCCTGCCGAGTGGATGCTCAGCGTCACTAAGCCTGCTTCTCAAAACTCTGAATCTCAGCTTGACTGGTCTCAAATATGGCGCTCTTCTCCTGAATACCAGCAGATGAAAGAGGAACTTGCCCAATTAAAGCAGCGTGCTTCCAACCAGGCTTCGATAACCTCATTGATCACGGTAGACGATTCGCAGCACCACGAGTTTGTCGCTCCATTTTCGGCTCAGTTTTGGCAGGTTTTAAAACGCGTCTCGAAGCATTTCTATCGTTCACCGAGCTATATCTACTCGAAGGCTGCATTGGTGGGCTTGTCGGTCAGTTGAACCCCCTTTGGTAATAACAACGGGTGGCTGATCAAAAGTAGGCACTGTACGTCGGCTTCAGCTTCAAAGCTAACAACAGTATCCAAGGCCTCCAAAATCAGGTCTATGGATTTTTTATGTACTTGACCATCTTTGGGAGTTTGAACGAGCAGATAATGCCCCTGTTTGTTCCGCAACGTGCACTCTACGAAGTGCGCGAGCAACCATCGCGAATATACCGATGGACGAGTAAGTAGTTTCTTCTACCCATTGTCCAAGCACTATCTAATAATGGCCAAAAGCATATCTTCTCGCAAACATACTCGTCGAAATTTTCTGGGGTACCCTTATGGCTTTCCTGGTCTACTTCTGCTGGTTCTATCCTGTCGGTTTCACTCAAAACATGTCTGCCAATGACGAGCACATTCGAGGGTTCCTTGTGTTCCTCTTCATGTGGATGTTTATGCTGTTTGTCAGCACATTCTCCCACCTTTGCATTGCAGCGTTTGAGACGCCAGACATGGCAGGAGCATTGGCCACCTTGATTTGGGTACTCTGCATTGCATTCTGTGGGTATGTAGAAATTTTGGTCCCCTTCTTATCTATAACTTTTACTAACCAAGGCTGATGGTTAGAGTGGGCGTAGCCAAAGCCGACCTACCCGCTTTCTGGACCTTCATGTACCACATATCACCAGGAACGTACCTCGTGAGCGGTGTATTGTCAACCTCGCTATCTGGATCCAAAATCGTCTGTGCGCCACATGAAATGCTTCATATGCAGCCACCTGGGAATCTGTCCTGCGGCGAGTATATGAGAGATTTCATCAGTACTGCGGGCGGATATCTTCTGAACGATGGAGCTAAAGAGCAATGCGAGTACTGTCCGCTGAGCTCTACCGATGATTTTCTCGCGAAGTTCGACATTTACTACGCGGATAGATGGGGGAATTTCGGACTGCTTTGGGTCTATGTAGGGGTGAATATTGCCGGGGCATTGGGCGTGTATTGGCTTTTTTCGGGCTCCCAAGTCTTCGCGAGTTAAGAAAGAGCCAAAGGAGCAGCAGGAGAAGAAAGTGTGATTTGGGGTATGGCTGGTCATATTGTTGGCTTGGAAGATGTACATTACTTTTGATAAAAAATTAAGGCTGAGAGCCGGAGTATACTATTCACTTCTCGGCATCATGAATTTAGTTCATTTAAAGCAGATACTTCTGTCTAACAGTACATGTCTCTGTAGAAGCTGCGTTTTATCTGAGTGTTATGGGATGGGAACTATGTACTGTACCATGTAGAAGATAATTGTGGCCTGAGGCGTATACGCTAGTCCTGATATGGCAGCTAGTGGTGCGCTGCTCACCGCCCACCGGCGCAGTTTTCTGCCGGGCAGCCGCGCGCAACGCGAGACTCCCGGGAAAAAGTGATGGTGAAGGTGAACAGCCAATATACCACTTCCCTATCGCTGACTCAAACAACACTTTTCCCTCATCTACACCCTCCTCATTTCTGTCGCTTCCCATCATTTCCCCTGACCAGACCAACTTTTTTCTCTTTGCACAAGTAGCGAAAACTCCCCTGACAGCTTCTCCAACATGTGAGCTTTCCCCCTACCTTTGTCCTTGTGAGGCCATTGTCTACCGGGCGCTGACATCCTGTCCAGGGAGAGCTTCGATAACATTTACCTCGACCTCTCTAAACAACCGGGCAAGTGCAAGCTAGCGGAGAGCGGCTTGGGGTGGAAACCCTCCGGCGGAGGCGACACCTTTACTCTCGATAGCAGCAATGTCGGCGCCGCTCAATGGAGTCGAGCTTCGAAGGGCTTTGAGCTGAAGATCCTCTCGCGCTCATCGGGCGTCATCCAACTGGACGGGTTCGATCAGGAGGTATGTTCTGCCATTCATGGCTGGCCCGTGTGTGTATTCGAGTTTGTCGAGAGTGTGTTTTTTCTGACCATGGCACAATGTCTTCCACTAGGACTTCGAACGCTTGGCCAAGGCCTTCAGAATCTGGTACGGCATCAACATCGAAAACAGAGAACATGCCCTCCGCGGCTGGAACTGGGGTAAGGCCGATTTCCAAAAGGCCGAGCTCAGCTTCAACGTCCAGAACCGCCCGGCGTTCGAAATCCCTTACTCCGAGATCTCCAACACGAACCTGGCGGGTAAGAACGAGGTCGCCGTCGAGTTCTCCCTCCCCGCCGAGAACGAACCTAAGACTCAGCCGGCGGGCAGCACGAAAAACCGGGGCCGGAAGGCGGCAGCCGGGCCGGATGAGCTGGTTGAAATGCGGTTCTATATCCCTGGCACGGTGGTGAAAACGGACAAGGGCATCAAGGAGGAGAACGGCGAGGAGAAGCCCGAAGGCGAAGAAGGAGAAGAGGAGGAGGAAGGCGAGGAGCAGAATGCTGCTAATCTCTTCTATGAGATGCTCATGGAGAAGGCGGAGATTGGCGACGTCGCTGGCGATACGTTTGCCACTTTCTTGGATGTTCTGCATCTTACTCCCAGGTATGTTTCTTTGGATCTCTTTGGGAGGGGGTGGTTCTAACGGGGGTACAGAGGTCGTTTCGATATCGATATGTACGAGGCGTCTTTCCGGTTACGTGGCAAAACGTACGATTACAAGATCCAATATGCGTCGATCAAGAAGTTCTTCTTGCTTCCTAAGAATGATGACACGCATACGCTCATTGTTTTGGGTCTCGACCCTCCATTGCGCCAGGGACAGACCCGGTACCCGTTCCTGGTCATGCAACTGAAACTGGACGAGGAAATTAGCTTGGAACTGAACATGACAGAGTGAGTTTCATCGTAAGAGGAATGTTGATGATTAGCTGATTATTTCTCTTCTCCAGTGAGTTGTTGGAGGCGCGTTACAAGGACAAGTTGGAATCGCGCTACGAGGAACCCATCCACCAAGTTGTCACAAAGATCTTCCGCGGTCTGTCCGGCAAGAAGGTCATCATGCCATCGAAGGACTTTGTCAGGTAGGCTAAGTGCCAAATTTGTTCGTGTGGGAAAGCTCACAATTTTGCAGCCACCATGGTCACAGCGGTGTCAAGTGTTCCATCAAAGCCAACGAGGGTCTCTTGTACTTCTTGGATAAGAGCTTGATCTTCGTTCCCAAGCCTGCCACCTACATCCAGATCGAGAGCATCGCCGTCATCACCATGTCTCGCGTTGGCGGCGCCGTGTCAGCCAGCCGGACGTTCGACATCACGGTCACCCTGAAGAGCAATGCCGGATCGCATCAGTTCAGTAACATCAACCGGTATGGCTTTTCCCCTAGATTCGAAAGTTTCAATTTGTTCTAATTTCGTGGCAGTGAGGAGCAACAACCTCTGGAAGAGTTCTTCAAGGCGAAGAACATCCGGTTCAAGAACGAAATGACCGAGGATGTACGTTAAAGCCCCCCTGTTTCCCATTTACATATTGAAACTAATACATTCTCGTAGACCTCGGCAATCTTGAAGGCCGCCTTGAACAACGAAGATATGGGATCGAGCGATGAGGAGGGCGCGCGACCCGACCGGGGCTCTGCCGACGAAGACGAGGAGTCCATCGACGAGGACTTCCAGGCCGACAGCGAGTCGGACGTCGCCGAAGAGTTCGACTCCGAGCACGAAAGCAGCGGAAGCGACGCCGAGATGGAGTATGGCTCCGGCGGTGGCGACGCGGACGACGACGGGGACGTGGATATGGACGACGAGGAAGAGACGCGACCAAAGAAGAAGTCGAAGGTCGGGAAATAAAATCAGCTACTGTTTACTGTACCCCTTTTGTCGGGTGGAACGACGTGTCCATCTTGTTCTACAGTACATCATGATTATGGTTGCATAATGAATTGGCTCCAATCAATTTTGTCTGGCGTGGTTTGGTGGTTGGACTCTCTCCGCAGCGTAGGTGTAATGGTGTAGCTTGACGGCCGAGACTCTTGGTCGGCGTCGTGTCATATGGAGTAGTTTCTGGATAATGGACATGATGTATCAGATCGATAATCACATGCCAGCGTCGTTAAGGCTGCTTATTGACAGCGCTATTGAGTCTCGCCTGCATTTGCATATATCAGACCGAACACGATTGCCTGGTCGATCATGAAAGTAGGTCGCTGTACGGTAGATCATAAAAGGAACACGTCGACCTGGTGACAATCAAGTCGTACATAGAATATGTCAACGTTGGGGACCGAGGTAATACCTAATTGTCATACATGTACAATACTACCGAGGAAGACCGACTTTTTGTTCTGTTAAATCCAAAAATAAAAACAGCATCCGGCGTAGAGGCTTCAATATAGAAATAAATATAGTATATATACATACTCCACCGTTGGAAGTCCCAACGATCTCCCAAGAATGCCGTTTCACCCCAGTTGGTACATGCCGAAACGCACGGGCGCCCCATCTGGAACATGGGTGGAATGTGAGCCTTGTATCATTGTATGTATAGTCCTTAGTTTAGATTGACCTTATCCACCGAGAGGGACACGATTTGCTTGATGCCCGACGGAGCATCGAATCCGCGAGTTTGATTCCCTTGCTACGCTTCTGATGCACGGGAGAAACGGGAACAGGAGGGTTGCTGCATGTCGCAGTTATATATAACTCTCGTCGAGACCTCGCACTCGGACTGGCCGAGAGTCGCGAGGATGACTGAATTGTGTCGGGGCGTGATTGGACGAGGATGAAGAGAATCTGGATCAGAGGCAAGACATGTTCTGCTTGTGAGATCTACTTCAATCCCTCTGATTTGACGAGGAGGGTGTGTACTCCGTATGTGTGTGTACTGACTGGGCTTTTCCTATCGTATTTTGTTTGTTTTATTTATTTTGTTCGATTCTTTGACACCTTGGAATTATAGGTGGTGTACAGTATACTCCGGAGTGTCCCCCGACGACGTTTTGAGTAACGTTGCTGAGACCACTGTTCAGGTATCCTCGAGACAAGGAGCCAGGGAGTCGGACCATGAAGATCAACCAAAGCCCCTGAAATAAGGTATCTGCGGTGTACGGTCTCAGACTCAAAACCACCGACAGACAAACATCGACCTATGAATAGAGCAAGATGGATGCAGTCTTCAACAGCGTCTCCGACCGAGCTGGCCGGAATGCGAATGAGTATTACGGAGTGCTTGTCTGGGTCAGGGGACGGCACGATCCATGGTTTGCCTGTTATGTTGTTTTTGTTTCCTGTTCTGTTCTTGTTTTCTCGACTCTACTCCGTATACTGTAGTATCTTCATATGTAGTGGTAATATTGTTATTTGCTTTTTTTTCCCGATCCAGACCCCAGAGCCAAACAGCCGTCACGATCAGGGTTTCTTGGAAATAGTCTGTGATGTGTTGACTGGGGCAGATCAGATGTCGGGCAGTGGATCTGTCTACGCAGCCAAACGGGGATGGGGACAGAAGGTGACATGCGACCGTTGGCCGTCTGTTGGGTCTGTACTCTATACACTGGAATTGGATTGAATTTATTATGATTAGTGTGGTAGTATAGGGAACGGGGAAGGAAAGAAAGAAAGAAAGACGGAAGGAAGGAAATTAGAGTCCAGGGGAGGAGCAGAGAAGGGTTAACCAAGTCGGAGCTAGTCACGTCGGCCGGCCACCCCCCTTTACTTTGCTTTGCTTTCTCTCTCTCCTTCTCTCTCCCTCCCTCATTTCACTCCGCCCAGTCGTTCTCGCCTTCCCCTGCTTGTACTTCATCTCTCTGTCTTCTTTCTCTCGTTCATCCTCCCTTTTTCGCTTCGCTGCATTATTTTCTTCGCTTTTTCTTGCTCTTTTCTTTTTCTCTTTCCTCTTTCCATTTTCCCTCCTCCCCCCCCAATTCAACGCTTTAGTCCCTCCCCCCCCCGGAACTTCTGCTTTTCCTCTCCCCTATTATATCCCGGTCTCCCTCGATCGCGATCCACCGACCCTCTCCCTGATTTGATTCGATTTCTTCTTTTTGAACATTCCGGTAAACGGTCTCGTCAAGGTACGCCGGCTTCTCGACTGCATTCCTTTCTCGGCGCGCCACAATTCTCCCTTGATGCTTTCTTGCCTTGCCGTTGCGTCGGTCCCGATTGACCACCTCCCCTTAATTCCGGTCTGCAAGGAACCTTCCATACTAACCATCTCGGTGCCACCTCGTTAGGGAAAGAAAAAGGGCCCCCATTCTTGACGCTCGCTTCCACATCTAAAACCCCGATACTTTCACAATGGGTAAGCTCGCATTGCCTACGGCACCATCTCTCCGTCTTCCTACCATCTTGTTCCCGCTCTCCTATTCCGTGGACCTTTCCTCCCGTCGTGAACAGCGCCGCCCAACGCCCGCGCCGTGTGATGCATTAGAGGAATAAAAAGGAAAGAAAAGAAAAACAAACAAACAAACAAACAAAATAAAATAAAATAAAATGCTGCATTCGAGACGTCAGACTGTGGAGGGTTCCTCGCAGATCCTACACTCGCAAAGCTTCAACTCTTCTCCGCCCCCGATGAGATCCAAGAGCCATTCGTCTCGTTCGCGTCGGAGGGAATCGTCTTCGGATGGCAGCAACTACCTCGATCATAAAAGCAATACTAACTCTACTTTCGCCGATCCAGCTTCGCCTCCTCCCCTTCCAACGGGACCCCCGGTTCGACCATGGAGTCGCCCGACAGCAGCAAGCCTAGCACTCCTTTCGTGGAGCGTAGCAACCCTATGGGATCCGGTAATGCCCAGACTGTCAGCTCCAAGGACCCCAAGGCTGTCGCTCAGGCCGCAACAGATATGAAGAACGTCGTTCGCCGGAAGTTGACTGGCTACGTTGGTTTCGCCAACCTTCCCAACCAATGGCACCGAAAGAGTGTTCGCAAAGGATTCAATTTTAACGTGATGGTTGTTGGTGAGTTCCCCGGCTTTGGAGTTACAGGCATTATGGGGAGGCCGGTTTTACTGATACGACTCGACCAGGTGAATCGGGTCTCGGAAAGTCCACCCTTGTGAACACCCTCTTCAACACCTCCCTCTACCCCCCCAAGGAGCCCGCCGCCCCCAGCCACGACATCATCCCAAGACCGTGGCGATCCAGTCCATCAGTGCAGACATCGAGGAGAACGGCGTCCGCCTCCGCTTGACCGTGGTCGACACTCCGGGCTTCGGTGATTTCGTGAACAACGATGACTCGTGGCGCCCCATTGTGGAGAACATCGAGCAGCGATATGATGCCTTCTTGGAAGCCGAGAACAAGGTGAACCGCACGAACATCGTCGACAACCGCATCCACGCCTGTGTCTACTTTATCCAGCCCACGGGCCACTCCCTGAAGCCTCTCGACATCGAGGTCATGCGCCGCTTGCACACCAAGGTCAACCTCATTCCCGTGATTGCCAAGGCGGACACCCTTACCGACGAGGAGATCTCCCTCTTCAAGCAGAGAGTATGACGGACCTCCTATCCTATTTGAAATCATTGGCCATTAATCTAATCTGATTTTCCTTCTAGATCCTCGCCGATATCCAGCACCACTCCATCCAGATCTTCGAGGGTCCCCGCTACGAGCTTGACGACGAGGAAACCATCGCCGAGAACCAGGAGATCATGTCCAAGGTCCCGTTCGCCGTCGTCGGTGCCAACTCGGAAGTGGCGACTGCCGACGGCCGCAAGGTCCGCGGCCGTAGCTACCCCTGGGGTGTCATCGAGGTCGACAACGAGGAGCACTGCGACTTCGTCAAGCTGCGCCAGATGTTGATCCGTACCCATATGGAGGAGCTCAAGGAACACACCAACAACTCGCTGTACGAGAACTACCGCTCCGACAAGCTCACCCAGATGGGTGTCGCCCAGGACCCCAGCGTGTTCAAGGAGGTCAATCCGGCCGTCAAGCAGGAGGAGGAGCGTGCTCTACACGAGCAGAAACTCGCCAAGATGGAGGTCGAGATGAAGATGGTCTTCCAGCAGAAGGTCGCCGAGAAGGAAAGCAAACTGAAACAGAGCGAGGACGAACTATATGCTCGACATCGCGAGATGAAAGACCAACTGGATCGGCAGCGTCAGGAACTGGAAGAGAAGAAGTCACGGCTCGAAAGCGGACGTCCGATCGAAGAGAAGGGGAAGAGAAAGGGCTTTTCGCTCCGTTAATCGGCAAAACCGCCCGTCCGTCGAGGGAATTCCCGGGGCTTCTCTGCAGGGGACCACGCGGCGGGCTTGCTGCTCATGGGATGTATATGGTCGTCGGAGGCATTCTGGTGATTTTACGGTTGATTCTCCACGACTGTCGATTGATCAAGCGCTGTCTTTCTTTTTCTCTCTCTTTTACCCCAACTCTCTCCCTTCATTCTCTTGTGTTTATTTGCTCCCACCCCCGACGTTCCCTCGAATACTTTCCTCTTATCTGCTTCCAGTAATGACTCTTGCGTTTTGACATCATCGTCATCTTCTTCTCATTTAATTGGGTGGTCCCACGACCCCGAACACAAAAAGAAAGCTGCATCTCGTTTCACAGTCGGATTAATACCAATAGGGAGGAATGACTAGGAGAATGTGCTGGAACACGCGAGCGATGTCCATGCTTGGAACCTTCTGCAAGATGATGATGCCCACGGGGTAAAACCGGCCTCATTCACGTCTTGTTCCCTCTTCGCTTCTTGTTATGTACTTTGCCTACGCTATACCTTGTGTGTCCCGCCTGTTTTCCTATTCCCCGTGGCATCTTAGTCGTTTGACCTGCCGCCGCCTTTTTTCTTTTCTTTTCGCTTTCTTCATTATATCTTCTGTGCACTTTTTTGTGTCCTCTACTACAGCCTTTTAGTGACTTGGGCCCACCCTCCGACCATCATTTCTGGACGCAATCCCCCTTTCTTATTTTGTTTATTTTCCTCTTCGCAGTTTGTCGTTAGTTGCCAATTTGAAGTGTTTGCGAATGCCAGTATACCTGGGTCTCAACGTAGCTGGGGGACCTCAAGATACCGAAAAGGAAACCAGCTTGGGCTGGTCTTGGCGCCCTTGGTGACTGCAGGTCTTCAGGGGTTTGCGTTGGACGGAGATCTGTAACACTGCACAGTATAACAATCAATATGAATGCAGTCGGCCATGGAGAATTGGGGTGGAGGCACTGGTAGCGGAGCGTTGCATCACCTCCCGAGTCGGGAAAGGCCGAGGCGCCAGCAAAACCCGCTTGCTGGCCTTCTTCCACCGCCTTTCTCGCTCTCTTCTCTGCCTTCCTCGCTCTTTGCTTTCCCACCCCCCGCCCAGCCTCCCCCCCCAAAACATAAAATTACGAAAAGCAATAGACTACCTGGTGGGTTGCCAACCTGCTCTTCCACCGCTCAATTTCATCCTCTTACACTCTCGCGCCACTAGTTCTCTCCGCGTCACTCTTCTTGCCTAGCTTCGTTCCGTTGACCACCGCCAACTCCGAACACGTATCGCTACAATGGCTCCTCCTCCGGCGCATTTGCCTTTAGGTGAAAGGCTGAAGGCCCTGGCTCAGACACTACAGTGAGTCTTCTGCTCGATTGTTCGAATCGAAGGGGGGGAAACAGAACATGTACTGACCACCTTGCTCATCGACAGATTCGCTTGGTTTGGCGGGTAGGTTTTCTCTCATTACTCGCTCAGCAGCTCCCAGAAAGCTTCCTGTTTCGCGACTTCTGGCAGTGGGACCGTAACGGCGAATGAGGTCGCTTACTGACGGGGTTTAGACATGTCATCCTGCTGATTTCCGTCTTCCGCTACTTCCTGTCCTACATCACCTTCAACTACTATTCCTCCACCGCACAGGGAGCCTACCGTCTGGCATTCATATCCGCGGCAGCTACATATGGCATTGTGGTGTACAAGGGGCACATCGCCCGGGGTCGTCTTCAGGGCAGTGCTCCCAGCATTGCTCTGAAGCTTGCCGGCGATGAGAATGTGCAGTACCTGGGTGAGTACTCGAGGACAGCAAGCCCGGTGCGGAACGTTTCCGGCAATGTAGCTAATGGATTGTGCTAGGCATGGCTTTGGTTTGGCTGTATTCGCGTCAGGTTTCCCTGGCCCTTTTGCCTTACAGTGTCTACTCGGTCTTCCACGTCGCAACCTACTCGCGTGCTCATTTGATCCCCACCTTGCAGCCTCCTCAGGGCGGCGCCCCTGCTTCGCCCGCCTCCCCCAGCTCCCCCAAGCCTACCCCCAAGCAGTCTCCTCTGGCCGAAACCATCGGACGATTTGTCAAGCAGTACTACGATACCAGCATGGATCTCGTCGCTGCGCTTGAAATGACCCTTCTGTTCCGTTTGACCATCTCGCTTCTGAGTTTCTCCAAGGGAAGCTTCGTTCTCCTGTTCATTTACCTGGCCTTCTTCCGCGCTAGATACAGCCAGAGCACGTTCGTCCAGCAGGCCGTTCGTCACTTCACCGCTCGCGTCGACGCCTCCGTCTCTCACCAGAGCACTCCCCCTGCCGTGCGCCAGGGCTGGGAAACCTTCAAGGGTGTCGTGCGTCAAGCTTACGAATCCACCGATCTCGGCCGTCTGGTCGGCAAGGCGGATTCCAAGAAGCCGCAATAAATGGGAACTGGAAAAAAAAGGGGGGGGATCATAGACAGGCTTTATGATGTTGAGCAAATATGACAGAGTGCGAAAGGGTCTAGACAGACTATTTTCAACCACCCTGACGTCATAGTACCTGCCTGCCCTGATAATACCCACCTATAACGAAGCGACTTGCCATTGGCTCTAACTTGAGTTGATCCCGTGGCTTCTTGGCCCATGATTGAAGGACGGTGTATACCTGGATAAAAGAATGGTGACACCTTATACCGGAGCGTATGGCTTACTGATCAATGGAGGACATGGATAATGTGCAACGCCTCAAGATTCAATTCATTTCCTTTTTTTCCCCTTGTTTTCTGAACCCGTCCCCTTTGTTCTTGATACGTCGTCGAATTTTTGTGTGATTGAGTTATAATGCGAATGATGAGTGTCTCATTAACTTGATTCCTGCCCAGAATTTTTTTGTTTTTCCTCTTTCTATCCCGTGCCACGTCTTTACACTGTACATCTGATGAATGAAAGTTTGCTTCTTCGCCTCTTGATGATAGGTGAATATGAATGAATGAATACATCTGTTTGGTCAACGAGGGAATGCTGCACCTTTACGTATTCCCTGTAGGAACTTTGTAGATGAATGATCTGTAGGCCGGGACCTGGCACTCCATCTAAGTATCTCCTTCCTGTGCGTACGTCTTCTTCCTTTTCTTCATATATCTATCTACAAAATCCCACCAAGGTGTATATACCTCTTGCTATATTACTTGTATAGTCATTTCCCTCAATTTGTGATATCAATATCCTCAAGACTTCTTTTGATCTTGGAAAAGTCACAATTCTATATAACCCCAGTGCAACATTGCCATATCCCGCCGAATATACGCACGACCTGAGCCTATGTCTCGCTCTAAGATACTCACAACTACGAAGTGACACGATGTGGTGATCTCTGAATCAAAAAGGCGATGTCAAAATCCGGGATGAGCAGATCGTTGCTTTACGGTCTGTTCCACTCGGTTGCACTTTTTGTGGCAGGAAGATGTAAAATGGTGGTTCAAGCTTGCGACGAGCTCCATCAACTAAGGTATATCTCCCATTTTAAGAATCCCTTACAGAGTGCCGCTTGCGTATCAGTCCATGTCATTGACGACGTGATGTTGGAAACGGGCTGCCTGCCTGGTATAATTTGACATTTACCAGGCCTGGAGGATATATATGGTCTTCCTTTTTTTGGGGGGGGGGGATCTATGTACCATTTATTTTGGGGATTAATATCAACCCACTACTATCCTTCACGGATGTACCAAGTTTGCTAAAGAAACAAAAGATATTTCAAAAGTGAACTAATCAATTGATTGCGAAATACTCTAAACTCCGAGACAAGAGCGCCTTTTCCTAGCAGCCCAGACAACAACAAAAGAACAGAAATAGGGAAGTAAAAAAGAAAAGAAAAAAAGAACACAGAAACCCAAACCCCAGGCGTCCGTCCAAAACGGCCTTTCCCCCCCCCATACATCAAACACATCCCAGTTCTCAAACTGCCCGGCCATCCTGATGCGATAGAATAGTAGATACCTCTTGGCCTCCGTGACCCAAGGATAAGGTATTGTACAATACATGGGATATAAAAATGAAATCAAGTTTAGAAAAAAGAAACGAGGAAAAGAGAGAACCCTGCCAAGCGTAGTAGGCAAAGAAAGAAACGAAGCAGATGTACTGATTATGTCTTTTTTTTTTGCATTTTTTTGTGGGCATTTTCGGTTTCCAACTGATTAGATGGTTGGGTTGAACGCACGTCCATTAAAAACATTTCATTTCATTCTTTGTTTTTGTTTGCGGCATTACAGATCCAGCGTCTTGTAGTCGGCACCGGCCTCAGCACTTAGCGGCTGAACATCGGGTCGGGCTTCACCCGTGCCCGGCAGGAAGTTGAAGCGGTTGCCGATGCCCGTCGTAGCGGCGTCGGCGATCATGTGGTTGGCCTCCTCGCCGGGTCCCTTGAGAGTGACGGCCTGCAGGGTATCTTGGACTTCTTTGACTCTCTTCTTGAAGGCCATGCGGTCCAGGAAGAGCTGTTGGCGGGCCAGTTCAAGCTCACGGCGCTCGGCTTCGATGATCTCCTCCATCTCGTTGAATTGTTGCAGCTTAACCTCGAATTTCTGCAGGGTCACGTTGACGGCGGCAGAGACCAGGCGGGTCATTTCACGCTCTTCGTGCGAAGCAAGAGCACCAGCACGGGCAGCCGAGGCCGCAAGAGCGACGGTAGGCAACGAGGACTTGGATTGGCCTTCAGAAGTGGTGGACTCGACGACTTCGGCCGGCGCATCCTCACCCACATCCATAGAGTCCTCAGTCTTGACATCGGTGCCTTCTTTCTCCTTGCCCTTGTCTTGGCTCTTGTCGTCTCCCGAGCCCTTCTCGAGCTGCTTTCGGAGCTCCTTGCGGATCTCTTCGACGGAGCGGCCGGCGGCGGCGGCGGCGACGGCGGGCTCAGCCATCTGGGCCAGGAAGGCGACTACCGACAGAACAGGGTTTTCGGCCTGACTGATAGGCTCTCGTCCAGGTCCTGCCCGCATTTCCGGCACATCTTCGATATACTTGTCTTCAATCTCCAGTTGCAGGAACTTCATCACACACTCTTCTCGCGTCCGCGTGCCAACGTGGCTAGAGATTTGCTCCCAGTTGTCGTCGAAGTTCTCCAGTCCTTCCAGCAGGAGCACAAGTTCCGCATCGGACCAGGGTGCGTCCTTGTCGGGCGCGATCGAATAGCCATTGTCTTCAAGTTTGACGAAATCCGAGGCACTGTGGCTGTTGGGCATCCGGCCCTGCAGGAAACAATTCGGGCACAAATCATACTTAGAATCCGGAGCACCCGCACTGGCAGCCGGAGTGGACTTGGCATAGTGGAATCGGAGGCGAGTGCAGTCGATGCCGCAAGAGAAACAGTGGAATTTCTTCCGGGGGTCCTTGGCGGATTCAAGGGCCTTGGTCGAATCGGCTGCCGTCCCGTTGGCACCAGATCCCTCTCCGTTCGTTTGCTTCTCCTTGTCCTCGGCGGCAGGGGTAATCTCCTTGCCCTTATCATCGTAGACGTTGCGTCGAATTTCCAGGTTCAGATCGGTCTTGGATGCGGGGGTGGCCGAAGCGGCACGATCGGTAGCAGATAGAGGCTTGCCAGGCTTAACGAAGTGGTTGGGTCCGGGCTGGAACGACTGAAGGCCACGGGGAGTGTCGGCAATGACTCGGAAATGGCCAGTGAACGGAGGTCCGATATTCGACGGCCGGGTCTGGGGGTCCACCTGGAAGGTAGTGTCAGCTAATCAGTTCCTACACAAGCTAACATATTGCGTTAAACACTCACTTGGTAGTTAATCAGGCCCCATTGCTCAAGGAACGAGTGGAGGCGCATGATCGCACACACGTCTCCCGCAAGGTTGCGGCGACACGCGGTGACTGTGAGATACTCGATGGGGTTCAGTCGGTAGGTGTTGATCATGAAATCACGGTAGTCCTTGTAGACGGCGGGGGTCTTGCTTCTGTTTCTGCCGTTGAAGAACTCCGCCAGCGCCTTCTTCTCGATCGGATGGATCGTGTGCATGTCGAACCACGTGGAGTAGCTCGGGAGGATGATGGCGTGTGTCTGCGAAACAAGTTGTGACCGCGCGGAGTTCTCAACCGACGATTTGCCCTGCGCAGGCTGCTCGTCGGCCGTGCCCTCTGCACCCGACTGAGCGGCAGGGTCGGCGAGCTCGTCGCTACCGTCGTTCTCTTTCTTCGGCTCGGTCTCGGTGCCGCCCATCTCCTCGTCTTCGAGTTCGCCATCGGCGTTCTGCGCCTTGGGGGAGGCGGGGGCATCTAACGGGTTATCAGTTCCTGGATCATTCTTGTCAGGAGAGTCTTGATGCGATTGCGATCCGCAGTGTATGTTTGCGAAAGGTTGGCAAAATCCAAGCCGTGTTGTCAGGGGGGCTACGTGAAGAGGATCAAAACCCACCAGAAGTGTTGATCACATCACCAGGGGCATCTTGGCCCGTAGTGCCTGCGAGGGAGTCATCGGCAGCGCCGCCAGGAAGGGCAGTGTTATCCTCCATCCTGCTGTGTCGACGTCAAAAGGATGGATGCTGAGGTAGCGGACGACGGCGAGCAAGGGTCTTTGCCTGAAGCGAGCCGACGTCAATGAGAAGACAGATAGGGTGCGGCGGCAACCCTTTCAGTGAAGGTAGAAACACTAGATGGAACAGGCAGGGAGTCGGGATGAGTCGGGACAAGTACCAGCATACGACAGACGGGCGCAGCAGACGAAGGGCTTTGGGGGTGTCACCAACTCGTCGCGACACGCCTTTCGCTTTCGCTGAAAACTCGCGCCAAGAGTATCACGTGCACTAGCCGTGACCCTCCATCTCTTGTCTCTACGTCTCACGTCTCTCTTCTCTTCTTCTCACCTCTCTTCACTTCTTGTCAAGTTTTCTATTCCTTTTTACTTGTCACTACTTTGAATTCAATGCATGAGGATCACATGTTAATATGTGAATGACAGTCTAATCATGATTCTCAGACTAAGCTCACTCTAGGGATGTCTCATCCATCGCCCTTATTAATTACAAAACCACGCCAATATCAAGATGGTAACAGCAAAATGCTCAATACTTTCAAATCCCAGGACTCATCCTGCCCCTATTTCGCCTGGTTCCCAGCTGCCTCGGCCCTATCCTTCTGCATCTTAGCAATAGAAGGTCTACCATTCAACCTCTTCAACCAGGCGTCAAGGCGCGGGAAGTCCTTCTCAACATCGATCGCATCGCCAGTAAACTTGCCCAAGATCCCAAACCAAGGCAAGAAGGCCGCGTCCGCGTAACTGAACTTTCCACCTACCAGCCACTCGCGGCCCCCTAGGGACTTGTCGATCACTCCGCAAACCCTCCGGATCTCATTCAAGTAGCGCTCCTGCGCGCTGGGGATCTTTTCGGAGTGCCAAACCGAGAACCAAACGTACTGGCCGAAGTAAGGGCCCTGGCCGGACGTCTGGAATTGGAGCCACTGCTTCGCGTGGTAATATTCGGGGGCCGGGCTCGAAGCTGATCTTGCGCTCCTTGTCGTACGTCTCGACTAGATACTCCAGGATGGCGCCGGATTCCCACAAAGTGATGTTTGTGTTTGGGTCCTCGATGGCAGGGACTCGGCCGTTGGGGTTCACCGAGATGAACGGCTCCTGCTTGATGTTTTCGTTGCGGATGAACTTCGTCTCGTAGGGGACGTTGAGCTCCTCGAGGATTGCGACCACCTTCCACGGGTTGGGACCAGTGGCATGACTGTAGAGGGTAATTGGCTTCGGAGACATGTTTAATACGTCTGGTCTGGTCTGGTTTGGTCTGATTTTCTTCGGTCCTCGTCGAAATCGTGATAGTAATCGGAAAAATAAAGCAAGGCGATTGAATTGAATTTTGAATTGATCTTGGATCCTAATCCAGCCTCAAGCAGTCCAGCACAGCCAATTTATAGACTCCGTCAATCTCATCTGAATAATTCCCAACCTTCCAACTCCATCTATCCTGAGACTGTCGGCATCCCCTAGGCCCGAAGTCCGTATGTCGTGCTGACAAACAACCAACTCCATTAGTTGGCTAACTAGTTACTCACCACTCGGCCAAACTTAATCTGGTACATACATAGTTTATCTTACCTACCTAGTAGTTAGTGCATACCTAACTCGTTTGTCAGCGTGGATCCGCGAGATACGGACTTCGCGCCCAGGAAAATTCCGACTTCATTCGTGGCCACGCTGATCTATAAGCCCAGTGGCACTTCTCAGGCACCGGATTCGTCAATACACCAAGAAATGATTGAATAATAGCAGCAATTAAGGCGGCTCTGTCGACTAGTTAACTATGCATGAGGTCATGCGATTTATAAGCACAGTGGAGAATCCGGTCTTATGCCAAGAGTTTCAAGCGCAGATGACGATGAATTGAATCCCGATGCTATTGTAAGCCATTGTGTGTGGAATGTGTAGTGGGATGATAAGCCGATGGCGCCAGTGCATATACTGAATATGATCGATTGGGCTGGAGTCCTAGCATATCTACTTTGGAGGGCCTCAAGCTTTTTCGCCATTGATAACGTGCTTGGTGTTTTGGTCCTACGGAGAGCGGTAGAGCCTCGACAGTATATCTGTATTATTTGGTGTATACAACCCTGCTTAATTCTGAAAGACCAAACCGCCTGTCCGAACAGAAATACGCTATACAGGAGATGTGCATAGGTTTAGCCTATACACCTTAAACATGGCAGGCTACTGCCTCCGAATTGAGCGATAACTCCAGAGGCGATGCCGACTTCGATTCCGTTAGGCTCTCAGGGGAGGACCTGAACTCGGACCCGCTGTACATTCCATGCTCAGTCAAAGGGTATTTGTCCGTCTCGTCACCGGAGTGCCAGTTCTCAGGCCGAGCAGAGGAAACGTACTGTTTGTTCCGAGTGCCGTGGGAATTCGAATTCCTGAGGGAGCGCACCACGCCCGCCAGACTGGACGGCAGGTCATACCAACGCAAGAAGACCTTGACGGCGGGCAAACTCGAGCAAATAGCCGCGATGAGCACTTCAAGCAGCGCAAAGAGCCAGCAGTACCAAGCTTCCCAGGAAGCGTCGTAGGAGGCGTAGAACACCCGCCAGAGGAAGTAGATCCGGATGCCGGCGATGGCGGCAGCAATATAACCAAGCGCGAAAATGGCGTTCAGTGCGAGTTTCTGCCGTAAGGGGAGCTGCAGTTTCCAGCAAAGCCACGCAGGAAGACTGGTAGCGATCAGGTCTTGAACGAGACCGATGCACGTAACGGCAAAGAGATGGGCGGTTTCGTTGTAACAGGCCCAAGAGTTCGTTCGGGACCAGACGGGGTCTATTTGAAGCCAGAAAGCCTTGAAGGGGCGGCATGAAGCGAACAGGACGACGATAAAGGCGATACTGTAGGCGACAACGGATGCAATGCTGATCCAGATGACAGCGATAAAACCGGGGGAGACAGTACGCATGCCCATGCGACGGTAAAACAACAACACCGAGACCTTGATAAGACTCGACGACGTTAAATAGAATATCTCACTGGCGATGGCGAGTTTGCGCTCGCTGATCAGTACCGGCAGCGGAACGTCCCAGACGTGGTGGTTTTGACCATATTTGTAGGCGCCTGAGGTCCAGGGTAAGAGGTTATTCTGGCTCGGTGGGATGCGATCGCTATCTTACCGAGGGGATGGTAATAATCAGACCCAGAGCGGGGACCTTTTCACCCTTTAGTAATTACTCCAAGGGAATTTCAATGGACAGGGCTTCTACTGACAAGACTCAATGCGATCAGGATATCGTCAAGTCCTCCCGCTCTTTGGATTCCACAGCGCGCCCATAGTCGGACACAGATCAAGACGAAGGCAAGGCCTCCGAATAGGGCTGGCACTACAACAGCCGCCGGTCCGTGGGATTCAGGATTGACGGTATTTGTAGGGGGCCAGGATCCAATGACGGAGGGCGGCGGACGAATTCCCCCTGTCATTTTGGTATGCGAATGGTGGATTGAGGATGGGCACTGGTCATGGAGGGAAACGAGCGCTTAGCCCGAAAGCCAGTCCGACAGAGACCTTTCATCTTGTAGATATAAGCCATGATTGTCGTACAAAAAAACCAACGACAATCCTAGATATCTGCATATAAATTGAACACAGGCTGGCCGTTGGATCGGTGTAACCCAATTTTGCGACGGATCACCCCAAAAGAAAAGTGATGAGAGCATGATTCCTGAATTTCCATGGCCAAATAGGCTGAAGAAGCCTGGCTGCTATACCGTGAAGGAGAATGGGGGAGATCGACAGCTCAATTTGGGACCGGCACAGTGAACCTGAAACCTTCATGGTTCTTGGTCAGCAGGCAAAGACTGGCACCTGTCATATTTCCCTGGTCGGAGTGATCATTCGTGGGCGTCGCACTGTCTCCAACGGTCTTCCCCATATGTCCACATCCGGCTGTCAAGGAGATCTTTAATTTCCTTGCATTCCCCTTTCCTCCCGTCGACCGGGGGATCTGTATCAAACTGAATCATGCAAGTAGGCAACCCTTGGTCCTTAGGATGGCCAGAGCACCTGGAGTATTCAGAGTTTCCGAAGTGGATTAGAAGGCCCATCAAGCTCTACTCGGCGTTGGGACATGAGACTTCATCTCCAGGTGCGTCATCGCGTCGAGTGAAGTATTTTCCGCCGAGAATAGCACTTAATGCCTCAAGAATAAGATTCTGACCGGATGTTCTTAAAATAGGACGTGCCAGGATGCCTGTCCTGACTTGGCGGATATATCGTCATAGCCCAAAGTAGTAAAAACGGCGTCGTGCATATAACGGAGTTTCAAAGTCGTCTCATCATCTCAGCAGGTGTTTACTGAATCATTGATTGACTGAGTCGTGAGTCGATGGATCATATATCACAATCGCAGGCTTGTAGTTAAGGACTTAGGAGGCCGAGAAACCTCGGGATATCACCGCAGTCAGGGGTCGATTCGTTGGTAGACATTTCGAACCTGAAAGAATCTCCGATGCAACTCGATCCAGCATACAGACTCTAGTTGTCAGGGGTCAGCTGAGAAGCTGGTTCGTTGTTTTCTCGACCCTTCAGTTAGTGCGTTGTTTTTCCGGTTGATATTCGTAGTAAGGAGTAGGAACGATGCTAGCAATTGGCCCGAGTCGGTCGGATTAGCTCATTGAAAGTCAGTCAGTAGTAGGCATTAGTCAATTCCATGCCGACGATTGTTGGAAAGCCAGGACCTTGCAGGCAGCGTGGCCGAGGATATGCGAAGAGACAAGGCGTTCCGTAAGCTGAACCCGAAGCACTCCGAAACCCGATCACCGACCGTGCAGCGTAGAATCATCTAGCCCTCGCCCATAACGTTATTCAGGGCTCTCGGACTGCAATTTACATGATCTTTACTATTAATAATTCCGAATCACCAGGATCGCCCCCTGTCTAGTCGGGAAAAACCAGAAAACTTTGCAGTCGGAGTATGATTCGGAGTTCGGAGTGGCTATCCAGAGGCGGTCGGAGTGAGAAAGAAAAAGATGCACGAGAAGGAAAGAATTTGATCAGACCAGCAGATCCAGACCGGCAGACCGACTTTTCCCTCGGAAATGCAGTTCATACACCATGCATCCCTGTTGATGATGATTAGAAATGTAGACCTTGCTTGAACCTCCAGGCAGGAACTGGAATCCGTGTCATTCAGCGTCGATCGCCGAATGAGGCACGGAGGTTGAGTCACCAATACGATCAACACGATACTGGATTTGGACAGCGACTCGCCGACTCGGACTTGACCCGTGAAACCCGTGGATGACGACGCCCAGGACTGGCCGTTTCTTCGATGCTGAATCTTAATTGCAGCCACTGTGGCAGGCTGCGATGGAGACGCCGATCCCTACTTTCCCGCGGGCTCCCAAAACGGTGTCCGACCAGCGAAATGGAGACTCATCCATCGTTCTTGGCCCAATTGATGCCTACGAGGCTTGGAGTCAAGGCAGCTCCCCTGGATAGGATTCGTGTTGGGCGCGCCCTTCGCGCCTGCGATTCCTCGAACAGGCAAGTCAGTGGACCTGGACGTGTTCCTGCTCGTGTCGACGGAGTGTACATGTACTCTGAGAACTCGTCACAAGGAAGTCGACGCTTCTAGATGCCTTACGCGATCCTAAATTGCTAAGCCTTGTGGTGAGGTCTGGTGGGGCGTCGACTGACGTCCTGTTGATCTTTTTTGATTTTTTCTTTCTTGGCCTGAAACCAACTCCGAAGGGCGTCGGAGTAAAAACATGCGGTACCGGAGTAGAGAAGAATGAAGATGCTGGAAAACCTCGACATCCCAAGTGTATATATAGACCTCCAATTCCCTCCAGATGGGGTTTTGTTTTCAGCATCATTCCAGCATTCCAGACAAGCAGCATCAGAACTATTAAAACCCTCTGAGATCCCTCAAAGCAATCTATCCATCTTGACTGCATCCACTCTATCTATATCTTCATCTACATCTACATCTACCTCTTGATACTCCACCGCTGCTATACAAGCAACCTTTGAACCTCGATCTCCAACCAAAACCAAAATACCACCTTTCAATACCAACTACCAAAAAAACAAACCATCCATCCACTACAATGGCCTCCAAGACCTCCTTCGACACCGCGTCCACCTACTCCGTCTCCTCCACCGCGCCAACCCTCAAGGGCGATGCATCCAACAAGAAGAAATGGTTCTCGCTGAAGAGTGACCAGACCGCCAAGTCCATGCCGACCTACAAGCCTGCCAAACAGACCGACCGGGCTCTGCACAACGAAGCCCTGATGGCCTACCTCTCCCACCGGTGATCGTGATCGTGATCATCAGTGAACTCCGAAATGAAAGGTTGGGGCGAACTCCGGCCGAATTCAAAAAAAAAAATTTTTAAAAAAAAAAAAATTATATATATATAAATTATGGGTAATGAGGCTTACGGATACTGGAGTTTGGGATATCTTTTTCTAGAGTGTTGTTTTTCTTCCCGAATTGTTGGATGTTTACCGTACATAGAAGTATGCGAGCTGGGTTGTATGTATCCTAATTAATTAATAATTGCCATTGTTTGGATCAGATACTACTTCTCGGAGTTGGCTAATAATATCACATATCATGTCCTTTGCATTCTGTTGTAGCGTGGTAGAAGTACTAGAAAACAGTAGGAGGTATGAACCCTCCCAATGCAGGTGGTATGCTGAATCTTGCGATGGACTCGAGGGGCCGTCCTCAACCCTGGCGCAGTTATACCGATGATGTTTGGAAAACTCCTGCGTCCTCAAAACATGAGATGTTACTTTGAAATTCAGTTGAAAGTATCGCTAGGCCTTGAAGACTAGCTCATAATTACCTGAGCCGGTCTGAATCGCTCTTTCGTTGTATATGCCTCTCTGAAGGTATCCAACAGAAACCGTCCACTCTGAGGGTCGCACGTTTTGAGTCTGGTCGACTTGTTGTCTGGTCATGTGATGTCTACTATGCCTTGTGGATCGTGGATCATATGCTCGAAGAAGGCACAAAAATATGCGCATCGATCAGTGGGTGCTGTGCCTGCTATTGACTCCGAACTTTGTACAGCCTTTTCTGTTACCGCTGATTATAGGACCCTGGGGCTACGGAACATATTGAAAGGAGAAGGGATGGCCTAGACTATCGGAGCGAGAGATATAGAGAAAGTAGTCACATATTTAATACTACCAAGCTGCTGACCAAGTATAGTAGAGCCCTGGCTTTCTACACGAGCCTGGAGGATAATACTCCGATGGAATAGATGGAGTTGAACTTGATCGTTTCTTTCTTCTCCTAGCCTTCTCCATTAATTACAATGTATATACTTAGAACCCAGCCATCAGTTCACCCATGGATATCGGCTTGCGCACGGCATTAGAGAACCCATCATGATATGTAACCCATGCCTTTCTTCCCGCTTTGGCCGTCTCATCTTGCACGATTCCTTCCTGCGAAGTCTCCTCGGGTGGCGTTGGCTCCTTGATTATTCTTCCGAAGAAGTCTCGCTTGACCCCAATGGCATCCTTGGGCGCTTTTTTCTTTGTTGCTTCATTGTCGGCGCCCTGATCAGCCGCAGACTTGCCGGCCGCTAGTTTGCCGATCTTTGACGAGCTGAGTGCTTCGGACTGCTTTCGCACCGTCTCCTTGCGATATTCCTGGTCCAGAACTTGGCGAACGGCATATCGGACGGGCCCTGAGCTGCTGGTGCTCGGCAGAAGCCCTTTAGTCTTGGAAAAGCTCACCAATGAGTCAAGCGGCCTGGTTTCATAGCATGTTAGTTACGGGGAAAAAAGTCCTAAAGGTGAGGAGGTGATGGGTACTTACGGTTCCATTCGATAGGCCCACCCCCCATGTGCACCACCCTCGCCCTCGACTCGCACCTTCTCAAATGTCACACCGAGTCCTGTCATGGCGCGGACTGCTGCTTGCACTAGGACCCGTTCACTCTCCTTTCGAACGCTGGCTACACTCCTCTGTTCTCCGCTCCCACGGACTACCACGGGCTTCACGTCGGGCGACAGCATTCGCATGAGGTTCGGGATGAGCTCACCCACCATGCAATCCGTTGAACGGAAAAGACGGTGTAGCGGAGCAGATAAAGAAGACTGGAATCCGGTGATGATGGCGCGGTTCTGTTTTTGGGCTTCGAAAGCCGCAAAGTCTGCTCGGGGTCCAGAGAATGGATGCTCCTCTTCTTCCTCTCCTTCAGCACTGGTGGCATTCCGTTTACCTTTCGCAGTCGCAAATAGATGGTGGAATGCTACGACCGACTGGCTAAGATATGGGCTGAGTTCCCAATCTTGAGACGAGAAAACCTTGGACGAGACTGTGTCGTGAAAACTGAGCCATTCGTAAGCCGCATTGGGCTTTGAAAGGAACGTGTCGTCCTGGTACGCCTGCAAAGGGTAGGACGCAAAGCATTCGGAAACGCAGCGGTCATGGTCGCCGCTAGCATCAACCATCTCGCGAAGCCGGTTGATGGCATGGCGCTTTTTCAGATCTGCAACGCCCACGGGCACTTTTTCACTGCCATTAAAAGCATCGTGAAAGGAGTTCACGCCAACGGGAGCATCCGCAAGCCCTGCGCCTTCTGTAAAAACACGGTCGACAATGTCGCGTACTCCTCCCCGGTTCAAGCCTCTGAAAAAGGAGCCACTCCCCGAGCCCTCGCTCAATACTTTTTTCTCCAGCCAGCTCCTTGTTAGCCGAGACGAGGCTTCATTGTCATATCTTAGCTTATGCGCGACCCATTCGGCCGCCACAAGGACGCTCCGGATGTCACCCTCGGCCGTCCCGCTGTTCTTGATAGTGCCTTGTTTTCTTCGAGCAAGACCCCAGGATGCTTCACAGAGCCGTCTCACCCCATCGTTGTCTGCTGGAATGCCTTCAATGAGGAAGATGTTCTTCATCCGAGACACAACATTCTCGAGCGGTGCCTGGCGGACATGGATCATTTCGGCAATAGACGATGCCCTCAGTGGCCGTAGACTGGGGTGATAGACATCGTTGCAGACCAGGATGAGAGGCCGGAGGAACCGAAAATTGTCGCCTTTTCGTTTCTTACCGGTGTGATTCTGCTCTGAGCGCGCCGCGTTCCTCTGGTCGAGAAGAACGAGGTCTATCAACGCCTTCATGAAGCCTCCCTCTCCGCCGCCACCTCCTCCAGATCCACTAACCACACCATCGACTTCGTCAACAACGACGCAGACCGGCCGCCCAACCTTTCGTACCTTTTGCTCACCGACTTCCACGTTCATGCCCTTAACATTCTCTGTGCCGAGAGAATCTCTGATTCTCCCTTTCACGACATCTTTACTCCTCTCATCACTGGCATTAATCTCAAGAACTTCGTAGCCTGCCTGCCTGGCACAAACATGTGCCAAGGTAGTCTTTCCAAGTCCTGGGGGTCCGCATAGCAGCAAGACCTTTCGATGTGGCCGTTCGTTCTCTTCGTAGCCATTTGCCGGTTTCTTAGATTTAGAATTGGGCTTGGCGAGGTTCGGAAAAACTATGGGCTCCCAGCCCTTCAGCCAGCGCAAAACAGATCGATGCGTTCGCTCGTCTCCGATGAGGTCTGTAAATTTCCGAGCACGATACTTCTCGGACCACATGGCCGTTGCGCTCTTTTTGCCTCTCTGGTTCGCTGAGGATGATTCAATCAACGGGTGGACTGGTTGACCTGCCGGTAACTTGGGGGACTTTTCCCGGACGGGTTCCTGTGCCGCTTCGTCTAGTAATTTATGGATATCGATGCCGTAGTAGCTTTTCTGCGCTCTCCCGGGAGCCGTCGTCGAGCGGCCCGCAATGAGTCTCTCGTATGTGACTTTGGCATTGGGCTTCTTCATGGCAACGTTGTGAGTTTTGCCAGAGCATGTCTTTATCTGCACTCGCCCAGGCGCCTGTCGCGAGGATTCAAAAGTAGTAGTTGTGGGAGCATGTGGTTCCTGTATCGGATCGACGGTTGGAGTTTCTGTAGGGCTCGGATCGCGTTGTGGTCTCTCAATGGGCATAGGAAGCTCCACGGTTTCTTGTTCGTTGGTCTCGTCGATCGCGAATTGGCTGGCAAAATGCGCATCTCCAAACGCATCCATGGCATCTTCGTCTTCGTCGTCATCCTCATCAATAAATCCTCCCATTATCTTTTGCCTCTTTGGCTCTGCCGCCGACTGTTCATCGTTCTTCCTCTTCTGCGAATCCGGCGAGGGAGCACTGGATGGGAAGACGACGGGGGAGGAAATGAACGGCATTTTCGCAATAGGAGGCGAAGACGGAATTGTCGGCAACGGCGATCCGGCGCGTTCTATCAGGGCTTTGCGATTCGGTTTCGATTTCGTCGGCGTGTCTACCAACGTTAACCATAGAAACAGGTATATCAACCAGGCTAGTTACACATACAAGGTCTTACGTCCTCGTCACTCCGAAAACAATCCGATAGATTCCAGGCACGGTGCTGGATGACGACTTTATTGCGAGTCTTCTCCAATCGCTGAAGATGCAGGGCCTCGAGGTCGTCGGAGAAGGATTCTGAGGGCGGCTCGATATCGTCTGGCGGACCCTCCGAGTGAAGGTGTATAGCGGGATCAAAGGAAGGGGGAACTGAGGCAGGAGATGTCGTCATAAAAGGCGCTCAGATGGTCATGTCTCTGAATGAAAGGATGGAATCGGTCTTCTCAAGTGGAGTTAGTTGGTTGACTGATTGATTGACATCCCATCTGTTATCTGCTCCCCCCATTTGGCGATGCGACGCGCTCGACGCGTGGGGAAGACACGCTAGTCCCAGATGGGCAATATTTTGGCCTGGCAGATGAGGCACCATTATACGGCCTGAAGTGGCAGGCACCCCACGGAATGCTTCCGCTGATTGATATTCTAAGACTCAGGCTGGTGATAGAAGACTAAGCTGCTGGTTGTACTGCCTCGTTCTAGGAAAAGCCGTGGCTTGATACACAAGTTCTGCCTGAGCAATATCAAAGCTATATTGTTCTAGCTAGCTTCGCCATCGAGAATCAATGCTCAAAGTTACCTACTTTATATAAGCCACCCTTCGAACTCCAAAGGCACCCTCGTGCTCCTTAGGTTGTTTGTCGAATATAAAGATAGAATTATGCAGAGGTATGTTATATAGCGGAACGGGGCCAGACGATGGGGACTGCCAGGCCTGTTTTCAAACTTGATCTACTCAAGGCTTGAGCCGCGAATCTTATAAAGCCAATGTACAGCCCTTAAGACAGTTACAGAGAAAGATGTAGGCCTCTAAAGTGGTATACTGTATAATTCATCTAAACCTGAAAGCTCGCAAGGAGGTAACTGAACATCATGATACAAGAAACATAGACAAAGAAAAGCATTTACTGGCTCTTCAACTTCTCAGTCAACTCGGGCACCTTTTCGAAGAGGTCACCGACAAGACCAACGTCGGCAACCTGGAAGATAGGAGCATCGGGGTCCTTGTTAATAGCCGCAATGACCTTGCTGTCCTTCATACCAGCCAGATGCTGAATGGCACCCGAGATACCAGCGCAGAGATATAGTTGAGGGGCAACGTTCTTTCCAGTCTGACCGACCTGGAGACTGTTATCGGCGAATCCACTGTCGACAGCCGCGCGGGAAGCACCGATGGCGGCACCCAGCGAGTCAGCCAAGGGCACGATCACCCGGTCGAATTCCTCCTTCGACTTCAGTCCACGGCCACCGGACACGACCCGGGAGGCAGTACCCAGGTCGGGACGCTCGGACTTCGCAAGCTCCTCAGACACCCACTCGGTCTGGGCGGGGGCCTTGGGGTCAGCGCCCTCGACGATCTCGGCGGAGCCACCTTCCGTCTCGACGCCCTGGAATGCGGTGCCTCGGACAGTGATCACCTTGGTGGGGTCGCTCGATTGCACGGTAAGGATAGCATTTCCAGCGTAGATAGGGCGGACAAAAGCTGGCATTTGGAGTTAGCAATTGCAATGACTCATTCTCGGCAGGTTGGACTTGGGCTCGGCCGTCTCGTGGGGTACGTACTGTCCTCGCTCTCGATGCTGGTGATATCGGAGATTTGCTGCACATCGAGCAGAGCGGCCACGCGGGGGAGAAGGCTCTTTCCAAAAGCCGAGTGGCCGCCGATGATATGGGTGTATTCTCCCTTCTTAATGTTCTCCACGAGGAGGGGAGCGTAGTTCTCAGGAAGGCCCTGCCGTGCAAGGAAAACAATCAGTATAAGGGTCCCACGAATTGGCCCATTCCGACAGCCTCATACCTTCTCGTAGGCCTCGTTATCCACGGCCACGACCTTATCCAAGCCCTTGATCTTAGCCGCCTCGGCAGCAGAAGTTCCCTTGACGTTGTTTCCGGCCACGAATGCGGTAACGGGACCTCCGAGCTTCTGAGCCGCTACAATTGCCGAGAGCGACGAGTTCTGGAGCTTGCCGTCTCGCTGTTCGAGCACAGCCAGAGTCGAGAGGAGGCGGGCGAGCGCAGAGGCTGCGGGCTGGTTGAACGCCTGCGGGCGCAGTTGCGAGCGGACTGCCCGCAGAGCAGAATGTCTAGCGATAGGAATCATGTTGGAGTTTGACGGAAAGGAAGAAACAATAGTCACTGAGAACCTGCTCAACGGCCTGTCGCACAGCCAACGAGGAATGGAAAGGATGTCCTTGCCTCGTCCAGACGGTTGCCGCGGGCGGGAGGTGGCTATCGTCGGCACGCCAAGCACCCGCCGATCCTCGGACTCTTCGGTTAATCCTCATGCGCTGCTCACGTTACCGCTTCCTGCTCATCTTGGTTTTCCGATCCTCGACTCCTCCCAAGTCCGCAATAATACGGACTGAGTTCATTGTTGGCAGGCTCCAGTTACGAATTGAAAAACACTACACAGCATGCAGTAGAGCAACGAAAACTTTTTTCCTTGAAAAGGGTATTGTGTCTAAAGTACAAAACCGACACACGTGACATCTGGTACGCCGCTGTATAAGAACCCAGAAATAGTTGCAATCCATAAATACAATCCATTAAACACCGTAGGAATCTTTGCTTATGAAGTCGACTTTCTCTTCTTCTTTCCGGCTCCGGCTGCGGGCTCTTTGCCATCCTCAAGGGCCTTGGCTTTCTGCTTCTGGAGCTTTTCCTTCCTGGCGGCCGCATCGTCATCTTCATCGGCAGCCTTGGACTTCTTGCTCTTCTTGGGAACTTCAAGCAGCTTCTCCTCCTCTTCGCTCTGCTTGCGCTTCTTGTTCTTCCCTCCTTCGATGGCCTTGGCCTCGTCCTCCGGCGCCTGTTCAATCACATCGGTCTCGTCAACCCACAGCTCGCTAGCCAGCCAGATCGGCATGGCCATCGTGTTCGCGCCCTTCACATGAAGAGCCTTGATATTCCTCCAACCCTTGGTGATGAACTTTTCGGTCAACCCCTTGACGACCGCCTCGACGTTCTCGGCCAGCTGCTGGGAAGTGAACTTGGAGTTACCAACGCGAATGGCAGCGGTGGTGGCAGGAGCAAGGTGTACAGCCGCACAGCCGAGGGCCTTCTCGATCTCCTTGGCCACAATGGCGGGAGAGGCAAAAGCGCTGTCATCCTCCTTCGACTTTTGCTTGGGGTCCTTCTTCACCTTCTTACCGTCCACCTTCTCGATCTCGGCAATGCGAATGGGGATGGGTCGCTTGCTGGACTTGTAGAAGATTTTACCCAGGGTGTTGACCAGGCGCATGACGATGCGGTCGTCCGCCAGGAAGACATCATGCTCCGAAAGTAATTGTCGCCGGCTCTCAAAGCTCTGGTATTTGGCCTTCAGTTTCGAGAAGCCGATGACCTTGTCGATGCGGGAGGAGAGATGTTGAGGGAAGGACGAGTCGGCAACGATGTTCTTGACCGCGCGCTGCGGGTCGGCGGTGATAAGGCAGACACTGAGGGATGACGAGGTGTTGAGGGAGTGGGGGATGCTGATCTTTCCAGGCTTCAGGCGGTTCTTGTCAACAACGTGCTTCTTCGTGGTGAGCACGAGCCAAATGGCTTCGTTGTGCATGGGGCTATCTTCTTCGTCCGAGTCGCCATCGTTGTCGCCGATAAGAGTCTTCTTGGTCGCCGACTTCTCCTTCTCCTCTTGCGAAGACTTGATGTGTTTCAGGAGCGCAGAAGAAGCGCGAGTGACCTGTAGATGTAATTGTTAGCTTTTTGAGTCTTCGCAACTTTTTTCTTTTTTCTTTTCTTTTTTTTTTTTTTGCTGTCGCGCTAGAGAGTAGTTTTTGGCTGATCGCATACCTGGCTTTTGTCAAGCTGGTAGGGAGACCCGGAGGTCACCTTGGTCGTAACCGCTGTAGAAGACGGCATTTTTGCTAGAATGGCTGATTGCTGCAGATTTCGATGGTCTCGATTCTGTGACAATTGAAATCGAAATCAAAAAAATCGACGGGAAGGCGGTGGGCAATTTTTGTCCGGTCTTGGCGCCGTAAGTGGGCCGATTAGTCATCGGGTTGTTCTCCGCGCATTTTCTATGGATTCACTCTTGAGATGTTTTTAATTCTAGGTCAATAACGCTTACTGCTTGCGTATTTAACTTTCTAATTCTACATAACCATATCCTAGTTGTATTATAGGCATACAATGCTGGAGCAATAGTACCAACTACTTCCGCGCCATGCACAGGATATCAAGACATCAAGGGTCGTCTTCAAAACCTCCTACAGTCGCCCATTCTGCTTCAGATTTTTATCTGGCCCATATACATTGATCTGAACACTTATTACTATTTAATCTTCATTTTACCGCCCGGGAACTTTCCAGATACTTCCATATCTTGCGCCCCCGTTCCTCCCCAACCGTGACTAGGACCGTCATGGCTATTCATGAGGGTGCAAGGAACGTTGCATGGAAGAATACCGGCTGGCAACCCTAGGTAGTAAACAGGCTGAGCGACATGTTATCTAGTGGGATGGGGCTCGCTTGCTGCAAATGGAGGAAGTTACCGCAGTCATGAAATGCATCATTCACTACCTACTCGGGACTCTGTAGGTACATTAACCAGGGTTTCGGATTTCCACAAATATAGCAGCGGCTCACTGTATTAAATCAGTGTGGTGGCTCATCTCTTTCATGAGATGTGCTCTCATACACACATGCTCGGGGCCAGCACTAATCAGACAATTTGGGATCCGGCTTTCTACTCTTGTGAGTTGTTGGCCTGCTCCTTTTGCTTGCCATGGCTTAGAAGCGTTTATCCGCAGCTTTGGGGGCGCAGTAGTTGGTTGTCGCTCGCTTTCAGCTTTCAAAATGCAAAGCAGTTAGTTCTGAGCCAAATAAAACCAAAAATAATGCCAGGGTTGTCACGAAAGAACTACGGTAGTCTATTTCAGTCAACACTTATATTGTACGAGCCTTGCGAAGGAAAATCAATACACCGCTTCCTGGGGATTAAACCGCAAACCCGCAAGGCTGTACTTGAATCTCACCAGTCAAAGCCCCTTCGAGGTATTTCCATGTCAACCAATGAGCACTGACAGTATCCGATATCTTTGCGCGGGGAATTATCTCGGCGGCAAGACCAACCCAATGTTTTCTCCCGATCGTTTTAAGCCCGACTTGTCAGCATGTAAATGGACGAGGCACGCATCCATGTATGCGCCAGCAATCTGCGACAACACTGCCCTACGTATGTATGTAGGTATAGGGCATCTACAATGCACCTAATTTCCGATCCTCGTAACAAAGCAAAGACGAAGTCTGATCATTGACATCCCGACACGAGGCACAATGATTCATTTCCCGTCCTGCAGATACGAATGGAACACGAAGTATCACCGTTCTGCTGACTGGTGCAACGTTCGGTTCCTGAATCGTGTCGTCGGTACACGCCAATCGCTACGAGCTGGGATTTAATCTCGCTTCTGCCTGGTCAGGTGGCAGGCGCAGTTGATAATACTAGCAATAAGTAAATAAAATAATAATATTATTAAGGTAACATCGTTTGTGACACATCGGAGGAAATATCTACAACCATCCGTTCTCCAAACTGGCTGGTTAGTGTTTAGTTCAGCAGCTGTAATACGATGGAGTACTTCGTAGGACTTCAGATGTAGGTACCCACCGCAGGCTACCAAATATCGCCCGGTAGACTGAATTCAGCACTACCGGAGTACAAGACACATTTTCATATCAGCCGACTCGTTTGGTATTGGACCTAAAATCCATCCCTCAATAGCGTGAGCCGTGAAGAACTCCAGAGAAAGCTACCCCCTGAACTACGGAGGTAACTATCTGCTTAGGATGCCCCACGGGTTAGATGGAGTACGTAAGGAAACAGGAGATAGAGATAAAGCCACGCAAGAGCGGCACCGTTGTGAACCGACGTGTATTATTATTCATTATTAACTATTAAGTACGGAGTAGCATGACTTGCGACCTGCAAAAGCGCCCCTTCGTAGCCTCCGAGATTCGCGTTGATTAAGGTTGCCCTGCTGGATCAAGATCTTCTTGGTGGATGCCATTCGAACTGGATCCTAGCATAATAAGATCATAGCCACACGGCGTACGTAATCCGTAATGGCTCTTACACAGCATACGGAGTATTCTATCGCCCGCTCCCTCGTCAATACTCGATAGCGAGGTCTTGGATTTGGATTTGGATAGGTTTTATTCCATAAGAAAATAATATTGAGTCCAATTTCCCGTACCGCGAACCAGGTTTCAATCCCACGCAACCCGTGGAACCGCCGGGCACGTTTTTCTTCAGTTTCGGTTGCCCTTTGCAGTGAGTCCAGTGACATAGTTAATGCGACCGGAGACTATCGAAGACCGAGACATGGTTGAGAAAGTTTTGTACCTGGCAGCCCCCGATGCGGACCCGTGAGGACTGAGGAGTATGGTACCTCCTCGAATAGGGCATGGCTCAATATAATCTTCAGGTTGGTCTTATTCTCGGAATGATTGCATGCTTTCAGCCCTGTGGGCTTGATTATTCATGCCCACAGTGTTTAACTAACTAAGAAGGACTGACCCAGATGGGGAGTTATATCCATATCACAGGTACTCGGTACGTACTCAGTGGACGGCAATAAAAGATGGCCGATGGCCGATGGCCGAGAAATCAGGTTAGACAAGTAACCTATAAGTCTTGTCCTTTCTCGCGTTCTCTCGTATTTCTATTTTCTAGGCCCTAAAACATTAGTGCTTAATGTCAACTAATTCGCTCGAAATACTCATCCGGAATTCCATCAGCATGAAAGATCACCCCTTTTTTTCACGAGATAGACGGTAAAGAACGGATCCGATAATGAACTGCGCGAATCGAAGATCAGAATAACTAACTGTCTGGATTTGGACCCCTAGGACCCATGAACTATTTGTAAAAAAAATCGAAGACGGCCCCCAGTGAGCTGGTTGGAGGATTCCACTATGGTGCTTGTCTCGACTAAGAAAAACTAGTGAAGTCAGACCGCGACAACCGATGAAGGATCTCACAGGCCACAACTGTCAGTTTGTTTCACATTGTTCTGGACTCAGTACGGCGGCTACAGCCCTTAGTTCAGCAGCAGACGGGGACAGAGCATTCCTAGGGATAAGCTGAAAAGTCCAAGGTCATTGGAAGCCCTACTCTGTAGACACCTAATCTGATTGCAACCCTCGGTGAGCTGATGACCTGGCAACGCAATCATGGGAGATTGCGAAGGTCTTACATACCCTGAGCACAGCAAAATCAATTCAATTTGGGTCCCTGATCCTTCCCGTTGCCGGGCCCGGCCTGAGAAAGGGAGGGGGGAGCGGTTTTTCACGGTGCACAGTGTCCTGCAAACTCGGGATCCGGGTTTAATTGGGATATTCAAAATCATCGGCAAGGAGGTCGAGGCACTTGGGCAACGATGCACAATGCATGCTCTTCAACCCTATCCGCCAGTCTACCGGGTATATTAACTGATGAGCAATTCCCCAGACCCACTGATTCGAAGGTGTTTGCTCCGAAGGATACATGATTCGGGCACAAGCTCGTGATGCATTTCGGCCTCAACCCCTGAGTGTCCATTCTGGAATTTGGTTATAACAAGTCCATGCTGCGACTCGACATCATTGGCCGAAGACGTCAGGACCAAGATCGCGAAGCTGCTGACTTGAAAAGTCTTTTAGCTAATCTGTAAGGGTACAACTGGACAATAATAGCGTTTGCGGTCTGCCCCGTGCAAAGAGGTTGGATCATTAGCGCACGTACTACTCCGAAGTAGGGCATTTGGCCCCTTTCAGGAAAAATCGCTTGCAGGCTAAAATATACCCAATCCCTTCTTGTTCTTAGGGCTATCCGGGACCAGCGACCAGCCCATTGCATTCTGGTACGGGGCTGGCGTCTTTAGCTACGGAGTATTCCGTCCTAACTAGAGAGAAAACAGGTGGACAGGTGGCAGCGATGGCCGAAAGGGAGGGAGCCAAGAACTGCTCCGAAGAGCCAGGGTAAAATATGAACAATGAATAGAAAAGGCAGGAAGGAGCAAACAAAGCATGGAGGGGGACTCTGTAACGCGCTAGAGCAGAGGTGTCAAAGTGGAAGCTGCAAGGCTGTTACAGGGCGGAGGATGATTCCCCTTTGTGTGCTGATTGTCCTTTGTTGGTTAATCGTGGTCGTTGTACTTGCTGTCCATCTTTCAGCGTCTATCAAGATTTGATAGCCTCGACCGTTCCTGCAGCGATATTCAATGCAGAAACTGTAAATTGCCCATCTCAGGTCGACAGGTCTCACCGAAAGTCTGACAACGAAGCATTCACATTAGTATTGAGTCAAATGCAATGTCATCGGAAGTATGACACCGTCGAATCAAATCCAACCACACAGCTCGGGATAACATCATTGCATGCCAGGTGCTGGCGGACAAGAAGGGGTGGTGGTCCCTGCAGGGTTGGCAAATTGGTTGGTTGTCACAAGTTCAACTGACAAGTCGCAATTAAAAAAGAAAAAGAAAAAGAAATATAAAACCTCCCCGGGGATTTGAGCATCTGTGGACCTGGTCGCTCTCAACTTATCCACGCCGATATCGAGCACTGAGCAGTCCTGAGCAAGAAATACCCCTATTTTACGGGAAGTACTTCGTACCTCGATCATGCGCAGATCCAAAAAGTGGACTTCTCTTTGGAGGATTGCAATAGCGCGCGTACGGGGGGACTATTTATATGTACAACGGCACAGAACCACGGGAGACACTAAGTTGGTACCTGCCGCTGAAGATTGCCAACAAGGGGAAGCATGCCATCACCCCTAAACTTTTAAGACAGAGGGACGTTTACGCTGTACTCCGTAGAGGGTATCTTCGGAGTACTACCTTACGGAGTAGAAGTCGGAAGGAGGGGGAAGGCCATGAATAATAATAATAATAATAATCATACCTAGGAAATAATGGTAAATGATCAATAAAAAGAGGAAATAATACGACGTAATGCGGCCAATGCGGCCACGCTGGATGAGACATTCCATGGGACTCTTAAGGTACGGCCTCAGAGAGAACCTTGTGGCGATGGTTCGGCTGGCCGGGAGCCGCTGATTGGTGTTCCTGGCCAGAGGGGGAAAGTCTGGTCTCCACCCAGGAACAGCCCGGTGTCCCGCTATGCATTCTGATTGGTCAGACGGGGCGCAGTGTAATTTCGGTAAACGCCAAGCTCGCCAGTCAGGAACACAAACCTCCAAACATGGAAAGGGGAAAAAGGTAACGGTGCCCGGCGCTCTCGAACGGTGGACGCCTAGAAGAACACAAGACTGACCATTGAAAGGATTAATTAAACCCAAAGGCAATGGAATCGAATGAACTTCGGACAAAGGCAGACTCCCTGGACTGATCTAACTGTCTTGAGGTATCAACCATCTTGGACACGACGTGTTCCCCCCCCCCAACCCCACTTGGGGCTGCAATTCTAAGAGATTCTCAGGTGGTTTTTCTTGGGGCCTTGGCTCTGTGCCCACCCGGACTGAACTGCGCCTGGTGGCCTAAGGTGGTAGGTCCTGGCCGATACCGTATGGGTACCGTAAACATGACGGCAGGTGCCTACAGAGTACCTAGGCACTTTGTAGACCACCCTAGGAACGGGTAGGTAAACAAAAAAAATAAAAATAATAGATACACTCCGTCTGTCTTCGAGCCTGGTCCGGTGGGTCCCCTGGGTTTTAGTCCGCTTTTGCCTGGTATTACATATTATTTTTGTGTTTTTGTTTTCTTATTTTTATTATTTCCCCCCCCCTTGGACAACGGTTAGCCTCTGTCGTGTCCGCCCATCGTTCTCAGTGCGCCACACATACCCTCCTGCCGCTCTCTTTGGCTAGATTCTTTCCCCCCCCTGGAAGGGTCTGCACTGCACATCCTGTCGCTCTTGTACCCCTGGATGACTTGACCGACAAAGTCTAATTCCCTTTCATCTCCCTCTTCTCCTCGCGACCCTCCACATTTTCTCATCCCCAGAGCGTTTCATCCTTTTTACCTCTTCTCACCCTACTATCCTTCTTGTGAGATTTCCTGTCCGACCAGAGGGGACTTTGCTTCTCTCTCGCACGCTCTTTTCGGGATCCTCTTCTTACTATCTGCTCGTTCCTTGCACTCTCTTTAAATTCTAGGCATTCTTTTGCGCCTTCACCAGACCGTTCTTGTACAGAAATACTTGACAAGCGCGCAACCGGCTTCTTGAATCATTCATGTACGTTAATCCATTCCTCTCTCCCCTCCCCTTCCGCCGCGATTGCGGTCGTCTCATCCCCGGCCGCTCCATTGGCGCCTACGATATGGTTGATGACCTCCCTCGGAAGTCTCGTGCACTGCTGTGGTTGTCGCAAGCATGCAAATCAGCTCTACTCGACCGGGGCTGTTCAAACGGAGCCTAGTCGTATGGATCAAGATGCTGACCAGTAGCTTTTTCATCGTATACAGACCTAAATCCTAGGAAAAGCTCGACGGGAAAATATCAAGATGAAGTACTCGATTGCTTTTACTCTGGCCACGGCGGGCTCCTTCGTGGCTGCTCAGCACCATCACCAACACCGTCACCTCCACAAGCGTGATGCCGACACCGTCATCAAGTACGTTCTCGACGGTAACTCGATCTCGGCCAGCGAGGTCTGCCAGGGCCTCAAGGACGGCTCTCTCGAATACAAGCCCGGCGATCCTTCGCCTGCCGTGGACCCCTGCCAGGAGAGCGCCGCTACTTCTTCGTCGACTCCCTCCGCTACCCTTTCCGTCGACGCCGCTGCCGAGTTCGCTGAGACCTCTGCCTCCGTTGCCGTTTCCAGCACGGCCCCTACCTCGACTCCGTCCAGCAGCTCCGGCGGCTCCTCCGGCTCCTCCGGCTCTTCCAGCGGCAAGGGAGTAGACCGCGATTTCCCCGATGGTGAAATCGACTGCGGAACTTTCCCCTCCGAATACGGAGCCGTCCCTCTCGACTACCTGAAGTTGGGCGGATGGTCTGGTATCCAGTACGTCACTTTCGCCGACAAGTTCATCAGCGACATTGTCACTGCCGTTACCGGCGACGACTGCCACAACGGCGCTATGTGCTCGTATGCTTGCCCTGCTGGATACCAGAAGTCCCAGTGGCCCCAGACCCAAGGCTCTACCGGCCAATCCGTCGGTGGTCTTGAGTGCAAGAACGGCAAGCTTTACCTCACCAACAAGGACCTCTCTAGCAAGCTCTGTGTTGAGGGTGTTGGTGGTGTTCACGCTCAGAACAACTTGGGTGAAGAGGTTGCCATCTGCCGTACCGACTACCCTGGTGAGTGCAGTGCAATTTCCACAGCTATACCCGCTTTCTTTCCCGTTGGGAACTCATCTAACGATGACATTATCTAGGTACCGAGGCGGAGACCATTCCCCTTTCTCTTGGAAACAACGACCTCCAGCCCTTGACTTGCCCTGACAGCAGCTACTTCAAGTGGCAGCAGAAGGTTACCTCCGCCCAGTACTACGTCAACCCCAAGGGTGTGCCGGCCGAGAAGGCTTGCCAATGGGGCGACGGCAAGGAGCCCATTGGTAACTGGGCCCCTATTAACCTCGGTGTTGGCGTGAACAACGGCAAGTGGCTCGCGATCTTCCAGAACTCTCCCACCACTTCCGAGAAGCTTGACTTCAACATTAAGATCAAGGGTGACGACCTGGGTGGTTCTTGCAAGTATGAGGATGGCTCTTTCATTTCTGACTCCGGCTCCAACGACTCCGGCTGCACTGTAAGCGTCTCCCTTGATCTCTGCAACCGCTTCCTCCGGACAGTACTAATATATAGGTCAAGGTCAACTCCGGCGACGCCACCTTTGTCTTCTACTGAACAAATTGAAAGATTTCCTTGCGAGGTCCGTTACTTTACCTGGCCACAGCCCGCGGCGCAAATATGACAAGGCAACCACGCAATAAACATATCTATTTTTCATGCCTCTGTCAGCCATCATGCTTTCTTCTGTGTATCTTAGTATGTTGTGCATATGACTTGGAAAGTATATCTTGTCATATGTCACGTCTCTACTGGTTTGGTAGGGACAATTGTGTTTAGATTTATATTCTCTCTACTGCGAAGTAACTGCGGTCTTCACCTTTCCTCTTGATGTACACATGCGCACTGTTCTCTTTGTTGTCTTTTGTTTTATATCTCTGGTCTATTTAATCTTTATGTACTCTTCAATAGATATGATGTAAGTATCTTCATGATTAGTAAATTACCGATTGCGCTCCAATTTCCTGTTGTTCGGCCGCAGACGGACGTAGAAAAACTACCTAAGGTTGGGGGTTTGTGGAGATATATATATACCCGGAGTATGTGTCTAGACTACATCGACCAGCCCTGGCCTCAAAACCTCACCCCTAGCTTCAAGCCCCTCTAAGTTCTATCCCTGACGAAGGGCTGGGGCTTGTCGTAAGCAACAAATGGCAGGCGTTGGTAGACACTGGATTCTCATCTGTCCCTCGCGAAGTCTAGAGCATGAAGGCTCGACATTTACATCATGCATGGATTGAGGTAACGCCTACGAACTGTGGAATGCGAAGTGGAGACCGGCCGACCGGTGAAGCCCCTCAAGATTCGGTCAAGCAGAAGGTGCTCCGTAGTGGCGACACGAAAAAGATGGAAGGCTGGGGGCTGTATGTATGTATGTATGTACGTAAAGTCGCGTCGAGCACGTACCGCTGCAAGTCTTTCCGCTACCTGGTACTAGTGGTAGGAGGTAAGTAATTGGTACTACGCAGTAGGTACTCTGTAGTACCTGCTGATACGACAGCCTCGGGCGCCAAAAGTAGGTAATGAGGGGCGAATGGAGGTCCTAACAGTACGGAGTAGTAGGTAGGTACTACCTACCTACAAATGCTTGAGGTATTGTGGTCGTGGCTATTGGGTTTTCAAATCCAGGGTTGGCGACGAGATATTTTCTAGGATTCCATGGAGCCCCTCGATTCCTAACGTGGTCTAAATAGAAGGATTCTTGATACGAATTTACTGAACTGCTCTTCTCTACCTGATTCAAGGTACTTGACTGATACGTATTTACTCTGTAGAAAGAACACCGATTTCACAGTATGGAAATGGAAAATTGCTCGGTACGCAATAGGCTGCCCGGGGCTGTCACAACGCCGTGCATGACCTGGGCCAATCAGAGGCCGGCATCCTCGGGATCGTGCACATGGCCTTTCCTGTTCGGGGCAAGCGCCCTGCCACCCGCCGAGGGTCGCGAGACACACGTGATCAGGCGCGAGTCCCGTGACTCGAACCGAAGAACGCGGGACACATGATTTGCAGACGCGGGGAGACGCGCCGGAGGGTGTCTGCCTGGGTGCCTGATGCTCGACACGTCCATCAAGGGTGCAGCGAGGAGGGCCAAGATTGTCAGCGGCTCGTTTCTGTTCCAGCAGCCGCTGTTCCATTCTTTGCAGCCGGAATTTCGCGCATCTCTGATGAATATGCACTACAATGCATAGTTTGCGAAGGTCAGGCTGTGAGGCTGCGCGAGGTTAGTGGTGGACCTCGTCGGCGCCTATCGAACGCGTCTCGGGTTGTAAGCGTGCATTTCCGCGCTGGAAGGACGAGACGCTCCGCTCCGGCAGGCAAAGCATTCCACCGCACACCTTTTCTCACCCTTTTCTATTTTATGCCTCTCATTCTTTTTTTCCCTGGCAAGCCCAATTCCGTGACTCGCCCCAACCTCCCTGGCTTCTTGCCCTGGAGGAAACAGTGTCAACGCTCGTTCTTTTTCTTTCTTCTTGTCCTAAATTTACACTTTATTCACCTTCTGTCCTTCCCTGCCTCTGGTCACCTCGCGTGACTTTCGACCCTCCCATAGAAATAGACACCCCCCCCCTCCCCCTATTCGACCTCGACGCGGCCTTCAATTGAACATCTCTGTCCCCTCTGGAACTCTGCATCTCGCCTAGAGCAGCGTGTCTGGTGCTTGGAGCAGCCGTTCCTTTAACATCATGGAGTCTTCTCCCCCGAGGAGTAGCTCTGCTGCTGTGGCAGGCGTGAAGCGTCCGGCGTCCTTGTTGCCAGCTTTCGAGCCATTGAGCTCTTCCCCTTCTCTTCCCCGACCCCAGAAGCGTGTAGCACGCGATGATCATGGAGTGGTTTCGACATATCCCACCCCCGTCCCGACTTCGTCGACTCACATCATGTCGTCCTCCCCTCCTCGAATGGCCCTGCCTCGATCCGCATCGCGTCGTAACCTTACCTCGAGCAGCTCCGAGCGTGCCCCTTTGTCTGCGGTCCCGACCCTGATGCTCTCGGACTCCGGCGAACCCCTTCTCATGGGCAGATCGAGCGTCTCCTGCCATCACCAGCTCGCCGCCAACCGTATGATATCGAGGATCCATGTCAAGGCCACCTATAAGCCTGCACCCAACCCCTTCGACCGAGATAGGGTAGAGATAATGTGCATGGGATGGAATGGCATTAAGCTGCACTGTCAGGGGAAGACATATGATTTGGCCAAGGGCAAGACCTTCACGTCCGATATCAAGGATGCTGATATCATGATTGACGTTCATGACGCCCGTGTTTTGGTTCAATGGCCGCGCGGTGAAAGAAAGGATTACGCCTCAACCGACTCCGAGCACACTTGGGAAGAGACCACCCCTAAGCGGAATGGACATGCCCGTCGAAGCTTGCAGGACAGTCCGAGTGTGGAGCGTCAACGTCTGGCTTCGCCCGTGTCACCGTCCCCGGCCGTCAAGTCCCTGATCCCCCCATCTTCCCCGCTTTATACCCCGACTCGCTCACGCAATGCCGTGGTCGTGTACGAGGACGAGGCCTCTCCCGTCCGTGCCATCAGTTCTGCGGATGATCTCACATCTGAGACTTTCCACGACCCCTCTTCCGCTGTAGACCTGCAGAGCTCCCAGTCCAGTGAACTAAGTGATCTGAGTAAGCATGATGACTTGTCTGACCACGATGAGGAGAATGACCCTATTATCCATTCCTTTGGACCCTTTGGCGAAAATATTCTCCCTCGCATGGCTTCCTTCACGGCCGATGAGTCGCCCGTTCGTCCCTCTCGCCCCCGCAATCAGTCCAATCAACCCCTCCAACCCACCCAGTCACCTCGACAGCCTTCAAAAGGCCTCGGACCAAGTCGAAAGTGCACCCAGCAAGCCAGAGCCGCTTGACGAGGGTCTGGAACGTGTCCAGAACCATGCCATCAACCAGCTTGCCTTCTCGCGCCTTTCTTCGACCCCATTCTCAACAATCTTGAGCAATTTACCTCCCACTCTGTGGAGACAGGACAACTCTTCCAAGCAAGGACCGTCGAAAGAGCAGATTCTCTCCGTCATTGATACCACCAAGTGCATTGGAAAGGTTGCTCGGGAGGGCAAGGATGCCGCCGGAAAGCCTCTGGAAAGCGAATATTACTATATCCCGGATTTCGACGAAGATGATATGCGACGGGAAGCTGTTGTGCATGATCTCCGAAAGCCAGGTCTTCGGAACTGTAGGAAGCAGCACAAGGTATGTCGATTAGTCTGACAATCCCTGGCATGTCCATGCAACTGACCTTGAATAGCAATACTTCTGGCGCAAGCCCAAATAAATCCAGCGTCTCGAGATGACCTGCTCGAAACCAAGAACAAAAAAAAAGGACCAATATTCTGCTCAGTCTCCTGATAATATTTCTGCAAACCCGTTTAGTACATACTTGCTTGCAATGTTTTGTTTTTCATTTCTCTTCATGGACTCGCATAGCGTGGCGTGGGCATACCCTGTCTTTATTTTACGTCGTTGAATGAAGGTGTACGATGTATGGTGATTTCCCCTTCCCTCCCCCCCTTTGATCTTTGTCGCTTTTCTTTCTGCTCTGCCTCCTGCCTTCAGGTGTTAGAGGCCTGTTTCGTTTCCGGTCCACGTGCGATGTCTACTTTTGTTGTTTCGTTTCTGTCGACCAGATCATGTTTTTGCATGACATCCACCATCATTGCTGCGTAGTGATGTGTGCGCCTGTGGGTATCGTTGTCTTCGGCGACATGCCTGTATGATCTTATTGGAACTCCAGTCCTGTCTGTCCGGCGGTTTGCGTGGAGATTTTGTCACCTCGCCAGCCCGGGCAGAGTTATGATGTGTATGTTACTACAGTTTCTTACAAGGAACAAAAAATGCACTTAGTTATTTTGCTGCTTCTGTGCTATTCATTGTAGCATGCAAAAATGTGCTCGGCCTATGGTTGACCCGAAGTCATTTCCATCTCCAGCACTGTCACGTGCACTGGCCATCATCAGACCCGTCAACGCGATGGACTTGTCCGTCATTTTGACGCACGACTGCCAAATTGCCTGATCTTCACGTACTTCTCGTTAAATCAAAACCACGGTATCCCTGCACTTGTTGGCTGTATGACAGGGAATAATGATCAGAGAGAGACGTCAACATACGTCCGGATTCGCCACAGACTGTAACTCGATCTGACTTGTCGCACAAGGCAGACTATATAAGAATCATCGCAGCACTCGACTCGAGACTGTCGTTAGCTTTCAAGTGCTTCCTTTTCTAGGCAAAGCAATTCAAACCTGTACCTTAGTACATCTTAATCTTCCCAAACCACTGGTATCTCTACTAGTATACTCACCCCAAGAAAGGTCTTCTCATCTTGACTCTGTCAAATGGATCGAACATCCAATCGAACCATGAGCCCCTTCTCTTATTCAAGATCCAGAGAGGAGGGATCCTCTTTTGATGACCGAACCGGCACATTTGTCCACACTGAATCTGAATTCCAAACCGTCCTCTTGCCTGGAAACCCGAACAGATTCGGGGCAGGCACTCTACCCATCGAGACACTCGGCAGCGACCCAGAGCCCCGGGGGTCGGAGAAAGAATGGAGACCGTCCGATGATCACGCGCATAGTTGGAGTGAGGAGGATAGGAAGCACGAGCTGCAGGCACGACTGTTGGATGTGAAGAAGGGTGATTATAGTGGGTTTACAGAGACAGAGTAGGGTTTGCTTTCAAGTATGGGCTGGGATGGGAGGTGAGATTGATGTCAAGTGAGGGGGTGGTTTGAAATTCATTGTTTGTTCCGGTGCAGAGGAGAGTATGTAAATTGAGACCAGCGATATTCCAGGAACTACTCTGTACTAAAAGGCATCCTCCGGTGCCTCCGCAAGTAAAAGCAGGTGACAAGGCCGCTAAACTCAAAGGGGCAATGGATGCATATCTCCAAAAAAAGAGTCCGCCTTTGCCTTTAGCCGCAGGGCCGCCTTCGGTTCCCACTTTCGTCGCCAGTCGGTCCAGCACGGCTTTTCCAACATCCCTCTTTCATCCCTAGACGCATGCTGCCTTCACTCTCCAGACCTTGCGCGTCACTTTCTTTCACCGTGTTTTACCAATGTGGCGTTCAAGTCACTTATGCGCTTTCCTTTCCGACTCATTGAAAGGACCCCACGACAGCTGAAATAGACTCCGGCGGGATTCCTGAGAACCGATTCTAAGAGATGGAACGCCAAAGGAAGCGTACGGCCCCCGCCGTCCCAATCCATACCTACTCTATGTCCGATGATCTCTAACGGATGTGCATGACTTTCTAGGGGAGCTTCGCGATCTCAATGAGAGGGCCTGGACTGGCGAAAGTGGTAATGACCCCCCCGCTGCCCTTTGCTTTCCTGTCCCACCCCTCGACGGAGGTTTTCTGTGGTGGCTCTAGTTAACCGTTGCTTGCGATAGATATTTTTCCGGTCAGCAAATCTCTGGATTCGGCTCTGAAGAAAAACACCGCCTTCATCAAGCGTCTTCGTACGGGAATTAACGCCTCCGCCCAACCAACCTTCTTGGCCGACATTCGCACCCTGTCGCTCCACAAATATCTCTCCGAGATCATCTCCGCTTGCTACGAGGGCCTCTGCAAACTGAAATCCCCCGGCGAGATTGCCACCGGCGTCGAAATCACCAGCGCCCTGCATCAGCGCTTCGGCCCCGCCGAGTTCACGAGACAGATCGGATGGCTCCTGGGTCGGGGCCTCAGCACGCCCGACAAGGGACAATTGAAAACTCTCAGCCAAGAAGTCCGTGAGCGCGAGGAGAAAGAACGACTGTCTCGTCACAGAGTGCTGCTGAAGGTGGTTACGGAGCTCTGGTTGGTCGGGGTTCTCCGGACTTTGGATGATATCGAGCGGCCTGAGGATCTAGGCACGAAGGGCAAAGATGGTGTCGTTGGGAAGGTGCCTGACGGACCGTCGAAGGCGAAGGCCCCGTCCGCCGTCAGAGACAGCGACAAAGAAGCCGAACCGTTTCCGTTGGAAGTGCTGAAGGACCTCCTGGGACATGATCGGGATCATACCAATTTGCCACTTGCGGTTTTGTTCGTGAAGAGCTTTAGTTGGGAGGTCCTGGGGGTCAAAGCCGTCGAAGAGGGCCGGAAGACCGTCGAGGCGGATGGTGCGGTAACCGTTGGAACTGCCACAGATGCTTTAAATGGCAAGGAGGATCCGGAAGAAGCGCCAGCTGGCGAAAATGACCCTCCTCTTGCTTCGGAGAAGGTCCAGCTACGCTTTAAGAGTATCTTCAACCGCTACCTGGAAGATGTCAAGGCGCACGTGGTACGCGACCAGAGAGCGTTGGCTGCGCAGAGTCGCCGGAACGCAGAGGCCTACGTCAAAAGTGGCGAGATCTTCGAGGATCGCCAGGCGAACTTCGACAAGCAGACAAAGACACTGGAGAAGCTGGTCACGAACACCCAAGTCTTGTGTGAAGTTCTGGGGGCGGAGATGCCGGCGTTGGCGGAACAGGAATCATCGGACCCTACAGCCAGTGGCGGAATCGGCCTGGTGAAGACATCTGAGTATCTGCGAGGCCAGGGCGAAGGGGCTGGCATTTGGGAAGATGAAGAGGAGAGGCGCTTCTACGAGAATCTCGTTGATCTCAAAGGCAAAGTTCCTGCTGTACTATTGGAGGATGGCAAGAAGAAAAAGTCCGAGTCTGAGGACCCGACCAAGAAGAAGGCAGAGGAGGAGCCTGCTGTCGATTCGACTGCCGAGAAACAAGATGCTAATGGTCAACCTCAGTCAGCGGAAGAAAAGGCCGAGGCGGAGGAGCAATCCACCGCAATTGCCAGCAGGACAGTGGGAGCCCAGGTCGACGGACTCCTAGCTAAACTCCCAGAATTGCAGACTAAAGATCATGTCGACCAACTGGCGTTGGATTTCTGCTTCCTCAACTCGAAAGCGTCCAGAAACCGACTCATCAAGGCTGTTTCAGACATTCCAAAGGGCCGTATCGACCTTTTGCCTTTGTACTCACGCTTGGTCGCAACCCTCGGACAATATCTCCCGGATATTCCGCAAGGATTGATCACCCATCTCGACGAAGAATTCCGTAGCCTACAACGTCGAAAGTCAAAGGAATTCCTTGGCCAAGTTCGGATGAGCAACATTAGATACTTAGCGGAGCTGACCAAGTTTGGCGTGGTTCCAGAACACATTATCTTCCATTGCTTCAAGGTCTCACTGGATGAGTTCTCGCGGATGAATATTGAGATCATCGGACACCTCCTGGAGAACTGCGGCCGCTATCTGCTTCGCAACCCGGAAACATCGCCAAGAATGGCGTCGTTTTTGGAGACCCTGACTCGAAAGAAGGCAGTTCAGCATCTCGGTCAGCAAGAGCGAATGATCATTGAGAATGCGGTTTACTATGTCGACCCGCCCCCTCGGCCGGCCATCCAGCAGAAGGAACGAACTCCCATGGAGTCTTACATTCGGAAGTTGATTTACTTGGACATGAACAAGCGCAACTACACCAAGATCTTGAAATCAATCCGTAAACTCCACTGGGAGGAACAGGAGGTAAGCGTGATATTTTCCCCCAATCTTTTTCAGTTTAACGGCCATTGACATTATCTACCTGTAGGTGGTTGATATCTTGGAACGTGTCTTTAGTAAGCCGGTGAAGGTCAAATACGGAAATATCCACCTTCTGGCGATCTTGATCAGTGCACTATACAGATATCACCAGAACTTTGTCATTGGAATCGTGGACAATATCCTCGAACAAATTACGCTCGGACTTGAGCAGAACGAGTTCAAGTTCAACCAAAAGCGTGTCGCTGAAGTCAAGTACTTGGGTGAACTTTACAATTATAAGATGATTGATTCGCCGGTGATCTTTGATACGTTGTACCGCATTGTCACGTTTGGTCATGGTAAGAGAATGTCTTGTTAGAGGTGCTTCTTTTTTTTTTTCCAACTGCAGTTACTTATAAACCTACAGAAGGTGGCACTCCGATTCCTGGGAAACTCAACGTCCTGGACTTGCCGGATGATTTCTTCCGACTTCGCTTGGTCTGCACTTTGCTCGACACGTGTGGTCACTGTTTCGACCGAGGGTCGGCCAAGAAGAAGCTTGATTTCTTCTTGACTTTCTCCAGTAATATATCTTCAATCTTATTGGATGCAAAGACTCCGGGCTTACGATTTCCATAGTACTACATGACCACGAAGGACCCATTGCCTATGGATATCGATTTCCTCGTTCAAGACACCTTTTCAATGGCTCGTCCGCAGTGGAAGCTGGTGACTGATCCACAAGAGGCTACACGTATTTTTGGCGAGGCTGTCGCTCAAAACTACAAGACCCAGGATGCCGAAAGACCCGCGGAACCAGATGACGATGACGCTGAAAGCAGCTCGTCTGATGAAGGTCTTGAAGAAGATGCAATCCCCGAAATTGAGGATGAGCAAGAATCAAGTGAGGACGAAGAAGTAAGATTCCTCTATAGAGATAACCACAGAAAAAGCCATGCACTGTGCTAATGGCTTTCCGATAGGTTTCTGGTCCCAACGCCGAGCAGACTGGCGACAGCGATTCCGAAGATGAACAAATCTTTGTCACAAGGCAGGAAGAGGAACGTGATCCCCAGGCCGAAGCCGAGTTTGACCGCGAATTCGAAAAGATGATGGCGGAGAGCATGGACTCAAGAAGGTTCGAGCGTAAGGGAGTCTTTGATATACCACTGCCCATGAAACGCGCTCCCCGGGAACCTTCGTCCTCCGAGCATGCCCCAGAGGCACCGGTGCAGCAAGCGCAGCCAAGTACTATGGCGTTCTCCCTGATGACAAAGAAGGGAAACAAGCAACAGGTATATATCTCATTTGCATACTCATGGATGATAACGTGCTGACGCGATGTAGACCCGCACCATCGACCTGCCGTCCGATTCCAATCTCGCCGTCGCGATGCGAAGTCAACAGCAAGCCGATCGCGAGGAACAGCAGCGCATCAAGAGTCTGGTCTTGAACTATGAAATGTCCACCGACACCGAAACCACCGAAGGTGAGCAAGGCTTGAACCCACACCATGCCTGCAATTGTACATTCTAACCCGCCTCGCAGCACCGGTCGACAAAAAGACTCCCAACCGCGACACCCAACTCAAGTCCAACGCCAATCGCACTGCGTTCCGCTCTCGCAAGCTTCAACTCAGCGACGTGAACTGGTAACCGGATTAGAATAAGCTGCACCGAATCAATCGAGACCCTTCTCGGTATTCAAACCCAACCAATCAAATCATTGTCTGCAAGAGGTCGCGCTCTTCCAAACGGAGCCGCCATTTTTTCTGTCTGCAGGTTTCCATAGCTCCCGCTATGGAATTACCTTCGAAGCAACACGGCATCTATCCATTATTTGTTGAGAAGGAACCTCGATCATATCTGATCGGCTGAGATCCTTTATTCCGACCCTTCCCACAATGTTCCAGATTATGCTTTCTTACCTCTACCTACATCTTACAAACGCAGGGAATCAAACCTCCCCTGGAGGTAGATTTGCAATTTCATCCGCGATACGAAAGTCTTGAATCAAGGATAATTGATGGATACATGGATAGGAATATCGGAAGATCGAGAAGACCAAGGAAGACGACAACACCAACACCCATGGTCATCTTGCTATATCCCGGTCGTTCATCTAGATACCCGTGCTTCAGAGAGCGAGCTTCATTGACTGGCTTAGTATTCGAGCATTAACGATCCAATACCTCTGCAAAGCCAGGCTCAGTCAGCTCAGCCAGCTAGGTTCACAAATTGCCGATAGTTTCATGAATTCATTACGTCATTTATATCGAAATCTAACTTACTCCCCTCTCTCCTAGTAGGTAGACTACGTAGGTGGACGCGATTGAAATGAAATGTTTGCTTCCTAGCTACTACCTGTACAAAAGACCAAATCTATTTCTATCCTCACTCTCGCTCCAACCTAAGGTCTCGACGTAAACATACAAGTACAGTAGGTTACATGATAGGGACAAAAAAAAAGTAAAGATGAGCAAACGCAGACGCAAACACAGCCAAAGACAAAAGTGGGAATGATGTATGCTGAAACTCTCCAAAATAATAAAACGGACATGAGGGATGAGAAGAGTGAAAAAAAAGAAAAAGGTAGGAAGAAAGAACGATGAGAAGGAGACTAAGAAACCATGCAGGATGAAGGAAGAAAAGTGAAGGGAGGAATGGATGAAGGAAGAACAGAAAACCAAGTGGGAAGGAAGTAAGAACATGTAAAACAGAATCCCGCTGTCAAAGAGACATATTGACTGAGGTCTTTTTTTTTCTATCGGAATCATATACTTTCCCCTTCCCGGCTCCCTTCTCTTTTCAGATATCTCATCCCGGCAAAGGTTCCTCGAATAAGTCACTTTTGAGTCAGTTTTTGTTCTAGATTCCGCTGAGACCAATGACTTATTTCTCCGTCTGCTCGGCGTTCTTAGATTCCGTATCGTGCCAGGCCTTGGGCAATAACTCGTCGCTCTCCGGCAATTCAGACTGCGCGGCAGCGGCGTTCTTGGTCTCCGCGACGGTCTCCTTGGCGCGAGCGCGCTTCTCCTCGGGATGCGACGAGGCATCGATCTCAGCGGCGGAGGCTGTAGACTGAGGCGTGGTAGCGGCGTCGTCGCTCACGGGAGCAGCGGGGGCCTCGGCCTCTTCGTCATCGTCGATCTCGGCACCGTAAACGTCGGGATGCAGGCGGAAGCAATCCTGCATGCCCCTATTACATTTGAAATCCGTTAGCCCGTCCATTCATTTTCCATCTCAATTTTCCGGGGCAACGAACTTGAACTTCTCAATACAGTCCATCCCCTTGGGCTCCTCGGTCGAGAAGACGAAGCAGCTGAACGCAGCCTTGAATTCCTCGCCGCAAGGGCCATGCGCCATACCACCCAGGCACGGGCAGTCCCAGTTGATCTCGCCGGTCTCCGGGTTGAACGCGGCTTCCTGGCCGGCTTCCTCCTCCAGCTCCTGGGGGATTTTAGGGCGGCTTCGGAGGCGGGTTGTTGCTGTTGTGGCGCATCGTCGGACGGAGGAGCGGGTTTCGATTTGGATTCGGATTCCTTCTGTTCGCGGATCTTAGGCTTGATGGAGTCGAGGGTCAGAGTGGTGGCGGGTTCGGAGGGGGATTTGTTCGCGGAAGGAGACTGCAAAAATTTGGAGATGGTTATTAGTGGGGGTGTTCATTTTGGGTTTCAAGACCGAAGAGAAGGAGAAGGATAAAAGAAGGGAGAGAAAAGAAGAAGAGAACGAGGTATTGAGAACATCCAGTGAGCCAATTGGTACTGCCTCGTCAACACCACGCTGTAGCCATCGGAATTTTTCTCTGCCCGGCGTCTTCCTTCTCTCTCGTCTCTCTCTCGGAAATCAATAATTCGCATTGACATACAAGACGGAGGCTCCGCGAACACACTGGCCGTGTTATAGTAGTAAATCGCACCGGCCGCCAGACCTAGTCGGACGGCGGTGTTCTTCCAGCTCCTCGACTTGGAGGCCTCGGCGGGAGCGGTGCTTATCAATCGTCTGCTGGCCGGGCCACGGGCTGTGGCCGAGCGCGGAGAAGGACTCTGGAGGCAGGACGAAACATGGGCGAACGAGTCTAAAGGGGAGAGTTGAGGGGGAGGGGAGGAGGAGTCGCGGTGACGAGCGCAATTGGGGGGGGGGGGGAAAGGAATGGAACAAGAAACGGCCCAAACCGGGATTGCGAGGCGGAGAAGAGAAGAAAGTCGATCCGGAGAGGTTCGCGATGTCGCTGCCTGGGGCGGCGAGTTGCCGTTTGGGGATGGCAGGTCACGCCGGCGAATGGGCCAATCAGCGGACACGATTCCGGCTACGTGATCTGCTTTCTACCTAGGTATATCAGAGTACTTTAGACTACAGTGTATCCGTAGTAGCTGTTCTAATATCATGTTTCTTCCATTCCATTGAAGCACAAGAACCATATTATGTACAGTATTTGTATATTCACCGGCCATACGGAATGTAATGGAGACACCTAAAATATAAGGCTACGGTGAACATACTTCAAGTCCATTCTCATCCTGTCTGTGAGCCAGGGTCCAACAATGAATGGCCCAGTCATATCGCAGCACTATCTGCTGCAGGCTCATTCATGATTTTAGTGATCTCGTATCCGGCACAAGATCAGCCAGACAGCCACCGTCGTGCAGTTTGACTCCAACTCCCAAGCCCTCCTCAGGCGCCAACGCTAAGCCCGAACGGGTCATCTACCGCGATGCCCCACAAAGCCTCAGATCTATGAGTCTCTGGCCGTCTCCAGGGCAAAGGGGCCGCAGGGTATATAATCTGCCTCAAGAACGCTGTAGGTATGTTTGCACTGTCTCCAATCAATCCAATCTTCAGCACAAGGCAACCTCATTGTTAATAATGCCCTCAATCATCTCCTCTGACAGGCGCCATCTAGCCATTGCAGAGGTCGTCATCTTCTCTATCATCCAGATTGTCCAGTTCTACACGAGGTTTGTTCAGGAATGGCGGTACTGGCATCATGACAGGCGAAAGTCCTTGCCTCGTTGCATCATGTACTCCTGGATGGGATTGCTGGGCGTCCTGGCACAGCGTATGCAAATCTCCATGTCCCGACTGACGGGCATCTAGATATACAATAGCTGACACGGATTGCAGTTCGAATTGCCGGTTCTGCAATGATTATTTCAAACTCCAACCCCGGCAAGGGGATGCTCATTACCGAATATGTCCTCCAAGGCATCGGTCTCTCCCCGCTGATGTTCGAAGTGAGCCTTATCTTGCTGAGAAGGTAAGCCACAGTTACTTGTCGCTCTTGGTATGTAAGAAGCTCACAGTGATGCCTTGACATAGTGGTCAAGCCGGTCGTACTGGGCCCGGAAACTCAAGATATCCGAAGCAAATCCGCTTCGCGCTCACCTTGTTCCGATTCCCGATCTTCATCTCGATTGTGTTGGTGGTGGTGGGGGCGTCCGTGAACAAGCGCGTTTGCACGATTATCGGATCGATAGTCCTGGTTATCACATTCGCTTTCGGCTGCGGACTGGCGGTCTTGCTGGCTGTGCAGTATCGGACTGTCCTTCCTAGAGCTGGGCACCGCTGCGTCTTGGTAGTGATCACGGCACTGCCTTTCCTGGCTGTGCGAGTTGCTCATTTGCTGCTTTCGGAGTTTGGGCCGCAGAAGTACAGTTCTGAAGTAGGAGATACAGGTGTCACGGTAGGCATGAGGCTTGTGATGGAGATATTCCTAACGATCTTGTTCTTGACTGCTAGGGCGGTGGCAGAGCCATTTTGGTCGAAGGCTGCCCAGACCGAGGAGGTATAAGGGATTGAATGTGTATTCCACGAAACAAAGGGTTGTCGTTGGATAGATAGTTTATACCAAGAGTAGATTTTCGTTCTGTATAATTAAAAAAGACAATTCAGTTCATCACCCCGTAATTACTGGGGTGCACCACCGCGTATACTCTGGAAAGTCGTTGCAACCACCCTCCAAGCCATGTCTTGGTCACAGGGTCGGCAGTTTCGTAGGCTGCCAACAGGGAGAACCCCATTCGGTACGGCCCTAGCAACCCACGCGTATTATACTCAAGCGATTGGCATATCAAGTCTCGAAAGTAAGCCATCATAGCCTCATGGTCATCGGGATAGCCGCAGGCCCTGAGGATCATATGCAGGAACAGCATGTAGGAATAGTAGCTACAAAAGATAGTCCCGCTGTTGATGTCGGAGTATATGAGAACGACCGGGAACAACTTGTCTCCCGTGGATGATAATGCCTCTGTGGGAAGCGGAACAGTCGTAGAAAACCGCTCGTACCATGAAGACACTCTGCCTAGCATATCGAGAGTTCGAGCCACGAGATCTGAACCTCTGCGCTGGGTTCGTGGATCTGTCGGATCCGCTTGCTTGAGGCTGAAGAGCTCATGTATCAGACTCGGTGCAGAGGTGAAATACGCAAAGAACTCTTCCACCAAGTGATCCAGCTTTGCTGACAGTCCAGTGTTCACATGATTTTGCATCACGGAATGCCAGCTCTCTAAATCTAGGAAGCATTTCTGGCCTGAAAACATGGAATGCATCACCTGTAATTCACGTTAGAACCGGACACAAATGAGACACGAGCCAGCGAAACAAGGCACTACAACATACAATCAACCCACGAGACGCCTTCAGCAAAGTCAAGTCAAACTCATTGACATAGCGCCCGCAGCCCCTGATCTCTGTCAATTGACTCAAAGCTTTGGCATGCTTCATCCACGACTCCGAGTCACTAGTATTGGCAAAGAGCTAGAGAAGTCAGCCATAGCCCAACGCAGTATTACCTCCCACAAGAAGCTCACCTCATACATGCACAACAGCAAAACAGCACAAAACACCTCCGAAGAAAGCCCCTCGGCAGGTTTCTCTAGGGATTTCCGTAGCCTCGCCAGGGCCTCTACATACGCCGATCGAGCATACCACAGAGCGTGGCCATTGCCCATCATATTACCGATATGGTGAGAAACAAAACACTTGATGGTCGAATCCAAAGCCCGATTCCGCCCATACACGGCCGGAAGACACCGAAGCCAGCGGGAGATCACATATGCCGAGTTGAGCTGGTAGGGCTGGGAGACTTCATCGAGGACGATGTCCAGGCCTTGCATCACGCTGGAGTCGGCGGACGTGATAGAAACTGGACTCGAGGCTTGTAGCTGTAACTGATAAGCAGCAGCCTGGGAGACGATTTCCGTGTCGGTGTCCACACTCGTAGGGCTGGGTTCAGTTTCATCCATGGATTTGCTGTCCTCTGTCTTTGGACATTGCGGCGGGCGATGAGGCTTCCAAGAGACAAATTTAAACCCCCGATCATAGCCTGGACAAGGCTTCCCGTAAGCTTCGCATCTTGCACATCCGGGGACCCTCTCGTCACACTGGATACTCGCATTAGAGACTGCTAAAGTAACTCCGAACGGAAGAGGCAGAACAGACCTTCACCCGACGCTTGACACAGAGCAAGCACCCGTTGCTCCGAGGGACGCCCATCGTCAGGGCATAATCAGACACTTATCCAGACATAATCCTGGCAACGGATTCTCAGCAGAAGGAATACGAGATGGAAGAGCGAGCGAAAGCGACAAGCCAGCCAATATGTATTAGTCAGCATATCATCTCCAGCCACCTTCTACACGCCACAGTTTGTCCCCCGCGGTGTGGCGCATGCACGCCTTCATTGCGCAGGGAATGTTGGATATCCAACCATCATCCCAGGAATCTTCGATCTGCTAAAGGACCGCTCAGCTGGATGCATGACTAGACTTGTTGGAACCTATACAGTCACATAGTATAGCCATAAAACCATATCGCAACCAGATATCAACCTAATGGAGTGGGATCCCACGCAATTCTTCCGGGCTGACGACCCTCCTACTCCGTTTGCCTTGGTCATTCTGAACCAGCCAATAAACGAGAAGGCGTTTGCAGTGCTGAAGGAGCATGGTAAGTTCAATTTGCCTTGTCGCATCTGGCCCAAACCACAGGGCTCGTTCATGTTTCGCTGCGTCCCTGTCCTACCTTCCTACCTACCTTGTCTTTTGATGCCCTTTCCATCAACCACCCATGTGTAACCAAACCAAACCAACCAACCAACCAACCAGTCAAGCTAACGCCACCAACAATACAAAGCATGCATCACAGTCTGCGCCGACGGCGGCGCAAACCGATACTATGACATGATGAAAAAGCAAGGCCGAGAGGCTCAAGATGTACGTCCCCTTGCACATAATCTATAACCCACGCCCAAGAACTAACCCCCTCCAGCTTCCCTCCCTTATAATCGGAGACCTGGACTCCATCACCCCCGATGTAAGAACCCACTACGAGGGACTCGGCGTCGCCGTCATCGAAGACGAAGACCAGTACTCCACCGACTTCACGAAATGTCTCAACTACCTGCGCTCTCACGCGCCTGAGATCGTGAACCAGAGGTCCCCCACCACCCACACAACCACTGGGGCGTCCAGCAATGCAAGGCCTCAGTCTCACTCGGCCCTAAATATCCTCATCCTAGGCGGTCTAGGAGGCCGAGTCGACCAGGCGTTCTCGCAAATCCACCATCTGTACACGATGACGCAGGAAATCCAACACCAGCAAGAACAGGCCGGCCGAGAACAAGAGGGCCGGCTGTATCTCATCTCCGAAGAAAGCATTACCTTCATCTTACGGGCCGGGAAGAACGTGATTCGGACGCCCGGTGCGAATCGCCCTTTATCTACTCCTCCGGGTTGTCCTCAGACCTCCGAGGAGGGCCATCTCCTAGAAGAAAACGTCGGTATCATTCCCCTCTCCGGACCAGCTAGGATCACTACTTCCGGGTTCCAGTGGGATGTGACGGACTGGACGACCGAGATTGGAGGACAGATCAGCACGAGTAATCATATCCGGGCGGATGTGGTGGAGGTGGAGAGTCGAGTGCCGGTGTTGTTTACGGTGGAATTGGCGAGCAGGTTTAAAAGGGCACGGTAGTTGATGTTTTTTTTTGGGGGGTGGGGGTTGGCTTCTTTTCGGGTTTGCATTAGCTTTTCCTTCTTGTGTGGCTTAGGGTGGTAAATTGGGATAGATCGATGATATCGGATACCAAATAGATACCTTGTAGATAGTTATATTCAGGATGACACAACTTCAGCGTGAAGTCTTAGCTGGAATCGGAAGCATTCACTCAAATTCAACTTAACTCATTCAGAGTTCATAGTACTGTACGCTATCAACAAAAAAAAATTCAGATAAATGATAAGTTCAACCTGATCAATACATCCAAAGGCGCCTCTCCTTAATCAGTAAGCATGCCAAAAGTAGAAGAAACTGAATACAAAAACACACAAGTAAAGACTAGACAAATCAGAACGAGAGCCCACACTGATCACGCCGAGGGAACGACAACCCAAAAATGAGAGGATATCAAAAGACGGTGGCCGCAGGGGCAGAAACCAACTCCGAGAGCACCGTCCGCCAAAGAAGACAAAAAAAAAAAAAAAAAAAGAAGACAACCCACCCCAACAGCCTAGGAAATCTACTGAGAAATCCTCTATGGCAGTAATAGCGTCCAACAACCGAGCAATGAAGTCTTCTGATACGGCAGGCAGATGAGCATTCTCCGCCCGTCTTTCCACCGTCCCCTCCTCACACTCCGTACATTTACGCCGTATCAGTATCGTGTTTCAAAATAAATGAACAGCCACCGTATGCCCTGCCCGCTGCGCAGGTTATGGAGGGAGAAATATTTACTTCTTTAGAATAGCCTCGTACAGAGTCCCGATCGTTCCGACGGCAGCGCCGGTAAGCATACCGGCCCATTGTCCGGGAACGGACTTATTCACGGTGGCAATAGAGTCGTCACTGAAGACATTCCAGAACGTGAACTGGTTCGCATACACGAGGTAGGCGATCAGCGCCTTGGCGATGTTGAAGCTTAGAGGATCGAAAGTAGTCTGAGCGGCCCGGCTTCGGCGCGTATTCAAGGCAGGGCCTCCACTTGTCTGCCGACTCAGGTTGAAGAAATAGGCGGCGGTTAGAGGCACGAACAGGCTAGTGAGAAGCCAGAGCGAGAGTGGCGCCCAGAATGTGCCCTCCACCAATTTGAAGAGATCAGGAACCTTGATGGAGAACTCGGGAGAGTGGATGGCCTCGATTGCCGGAACGGTGGTCACATACACCAGCGGCAGCAGATTCCGAAAGAGACCGGCCCCTTCCATGGCGAGAGACAGGATCTCAACGGCCTTGACGCTGCTCAAGATCGAGCGCAACGAATGTGAGTGCTCCTGCACGCCTAACACGCTCCACGCGTCACCAATGCGCTTGCCCCAGGCGGCGGTCTGACGGTCGATCGCGTCGGTCACAACGGCTGGGGACGGAGGCAACGGCGGCTGGACGGCCACAAGCGGGCTGCGACCGGGAGTAGACGTCGGAATCACTCGTGGCGATGCATCGGAGTCATCTCTGCAGCAGGAGCACGTTAGATTTCACTCCGCGCATTGAAAATTACAAAAGGCGCGCGACCGTGCAAACGCGCGCCGAAGTGCAGAAGGTCACGGGTACGTCAACATCGGGGTTCCATGGGCGGGAGCAACTCACGTCTGCCCGATCTCCTCCTTTGCCTTGCGGCCACGACGCACCGACCTGGGGGCTTCCAGTTTAGTTGGCGACACCTTTGCTGGCGACGTTTCCCGCTTCGCCTCCCTTTTCGTCGGCGACAGACGAGGGCTTTGCGACAGGCGTCGGTAGTAATCCGCCAGGCGCGCGTCACTCTCAAAGATAGCTTGGTTCGATTGGAGATGATCGTCGAGAGCGGTGACCAGCTCGGGCTTATTTAAATCCTCGTAGCTGTAGAGGGTTAGAGCATGCGGCAGCTGGGGAACAATAGATAACCATCAGGGAATCGATAACAACGGTTGCGGGCCGAACATACTCCTGGAGATCAGTGGCCTCCGCCCAGTCCACTAGTTGGGACTTGCGCAGTTTCTGCAAGTACGGCAGACCGTTCGACATGATGATGATGAAGATGGGATGAATTTGATGACAAGAGGCAAGATGATGATGGCGCGCGGGTCCACTAGAACCATGCGACGACAGATACCGTGCAAGGGGTGGAGATGGGGGCAGGTTAAATATGGGGGGTGGGAACGACGCGATAAACAAACAAGCGGACAGGCGACGGGAGGGAAAAAGAAGGGCCGAGAGGGAAGTTAGAGAGTCAGAAAGAGAAAGAGGAAGAGGAAGAGGAAGAGGAAGAGAGGACGGCCAGAAACGGGGGAGGCGCAGAAGTACAAGTCACGGCGAATCGCAGGGCGGGGCTGACCGCATCCGGCTTTGTTTACTTTGGGCGGGTCCCGGCGCGTGTTTACTTCCTGTCTATCAGTCCGTCCGGGAATGTGAATGGTAGTATGGTAGTATGGTAGTATGAGTATGGTACACGAGCCTGCTCCGGCCTGTCTAATGTCTATGTAAGTCCGTCCAAGATATCCAATCCTCCCTCTCCCCAAGCCAACCAGTGCATAGACACCATAGTGGAGAGATGGCAGAGGAAAGACAACATTATAAAAAAAAAATAAGAAGAAAAAATCATGCCACAACCTTGCCTGAACGCCCGACCCTCTTAACCGTCCAATGTGCGCAGCTCCGGTTGTGGTGCCATATTATCTACAACCGAGTCGCCAGGCTTCTCCTGGTGCCCTCGAGTTCCCTTTGCTTCCCACACTGAACCCTGCCACATTAAAGCGGGCTCGTCTCTCCGAGGCTCTGATAATCCTCGAATTTCTTCAACAGGTATTGGTACATGACCAACATCGTTCCACTCTGGATGCTGGTCCACACGCCGCGAGGTCCGACCCCGCGGAACCATCCCTTGATACCTTCCGCCTGGTAGATCATCTTCAGACCGGTGAAGAAAGACGTGGTATCAAGGCGAGGGGTTCCGGGCGGAGGCATCGAGGTCGACGGCGGAGAAGTTGAGATCGGTCGCGAATGCGTTCGGAGGTTCGACGACGTCGTCTGGGGTGGCCCATGCTGCCGCGGGCTCTCCTTGATCGAGGCATGCTCCGTCACGCCTTTCGGCGGGGCGGTGGTTTCGGGATTTTGTTGCGTTTGAACGCGGGTCTTGACGACATCCATCGGGCAAGTGATCACGCCCGCCATTCCACCGGCCGACGCTGCGGTCAGAATCTCCAGTCCAAGCCCAATGTCCCGAGATCCCACCCAATCGATGGCCATTTGGTGCTCCTGTTCGTAAAAGGCGAACTGCAGGGCCGAGAACGGAAGGTCGCGGAAGATGGTCGCCTTATAACCGTAGAACAGCGCAGCCACACCCTCTTGTCGGACAATGGTGCGAATAGCGTCGGTGGTGCCCCGGTAATTATATCCTGACCGGAAGAAAGGGTTGTTATAGCGGCCCTGTAATTGCATTCGAGTTTTCAATACTTCCGAAGGCACGTAGACGATAGAGGCGGCCAGATCGGCCAGAAAACCTAGAAAGAGTCCCGTCAGCACCAGCACATATCGCACATGGAAACAGTATTTTCTGACCTCCAGAGAGATATGCGATATTCGGATTGATCCCAGCGTCCAGCATCCACCGCTTCGTGAATTCATAAACCCCAAAGAAGGTCACCGTTCCGGGGAAGGAACCGAGGAACGCAGGCGTCACACCACCGTATAGACCTCGGAAAAGGCCTTCTTGCCGATAAATGGTCGCATACGAGGCAGTCATGGACGTGTATTTCGGAGGGAAGTGAGGATCACCCTGCTGTCTCGTCTTGACCGTATCAAGCGAATGCATGAGCATATCGCCGAGAGTACCGCCAATACCGCCCGCAAGCATAGCCTGTAGTAAATCGAACCGAATCCCGGGGTCAGCGATTGCAAATAGAAATACAATATCGTCCCAGGCGCACATGGGACGGAGCGACTACTCCCGGGATATTGCGCTATCCTGCGGACGACGGTATACCGATCAAACGTACGTGCAAATACGGAGGCCGGGGCTCCTCCTCGTCTGCTATCGTGCCAGCATTTTGTGCCTGAGCGTCTCGGCCCGTATTCACCTGACTGGAGCCATGAGGGACATGCTCGCCGGTGCTGGTGGTCTTCGAATATACGGCCGACGCAGGGGAATCCGAAGGTGTCTCTGTCGTCGTAAACAGGCCAAACATACGCGAGGTCAAGCTCATTGCAAGAACACCGCAACCCACCAGATCGGTGCGCGGACCAGACCTCGGGCGGTTTGGTTGGGATGCGGCGGCGACGGTTGGGCGTGCCGGGAAGGACGCTGTATAGCGAGGAAGTCGGCGGAAGGGAAAAAGAAAAAGGGTGAGGGTCGACAGGCGAAAGATAAAGGGGAAGAAAGGAGGGTAATTACACAAACACCAACGACGGTCGGGCGGGGTGAAGAAGGAGCATGGCACCTCTTGAGGGAATTATCCAAAAAATCTTGAAGGATTGGACCAGCTTCAAAAGCCCGAAATTTCGGTTTTCTGTTTTCTCCGCGCCCGAACCCGAGTGGTGCCTCAGGCAGAGTTCTGAATCACGCCCGTCGCCCCTGCAGGTGACACGCTCTACCCTAACAATACTTCACTCAGCAGAGTATCAAGACCAGCTAGACTCCACCATCCGGGGAGATATTCCTGTTCTCCCACATCTAAGGAATACTACCTGCGAAGCTCGATCCTCCTGGTTGCCAGATGGACCCACTACGACAAAAGGCACAAGGCACTAGTTACTAGCAACGTCATAGTCCGACTCGCGACAACATCATCCGAATTGCTTAAATCGGTTGAATTCCACGTTGGACAAGGATCTGTCTCAACAGAAAGAACCTTGCAACGTGGAGAGCTATCAGACCTTCAAAAAACATTCTGACAGACCGTTGGCAAGGCAAGAATAGTCGGGACCAAAATGTGCGCCCTCGACAGAGTCCCCGGGATCTTTTGAATCAATATCGAGATCATCGGTCCTCCAAAGCACAACCTTCTCGCAGGGGTCGACAAGGATATCAACGCCCCTTTGTACGCCAGGCCCGGGCAAGGGGCCGCCGGCGAAACGCAGGTGGTCCGAGCAGGAGATAAATCGAAGAGAATCGCTACTTCACCTGCAAGCAGGAGGGATGTATGTTGCGCAATCACCGTGGCTACTCGGGCGTCAGCCGCACTTCCGCTATGAATGCAGTTGCCGCGAAGCAGAGACGGCGCAGGGGGCGCCCTAAGAACGTCTTTTATTGAAGATTTAAAGGTTGCAGAACGACCAGTATTAGAACCATGCAATTTGAAGCTATTAGAAACATTATTACTTGGGTTTTGTTTCGAGAGAGTGTATATAAACCCTCCGACTCCGGCGCCGGTCGCTAGCCAGTGTTCGTTTGGTAGCAACAATATCAATTTGAGCATTTAAAACAGGACGAGCCAAGTTTAGGTATGTGTTTGTTGCCAGAAGGTCTTTGGCAAATTCCATGTTGGTGTCCCAAAGCACGGAGCTCGAATATAGTATGAGAGTGGACATTGTGTCTTGTCTTGTGTCGAAAACCCAGGTCCAACCCACCGGGCGTTCAATTATATGAAAAAATCCAATCTCTCCAACCTTCTTGCTGGACCTTAGATATATATCATGGAGACAGCTGTAGGTTTCTGTCCAAGCATGCACAGCTGTGAAGAGCTCATATCAACATCGGAAACACCCTCCTTCGCACCCTGGCGATCATGAACGGTTTCGGAAAGGAGCGAGCCAATGTCATTGCCAGTGCAGACAGAAGTTGAAGTATTGGCAGAAGGAGCAGCGAGAACACCAAGTTTGTAGGAGCCTCGGGTTACTAAGAATCGATGGAATCGATGAATACGACATGAAATCGGATTGATTCATTCAATATCTATCTCTGAAGGTATGTTGAAGTGTTGATAGGTCAGGTTTGAGATCTTGGTTTTGAGCAGAAAGAAAGTCCTCGTTATTTGGGGTTGGAGGAAGGACTTGATTCTGATACTGGGGGAATGTGAAGGATGATACCCAGAGACAGAGTGTGATCCATCCACTTCCATGTCATCGGCTTCATCTGCGTTTGAATTTGCACTTGAAGCTACGCTTGAGTCTTCTAGAGCATCTGGTTGGTTTTGAACATCTTCCATGTCGTCATTTGCAGCGTGGGGATCAGAGTCGGACTCAAACTTCTCATCGCTAGATGAGTCTAGTGCATCTAAAAGCATGGCGGGCTTTTCAAGACGACGGCGTTTCCGTCGGTGTTCGGAGATGTCCTCGTATATATCAAACACCCCATTTCCGTGCGCTTCCCACTCTTCCCCGTATAAAGTTCTGTTACGCCACTCGACCAGCTCTTCTGGCGACTTGCGTTTGCGAATTGGCTTGGGCAGTTGCGCTGCTTGCCTCTGAGCCCTGACGATACGCGAGTGTAGGGGCGCAGGTAGTGATTGGCCCAACATCGCCCATAACTGCTGTTCTTTCAGGTGGCTCACGTTCTGGTCGGCGATTTCTGCGTGATAATCCTCCAAATCTATAGGCAGAGGCTCCTCCGCCTCTGACAGAGGCGAGGACAGATCCGATGAAATTGCAGAATCACTCTCATCGTTCTCTTCATCCTGTGCTTCATGCCTCGAGACACTTCTTCCCCCGGGCTCCGGGTCAAGTGGGACCCTGTCAGAAAGGATATCTTCGACCTCGTTGTAATCCATGCGGACTGAGTTCCAGCCTTTGCGGTGGCGAAGGTCGGCCACCTCCAAATGACACCTTCGCGCTAATCCCACCCAGTAGTCGAAGCGATCGTGCTTCATGTTCAACACGTCCAGCGCGGTCCGGACATCGCGCGATTTCACAACCTGTGCTTTAGAATTCCCGGTGTCTCTCATGCTATGTAGACGGGACATGGCAAAGAACAGCGCTGAATGGATCAACCGCCGTGTGACGCTTACCGCCAGCGCATAGAAGTCAGCGAAGGCGTCCGCGGTTACTGAAGGCGTTTCATCCGCGAAAGCGACGTTGACCCAATTGTCTTCCAGCCTGGGACCGCCAAAGTTCATGAAAAACCGCTCCGATAGTCGGATCCACGACTTCACGTTTAATAACCCAGCGGTATGCTGAATGCTGGTAGCTGGGACAAAGCTTTCATCTTGCGGTTGGATTTGCTCGTCCAATTCTGCCGCAACATCGTGGTCGACGATCCACATGTCATGATGTCTCTGCCGTCCAGCTACATCTTCGGTATGCTGCTCCTCGATTTGCAGCAACTCTGCATACTCATCGAGCGCACGACAACATTTTCGGCTGATTTCAGCCGCTGCAGGGATCTCCTTCAAGATGACTGATTTGACGTGTCTTTTGACCGTATGCCGTTCGATCAACCCCTCGTGTAGAAGCCCGAGGAACTCCTGTACCTCCAATTCAGACTTCGTACCGATCGCTTGCGCGATCTCCCGGACCCCATTCTTGCCCTTTCTATCTAGTGTTTCGAAGAACACTTTTTTCTCTCTTGGCAACCATGAAACAATGCCATGTTCTGTCTGCCTAAAATTCGGATCGTCTGTCGCGGTAGGTGAGGTTTCCAAAAGGTTGCCGTACTCCTCTACCGATTCCTTGGCTAGCGAGAAACGAAGGCGCTCGAGCGCCTGAGATCTCGTGCCTATATGACTGCGGGAAATGGGCACTGACGAAGATTGTCCGTCTTGATGCAGCTCCTCAAGGGGCGGGGATGAAGGAGGGGCTTTTGTTCGTGGCGCTGCACCGGTGTCGAAGTCGGAATCAGATGCATCTTCGCTTTCCTCGGGCTCGTAAAGGCTTGAACTGCTCATGGTCGGGGGGGAGGAAGTCCAAGGGGCCGTCGCACCAACTGCATGGACTTGGAATAAGCGTCGGAAACATGCCCGGCATCAGACCGATCAAAAACACATCGTCTCGAGTCCGCAGGAAGTGAGAAGTTGTGAAGCAAACGAAGAAATTGTTCCGCAGTCGAGATAACGCCGATAAGACCGACTGTTTGCACTGTTTGCTCCGGCCAGTTATCGGCTCCAATTCATTTTCATCCTCACCTCGTCACTCCCTCACTTCTGCTTTCCTTTCCTGATGGAATCCCCATACGGAGTACATGGAGCGCATGTGCCGGTCATTGGGGTTCGTTCCCATCTCACGTCTTCTAGCTCGGCCCCGGGCTCCTCTGAGAACGCGCCTGGTAGCTTCTTCTCTGCCGAAATACCCCGTCCGCCTTCATTCCACAACAGCTCCAGTTCCATGTGAAAACGCGGTGGTTCTCCGCGACTACCAAGAAGAATGCATCCAGGCAGTCGTCCGACATGTGGACCAGGGCCATAAGCGACTGGGTGTCTCGTTAGCTACAGGCTCCGGCAAAACTGTCAGTATGAAACCTGTACATGCTAGAATGTAGTTTCCCTTCGCTGACTCGGTCCTTCTTTTAGGTAATATTCACACAGCTCATCGGACGCATCCCAGCACCAAATGAAATTAAAGATAAGACCTTGATCGTTGTGCATCGACGCGAACTTGTCGAACAAGCGTACCAGCATTGTTGTCGCACCTATGGCCACCTCAGAGTCGAGATTGAAATGGGAAATGAAAAGACCGCAGGCGATGCAGACATCACTATCGCGTCTGTTGCCAGTCTGACATCTCGCGACCGGATGCTAAAGTTCGATCCTAGCCGATTCAAGCTAATTCTGGTCGATGAGGCCCACCATATCGTTGCGCCGTCCTATCGCAAAGTCCTCAATTATTTCGGACTTAATAATGAGCCGTCCTCGGATTCTCCAGTGCTTGTCGGTGTGTCCGCGACGCTGTCACGATTCGATGGATTGAAACTAGGCAGTGCTATCGACCATATCGTCTATCATAAGGATTACATGGACATGATCGACGAGGAGTGGCTCGCGAACGCCGTGTTCACCACTGTACGCTCGCATGCGAACCTGTCTGGTGTGAAGAAGGACAACTTCGGCGACTTTGCTATTGGATCTCTTTCCCAGGCCGTGAATACCCAATTGACCAACGACATCACCGTGCGCGCATGGCTTGCCAATGCCCAGGCTCGCAAGTCAACCCTGGTATTCTGTGTCGATATCGAACACACTAAACGCCTGACTGAGGCGTTCCGCGCAGCCGGCATCGACGCTCGATATATCACGAGCCGTACGGAAAAGCAAGTGCGTGATGAAGAACTGCAAAGGTTCAAAAATCGAGAATTCCCCGTCCTTCTGAACTGCGGTCTGTTCACCGAAGGCACGGACGTCCCTAACATTGACTGTGTCTTGCTGGCTCGGCCCACACGATCACGTAACCTCCTCATCCAGATGATCGGTCGAGGGCTGCGGCTTTACCCCGGCAAGAAGGACTGCCACATCATCGACATGGTGGCCACCTTGGACACCGGCGTTATATGCACCCCAACCTTATTCGGTCTACATCCCGACGAAGTCCTGAACAACGAAAGCCCCAAGGACCTAAAAGACCGCAAGAATTCCGGAGCTTCAGATGCACCGATTGAAGCCGAGGAGACCTCAGAACCTAACACCGACTCCTTCAACCCTGCCGACCACATCGACCTCACCTTCACCAAGTACGACACCATCTACGACCTCGTCCACGATATGAGACACGAGCGCCACATTCGCTCGATAAGTCCCTACTCCTGGGTCCGTGTCGGCAAAGACCGGTACCTTCTCTCCGACGTCTTCCGGCTGGGCCACCATCGAGAAAGTCCACCATCCCGACGACAAGTACGGAAAAGCCAGCCCGCCCTGGGAAATCTATCACGTCATGCACTTCAACTCCCCCGACTCCGGAAAGACGCAGTACACGCGACCCCGATTTATCGGGAACGCGGAGGACTTTGTGTCCGCCGTTCGCGCGGCCGATACCTTCGCCACGTCCGAGTTCTCGCGGCACTACATCTCCACTAAGCAACCGTGGCGACAGTCCCGGGCAAGCCAGATGCAAGTCAATCTCCTGAACCGATACGTATCCGGCAGGAGAAGATCAAGACCACGGACAACCTCACGAGAGGCCAAGCGGCCGACCTGATCACGAAGCTACGACACGGCGTGAAGAAGCAATACCAGGACGTGCGAAAAGCGCGACAAAAAGAGATCAAGGACGAGGAGAAGAAGAAAGACCAGATTAGCCAGTTACTGGACCGGAACAACGGTTCGAGTTGGGCCGGTGCTCGATGAATATCAGTCTCGGCCTAGAGCGTCATTTTCGAATACAATGTACAATAAGATTTCAATGTATTTTTTATAAGCGGGAGGGAGATTGTGTATGTATGTATATATGAATTGCTTAGCTCATTCAACTCCTCTATAATCCGTTCTGAACTGCGTACATGGATGACAAAGGAATGATACCAATCACCTTCTGGCCATGGAGATTCTATATCCAGATCCCACCGTATATACAGACGGGGATTAGAGGTTAGGTATAGCGATGGCAAGACGGGAGCTAAAAGAGACAATGCCCGTGATGGGACAAGACGATAGATAGACAGGAGGAAGTGAGAGAGAGGGAGGGAAGGATTCTCAATCAAAAAAAGACGGGATATAAGATGGTTAGGGTAGATCCTGTACAAATGTAGTAAAAAGGAAACAAAACCAAACACCGCTCCAGTAACGAACGCCGTAGAAGTATGATGTTGTCTGAGGAGACTTGAAATGCAAGATGAACATAATAATATAGGATGAACAATAGGAAGTGGAAAAGACCGGACAAAGTGCTCCAGTGAAGAGGAAAGAAGGAAATGACATGACAACGGTAATGGTATATGAGATTGATTTTATGGCTTTTTCTTTATGTAACTCCTTGGTTCGGAGGTGGTCTGCGTTACTTCGTCTCCTTCGAGGACTCGCCATAGTCGGCGGATCGAGAAGCCGCTGCTGAAGAGGTAGATTCCAACCAGCCAGGCGGCGAGGATGTTGGCGAGGTGATGGAGGAGGTAGGCGTATGAGACGCCGTAGACTGCCGAGTAGATGGCAATAGTAAAGAAGAGCATGTGTGTAAGGTATTTAAGCCTACATTAATTGCCAATTAGTGATAGAGCGCCTGGCGTGGGGTCCGAACGAGGCTTACCTGTTGTTGACTCGGGGAATCATAGTCCCGGTAGTCATGGCTTCGACGAGGAGGATGAAGGGCATTATAGACAAAACATTATGATGGGATGAAAACGGCATAAACCAATGCACGACCAGATTATGAGCCCACACAAGAAGGACAAGAATGTTAATGGGGAGAATCCACAGCATAAACACAAAGATTGAATAGCTGTAGTTGGCGAAATTGTAATGTGCAGTAGATTTCTGGGACACGTTAGCAAAGTTACCGCGATGAGGATCAGGCTTAAGCCATACTGTTTCCTTGGCATGCCATTGGGCCCGAACAGCGGTTGCAAGCTGAACAATGCATGCCACCATATAAGCGAATTGGTAAGGAACGGCTGTCGATACGAGAACAAGCAGGATGACGGTGTTGATTACACGCCTTCTGGGTGTAGGAGACGAGAAAATCGGGAGGTTTCTAGGCACGCAGATTAGTAACGCAGATTTCACGTTCGAAGATTGGCAGGTAGGCATACCCTTTGTCGTCGCGCCGGATGTATCCCGATTTGCTTTTCAAAAAGCCGTAAATCGAAGAGAAGATCGAGATGAGAGCAAGAGCTATGTAGTTGATAATGACGCAAATGCCAACGCTGATTAAACCGAAGACAGGGACGAGGAACCAAAAGAACGAGTCCTGAGAACCTAGAAGTAGGTCATTCTTGGTAAAGTCGATCGGAGACTCGGTAGCGTTCATAGGCCAATGGAAAGGATCGTCACTCGGCGGCAACCTGCTGGATGTAGCCAACGAGGAAGCCAGCAGAGACATGGAGAGTAGGAGAGCGGGTAAGGAAGACCGCAAGGATCGGTCCAAGCCCTCTGCGAAGGTAAGGAAATACCCGGTCTCGTCGTACACTTGGAACTGCTTCCGGAGTACCAGAGCGATGACAAGGACGGGAAACGCAGCAAAAACTGTGCGATAGCGCATCACTAATTCTCCCAAACTGCCTAGGATATCTACTGACAAAGAGATATCCACCGTAGAGCCGCTGCTCGGATCGGTCCAAAGCTGAAAGGAAACACCGCCATAGGTTGCCTGATCACGCAGCGGAGGAGGCATAAAAGGTGCCAGTCCGTGGAGATTCACATTGACCTCTTTGACGTTGACGAAAAACTTGGACTCGTGCGGATCTGGAATGGACTGACGCAGGAGAGGGGCAAAAAGTTCCTTCTGGCCCTTGGGGCCTCGTTGGACGATCTTGAGCTTGTAGTCTAGCAGACTGGAATATAAGGCGGGTATCTTGACCTCAGTGAGCATAGGGCGGTTTGCCGGTAGTCGCATCTTCAATCCAGCACTGAGCAGACTGCCTAAGCCGATACGAGCTCTGATGACGGCATCCGAACTGTCCGAGAATTCCGCCAGCACCCACCCCTTGGTCGGGGTATGGGCCTTGTCGACGACCGCCACAAACTGATGCTCCGCAAGATCCTCCAGGTCATATTGAAGGTAGGAGAAAGGCTGGACCCGATCATATGGATGCTTCGAAGTGGATGTCGACGCGGGTAGATGAATCGCATCGTCGGCCGCGTTCTTGCAGGCAAGCCGCGTAGAACCTGCGCTACCACCGGAGAAGTCCATATTCACGGGGAAGACGCTGGAGAATTTTCCATTGTGCAGGGGAAACACACTGCAGAAGAGGACCTCCAAATTTCCCTGATCTCCGGCTCTCTCAAAAGGCTGGTCGGTGAGCAGGGTGAATTTTTTTCCCGGCACCCCTTGCGGAGGGACTGGCATCAAATGAACATTCGGACCGTCGCGATGGCCGAGTTCACGGAGAGTAAGACGTTGGCCCTGTGGTAGGATCACGTTTGCTTGATCTTCGAGGGTCAGAAGGGAGTTTGGCTCTGTAGATTTGTTAGTTTCTAGAGGACACTGAATTTGGAGCGCCATTTTGATTGATACCTTTTTGTGTAAGGGTTCTCTCCGCCACAGGCTCTAATCCAGTCAAGTACCATTTCTTGAAAACGCGCATCCGCTGCGCCCTCGGCTTCGTCTGGCTGGCACGCCGCACATCGACAACCTCGAACAATGACTTGATAATGGCCTTTCGGAATTGATCGCACCAAGTGATAGACAGATGATCCATTCCGATCCAGACATCCGGAATCGTGGACGTAAACACGGTGAAACCGTGGGTCTCCGGGACGAGCGACGATATACTAGCATAATCCGAAGGGACGACCGTGTCCCGCGAGCCGCCCGCAATCGAGATGAGCGTCACATGCCACAGGGGGTTGTTGTTGGCCCACGTTTGGGAATAGGCCTCGCGCCAGTAATCGTTGATTTGCTTGTAGGTGTGAACGACGTCTGATTCGAATGATACAGGAGGCTTCGCGTGGGGCGCGGACATGGTGACGATCGTGTTAACCGAATTGGCTTGGTAGTTCGGCATGGTTAGCGTTGTGCGCGCGACAATGCCTCCCATGGAGTGACCGATGAGGATGACGGAGCTGGGATCCGGTAGGTCGGGGTCTCTCCACGAACGCCGCGGGTCGTGGTAGAGCGAGAGAATATAGGCTACAGCCTCGTTCACGTATTCGGCTTGGTCGACCAGGGTCTGTCCGTGAAAAGCAGCCATGTCTTCGTTGAAATCGATCATAAAAGAAATCCAAGCTCCGCGTCCCGGTCGCCAGACGCTCGTGGTCATGGCGAATCACATCGCTGTAGTGTCTCGACGCCTCGGCGGCGAGGGAGCGGACTTGTCGATAGCTGCCGGCATTTCCGGGAAGAAACAGAACGGGGGCACCATTTAACTGTAGCGAGAAAGAGCATTGGGTCAGATGAAAAGGATCCTACGACGGACAAGAACGCGAGGGATAGAGCCTACCCCGAGGTTTTCCTGTGTATACGGGTCGACACCAGCCTCCCGGTACAGATAAAGATTATACTTGCTCGCAAAGCGCGTATGTTCCGTGTCAAACCCCACCATATGAAGGAACGACGGACTCATGACCGGTATGCCACAGCCATCTCCACCGGACTGCCGGGCCGAAAAGGAGCGGCAGATGAAAAAGAGGAAGACGGAGGCGATGCAAGTGGTCACGGCGGTTAGGATCGAACACGGCCACGGGCTTCGGAGTCGGGACGGTCGAGATCGGGGCTGGGCGTCTGGCGACGATTCCATCGGGAGTCGCTGCGATGCCAACGGCATCATCACGGAGGACGATTTGGAGTCGGAATTGCCGAGAGTCGTCGGCGTTGCAACCGACGACGGGGTCCTCCACACACTCGAATTCCTCGAGCGCGGGGTGGATGCGCCGGCGTTGTCTCGACGGAGCTCGAAGCTGGTGCCGGTGCGGGCTACCTGGGGACGCGATTTCTCCGGCGAGTCGGCGACATTGGGACCGTAGCTTGGTTCATTGGGAGTTCGAGAAGCCAAAGAATCTTCAGCGTCGTCCTCGACAGGAGCCAGACGAGCGTCTGTGCATTGGAAGAAGCGAGTGTCGCCGCAATCATCCAGCGGGTTGTTGGCAGGAAGGGGAATCCGATAGAGAGAAAGCGATCGCAAGTTCGGAGGAGGAAAAAGGAGAATCGAGTCGTTCGGGGGAGGGCGAGGTTCACGGAATGGAGGGTAACAAGAAGAATTCGGTCCGATGCTGTAGCGACTGAGTGTTGAAAGAAAGTGGACTGGGGAAATAGAAGACCGTCGTTAGTCGCGGCTTTTTTTTGACTTTTTTTTTTTTTTCTTCCCCTGCCTTGGAATGGATCGGCCCCTAGCAAACCGGGAAGATAAAACGAGGGACCCAGGACGAGGGGAGCGATGGCGAGGGAACGGAGATGTATATACGCACACGGTACGGTCGCGAAGGAGAGAGCCGGACAGAGGGAAAGGAGAGGCGAGAGATCTCCCGAGAGGGAAGAAGAGAGAGGATGGAGGATGGAGATGGAGGAGCAGATGGAGATAAAACCGCCTGCCTTGAACCAGCGTCGTCAACCGCCGACGGAACGGGCTTGGCGGATGCACTCGGCACGGCGTTATTGGCCTGCAACGGGGGGGCTGGAGTCTGGACTACGAAGCACGAAGCGCTACGGAGGGGCTGCGAAGGATCGGAGTGGTTTGCGAAGGATTATGAAGGATTATAAAGAATAATAAAGGCAATTGAGTCGGATAAGCTAGATCTAAGCTTCCATCCGAGACTGAGACAAAGGCGCGATCATGAATCATGACCGCAGCGACGAGGACGGAAAGGGGAGGCCTGCCCCTTTCCGGCTTCTCTGAGGTGCTTCTTCCTGGCCAACACTCGGGGACTTCACAAATGCTCCTGGATCGGCCTGCGGGGCCAATAGTGGGTGATAGACCGGTTTCTCTGGTGCCTAAATTTTCCTATTGACGGATTGATGCATCGTCTTCGTCTTCTCGTCTCCAGCTTTCGTCCAAAAAAGCCGACGGGGATGCAGGTCAGGTGATGCACTGCTGACCGCCTCCCGAATAGGCAAGGAGCCGGGCAGGTCACGGGACTCGGAGGAACGTTGCCGATCGCCTCTCTTAAACTCTTCCATCATGCCCAGATGGAAAAGCTTTCTGGGCCGTTCTTGGAAACAAAGCCAAGACGGTCAAGACCTCGAATTGTCCGAGCAAGCCTCAGCCCTTCCCGACGGGCGTCGTAAGATCACGGCTGACGTCTCGAAGAGGACAACATTCATGGCACCGCAAGCTACGGTCTATGGTCTATGGTCCTGGTCGCTGTCGGTAGGAGAGACTCTTATCAGCAAGAACATCGTGACCCAACGAGGCAATTCCCTCGCAGCAGGTGACCCGGGCCCAAAGCTCGGTTCACCCAGTCCAGGAAGACCAGAAGGAGTCGCGTGGAATGGGCCCGGACCGTTCATTCGACTTTTCGATGACCCTCATCCATTCGGTCATCGACTAGTGAGCTTAGCGGCTTACCCCGCGACCGGGGAGATGTGGACCATGGCTGCTGCTCGCTGGTAAGCCCGAGTTAGACTGCTCCGTAAGCTCGCTGCGGTGGCAGGGAGGATGCGAAGACGATGAAAACACTCCGTTCGGATTGAAGAAACGCATCGGTGTTAATGATAAAGATGGCACCTTGATAAATCTGAAGGGATCTGGTGGAGAGCGAGCGGCTTGGCGACAATCTGGAGAAAAGCTTGGCTTTCAGGCATCGCGCCTAAGTATGTACAGCAAGGTACAGTACATTTTATCTCCGGGGCTCTATCTACACCTCCCCGTCCAGATCAACCATGGCTCCTCTCCGTCATCCTCGGAGATCGGCACGCCCAATACGGCCTGCGCGAAAAAGGATTCTGCGGGGTTCGCTCTGCTTTGCTCGTTCTTATCCGTACAACCGGGATTCGTTCCTTTTATTTTTTTGCTTTTTTGATCTGTGTGTAGGCCCCCGTTCCTCGGGGTTAAAAAGCAATGCTCTTTCCTGTCCACTGCAGCGGGTTTTTGTCTAATCTTCATCTTTTCTCCGCGTGGCTCCTTCCGTCTTCTTTGCTGCCCACCAAACCCCTCCCTCGAGAGAGGAGGCTTTGCTTACTTTTATTCCATCTCTGTAGCGCACTTCCTGGATACGCCTGAAAAATGGCGGATACTCAGGTAGAGAAGGCCGACAGGAATGCCCCTCCGATGCCGCCCCAATATGAGACGCAGGAGGTCACCTTTGCAGGCCTCAGCAAGTATCTTGTCACGCGCTTGCCAACGCTGGTACCGCCGATGAATAAAGCTCCCAATCCATTCGGTGCGCTTCGTCTCTTGAATCGCCAGCAATGGCTATTCTTCTTGGTTTGTTTCTTCCGGCCAAAATATGCCGCCCGACGAGCTAACGTTCGCAGGTGGCCTTCTTTGGCTGGTCCTGGGACGCATTCGATTTCTTCACGGTGTCACTGACCACGTCGCAATTGGCCGAGTCCTTCGACAAGTCCATCTCCGACATAACCTGGGGGATTACCCTCGTGTTGATGCTGCGGTCCGTTGGTGCCATTTCTTTCGGGATTGCGTCGGATCGCTGGGGTCGGAAATGGCCTTTCATCGTGAACAATGTCCTGTTTATCGTGTTGGAACTCGGTACGGGGTTCTGTCAAACCTATAAACAATTCCTAGCTTGTCGAGCACTCTTTGGAATTGCCATGGGCGGTCTTTACGGAAACGCAGCGGCCACGGCATTGGAGGATTGCCCCCAGCAGGCGCGTGGGATCGTGTCGGGCCTGCTACAGCAAGGATATGCATTTGGCTACCTGCTCGCTACGGCATTTGCACGCGCACTGGTGGATACGACTCCTCATGGGTGGCGACCTCTCTACTGGTTTGGGGCCGGCCCTCCCGTGCTGATTATCATCTTCCGTCTGTTCCTTCCCGAGACTCAGACGTTCCAGGAGCGCCAGGCGACCCGGGAAACCAACCGGGGCGGCAAGACGTCCGAATTCCTCGAGCAGAGTAAGGTGGCCGTGAAGCGTCATTGGCTACTTCTGGTCTACTTGGTTTTGCTTATGGCAGGATTTAACTTCATGGTACGTTCCTGGCCTGCGAATGAACCCCAGCATCTCTGACCGGCCATAGTCACACGGTTCTCAAGATTTGTACCCGACGCTTCTTAAAAGCGAGTTTGGCTTCTCTCCCAACAAAGTAACCGTTACGCAGGTTGTCGCTAACCTTGGGGCTCTGACCGGCGGCACTATCTGTGGCTGGGCCAGCCAGATATTCGGCCGCCGTTTCTCCATCATCGCGATCAGCATCGTTGGCGGTGCAATCCTTTACCCGTACACTTTTGTCACCTCTTCCAGCGTCATGGCTGCCGCCTTCTTCGAACAGTTCTGCGTACAAGGCGCATGGGGTGTGATCCCCATCCACCTAATGGAGCTATCGCCCGGAGCAATCCGCACATTCGCCGTCGGCACTGCCTATCAGCTCGGAAACCTGGTCTCGTCGGCCAGCTCTACTATCGAATCTACGATTGGCGAGCGCTTTCCACTGCCCCCTACGAAGAAGGAAGAGCATCGATATCAGTACGGCAAAGTGATCTGTATCTTCATGGGTTGTGTATACGGCTATACAATTCTCGTGACATTCTTGGGACCGGAGCATCTCGGTCGGGACTTTGACGTTGCGCACGACTCCGACATGGCCGTGGTGGCAGCCCACCGCGCTGGGGAAGAAGGTGGAAACAGTGACCCGGAGAAGGCGACTGTACGGATTGATTGATGACTATTACGAGGCAACGGAGAGGGCTTTGCATATTCTCTATTGCTACCATAACCCCTATCTGCATTTATCGGATGGTTCAGATAATGGTTCGACGAGGCCGAAGGGAACTAATCTAGGGACCAGCAGCCAGTCATTAGCAAATGCAACCCCAAGATAACAACAACGTTTCGGGTGAAAGTTTTTGCATCTGAGTCTGCTTAATTGTAGGATTGTACGACTGCGTTCACGGGAGAAGTCACAATGAGGTAAAGGTTTTCTTCATCTGCATAGCCAAAGACAGAAATGGGGAAGGAGGAGGAAGATGATGATGGACAAAGGGCTCACTCACCCTGTTTCTGAAGCGAAAAGCCCACACAGCCGACCTGAAGTCCAGATGAAATCAAAATCAAAACCAGGAGACACAGCCAGATTCCGTATTTATTTCGACTCTTTCGGCCGGCGGGATTCAACCCCGCACGGGGATCGAATCATCGACGTCCGTTTTTGCTGACTACGCGGCGCTTGGACGGGGTGGCGTTTCTCGGCGGTTTTGATTCATTTGGCTGGTTTGCTGGGTTTTCTGGGGCTGGATGGGGTGATGGGAGGGTGATGTCAGAGTGAGAACGTAGGAAAGACCAAATTGAATGCCTTAGATGGGCAGTAGATGGTGTTTGGGTGCCTGAAGATCGTGCCCGGGTTTGGGTTTGGGTGGCTCCACTGTTGTTGTATCTGGTCAGGCCCACTTGGGGACTCTATTTGGAGCTCTTGTTGGTTATGTGTTTCTTGTCTATTGACTATTGAGAGTTTGAGACCGTGACTATAAACTTCATGACTTCTACACCTGTGACACTTGGAATGCTTACTGACTATAGAAGATGTTAGCGAAGCAACGGTTCCCTAATGCCATCTTAATATCAATGATGCTTGGTATGAGATATAGTCATGCTAACATCATAAATAAAGGTATAAACATGTCATGCTGTCTGCATCAGACGCCTCCATGTCTTCAAGGGCATAGGGCCCGAACTGAGGTTTGTCGTCTCCCGTCGAACAGGCTCCCAATCCGGAGACGGCAGCGCGAACTCGTACCGATGAATCAGAGAAGCGAGAAGAACGATCTGCTCAAGATAGCTGATATTGCGGCCAATGCACCGAGTTCATGCACTGAAAGCCACGAAATAAGACTGAAAGTCCTTGCCTGCCTCGCCTAGCCAACGTTCGGGACGATAGACGTTCGGATCAGGGAGTACCGTCTCGTCGCGGTGCACCACGTACGCAGATATTCTGACGGATGTATTGCCTGGAATAAATTCCCCGAGAATATTTGCGCCTTCTGGAGGAGTCCGGTGATGTAGATTGAGTGACACCGGGAAATTTGGCCTCAAGCTCTCATCGAGACAGGGACAGAGGTATGGGAGGTGTTTGGTTTTGCCGTAAGGTGCAATAACTTCATCATCGTCCAAGACATCGTCGAGCTCGTCTTGAAGCTTCGCCAAGCAGTGCGAGTTCCGGAGCAGGGACATCACGTTCAATGCAATACCCGTTGTATCCAATCCCGCGTTCATCATAATACTCACTTCGGCGACGATCTCCCCCCACCATTCGAGGTTATACGGAGACCCGGTTTTATCGGTCATGAGGGCCGAGAAAAAGTCGCCGAATTTCTCCCCGGACTTATAGTGCTTCCATCGTGTAATGACTCGGTTGTATACAATTCCATCCCAGTCTTGGTTCAGCCTTCATTTCTTGCGGTAGGTTAATGGCATCAACCTGCTCACTCTGCGTAAGGCCTGATACCAATCGTAGGACCAGATCATGTTTGGAGTAGCCCAAGCCGTTGCGTACAGGCATTCTCCGAAATTGACATCCTTAATGGCTCCAGACTGGCTCTCCGAGGCCACAAGGTCACAGCAGGTGTATCGCACACTTGAGATCTGTGAGCGAGGAGCCGGACGCCATCATGGATGAGAATCTCTTAGCTTCCGTGATGGCTCTAAGGTTTTACAAGGGGCTTGACAGTCCATTCATTGATCTTTCCGATGATACTGCCGTGCGAGGACTTCGGGTATTCCTAGAAGCCTAAGCATCAACAGCCCTTGCAGCACCAGGGCTGGGGCAAGCCGTATTCTTGACGGGCTTCCGGCAAGAATTCTACATGGCCTTTTCCAAACAACGCCCTTTCAATCCCCCCTGGACGCATGTCAGAACTATCGCCCCAGAGACCACGCTCCGGACCATGTCTGGGTCAACCATTTGCTGGTGATCTGCGCCCAAATCGTCCAATATTGCTTCAATGATCAGTATCAGCAAAGTTACACAGACTATGAAGAACTCGTGGAACGTCGGGATAGATGGCTTCGCAGCTGCCCCTCCTCATTCTCACCCTCGTACTTTGAACAACCGGATCACAGTCGCGGCGAGCTGTTCCCAAAGATGTGGTACCTGGATGACTGCCACATCGTGGCGATTCAGAGCATCGGGCTCACGAATATTCTTCTCGCTGCGTAAAACCCGCATACGGTCTTGCACATCGACTCGCCATGTCTCATACTGATACCACCATTCGGTCCACTGTGCGCAAAATTTGCGGTATCGCCTTGTCGAATCGACAGTCACCGACGGCACTTCTGACTGCTTTAATCGCAATCACGATGTGCGGAGAACGTTTTACAGACCATGTAGAACAACAGAATTTGATGCGCATTCTGGTCGACGTGAGCCGGAATCATAATTATTGGCCGACAGCCGCGATGCAGGAGCGGCTTCGCGAGGCTTGGGGATGGGAAGCTGATGCACGGCGATATGAAGGTCCGTAATAATGTGTTCTGGCGATCATCATGCAACGCAGTGGGTCATGCCATAGTTTAGGCTAGATCCATAAGATGACATCTGACCTGTCACAAAGCTGTAGAACACAGGTCTAGAAAATAAACACGCGTTATAATACTAATAATAATAACAACAACAACTCAAAGGTTCTTGATAGAATATCATGTATAGTTGAGTTAGAGGCTTATAAATTAGCCAACGTCACTTTATCGAGTATCATGAATTCTGTACCTAGACGGAAACGCTAGTGATGCAATAATCCGGTACTAAAACGACTCGACAAACGCGACATTACCTAACTTGTTTGGATCGATCAATTCAATTAAGCCTGATTGCTCCGTCTCTGCCCCTATTCGTGCCGCCTCTTGATGCGTCTCAAAACAACATTTAATCCTCTTGATCCCCTATTCTACCGCGTTTTACATCAACATACTGCCAACTAACAAACCACTCTTAACTCCCAACCAAATCTACTCTGTACAATTCTGCAAAATGGCCACCAAACGAAAAGCATCCCCCGAAGCCACGCCCCAACAACCACTCCTCGAAATCGACTCCGACGACGACCGCCTCAATGAAATCAGCTGGACCCCTGGCCAGGTCCGTACCCGAATCCGAACCTTCCTCGACTCAGGGGAGATGAAGATCGGGGAGTTCCAGAAGGCCATCGGCGTCTCGTCGCGCTCCTACCTCGACTTCATGCGCCAAAGCGGACGCGACAAGGGGCTCTACTCCGCCACCTACGCCAACGCCGCGAGGTTCTTCAAGAAGCGCGAATTCCAGGGCCTGAAGCCCCCGCGGAAGAAGCGCGCCCCGGCCGGCGAGAAGCCCGACCCGGCTCGCTTCGACGTCTCGGGCATCCATCTGCCAGGGGAGGAGGACATGAGCGTGCCGGTGTACGACACGTGCGATGTGGTGCGGAAGAAGATCGCAGCGCATCTGGCGCAGCCTGGGATGACGCAGGCGCAGTTCCTGCGGGATGCGGCGGCGGCGGCGATTCCGTTGGGGCAGAAGCTGGCGTCGAAGACGCTGGCGGATTTTCGGTCGAAACATGGTGCCAATGCTGGGTCGACGTCGTCTATCTTCTACGCGGCGTATGTGTTCTTCGAGAAGTTGAGGATCAAGGATGGTAAGCCGAAGTCGAAGTTTAGGGAGGAGATGGAGCAGGTTTGGTCGGCAGGGGGGATGGATAGGGATGTTGACGGAAGGACGAAATATATCTGTTCTCGAGGGAAGACCCCGTTCGTGAATAAGTACGGTCATGTTGAGGTCTGCTAGGTACTTGGCATATATGGTATTTTGGTTGGGGCTATGTACAATTCTGGCTATAATACAAGTGAATTCCATTCAATCCATCAGAACCGAGAATTCCGGATCCGATTACGATTGCTCAGAGCCAAAAGATCAGGGGCTCGATGTAGAGCCTGCTCTCATGCTAGGGTTGTGTTAGTATCAAGATATCTTTGGGTTGCGATCTCGTAATGTAAAGCTGCAGCAGCTCTATAGAACAGGCATCATAAGTTCCGGCTTATTTGATTGGCTTCCCATTAAAGTCAACACCGTCGAAGATCCCATCAGTGCCCTCCTTAGGAGTGAAAGCAAGCGGCCGTTCCTTCCAGAGAGAACCCCAAGTAAAGCTATGCTTCTGCGTCTTCGAGTCATACTTCATGCGCGGGATTAAAGAAGAGACCCGTCGCCAATGCTTCTCCATGAATCGCCGCGTGATAACATGTGGCCGACCGGCGACGTATTCTCTATGTGTGCGGCCTTTCTGCGGCCCCTCCGTCAAGAATTCAGTGCCAAGGGCCGTTTTCACTTCGGGGACGGCCCCGACAGGTTTTCTCCTCTTCGGTGGTGACCACGGGATTTCCCCTGAGATCAACCCTTCTAAGATCTGGACCTCCGAGTCCGACGTGGGAGGCAGTATGTCGGGCAGCGTGCCATAGAACCACTTCTTCCGAATATTTCGACGACGATTCTCGGAGAGCGGTCGCCCCCAGCTGTTCACCTCGGGGATCATGGGCGCATGCTGCTTGACCGCACGGAGGTTCATTTGAGCGGCCACGCCGGCATTTTGCTGCGCTTTCATCAGGCTGGTCATGACCGATGGAGGCTCCCATCCGTCACTGAACACACTCGGTCTGGAGAGGGCCTGGTCGATGGCCATATGGTCTGTAGGGATTTCGGGTTGAATCAGGTTGTCAAGCAATTCCTTTCGCTTCTTGCCCTTGCGTCCGTACGACAGCCGTAGGACTTTCTCAAGCGGTCGAGAGTAGCCTTCGTTGGCCCGACGTAGGAGCGACAGTCTCTGCATCGCTGATTTTCGCAGCTGGTTTTGTCGGTAGGCATCTTGGTGGCGAAGATACCGACGGTCCTCGGCGACTTGTCGGAATCGCTGGACGACCGCATCGTGATTATAGACCCGGGCGACGGGGTCTGGGAGGTAGGAGCATTCTCGCAGCAGCGTCCGGAAGATGTGTTTCCACTGTTGCGACAAGGGGGCCATGGCAAAGCAGTCGACGATGCTGGATCCAGGCAGTCGAGAACAAAGCATGCAAAATGCGGCGGTCACGCGAAAACGGCGCTAAACCCAAAACGCGCCGACGCCCCCTGCGACTTTTGCTGCTTGTCTTTCTTTCTCTCCGGCTTCTTCTTTCACGTCACGTCTGTTTGCTCCTGCTTCCTGCCGTCCAGGATTTCTAGACATCGTCCATCCGCGTTCTTTGCTGGTGTTTGGCCACCTTGATTCTGCCTCGGTCTGGTCGGCTGAATTTCGCGATTGGAGAGCGTCTAGCCACGCGCCTTCGCCTCGCGCGACTCTTCCGGCCGATCCCTCCTAGCATTAAGGTGCATTTTCCCCACATGCTTTGTTCCCTCTCCCTCGCTCTCCCTGTCTTACATGATTTTGTTGACGGATATGCTATTTGGTAGCTAGGATCATCCACCTCCCCTGCTGACGACATTCTACAGTGCTACGAGCAAGGTGCCCGGCCTTGAAGTCTTTCCGGTGTGATGTCTTCCAATCAAACCCACAATCCTCCGCAGCCCAGTCTACCGGTGCCGTCCTTCTCGCAAAGCAGTGTCGCATCGTCAAATGGCATGGCATTTTCGCAGTCGCAACTCGGCTCCTTTAATGCCTCCCAGTCCGTGGCTTCTACCCCTCGAGGCACGCCTCCCCCCAAGGGATCGTCGCAACAGCTCCCGGCCTCGTTCAACTATTCGAAGAACCCGGCCCATGGCCCTCGCGCAAGCTTCGGCGGGTTCGAAGAGATCACCAACTATGGCGCATTGATCCAATATCATGATGAATTCAAGCCTCAAATATACAGGGTATTAACTTTGGTCTTTATTTTTTTTTTTACGACGTGGGAATTCCCCCCCTTGCTAATCTACCTCCTTCCGCAGGCTGTTTACTCGAATGTTTCCGTCTACGAAATGGAGGTCAACGGAGTTGCGGTCATGAAACGTCGCTCGGATTCTTGGCTGAATGCCACCCAGATCCTTAAGGTCGCCGGAGTCAACAAAGCTAGACGAACGAAAACCCTCGAGAAGGAAATCGCGGCTGGCGAGCATGAGAAGGTTCAAGGGGGTTACGGCAAATACCAAGGGACGTGGGTCAACTACCAAAGGGGTGTGGAACTTTGTCGGGAATACCACGTTGAAGAGATGCTCCGACCGCTCCTTGAGTACGACATGGGTGCGAATGGTGCCAGCGGTGCTGCTCAAGATACGCTCGACACACCCACTAAAGAACAAGCGATGGCTGCCCAGCGAAAGCGGCTATACAGTGGTATGGACCATCGCAATGTTTCCCAGCCGCAGCAGGGCACCTTCTTCCAGAACATTTCGCGGACCGCGGCGACGGCCGTCAACGCGATGAGCAAAGCTCGCTTTGATTCTCCCGCTGCGCGGGGTGTGGACGGAAGGCGAGCAAGCCTCGCCCGAAAGCCGTCAAACCAGATGGGCAGCCAGGAATCGCAGATCCCCTTTGGCAGTCAACAGAGCATGTACAGCGTGGCGTCCGATAGCGGCTTTGCCAGCAACCTTCCGAGTAACATGGGGCGATATCCTGCCACCGACACCGCAACTTTCGAGCATGATGATTCCGTGGAACCTCCTCGCAAACGGATCCGGTCGTCTTCCAATCTTGCGCACTCCTTCGGCATGAACTATGACCCATCGTTGTCCATGAACGAGCCCACACCTACGGAACCGAACGACTCCTTCTACCAGGATATGGACATGCCGGCCGCCGTGGCAGATGGTGATAATCGGGGTTCTGAACCTCTTCTACCGGCCACAACCCCGGAGAGGTTCCAAAAGATGAAACTGATCATGACCCTATTCTTGGACAAACGAACCAAGGACTTCTCCACCCATCCGGCTCTCTTGCAACTGACCGGAGAGGATCTTGAGATACCTCTAGATGAGTATCGCAACAATGCTTTACACTGGGCGGCCATGCTGGCGCGCATGCCCCTGGTTCATGCTCTGGTTGAGAAAGGCGTCAGCATATTCCGGCTCAACGGAGCGGGTGAAACGGCTTTGCAAAAGTCGGTCGGTACACGGAACAACCTTGATTACCGGAGTTTCCCCCGACTTTTACAGGTGCTGGCTCCGACGATAGACGTGGTGGATTACAGCGGACGAACCATTCTACATCACATTGCGGTCATGGCAGCCACCGGAGGCGGGGGCCATGTCTCTGCCAAGCATTATCTCGAGGCGCTGCTGGAATTTATCGTACGTCACGGCGGTGCTTCGGCCAGCCAACAGACCCCTAATGGGTCCTTCGAGAACGGGGCGGGTGTGTCGCAAGGCGACGTAATAACTTTGGGCCGGTTCATTTCGGAGATTGTCAACCTGCGGGATGACCAGGGAGATACGGCGCTGAACCTCGCTGGACGGGCGCGCTCTGTGCTTGTACCGCAGCTGTTAGAAGTCGGCGCGGATCCCCATATCCCAAACCATACCGGTCTGCGACCCGCAGACTACGGGGTCGGGGTGGATATGGTTGACTCGCAGGCTCTCCAGGCCGGCGGCAAGAATGACACATTCATTGATCAACTCGCGAAGACCAAGAAGGAAATCCTGGATGGTAAGCACACTCCCACAATATTATAGCTGATACTAACCATCCTAGCAACTATGTCACAAATCAGCTCGATGGTCCAAGAAACGCTGGGCAACATTGACAAAGAGCTTGCCTCCTCACTAAACAAGAAGCAAGAGAAATTTGAGCATTGGCATGCCAAAATCCGTGAATCAGCCAAGGCACGACAGATCGAACAGAAACAGTTTGACGAGCTCAAAGTGAAATCGTCGGACCGCGTGGAACTCGGCAGGCGGTTTAAGAATTTAGAACAGTCGTCTGAAGATCTACTGGCCACCCTGAAAAATACCCATGGCGAATCCTTCGAGGCGTTGAAACACGTGTCCATCGGTGACGCCGACAAAGACTCCGGCATTGACATCGCCGAATTTGAAACTATGTTCCCTGACGACTTTGATCCTGCGTCAGGGTTTTCCGACAAACAGACATCCTATTTACAGTCGCTGTTACCCACCGAGGTCCTTCAACAACGAATCAAGTGCTACCATGACTTCAACGAGGATATACTCAACGAAGTGGATCTTCTCAAGTCCAAGAATGTGGTGTTGGGCCAGAACTATCGGCGGATGGTCATGGCCTGCACCGGCTGGAGCGCCGAGCAGGTGGACGAAGCTGCCGACGGCCTCACGCAATGCGTGCGGGAGCTAAACGAGCATCCTGTTCCCGAAGACGAGGCGATAGAAATTCTGATGAAAGACCGCGGCCAGGATTGGTAGTATACCAGCCAATGTCCGCTACTTATACATACGGCTGCTCTCGGTGTATTGGGTGATAACGACATAGCATTGTTTCCTTCAGGTGTTTTGAATCTAGTACAAGCCATGTTCATACAGCGGGTTGTGGTGTCGGGGTTGTGGTGTTTTCTGGTCTACATATGTTTATGCTTCCATGTCTGTATTGCAGATACCCTAATGGCACATAATGGATTGATATTGCATTCATGAAACCTAGTATAAGCTTGAGGACAACCTGAAAGCGTAGAATTCTAAACATAAGAATGTCTGTTTTGGTATTCCTATACCGGTACACTGAATCCATACACCTGCTGAGCTGTATACCCGCACCCAGGCAACCAACTAAGGCCAGTGACGCTGAGGTATGTTAGGCCTCCCTAATTCTCTTCAAGCGGCACACAATCTCCTTGACTCTGACACTCAGGGCTTTCAAATTTGAAGGATTGAATGTCGAGTTCAAAGACCAGAAATGGGGATCTGACTTCAAGTCCCGAGCGGCTTCACGGAGTAGGTCGATAGTTTTCTATGCACAAGGTCAGCAAGTCCTCTTATACAGTTCACACAGATACAAGCCTATCATAATAAGGCTCTATAGCAGAAACTAAAAGGGAAACACAGCAGAAAACTCTAGAGCGTGTCGAGTGGTCACGGAATGAGCTAATTATGCTCGCATCCCGGAATGTATCCCCAGAGTTCAGATAGTCGAGATCTGGGCGTACAAGGATACAGCAGTGATGAGACAGGTAGTACTATGATAAGAAAAGACAGAGAGTACCCAGATGAAATCAAAAAAGTATACGTACCTGAATAAATGGGTCGGCCTTTGCTCCGTTAAGATCTGTAACAAGCTCTGCTTGTCTGGACAATTTGCCCATATGTAAGAGGGGGACTGCCTCAAGTTCTCTGAATTCTTCATTACATCTTTTTATCGAGTCTTTCATTGCATCAACTTTGGCTGGATTTCTTCGGCATCTTCCAAGAACTAGCATACCGGATGACCGGATAACTAGCAATTGAACACACCTGAGCAGATGGCATTTGGCAAGCAGGCCTCGACAAAGGCCTCGAAAGGCGGGCGTAAGCCAGCGGCGGTGGACAAATGTGCCTCGACCGATGACGCCTGTGAGAGAATCCAGATGAACTGCTCGAGTTGTTGCCCAATTCGATTCACTCGTCAGGTGGGCTGCCAGAACGTGCTCAAGTTTTTTGGGGTTTCGGCCACAATCACCCTATGGCAATTATGGTGGAGGTTCAAACCGTATGCCCCCCCTCTGGCAGGGGTCGTTCCTTGGGCGGCAGGCTGATTTCAACCTCGCTGATCGCTTTCGCCACCGCTTTTTCGAGCTCGTCGGCCCATCTTGCGCGGCCCTCTCCGGCTACCTGGGGGATTACCTTTACGGCATTGTTCCACTCCAGGTAGCGTTCGTCTGGGGCAGTCGATAAGCAGGTCTCGAAAGGGGCTCGAAAGGCAGCCTTAAGCAAACGGTTCTATATGCACTGAAGCTCCCAAATGTTCTTCAATCTACTGGTTCTCGTGAGGGGCAGGATGCCGGAAATCGTTCGACTCGCTATCCCAAAGGGTGGATAGAGCTCCAGTCCGCCGAGTAGCCTCACATCTCGGAATGTATCCCCAGGTAGTACTATGATAAGAAAAGAGGGAGGTAACTGAGATGAAATGAAAGTATACGTACCTGAATAGATGGGTCGGCCAGCCAGGAGAAGGGTGAAATCTACAGACTACCCAAGTACCGAAATAGAGGATAATAGAATAAATCAATCATCAATCAGTCACTCTACTGACAGCCTTCACCACTAGGTCCAATCTCCCGTGCCATTCATTGTCAGAGAGTCTACTTTTTACTAAATGATATCTCGAGGAATGTTTGGAGCACAGCCCGAGGACATTCGCAGTTTTGCCTGCCGAAAGAGTTATTATCGGCCTTCTTCAGCAACATTCCTTGGCAGCTGTCTCCATTCACCAGAACATATAAAACTCCGTATTACGGCCGTGTAAACTTCACAGAAGTAGCAACATCTACACCAATGCTTCCTCAGTCTTTCCCTTTAGCAACTTCGGGTAATGGAATGGTCGAGTGTAGGGGAAAGGTGGTTGATAAAACATTCGTCAAAGAAGGCCAAGATGGTTATATCTCTCTAGCACTGCAACGGCTTGGTTATAGATTAATATATGGAGGATCTTTATGATTCATGTCTTACACACAATGCCCACTGCAGCTTTGATAGACCAAGTACGTACGCAAAGTTGTATGGAATTATACTGCTAACTACTGGAATAGTGCTCAATTTGCACAAACTTCAACCATCCTCCCACCTTACTCCCTTCCAGTTTAGCTCTACCTCTTTAGTTAATTAGATCTACAGAGCCAGATAGTTGATGAAGTAGTGAATGTAGCCATAATTCACTCAGGACCGTCTAGATTCCCCCTAGTTCGTCTTCACATATTCCACCCCCTCTTCTACTTCTCCCTTCCTCTTTCTCTCTCACCCTCTTCCTTCTTCTCCAACCACCTCATCAATCAGGAAGTTCGTGTATATGTTTCCTTTGCCTTTTCGGATTTCGATTGTTCAAGCGCCTGTCTCCGGGCGTAAAGGTCAGCAAGGTTCTCCCTGACACTGTCTTTGTCCACGGTCTAAAACAGGCCTAGAGAAATACATCTATCGAAGCAGGCCTAAGCCAAAGCATAGGCTCTATATCAAGTGTTTAGGCCCTTCTCTTAGGGGCCGTCTTTCTAAGACCGTCTTTTTAGAAAGGTTGTATATAAAAGAGGTGAGTTTTACCCTTGTGATCTTAATCTATATAGATTTGGGCTATATACTAATGAGAGAGGCAGCTGCTTCACGTGCTGCATCGGGTTAAAAGAAGAAAATTAAATGTAAGCTATCTATACCTTCATAGTCCAGTCTATATAGATTCGAGCTCTATACTGATGAAGGAAATAGCTGCGGCACCTGCTCCTGCCCCCTCTGCCCCGGCTGCCCCTGCTCCTTGGGTGACTCCTCCGGAGAACTTCAGTGATGCCCAACTAAATCGACAGCTGGAATTAACCTCCCAGCTAGACCAAGTAAAAGCTGATATACAAGCCTTGCGAGCCAGAAAAAACGAACTCATATCTGAAAATGAACGGATTACAAACGAAATTGCGGAGCATAGGGCAAGTTTGAAAGTTCTGAGCGTTAGAGTCAAGGAGATTGTGTGCCGCTTGAAGATCGGAGAGGCATAATGTTTGTTTGTCTGTTCGTTAACATAAGTCATCCTCGGAATTTTGATCCACCCATTGACGACTGTCAACTCCTTCGACAATCTCGTCATCGATCTGAGTCGCCTATCACTAAGGTTTGTCATCACATGCCATCATTATTCTGGCCGCTCTTTAGGATGGCTTCACTTTTCAGTGACTTTGAGGCCAACAACCGTTGTCGAACCTCTTCACACCCAAACAAATATCATGTCTATGTCAATGTCCTCCTCTGAGTTCGCTATGACCAGTGTCTACCCTCCGATGACCTACAAAGATTTCCAGAGCTTGAAGACTCAAATTCGCTCTAAGGCTGAGTGTTTAGATCGAAAAAAAGACCAGTTCCTCCGTGTTAAACTAGTGAACAAGGCAGAGTTTGAGAAAATTGAGGCACGCCGAGAAGAGATTGGAGGTGCTGTCCGACTGCAGTATTTTCCTGACATTGAGACACTTATTATTAAGATCGTTTCCTGTCCCCATGAAAAAGCACACCGTAACATGGCCAAGTTTTTTGAAATTGAAACACATCTTATGGGGGTCAGGCTGCATGAATTTTCCGCAGTCGGTGCAACATTGTACAAGGGTCCAACCGGCTCCGCGAAGGAATGCGATAGTTCGTGGATTAACAGCTGGCTGCGTCCAGGCGGATTTCCCTGTCTTGTGATTGAAGTCGGGGTCTCCGAGTCGCTCGAACAGCTACATCGTGATGCCGCCTGGTGGGTCGCGAACTCGGCCGGTCAGGTCAACTTGATCATACTCATCAGCGTTGCCGTCCAAACCAAACAAATCCAAATTGAAAAATATGTCCCATTTCTTGCCACAACTCCGGCGACACGTCGAACTGCCGCCCGTTCGACTTGGAAACCAAAGAAAGTCAGCCCTACGGTTAGGATTAGCCAAGCTGCGATGCCCCCTACTATCCAGGGAGCGCCACTCGTCCTGTCGTTTAAGGACGTAATTGGCCGTCCGCCAATCCCTCCCCATGAACGTGATATTTCTTTATCGGCGGCTACTCTGCTGGACTGGGCAATGGAGGTTTTTATGTAGGCCGTGCAGACCGAGGTTCTCTGATCCAACTACCTATAGGCTACAATGAACTACATAGTAGACTGAGGCCTTTAAGTTTCGTGCGATCGAATTTCTTAACGAATACAAATGAACGTGATGGCTTGCTTGGGGTGTTGGGAGTCAAGAAGCATGAGGGCGCAGAGAGTCTGAGAAGGGAAGATGAGAACAACAATGAGCCCCTTCCAGCGCCTGCGCATCAGCCCGGGCCAACTCTTCCTCCGCATCCCGGGTGGCATTGTACAACCATCACTATCCTCCGTACTTGCCTGGCTGAATCCCATCAATCAGGCTAAATGGTCGTGCTTACCCCTCTATCCGTGCTGGGCATTGGCATCTCGTCTGGTGACCTTACCCCGCCTCTTCTGCCTCATGGATGAGTCCAAAAATATCTCTAGGGGATGCGTTTTGCCGTGGGCTCGGTGCATAAGAACCCGACCTCCCCTGCGCGTTCGATTCAATTATTATTCGATGTCGTGTAATCCAAAAGTAGGGAGGAGTCACCACCATGAGCACTGGCATCCTGAAAGTTAGCGGCAACACAGTTGTTGACAACGATGGCACCGCAATCTTGCTCCGAGGTGCGGCCATTGGGGGCTGGACTAAGTATGTTTTACCATTCCAGCTTACCCTGCATTCACCGATCTCTATCTATAGAGCTAAAACCAGACTAACCTGGCGTCTCTCAGCATGGAGAACTTATCACCGGCTACCCCGGCCACGAGTCACAGCATCGAGCTGCCATGCGCCGAGTCCTCGCGAGCAAAAGCACGGTTCTTCTTCGACAAGTTGCTCGAGTATTTCTTTACCGAAGCAGACGCCAAGTTCTACGCTGATTTGGGACTCAATTGCCTGCGGATTCCCTTCAACTATCGGCACCTCGAAGATGATATGAATCCGCGCGTGTTGAAGGAATCAGGGTTTAAGCATTTGGACCGGGCCGTTGATTTGGTGTGTGAATTATCATGACTGACCCTCGCTCCTGTCCTACGGTATGCTGATGTATTAAAAGTGTGCAAAACATGGCATCTACACCATCCTCGACATGCACACTGCCCCTGGCGGCCAGAACGGCGACTGGCATTCCGATAACCCGACCAGCTACGCGGCATTCTGGGATTACAAAGACCATCAGGACCGGACTGTTTGGTTATGGGAGCAGATCGCAAATCGATACAAGGACAATCCATGGGTGGCTGGATATAATCCTCTCAATGAGCCCTGTGATCCACAGCACGTGCGGCTGCCGGCATTCTATGAGCGCATTGAGAAGGCCATCCGAGCGATTGATCCGGATCATATTCTCTGGTTGGACGGGAACACCTTCGCGATGGAATGGAAGGGTTTCGACAAGGTTTTACCGAATTGCGTGTATTCAATGCATGATTATTCGGTATAATACTTTCCCCCAAAGATCCCCAGGGCTAGGAGGTGACTAACAATGATCATAACAGTCAATGGGCTTCCCAGCAGGAGAACGCTACAAAGGCACCCCTGAGCAGAAAGAACAAGTAGAGCGCCAATACCTCCGCAAGGCCGAATTCATGAATAAGAACGGCACGGCAATCTGGAACGGCGAATTTGGGCCAGTCTACGCCTCTCCATCCGAGATCGATGCCGAAACGATCAACCAGGAGCGATACAACCTGCTGGGCGAGCAGCTGCGCATCTATGACAAATACAACATCCACTGGTCGATCTGGCTGTATAAGGATATCGGACTGCAGGGGATGATCCACACCAGCCCGGACAGTAAATGGAACAAGACGATCCAGCCGTTCCTGGAGAAGAAAAATCGACTTTGGCTGGACGCTTGGGGTCGGAGGCCCTCGTCGGAGCCCGAAGCGGCGTTGAAGCCGCTGGTCCAGTGGGTTGATCAGGTCAGTCCGAAGGCGAAGGAGACATACCCAACTCCGTGGAACAGCGAGAGACATATGCTGCGGGCGGTGTTTCAGACGTTTTTGGCGGCCTCCTTTGTGGATGACTTCGCGTCCCTGTTCGAAGGCATGGATGAATCGGAGCTCGAGGCGTTGGCACATAGCTTCCATTTCGACGAGTGCGTGCAGAGGGAGGGGTTGAATGAGGTCTTGAGAGAACATGCGAGAAGATAGTGTTTACCGCTTAAAATTGTACTTGGATAGAAGCTATTCATCAAAGCACTTGTCAATCAATAAATCAATCAATCAAAGTTCTATTAACCTGATAAAGCCTAGCTATTGTAAAACGGGCTATGCAAGTGCTTCGCCGAATGAAGCAGAACCTTGTACCCAGGCGCCTGATATGCATAAAAATCCACAAATACAGTAGGCAATCAAAAAGCAACACAAATAACTGCAGCTGCCACACGCCTACTGCGTGCCTACTGCCTCACCGTCCCACACAGCGCTGTATACTCCTTCCGCTCCATTCTATGTGGGTGTTCTTATCGGTGTATTAGGAGTCGCCTTGATATTGTCCCTGACGGTGTTCAACCCTTCATTAGCGGTGTTGATTGTATTGATGAGGGTGTCTCTTTATTCCTTTAAGGAACGAAGCTCTGCCTTCGCGCCATCGAGATCGGTTACCAGCTGATCCAGACTGTCGTCTCTGCCTCCAAAGACGATAACAACCAGCGTCTTCGGCTTGGGTCTGCTAGCTCGATTTGCCTGCTTAACTGGCCATCTGTCAAATCTGGGATAGGGGCCGGAGCCGGGGCCGTGGCAAGGGGGGGCGGGATCAGGAGCCGCAGCTATTTCCCTCATCAGTATAGAGCTCAAATCTATATAGACTGGACTATGAAGGTATAGGTAGCTTACATTTGCTCTTCTTCTTCTTCTTTTTGCTCTGTGTTCCGCAATTTCATTTTCAATCCTTTCATTTTCAGAAATAAGTTCATTTTTTCTGGCTCGCAAGGCTTTCATATCCGCTTTGACTTGGTCCAGCTGCTGCGAGGTTAATTCAAGCTGTCGATCTAGCTGCGCATTACTAAAATTCTCCGCAGGAGTCGCCCAGACAGCGGTAGCGGGCGCAGCAGAAACAGCGGGCGCGGCGAGGACGGTAACTGCCTCTCTCATGGAATAAGTCCCTGGTCAACTCGCGAAGTCGGAATGAGCTGGCGATTACTGTCACCATCAAGTTCCCTGCCAAGTGAATCTTCACTTGGGGTTGCAGGAGTTTCCTGCGAACGCCGGGCACGTCCGAAGAACTCCCGAATGTCTCTCGACTTGACCGAGGAGCGCATGATGCAAGGGGATAAAGAAGAAGAAAGGATGCTACTGCTGCTGCTGTTGCTACTGCTACTGCGGCTGCGACGACAGTGAGTGCTGGGGCTGGGGGCTGCTGCTGCTAATTCGCTGCTGCTGCTGGTGGTGGTCGTGTCAATGTCGAAAAGGTGCTCGGCCTTTCCCCCGGGGGGAGGGGATGCGGGGACGCAGTGCAAACCGCACAAACGACGTGACGCGACGCGACCGTGTTCTACAGTTCAGCAGCTTTTCAAATACATGTTACGGTATCTATCAATTGACGGTTTCTATTGATGCGTTCAACACCTGCGAATTGAGTCCATACCCTACAGATATCAATTGGGTGAACCACAGCGACTTTTCGATATCCGAATTGAAGCGAGCGAATCCATGCGCCATATACATGGCTCGGAGTACAAGAGCCCGGAAGAGGGTTAGAGACCAAGCATCTAGGGACCAGCTACAATGCCATTGAACTGCATGGTGGGAGTACCTGGGTAGGTAGGTATGGGCGTTGGGATGGACGGCAACGGTATTGCGGAAAGCTGAGACTGACGCCGCGTCGATGCGTGATTGTAACTTACTGCAAGTGAAAAATACGTCATCCAGAGCAAGAGCAGGGCAGAGTCAGGTCCGGTGTCTAAGAAGAGTTCGGGTACCTGGTACCTAGGTACCTGCCTACTTAGGTAGGTAGGTATTGCAGGCGTCCAGAAAGGGAAAGTGAAAGGAAGCCAGGTCGATACGGTAAGTTTCAACGGTTTTGTTGAAATAATCGTTTTGAAAAGACTGGACTTTGGGTGCCTTGCAAGGCACTGTGTTTGACGCATTTGCATTGAGCACGACGCTGGCGATGCTGCGTTGGTAGGCCCCAGCAAGGTACGCAAGCCGCAGTGTCGACCCATCAAATATCTACGAAGTCGGCATAGCAGAAATCATTTTCTGCTACTTTGTGCAAGTGGATCAGATTCGCTAAGTTAGCCTACTTCTCACTGTTGTACTTGCTAACAATCCCTTCCATACGATAACCATGGAACAAATCGAGCCGAATGCACTGTCTCTGCCGTGTTGCCCGCAACCTCTTTCTACATCGAGAACCAAACCGGCCAGCCGACTAACAGTCAGTTTGTGTACTTCAGAGCTTAGCTGAGCGATTCTCCGAAAGCGAGAGCTAGTTTGGAGAACACAACTATACACAGCACAAGGGGCACCGTGATGTGTATCGGACAGCAGATGTCAGATGAAAACGAAGGACCCTACGTCCTGTCGTAGACGTGTCTAACGGCATCGAACGCTTCATTGTGAGCGTTGGTCACTTCCTTGGAGTTCATTATGCATATGAAAAGAAGGGTCGAATCAACTTGCCTGCCGACAACTCTACTACGGTCAGGAAACGGACAATAATTGCCAGACACCACAAGACAATGGCAGTTGAGTATGATCCCACGTCGCGCTATAAGTCGCAATAATCAGTCTTCAATTATAGGTGGAGTATTGGACCAGCCTGATACGTCGAAGGTGATAAGTTGTTTCCTGCCTTGCGCCAGGGGGCATAGTGGACAGAGTCGGGATAGTAAAGTTCTAACTCTCAGCCGAAAGCTTGATCCTTCCCCTTCAATGCGCATCTTCGGATTTCAAGGGGCTACGTAGTTTCCAATTAGCACTTCACTAGGCAAAGCGGAGTTGCATTTGCAAGGTCTCATCAAGAGGCCAGGTAATATCATCAAGTGTACCACAGCCGTACTGGCTGGAGGCAGGCCTATTTTGTTCTCAGCCTACGGTCCATGAACGCAGTAATATCGTTAACAATGAGAAGAATGGAAGTAATATATAGGCTTCTTACATATAATACCAAATTATGGTGTCCAAATAAGAAAAAATAATATACTGTATCCCCGCTTGGAATGTTTTTACTGGATGTAGTGGAGCCCTAGGCTCCAAGTCGCGGATGCGGATCACGTGATAGTATACAGACATCCAAGCAGCTCTTTTACTTCGGCATGTTCAGTGAACACATACTTGAATGAAACCAGAGTAAATTCGTACGTTCATAACTTCTATAAGCAACATTACATGACTTCCAAGTCAAGCAAACATTTCAAATCACTTTTCCACAAAAAGTCAAAACCTAAAAGTCATCCTCATCAGAGAACACATCCTCTCCACGCTTGCGGCGAGCGGCTCTCTCCTTCTTCTTCTTTCTCAACTCAGAGCCTGTGAGCTTCTTCTTCTGCTGAATAACAGTCTTGTTGCCGTATGCATCAGTGACCTCCGTGTCTTCTTCCTTCTTATCCAGACGAGGACCAGAGCCTTGTCCCTGAACCCAGTTGTGGCCGGAGGGGGTCATCTTTCCGTCGACGACAGCCCAGACTTCCTCGGTGAGGTTCTCAGTGAACTCGCGGGAGTGAGTAATGATAACAACACCACCCTCGAAAGACTTCAGAGCCTTGGACAGAGCACCAAGGGAGTCACGGTCCAGGTAGTTGGTGGGTTCGTCAAGGACGATCACGTGAGGACGCTGCCACGAGCAGGCGGCGAGCACGACCTTGACACGCTGACCACCGGAGAGACCGCGCATACGCGAGTGAGAGACCAGCTCGGCATCCAGACCGAACTGCTCGCAGTGGGCCTCAATCTCCTTGCGGACCAGAGGACGGAACTGACCGCTGGCAAGAGCCTCCTTCTGATCGACCTCGGCAACCATCTTGGCGTGAGACTGGATAATCTCGGTACGGGGAATCCAGGCGTTGTCGCTGGTCATCATGGGAGTCCACTTCTCGCTCTTCATGCCGATGTTGTCACCGAGCAAGAACGAACACTCGTACTCGTAGGTGTTCTTGAACTTACGACGGGAGTGGATACCGATGACACGACGGGAAGTACCTTCGATCTTGTAGATCTTGTCCATGGCCTTCTCATCCTCGTCGGTGACGATCTTGTTGGCACGGTCCATGGTCTCACGGTCCTCACCGGTCTGGAAACGCCACTGGATGTATTCGGAGGGGGTGCTGTCGAGGTGGTTATCGATGTGAGCGAAAGCGTGCTGCTTGATGTAGGCGATACGGATGTTCTCGTGCTGGTAGACGTCACCAGTGGTGGGGATCAATTCACCGGTCAGGACGTTGACCAGGGTGGATTTACCAGCACCGTTGGGACCGATGACAGCAATACGGGAGCCCAGCGAGATCTGGAAGCTGATGTCCGTAAGCTGAGGGCGGGGGGTGTTGGGGTACTGGAAGGACATGTTCGAGACACGAACGATGGCCTTAGCCTTGGTCTTGACACCCTCCAGGAAACCGGGCTCGGGGAACTTGAACTCCATGTCGGAGGCGCCGAGCTCGTAGTAGGAGCGAGCGGAAGGAACGCGCTTGACGAACTCGCTCAGGGAACCACGGTAACGCTTAAGCTTGAAGCGCTCGTAGTGGACGACGTGCTGGATGACGTTGTCCAAGAACTTGCTGTCGTGGGACACCATGATGGAAGTGCAAGGGGAGGTGCAGAGGTAGTTCTCCAACCAGGCGACGTTCTTGACATCCAAATGGTTGGTGGGCTCGTCCAGAAGCAGAATATCGGGCTCCTCGAACACGGCACGAGCAAGAGCCAGCTTCATCTTCCAACCACCAGACAGAGAGGTGATGGGGCCCTCGAACTGCTCACGGAGGAAACCGAACTCCTCGAGCTTGGCCTCGACGTCAGCCTGGACGGGGTCCAGACCGACCTCCTTAAGCTTCTTGATGGTCCAGCCAATGACAGTCTGTTCAGTGTCGGCAGCATCCAAGTCGTGCTCGACGTAGACGGTCTTGACCTCGTCCTTCTTGGGGAAACCCTCGAGCTGCTCGTTGTTGATGGCACGCATGAGGGTGGTCTTTCCGGTACCGTTGGGACCGAGCAGACCGTAACGCTGACCACGCTTCAGACGGAGGTGGGTCTGGTTAAGCAAGATCTTGGCACCGTAGGCCAGAGAGAAGGTGCAGTTGCAGAGATCCTCACCCTCTTCCTCATCGGAGGGGACGTCGTTCTCGGCCTGGGCGTCGGGGCAGGCCTTCTTGCGGAGCTCCTCGGCGACGGCCTTGGCGTCGTCATCACCAACGATGGCAGCGATGTAAGGAAGAGCGTTCTGAGTCCAGCTGGTGACCTCGTTCTCCTTCTCGTCGACGAGCTGACCACCGATGGCACCGACGTAGTTGATGACAGCGTCGGCACCGGCGATCTTGCCCTTGTGCTTGGCCTCAAGGATTTCCTTCAGGATACCGGCAACGGTGGCGATGTCACCAGCAGTGGAGATCTCGGGGATCTTGCCGTCCTTGACGTCTCCAACACGGCAGAGAGTGTCCAGGGCCTGCTGGGTCTTGCCACGAGCCTCGGGGTCGGCGAGGGTCTCGTTGTTCTTCTCGAGACGGGGCATCAACTTGGGCAGGAAAGGAGCAACGATCTGAGGATCCTCCACAAGCTTACACATGTTGTCCACGATGACAGCGGACTTACGCTTGATGGCGGTCTCACGCTCAACCAGACCACGGTCCAGCAGGGGCACCATGATAGCCAGGGTAGGGCCCGTGACGTCGGAAACGAAAGTGGTGGCACCGAGCAAGTGAACAGTCTCGGGGACATTCTCGGGCTTGCTGATACAGCGGATCAGCTCAGGAATGAACCGATCGATATCCTTGTTGACAATCAAGCCGCAGACCTTCTCCATGGTGGAGTAGGCGGCCTTCTTGATCTCGGACTTGGTGTCCCACATGGCCTCAGAAACAACGGGGATGAGTTCGGGGACACGGAAGGAGAGCTGAGCGGGAGCCGACTCGACAAGCGAGTTGATGCACTCCAGAGCGCACATCTTTTCTTGCCACTTCTGGGCGTTGGAGAGAGACTCGAGGATAGGGGGGAGGACAGCCTTGACGGCGTTGCCGTTGATGCCCTTCACGATGGCGTTGGCGGCAGCCTTGGCAGCGTTCTGGACGGGCATAACCTTGTCACCAACAGCGGCAAGGACGGGGCCGAGCAGGGTAACCAGGTGAGGCTCAACACCGGAGGCGATGGTCGAGTGGGAGGCAATGGCCCGGATGGCATCGAGAGCACGCTCACGAGCGGTGGCATCCTTCTTGTTGGCGAGCTGCTTCTTGAAAGTCTCGACGGCCCTGTAAGTAAGAATTTTCATTAGCCATCTCTTCTGCAGAAGAAAAATCCCTATCTTTCCACAATCGTGGACTGGTTTTCACATACTTCAAGGGCAGAGTCTGCTCGGGAATGGGACCGCTCATAAGGTGAGCAAGGTCGTTCGAGGCAGCGTTGATCTCATCCTGGGTGGAAGAGACGTTGAGGTTCTTGATCAAGTCCTCGAGGACAGCGACGGACTGAGCCGTCTCCTTGCCGGAGACAGCAGGAACGGAGGAAACATCGACAGCAGGCATTTTGAACGGAAAAGGGTGAAAGGAGATAGAAAAGAGAAGATGAAAACAAGAACGAGAAAAAACCGTTCTATAGGGGTATCTCGATAAGAGGTGGCGGCCCACGAAAAAACTGCGTCTGGCAAGATAACGCAGAAAAACGCTCTAAGGTGGCCCAAGGAAAATCTAGTTTTGTCTAGACAGAAGACAAAAAAGAAAAAGAAAAGTAAAGAGAGGACCAGACCTCTATGAAAAAAGAGATGAGGATGGGATGGGAGAGGGAAGAAAGGAGGAGGGGAGGGGGGGACGAGGACGGGGAAAGATATTTATCAGTTTGTGGCCTCTCTTTTTTTTTTTTTGCCGCCCAACCAGTGCAGCGTCGATTAGAAAAAATTTTCTTTTTCTTTTTCTTTTTTTTTTCCACTTCCCTGTCCCGCACTAGCACCGGATGCGGACTAGTCGCGATGGCTGTCGAAGCAACCAACCCGATAGGGCCCGTGGCTGCTGGGATCAATCAGGGGCCCCTCATTGGTCCGTGGCCGCTAAGAGAGGGGCGTCGCGAAAAGTTTGTCTGTTTTGCCTGTTTTGGCTGCCTGATTCAGGACGGCCAATCCGACCTGCATGGAAGATGCCTGAATTTCGGCTACTTTGGCTGGATATACCTCTCTATACCTACCTGGTCTACGGGGAACTCCTCTGCTTTCGTTGGAGATGGAAACCCCTATTATTAGTCTGATTTATTTTTCTTTCTCTGCAATACACTCGCTCAAACAGCGCATTCCTTCCTAGTGGCAGAGGCTATCCCCTACCGCCAATCAGACACGGCTGCTTATTGTAAGAAAAGACAAAGGCAGACAGCACCTATCTCTAGTCAGTGCGAACAGCGCCCCTTTTTCAAAACAAGGCTGAGGGCGTCCGTCCACCATCCCTAACACACTGTGCCTGGATTCTCGGCGGTTACAGAATTACAACCTCTCAAGCTCTAGCACCAAATTGGGTCGAAAATGGCCACCCCCGGATTAATTTGCAGCGGCGGATGTTGCGCACCCCCTTGATAATCCTTCTCTCTGATGGGCTAGAGTTCTCTAGGCCCTGACAGGCTGTGAATCCGGGGATGCAACGATATTGGATCGTCCACCGCGGTTAGTCCCCGTCCTCCCCGTGGAAAAGAAGTGTTGGGCCTGCAGATACTGGCTGCTATTTCTGTCGCCACCCTCCTTCAGGTCGCTCGGGCTTGGTGGCGCAGCCGCAATCCGAACTCCTTGAAATAATAATAATAAATAAACACGATAAAAATAAAATTTAAGAATAGATGAATTAAAGAGTCGTAATACTTACCTAGGTCAAAGAAAAATTTTTAGAGTTAAGAGCAGCCATGGATTTCGTAAGGCCGTCTTCCGTTCTTGCCCGGTCCCCTTGAACTAGACAAACAGGCGGAAGATCTGGAATATCAACAGTTTAGGGAGTACTGAATGAACTGTTCGCTACGTTGGCATGCACCGCATACAGATATCTCCACGTCGCCATAAGCGTCTGGGGAAGAACACTGGGGCAGGACAGACTGCATAACGCTGATGGTTGTTGTTGTTGTTGTCAATGCTGTCTGGTTCAGAGAGTCAGAATGCTTTGTTTGAATTCTGGCCCCTGGGGATGAAGGCATGGTGTACTCGGATTGAATTGGGGTCCGAACAATAATAATAATAATAATAATAGACAGGTTCTTTAAGGCAATAGAATTTGGACAGGGATACGTCCAGGGTGAATGGCAACTCCAACGGCTGAAACGCAGGGCTTACCTGAGGATGCGACGCGTATCACCGCCAGTTCTCTCACCGCCGAATGCATTAGATTTTCCACTGCATCAGTAGCCTACAGAGTTACAGAGTCTATCGATGATTGTGATACATGTGATTCTGACAGAGCTACGGGAGAAACTCCTGAAAGTATGGGGAAAGAGAGAACAGAATAGGTACTGAGAATAGTAGCCCTTATCATGGTTCTCCCCCCTTATCGATTGTGACTATCGAAATTTGAGCTTTGATCCCTCAGCAAATCTCCGGACACTTCGAGACGCACCCTTTTTTCCCCGCGAAAATCCCGGAGGCAGTGGCAATGCTGAAGGGAGATGTGGAAATAATGCAAACACATGCAAAGTAAGAAAATTAAAAAATTAATTTTGAAAAAAGGAGTGAAGAATTTTCATCGCCCGTACTTTAAGCGATACCTTCCATTCACTGCCCTTGCTCTAGTCATCAATCAGACTTTTCAATCTACCCGCCCTTGCGGCGACATACATTGGTAGTAGGACTGTAACTTGGCATGGAGTTCAGCCCCAGTAGGTCTAGGCAGCACTCAATTAACACCTCATATATTTATTATTCCAATGCCCCTAAGTAGCTCATTTTTGCTCCTCTGTAATGTACACTACTTCCTCCCACTGCCCAGCACCGCCGTCTGACTCATCTCATCATCTACACGGATATCTCGAATCATGACGCCGTCATGTGTTTGCGACTGCTTCAACGATTCGCCACTCCCGCCCGGGAATTTATCCGCGAATCCAATGAGAATCCTGATTATTAACACGCCTCACAATCAGATTCTATGAAAATGATGGATGGATGTTCTCTGTACATCTTGCCACTGCTGTCATTTGCGTCGTTGTGTCTTCACCTGATTTTGTCCCCCAATAAGGTTCTACGAGTCAAGTCAGAACGTAATGGTCCCGTCATCTCGCCATATGCGTCCAGTCGATTAGCCTGGCTATCGATATCCATGTGAAGTTTCCTGGAGCTCTCGATGTGGCGATGTTCTACTCAGACTTCACAATACCTTTCCATGATGTCATACTTGAGGTTCAGAGAAGTGACATTGCATTCCATAATTGTCATTGGATATCAATGAGCGATGTGGACTAAACAACAGGAACAAGGAGCGAGGAAAGCCTAGCATCAATTTGCCGAACCCTGTTGTCCTTCAGAACAATACCGAAAACAAGCAAGTACTGCATCAATTGTGAACGCAAGAACAAATCGAATGAAAACGGTCGTTGATGTTGATCCCAAAGCGATGTAAGACCGGTCGCTCAGTCACTGGAGCTCGAACTCGACGAGCTGGATGAACTCGAACTTGAGCTGGAACTCTTGTTGCGTTTGTGTTCATTCTTGTATTTCTTATGTTTCTTGTGCTTCTTGTGCCTGTTCGGGACGCCAAATATCAGATCAGATGTCAGATTGCTAAAGAAGAACAACAGCAATGAGGGGCCCCAATCTTACAGCTTGCTGGCTAATCCCATCCCAGCGGCGCCAGCCAATGCACCTCCTGCCGTGCCCAACAGCCCGCCTCCAATTTTATGGCCAACGAAGCCACCGCCGGCAGCACCGAGAAGCGAAGAGCCGAGTCCTTTCTCGCCTTCCTGTTTTCCCGGAGCCGGACCCTGTCCTGGCTGGTGTGGAGGGCCTCCTGGTTGGCCTCCTGGTTGTGCGCCATAGAAGGAAGCGCTTTCGCCCTGGTAGGGCTGCTGCTGCTGCTGCTGCGGATAAGGGGAGCCTTGATCGCGCCTATAGTTCATGCTCTGGTCGTAACCGGGTTGCTGGCCTGGATATCCTTGCTGGGGTCCACCATAAGGCGCATAGCCTTGCTGGTTGTACGGGGGAGGAGAACCGGAGTACGACGCAGGTGGGTGACCCTCATAGGGTGGGTGAGTCTCGTAGGGAGCCTAACCAGGGAACGCATAAAGCTGTTAGCTGAGGATGTCGCCAAGAGGCCTCAGAGGACGAGATAACCATCGAGCGGACTTACGGGAGGTGCATAGTACGGCTGTTGTTGCTGACCGTACTGACCCTGTGGAGGGAAATTGCCCTGCTGTCCCTGATAATAGCCACTGTACTGGTTGTTGCCAGCCTGGGAGGGGTCGTACGGGGGGTATGGAATGCGGTTGTACGGGTCGGACATGATGAGTAAGTGATGCAAAAGGGCGCGAATGAGTGACCTGATCTGTGTTGGGTATATGAACTGTTAAGCGGTTTGCATTTAGATCATAGGGAGCCAAGAGAATGAGAAGATGGGCTTTGACGCTGTTACCAGACTGAATGCTGACAGACGGGGAAGGAGGGAAGGTCAGCGGGGCGCATCGTCGGGCTCGAGCGTGGCTCAGCTCGTCGCTTTGGGGCCGCCTGGAAATGACGGCTCACTAGTGTCGATACGAGGCATTGTCAATATATGGTTTCATGTGCCGGGTAGCCAATAGGTAATTTTTTCATAATATGTATATTGAGCATCACATGTCTATAGTACACAATCGTTGAATCCAAGTATTATATCCCATCATCCCAGCAAGTTCTAGAATTAGACTAATTATGCTTGTTTTCTCACCATTCGATCTCGTCGCTGCTTGATTGCGGTCTCAGTGATCGATCGATATCGGGCACAACATTGTACGAAGTCATTGATGTTCTCATCGGGCCTGACCATGGAAATTTCTGAGAAGAAGTCTTCCACTGCAAGCATCAACTTGAGGTCCGCGTTTCCAACGACTTCCGGGCCTTGTACGATGATCATGGACAAAATCATAAGGGCGAACATTGTACAATGAGAGATGGAACTATTATCGTTTGTCAGCCGTGTGTTCTGCTGGACTATGAAACGTCGAATCACAAGATTCCCCGACATGAACTCACCCCGCGAATAATGTATGGTCTCGTGGAATATGCTGGACCAGTTTCAAAGATTTCCGTGCTGCTTGCATACACAGCTGAGTTGAAACCAAGGTTCGCGAATTGGGCGAGCGAAGGAACGGAAGCCGACCAGAACGTGGGTCGAGATCCATTGACCAGGTTGCTCGACTAATCGCCCTCCTGTGGATGGCTAATATGCAGCTGTAATAGTTGAAATGCATGTATAATACGGACAAATGCGGATCCCTTCTGATGATATCATCAGCTTGAGCGACGTCTGGTCGATAATCTTGGGGGATGCTGTTCTTCCAGTCTTGGAGAAGCGTGTCGAGCTGACCAACACTTTCAATGATCTCTGCGTCGCTTTTGTCTTCGGCGCCGGCGGAATAAAGTTCACGGTACACATGATTTTTCAGGGTGATGAATTTACAATATGAGCCAAACATGTCAAAGTTATAGGAGGGGAGAACATAATCGGAGGAATTGGGATCCAGGCTATCAGTGCTGTCATCGTAGAGTGTACTTAGGTATGCGGCTGGGATGGGTTGCGTAGGTGGCTTTGCTGAACGGAGAGAAATACTTGAATAGTTAGTGGTCAAGAGTCCAGGCACCTTGCAGAGCTAGATCTTCAACAACGACAAAAGCACATACTCTATATCAAGGCCGTGAGTTATCCCGAGAATCCTGCGATATACTGGCGACCGTTCAGATTCGGCAGGGTTCAATCCGTGCAATATGCGAAGGGCAAGTGAGACGAATGTCTGCGACGGAGCAGCGCTAAATGAACCAATGAGGAACGCAGTCTAGTTTCTGGGTGAGTATATGGCCGGACAGGCTGGATTGGTTAAACACTTACCATTGCTAAAAGCGCCTGTGCCGATGGAAGTTGAGGCCGCTCAAGGAAAAAGCTGCTTAGCGAGAGCGTGGAATTTTTCCAATAGAACCATGCTTTTGAGTGAAGCCCTGGTAGGAAGGCACATGAAAGCGCTATCGTGGCGTTTACACATGCCCACCAGGAAGGAGATGACTGGGGGCAAGGGGGGTATTCTTGCTCGACACGGGACATAAATTCATTCTCGTCAAACAAGGGACAGAATGGATTGACTTCCCTAAAAAACGTATCAAAGAGTTGCATGGCATGGCATTTTGAAGGTAATGCTATGAATGGCTCGGTTAGGCAGCCATCTGTCAAGGGGTCGTCGTCAATGAACTTATTTTGAGGATGTAGTGGTGAGTCGAAGTCCTCTAGATCGACAGCCCCATTCCCAGCCTTCTCGTACAGCCATTGCAATCCCTCTGGAGAAAAGATTGACAAAGATGGGGAGCCTAGTTCGACTGATTCGAATTCACCGGAAGAAAAGGTCCTATGGTTCTCAGGCTGGTCAACAAGAGGCCGTGGGAGCATAAAGCACGGTGAGAAGGGGTGGTCCTCATTAGACACCATGGATGTGGCATTGAGAAGGGCTGAAAATGGATCATATGATATGGGACCATAGCCCGCGCCGTTTAAGAATAGAGAGTCATATATATCGGGGTATATCGAAGCCGATTGGAACGGGTTTGAATCCAAGGGCCTTATGAAAGACCCAATTGATTGTTCCAAGGCGGCAGAATAATCGAAAACTTCATGTTTAGAAGACAGTTGGGTCCCGGCGTTGGCAAGCACACACTCGCTGCGGCGTCTCTCACAAGCTCGGCACTTGGGCGCTTTGCTTGACATTTCACATTTTACTTTGCGGCGACGACACGATATGCATGCCTACATATTTCTTCACTCAGTATTTGCAATCTTACTCCGTAGGGAGGAGTCTAGACGGACCTTGCCTGCACGCATGCGCTGATATCCATAGCTAGATGCCATGACGGAGAAGTCTCAAATCTAGAAAGCCCAGGAGAAGACCTGAGCATCGGTATATGGTATTTCTTCCATGCAGAGGGCGAGGAAGAACGAAAGAAATGGTATATGCCGGGCGGGCCGAGGAGTTGAACAGGTTCGGAGGCGCAGTGGAGCGGATCAGCCACCCACATCGCGACCCGAGGTGGACCGGGAAAGTTTCAACGCTGGCAATCCGCGCTCCGAGTGTATTGTTTACCGCCGCAGACCCCGTGAATACGCTGTCATTACGCTCGCCTCTCTATCCGGGGCCGAAGCTCCACTCCGGCTAACTACACCTATTCAACCATGTTCGAGCCTAATGAGCTGCTTCTCACTATAAGCCCCACGATGGAGCTGGCGATTCCAATACGCTCGGACAGGCGGCCTCCGAGATATTCCTTACGACGGACTCGCAAGTGTTCCCAATAATGGCGAACCAAGCCCCTGGAAGCACAAAACGATGATGATCGTCGTGCAAGCTAATTGGATCGACTGTGCACCCTGGACCCTCTTCTGTGATGACTCCTGTATTTTTCTGCTCTATTCTAGAACCCCTATCATGCTGCAATCGAGGAATTCTCCAATTAGAGGCACTCTTGGGCTCCAGTCCCGTTCTTAAAGTCTTAGACAGCGATGATTAGTGATTATTGAATATGGCCAACGGAACGGAGGGCCCGGATCGGATCGGTATCGATGCTGCAGCTTGCTGATATTACAAACAGCATCCATTACGGAACATGTCGGTGGGGGGGCTCGGTGGACAGCCTGATAGATATAAGGAGGCGTATGCCCCCAAAGTGGTTGCTCTGTTTCTTCTCAGAGAAACTGATACACTCGTTCTCGACCAACGAGACACCGGTCTTTTCTTCCTTTTTCTTCTTCCATCCCAGAGAGGTTCATGTTGAAAGCAACTTCTTCTGACTGCTTGTACGATGTCAGCTCCCGACGGTATGCCGTCTCCGGGTGACTCCCGAGATGGGGATGTCACAGGCGATCACGAGATCAACACTAAGTATGAAACGGACACGGCGTCGACTCGAACCAAGTTGGATGGGAGAGACGATGGTGATCACATGAAAGATATGGAAGAGGAAGTTGAGCAGATGGTACGCCATCTCACTCGGCAATCGACGCGTTTCTCTACGACGGGTGCGAATAACCCCTTCTTTGAGGAAAACAAGGAATCAACATGGCACCCAGATAGTCCGTTCTTTAAAACCAAAGATTGGATCAGATCCCTTTTGGCCGCACAGTCGCGCGATCCGGAACGATTTCGTCAGCGTAGCGCTGGAGTGGCGTTCAAGAACCTTCATGTTCATGGTTTTGGCAGTCCAACGGATTATCAGAAGGATGTGTTTAACTCAATCCTGGGAATTGGGGGTCTTGTGCGTCGGGTGGCTGGCAATGGCCTCCAAAAGGTTCAAATATTGAATGACTTCAACGGAATGGTCAGGAGCGGTGAGATGCTCCTTGTTTTAGGTCGTCCAGGAAGGCAAGTTTATGCGAAGAGAAGACAACACTTCCCAAAATTATATTTAACTGTACAGCTAAGCTAACCTTTGACTGATAGCGGCTGCTCGACACTTCTCAAGACGATTGCCGGTGAAATGAACGGAATCTACGTCCATGAAGACAGCCATATGAATTATCAAGGTACATTTTGTCCCTCTCCTAATCTTTTGCTTTGGGCAAAAACCTAATGAGGAATGCGTAGGTATATCCGCCAAAGACATGCAGAAACGGTTCCGCGGAGAGGCTATCTTCAGCGCTGAAAACGATGTCCACTTCCCACAACTCACGGTTGGTGACACTTTGACATTCGCTGCTCAGGCTCGAGCACCACGCACGCGATTTCCTGGATTAAGTCGCAAAGAATACGCATGCCATGTCCGCGATGTGGTGATGACAATGTTGGGATTGCGGCACACTTTTAATACACGAGTAGGCAACGACTTTGTCCGAGGTGTTAGTGGTGGCGAGCGCAAACGAGTCAGTATTGCGGAGGCCATTCTCAGTGGTGCACCTCTACAGTGCTGGGACAACAGCACCCGGGGGTTGGATAGTGCCAATGCCTTGGAGTTTTGCAAGAATTTGCAATTATTCAGCAAATATGCTGGTACAACTGCATGTGTCGCAATCTATCAAGCGTCTCAGAACGCATACGACGTAAGTCGAATTGGTACTCCGGTTGAAGCGATACAGTACTAATCTCTTATGATAGATCTTTGATAAAGTTGTTGTACTGTACGAAGGCCATCAGATCTATTTTGGCCCAACCAACGAGGCGCGCCAGTTCTTTACTGATATGGGCTTTGACTGTCCGCAACGCCAGACCACTGCCGACTTTCTTACTTCACTGACGAGTCCAAGCGAGAGACGAGTGAAACCTGGATATGAAGACAAAGTACCCCGAACTCCGACAGAGTTTGCCGCGAGGTGGCGCAGCAGCCCTGATTTTGGCAGGCTTATGCAGGAGATTGATACCTTCGATCAGGAATACCCTATCGGAGGGAATTCTTTTACCGAGTTTGGGGAGGCGCGTCGATTGATGCAGTCAAAGCAACAGTATGGTTCCTTGCAACAAACCTACAATTTACCAATTTACTGATCAAGAAACAGGCGTGCCAAATCTCCATACACACTCTCTGTCGTTGAGCAGGTGAATTTGTGTTTAGTACGCGGCTTTCAACGCCTTAAAGGAGATGCCAGCTTGACCACAACGGCCATCTTCGGAAATTTCTTCATCTCTCTCATTCTTGGAAGTGTATTTTATAACATGCCAGCAGACACGTCTAGTTTCTATTCTCGCGGAGTGCTTCTTTTCTATGCAGTGTTGATGAGTGCATTTAGTAGTGCACTCGAGGTCAGTCAGACTCCCAAGGTACACCCGTGAATCGGCTGACAGCGCCACAGATATTGACCCTCTATGCTCAACGTCCCATTGTGGAGAAGCAAGCACGATATGCATTCTACCATCCTTTCGCAGAGGCCATCGCATCCATGCTTTGCGACCTTCCGTATAAGATCACCAATTCGGTCACGTTCAACCTACCTCTATATTTCTTGTCTAACCTCCGCCGGGAGCCGGGCCCATTTTTCATTTTCTGGCTTTTCTCAATAGTCACCACCTTAACCATGTCCATGATTTTTCGGTCTATCGGTGCCAGCTCAAGGTCATTGGCCCAAGCCCTTGTACCGGCAGCTATACTGATCCTTGGCCTGGTTATCTATACTGGTTTTATTATCCCAACCCGTAATATGCTGGGGTGGTCAAGGTGGATGAATTACATCGATCCAATCGCCTATGCTTTTGAAAGCTTCATGGTCAACGAGTTCGACGGTCGAGACTTCCCCTGCGTTTCATTCGTTCCATCTGGCCCCGGCTATGAAAGCATCGATCCCATTCATCAAACCTGCGGTGCCGTCTCCTCCTCCCCAGGATTGCGCAGCATAAGTGGGACTGCCTATGTTAAGGCGTCATACCAATATACCCGCTCTCATTTATGGCGGAATCTAGGAATCATGATTGGCTTCATGATCTTTTTCATGTGTGTTTATCTCTTAGCCACAGAGCTTGTTTCTGAAGCTCTGTCCAAAGGAGAGGTTCTTATCTTTCGTCGTGGCTATCAGCCGAAGAATACTCAAGATGCCGAGTCTCCATCTAATACAGGATTCAAGGAGGATAGTCCGATGGAAAGCTCTGCCAACATACAGCGCCAAACTGCAATCTTCCAATGGCAGGATTTATGCTATGACATCAAGATAAAAGGGGAGCCACGTCGAATCTTGGATAATGTGAATGGATGGGTCAAACCGGGAACAGCCACGGCGTTGATGGTGCGTTCTTTCTCTGGCTTTCGAAATTTGAATTATGATTAACAATACACAGGGTGTCTCTGGCGCTGGAAAGACAACATTACTCGATGTTCTCGCCACCAGAGTGACAATGGGTGTTGTCTCCGGCGAAGTCTTGGTTGATGGCCGGCCACGCGATGATTCATTTCAGCGGAAGACCGGCTACGTTCAGCAACAGGATGCACATTTGCAAACTTCAACAGTACGCGAAGCGCTTCGGTTCAGTGCTCTGCTCAGACAACCAGGACATGTTAGCCGACAAGAGAAACTAGACTACGTGGAAGAGGTGCTTGACCTGCTTGGTATGCAGTCTTATGCTGATGCCGTAGTCGGTGTCCCGGGAGAGGGTGCGTTATCTTATATTTAATCTCGTTGAGGTTATTTATCTAATCATATGCTGACTCTCTGGCAGGACTCAATGTTGAGCAACGGAAGCGCTTGACCATCGGCGTCGAACTGGCCGCCAAGCCACAATTGCTACTCTTTCTCGATGAACCAACGTCTGGACTGGATAGTCAGACTTCATGGGCTATTTTAGACCTTATTGAAACGCTTACGAAGCACGGTCAGGCCATTCTATGCACGATTCACCAACCGTCTGCAATGTTGTTTCAAAGATTCGATCGCCTCCTTTTCCTAGCTAAGGGAGGAAGAACAGTCTACTTTGGTGAGATCGGTGAGAACTCGTCAACGCTTGCGAATTATTTCATGTCCAATGGAGGGCATGCGCTCTCGGCAGGCGAAAACCCTGCGGAATGGATGCTTGATGTTATTGGGGCGGCTCCCGGTTCCCACAGTGATATCGACTGGCCAGAGGTCTGGAAGAACAGTCCTGAGAAGCAATCTGTGTGCGACCATTTGGCTGAATTGAAATCGACTTTATCTGAACGTCCCAAAGAAACAGGCTCCCAGGATGATTACAGAGAGTTTGCTGCACCCACTTGGGTTCAATTAAAGGAATGCCTTTCCCGGGTTTTCTCTCAATACTGGCGCACCCCATCATACATCTATTCAAAACTCGTGTTGTCTATCTTGACTGCGCTATACAATGGCTTCTCATTTTTCAAAGCCAAAAACACACAACAAGGCCTGCAGAACCAGATGTTCAGTATTTTCATGCTAATGACGATTTTCGGCAATCTGGTGCAGCAGATTATGCCTAACTTCATCATACAGAGATCTATCTACGAGGTGCGCGAACGTCCGTCCAAGATGTACTCGTGGCGTGTGTTCATGGCCTCCAATATTCTGGTAGAGTTGCCATGGAACTTGTTGGTTGCCATCCTGATGTTCTTCTGTTGGTATTACCCTGTTGGTTTGTACCAAAATGCCGAGCCGACAAACGCGGTACACGAGCGAGGAGCACTCATGTTCCTGTTCTTGCTTACGTTCCTCTGGTTCACCTCAACCTTTGCTCATATGGTTATAGCAGGAACTGAGAATGCTGAGACAGGCGGAAATATAGCTAATCTGATTTTCGTGTTACTCCTCTTATTTTGCGGGTTTGTTTCTCCCTGATTCCCTTCGTGACCCGAGGACATCCATACTGACAAATTAACAGTGTTGTCGCTACTCCTGAAGCTATGCCTGGGTTTTGGATCTTCATGTATCGTGTTTCCCCCTTCACCTACTTGGTTTCCGGAATGTTATCCACTGCAGTTAGCGGAACCGAGGTGATTTGCGACTCTATCGAGACTTTGAAGATCAACCCCCCTACAAACCAAACATGCTCCGAGTACCTGGGAGCATTTGCTGCAGCCAGTGGGGGGCGTGTTCAGAACCCAGATGCAACGAGCCAGTGTGCATACTGCTCTATGTCGTCGACAGACACCTTCCTGGCGGGTGTCAGCAGTTATTGGGGTGACGCGTGGCGGAACTTTGGGCTGATGTGGGTATACATTGCCTTTAATATTGCGGCTGCAATTGGTATATACTGGTTGGCACGGGTGCCCAAGGGGAGTAGGAACAAGGGCAGTGCTTAACTTTATACTGTTGTCTCGGGACAGCGTTTCTCTGCGCGGAGGATACAAGGTGATCAGAGACGATGCGGAGTTCTTTGCTCGTTCTTTCAGATCTCTCCCGCGGCCATTCATTCATTTTCTTCTGTTCTTATAGACTTTTTGGTTTTTGTTTCATTCGTTCTGTCTAGACTGTCCTTTTATTTTCACATATTAGATAATATATTTGATTTCCCTGTTTTTATTGTCAACTTTCCGTAGCATCAGAAGATCTTCTGACGCCCACACGCTCTTTTCAAAGAACTGGATCATTCTTTAGGGGATCACGTTGAACTATGAAGAGGTTATAAATTCTTTGGAAACGCGCCCAACGAGCATGCAATATCCACCGGTCATGGGTATGAGTATGATGACTGTGAGAACCTTGGTTTTTGCTGAGGTTCTGTCTACTCCAGAAACTTCAAAAGATGCAAAGTAAGGCTATGAATTCGGTAATGAAGAAGGTGGCTTTCTGCCAGAATGTCAGGGAGATGAGCCCTCTTTTAGAGACGCTGCGTCTGATCTACTAGTGACTGCTGGTCCTGATGGCAAAGAAATCGGAGGGCCTACGATTCTACGAAGAACCTTCCAATTAAAGCGAATTTCCGGTAAGGGAATTTGTAGGCCTTCTAGCTATGTGACGGCCCACGTGTCGCGCGCCTTTTTGGAGGCACTTTACAACCCTCTCCCCTTGTCTCCTCTTCTCTCACCTTCAACCCCCATCATCTCCATCGCCTCCATCACTACGCCGCCACCATCACTACGCCGCCACCATCTCTCCTTATCATCATTGTTCGTATAGCTGTTCTGTTGCCAAGGTTGGCAGTTGCCTATTCTCTTTTCTGCTGTCATTTCGAGCTCTGGAGAGCCCTGAAATCTACTGTCGGCCGACTCCCCCTGTGAGATCGCATCGCTGTATTGTGACAAGCCTTCTAATTCCACCTCGTTGCGCCAGATTCTAGTCCGTCTTTCTCTCGGTATGCCACCCAAAGGATGTAAGAACCTCTTGTCGAATGCGTTTCTAGACGAGGTTTGGATGAATACTAACTGGAATAGGTACCACCGTGCCACAGAGCCAGAAGCTCGGCTTGCCGGCCGCAAACAATGTATCTAGAGACCGAATACGATTTGAAGCCGTGGACTAATCTATGAAGGCCAAAAAACGTCAAGCTGACGAAGCGCTTATCAGAGCCGATGAACGGTGCAAAGTATGTATGAGTGCTATCCAAATTGGGGGGTTCACCTTTCTGTATCCGTCATTTAAGTAACTGGCTTTACTTAGGTCCTGAAGGAGTTAGAACACAAGGGTGTCCTCGCCAACCCCAAGGGAGAGGACGCCCATGTTCCTGACCTGCCTAACGTCGAACTCACACAAGCCCAGAAAATGCGACGCCTAGAGCTTCTTGCTCAGTTGGACGTTGTCAAAGCTGGTCGCTTAGAGAACAAGAATGAAAGGAAGTCCATTGCGGAAGAGGAAAAAATGCACCAGGAAGCCAAGGACCAACTCGAGAAGCGCAAACTTGCCGTCAAAAAGGCACGGGTCAGGTTGAGCCAGGAGACTAGGGATATCGGCGCTAAACTCTGCAGTCTTGAGAGCTTTTAAACAGGGTGTGGGGATCTGTTCAGCGCACATGTGTTTTCTTCCTTTCTTTTCTCGAAGAATGAATGGAAGATGCTCAAGGGTCTATCCATCTTGAATCATCTTCTTAAGTGTCTTTACTTCATTCATTGGGGTACTGCAGTTTGTCACCAGCCTTTGGGTGGATATGTGGCTACAGCCTACAGATATGAGTCCTACAGGAGGGTGACCGAGAAAGGAGAATGAAAGGGGGGGGGGTTGAATCGATGGCTTCTATCGCAGGACATGTATGTAATAAACCGGATAAGCTCATACGTGCCCTGAATATCTTCTGGTACTCTCCAGAACACGCCCAAAGTACTCTCTGGTGGTATCAACCTTTACCTGAATACCGTCTCTATGTTTGACGCATGTCGACAATAGGACAGCAACCACCGCCGTAGCCAGTGCAGCCGCCTGGTCGAGCTGGACAAGACTATTCCCCGACCTTGGGAATGCAAACATCACCTGTGTCTCTTCCACCGCATGGACTTTTGACCAGACCATGAGCAGAAACAAGCCTATGATCTTCCAAGAGAATGCCATCGCCACCCAGAGAAGATGCAGGTCCCATATAGGGGGTATCAATAGAAGTAGATCCCCGAGCCGTTTATGCGGGGACCTTGGCGTGAGCAAACGCATGATCCAGAAAAATGACGCGGCACAAACCTCGCTGATCGGAAACCAGAGCGCATGTGGAGTGATGATTTGGGTGTTCATAATGACAACCTATACGAAACCGCAGAGAAGCAAGAAGAGGGCACCCGAAAACCAAAGTATTCTCCAGAAAAACAAACGCGTCCGACTGCTGCGTTCACAGTTGATCGTATCTTCGACCAATTCTCAGAATAGACAAGGAGTTGTGAGAGCCATTGATACTTGGGCCACAATGACGACGGGCTCTACTTGGAGCATGGCTTTCTTTGTTTCTGCTTTTTCTGTACTCGACCCGTGCAAAATCCGTATGAGTGAGATCACTCCGTAGATATTAGATATAATTGGATACATCATGGTGATGAGAGTGCTGATATCCAGGTGCACTGAGACAACTTCATGGCTGGAGGACTCGTCTTTATGAGGTTTGTTTGGGATCCTGTGGACAGTGCCGACGACCGCATGATACAGCACCCGCCACTCATACGAATGAAAAACGTTAATCGTGCTATAACCCAGGCAATATAAGTCCCGGGGCCATAGTAGCCGTCGATGTCATCCAAATTGCCCGGATCGCTCTCTGCCAGCACGATGAAATGCAGGGCCAGGAAGCAAAGCCAGAAAGAGGCCCACAGCGTGGTAAACAGGTATTGTATAATCAGTCTAGTCTTCATTTCGTGGCTAGGAATAGACCAAATTCGGAGAAAGAGAAACAGGTCAGCCCCATGAGGTAGAAAAGTGATCGCACGTCAGCCTTGCATGGCTGATTCATCAGTTCACGGAAATTCAACTCGTATCGTATCGCTTGCGCTACCCATCTAAGACCTAGCCAGGTAGGATAGCCCCGCTGGTCTGTGTGTCTGATTTTCCGATAGTAGTGGCATTTTATTCGTACTATAGGTAGGGACGCCGACGGTCGTGCTCACCCTCCGCAGGACTCGCAATTTGTTCTTTAATTGTTAGCAGACAGCTCAAGACAATGTGCACGGAAATATTGACCTCTAATTCGGAAAGTGATGTGCCAACGAGCTGGTATAGCCGGCTGATCAGCGACCTGGAGGATTAAAGAGGTGTTCGAAAGACAGGGCCGCAAGGAAGTTGTGTGTGCTGCACAGCCCGGGCAAATGTTGTACTTTCCCGATCGGGAAGGTCCACATCAAGGTCGGGTGTTCAGCATTGAAATCCTAAAACGACGCCATGTATTCGTTCGGAAAAACGTCCTCTAGTAGCCGGTCAGCTTAAAAATACCAAACACTGCAAAAGATAACAAGTCCATCCAGGGTACAAGAAGTTAAATCTCAGACTCTGGGTGTATGTAATTTGATTTTCCAGCGCCGACCGGATCCGCGGCACTGGCAAGCCGGCCCGACTGCCGAGCTGCAGTAGAGTGGGTCCGGCACCTGGGCTACACCAACTAATCATCATATTAGCTCGGGGAAGGGTGCTGAGCTCATGGTCTGGACGTACGTTGTATAGCTCTTAGCAAATGAAGCAATTTGATCACTAGCAGGCTACCTATAACTGCTTTGTATTGGGTATAATCATTGCCCACCGGGCGTGCCCTGGCGCCTGCCGCACGACAACAACACTGAAGCTCTACAAGCCCTCTGAAACCCGCTTCCTCCAGGGACCTACTAGGACTGAGTCACCTTTTGAATTGCAATAATAGATATAGCTCAGGAATATCCATATGTGCTTTTACCTTGTTGGCTTTGCCCAAGGTGCAGATAGAGACAGACGAGAGACTTCGCTCGGATTGTGGAAGAGTATTTCTAATAGACTTTCGTCTTGACGTCTTGACCTGCGCCGCATACTTCTGAGTCACGAGTTGTGCCATTTATCATCCAAGCGAACCTAAGGATAGAAAAAAAATTCAACGTCCTTTACAATTTGACCTGTTCAAACAAGCCCAATGTCGAGCTATACGGGCCATTGTATCTGTGGAGACATTGAAGTCGCCCTGAACTCTCGTCCATCGTCCTCGTTACAGTGCCACTGGTATGCCGCGACCACTGACTCCCAGCTTTACTCATGCCACTGACTATCTTTTATCCTGGAAGCCGTAACTGCGGACGCTCCGGCGGAGGTTCGTTCTGATTGATTAAGTCCTTCCCACGAAAGTCGCTGATCGGAGATATGCAGGTTACTCTCTCAATTACATTGTGGATTAATCAGATATTAGTCTGCACGATGCTGGGCCGATCTTGAAGGGCTTTCAGGACACCCACACCGTCAGCGGAAACACAGTGCTGGTATGTGCATACACATGCTATGCATGGGGTGTTCGGTTCTCTAACAGATGCTCTTGCTAACATGTTCCTGTATTGTTGCTTAGCGGAAGTTCTGTGGAAGGTGTGGAAGGCAAGCTGCCCCGTCGATGTGAAGCCGATACCTGGCTAGGTATGTTTGTCTCTGTTCATGTCGCTAAATTGCACTAGCCCTGTCATCACTAAGAGCCCCCAATGCCCTGGCAAGTCCCTTGTCAAAGCTTCGCTGTTTGACACGATTGCCTGTCCGGACTTGGAAGTTTTCACCGACAGGAGACAGGACTGGCAAGCTCCTGTTGAGGGTGCCAAGCAGGCGTAAATTTTAGGCAGTTTGATGATTGTACTCAGAATGTCAAATCTCGTTGCTAAACATGTAGTTGTTGTCATGGTTAGGAACACATGCAAGGTGTAGCGGACTTTTTAATACTACCCTCGTGTATTTTCCCGGTATACACTACTTTGTAGCGTATTGGAGATTTGCTCTGTACCCTTCCTCTGGTCACATTATCCCGTATGTACCCATCATTGGCACAATATATATCGGAGAATACTCAATACAGCACTTGCGCGCTATTTAAAACCGATTCCCAAGGTGTATGCCAGGCGTCCGCTATCTGTTTCATGCATCAACAGTACAAGAGTGCTTAACACCAGAATGGTCTATAACACAACACCATACCCCAGCGATACTCATACTCCACATCAAACTAGCAGCGTCTTGACCACCATTTATTGCCCAGGCTTATGTAGTCAAAATTTCGCCTTTTTCATGTGAAAAGGTGCTGTGGTCTAATGGTAGGACGTTACGTTGTGGCCGTGCCAGTCCCGGTTCGATTCCGGGCAGCGCCAATTGAACATCTTCTTTCTCAGGTGCCGTGGTCTAATGGTAGGACGTTACGTTGTGGCCGTGCCAGTCCCGGTTCGATTCCGGGCGGCGCCAGATGTTCCTCTCTTTTTGCTTTTGCTCTTGTTGCCCACTCAGCGTGACCCGTCCGTTGCCTGTCCTGTATATCCTGTTTTCATGAACATCGTCCGCCCGCGGGGACCGGTTGCCATGGGGAGGCAGGCTCTCTCGTGCGGAGTGCATACTGTACGGAGCACGCCCTAGTCTCTGGTTTGTGTTTATGGTTCGACAGACTCTGGAATTCCGGCCATGGAACTTGGAAGTAGGCCAATCGCTGATGGAAATCTGTGTATGGGTGGAGCCGAGGAAGATCTATATTATGACAACTTGTTTGATGCTCATTACTAGTTGTTGTGGGACACTGTTTGAAAGAGAGGAGGCGACCAAGCGAGGCCTGGTTGATGCATTGCTTCCATTTCCTCACCCAGCATGGCAGGATGCCAAAGTGCCACCTAATCGTGGCATGACTGCAAGCGTTGTCTATCATCTAGTGCGGCGTGGAGTTTCTGGGGCCACATGCTCAGGCGTTGGTTGCGGAGTGGTCTGAATGGAGATCGATGATATCATAGCCGATTGTGTGATGCGCGGAACGGTTTACCCTAAATGCGCTCGGCAGGGGCGAAACGAGAGGGGCAAGGGAATTATCGGACAACTAATCCGTACGATCAAGCATAATTCATTGGAGAAAAAAGGGCTTCGGTATCACTTCAGGAACAACTGCAGCGTTTGGTGGTACCAAGTGCATTGTGGCAGCAGAGTAGGACCGACGAGACGATCAGGCAGCAAGAAAATGATAGACTGTGACAAGCGCGCCGATGGTCCTGGATAACTGGGTACATACTTTGGCCTCCACCTGGAGTCCACCTGGCTGGAGTTCTAGAACTTTCGGTTCGGTTCCTGAGTGACTTCGTCGCCATCTGAGCTTCCCATGAAGGCCGCCCCCAGCGCTCTGAAAGGGGAACCACTTGCACAGAAGGAATTATTGATGAATCCTAGCAGGGGGTGGTGGGACGGAGAGGAAGCAAAGTAAATGCAAACTCAGGTGACCTGGAATGCAACCGATGCAAAATTCGGGGAGCCGACACGAGAGAGACTTTGCCTGCCGACAACATTCACCGGGCTTCCATCTTGTCATAGCCAGAGCTCAGCAAAACACAATTGGCACACCTAGGTTGAACTATAATGCAATCGCTGATTCAATTCATCAAACCGGTTGTGAAGAACGCCAAGTGCCAAGCTGGGAGCTTTGGATGCCTTGCGAAGAAAAAGCACCACAGAATAAGGGTGACACTGCGGAGGTCGGTTTTCGGAGGTCGGCTCTCTATCTCCAATTCTCCATGCTCTCTCCGTACGACTCCGTATGCGACCCAGATGAGATGCCATGGAGTCTAGGAACGGAGTCAGGTCAGGAACCCGCCCGATACCCACGCCAACTGCAATGTCCCGATGACGCTGTCGCCTCAGGTGTCTGGATCCTCAGCAGATGAGATGCACGATGACGCTCGAGGAACTACCGTCGTACGTGTGACTCGGACTAGTTTCTGCTAGCATCTACAGCAAATTTCGATAATCTCAAACTAGAGCGAAATGGTTTACAGGACCGAACCGTTCAACGAGCACGAACGAAAACCATTGCTATCATGCCATTGCCTGGCTCCCACCGAAATTCAACATCGCCTTGTCGGATCCGATGCACTTCACCGAGCATGGCCAGACCCGTTAGACCATGGATCATTCCACGTGGGGTGCAATGAGACTGAGGCATATGATGTCAAGCCAAGCACAGGGGAGTGGAAGGGAATAAATTCTTGATCAAAAAAACTTTTTCTTGGGTGGCGCCGTGGCGTCTTAACCTTCCCGCCGCGATATTCTGTAGGTAGTGCTTGGTCTAACCACAGCTTGAACGAGGAAAATTTTCACCACATCCAGCATCCCTTCATCCCCGGGTCGGAAAAATTGTTGCCAGCCAGTTGAGCTCAGGGTCCGAGTGAGGACCGACACCTGGGAGCAGAACTCGTGGAACCGAGCACGGTGGAATTGGAGATTGTCGGCCGACCGAGTTGCAGTGTTGAAGACGAGAGAAACGCTAAGATTAAGATAGTGGCCCCCTCTCCGAGCAGATCTGCCACCCACAGCCACCCATGTCGCTGAGATCGACGTCAAGAGTCCAGAGCGCATTTCTTTCTTGACGTCACATCCGTTGGAGTGGAACCCGTCAGAATCCAATGAGAACTAGTGGAGCTCTCGAGCCGCTAGATGAAGATGAAGAGGCTAGGCTTGAGGAGAGGTTGAGAGCGATATCGCGGAATAAATGGATCTATAAAGCGACTCTTGACATGGCATCTACTGTCCATGAAGCGGCTGTTTGAACCGAAGCTAGGGACGAAAGGCAAACACCGAACGTGCACATAGTTTGCCTGTGACTCCGAAAGCATCCACATTGTCGCCTCCGAGTGGGCCCGTCCTCAGAGGAAGTATAAACGTGGGTGGATACCGGAAAAACCGGTTTGCAAGGAATGACGAAAATTGGATCGTTCGTCGACATACTTATAATGAATTGACAGAATCGGGTTAAAAATCTTCTCCTTTTTTTTACACCAGGTCGAGTCTTCTTTTTTTCTTCCCCGCGTGACGATGACCGACGCGGCGCATCACGAAGTCCAACCCGCACAGCCAACAGACGGCAACTCCGGTCGCCCATCCTCCCTGTCCGAGAAGGGCAGAGAGAGTCGGCGCAGCGGCGGATCTGACGTTCTCCATGGGCCTCTGGCAAAGGAAACCCTCGGCTCCTTCCCAGACTCGAATGATCCGAACGAACCAAGAGAATTGAGGGAACTCGAATGCTACGATAAGCTGGGCTACTGCTGGCCTCGATGGAAGAAATGGACCTACCTCGCGGCTGTTGCCTTCGTCCAGGTATCTATGAACTTCAACACCTCCGTCTTCCCCAATGCTGTATCTCCAATTGCCGAAGCATTTGGCATCAGCGAGCAGAAATCCCGAGTAGGACAGATGATCTACTTGGTGACATATTCGTTTGGGTGTGAACTGTGGGCGCCTTGGAGTGAGGAATTTGGCCGTTGGCCCATTCTGCAGCTCTCGATGTTCCTGATTAACATCTGGCAACTTCCTGCCGCCCTCGCTCCCAACTGGGGCAGTATCATCGTCGCTCGCGCACTGGTATGTTTGGACATCCCCATTTCCCGTTCGGTTAACATTCCTTGAAAGCATTCCGAGACATTAACTGATACGATCTAGGGCGGCCTTTCCACTGCAGGTGGTAGTGTGACCCTCGGTCTAGTTGCCGACATTTACGAGGCTGAGACGCAGCAATTCCCCCTTGCATTCATTGTCTTGTCTTCCTGCATTGGCACCAGTATTGGCGGAATCATTGGTGGACCCATTGCACGCTGTAAGTTTTGATTCTCCTGCTCAATCAATAAGTCAATAATACTAACGGGCGGGAAAGTCCTTGGATGGCGTTGGTTCTTCTGGATCCAGCTCATTTTCGGAGGTTTCACTCAGGCCATCATCTTCTTCATGCCCGAGAGTCGTTCCACCATCCTCATCGATCGTGAAGCCAAGCGACGCCGCAAAACGGGCGAAGACCCCAACTGCTATGGACCCAACGAGCTGAAGAAGCCTCGTATCTCCATGAAGGAAACTGGCACCATATTGATGCGACCATTCTACATGTTGATCCGTGAGCCCATCGTGCTCTGTCTTTCCCTGCTCTCCGGTTTCTCCGACGCTCTTATCTTCATCTTCTTGGAGAGCTTCACTCTTGTCTATAAGCAGGGTTGGAATTTCGGTACCCTCGCCGTCGCATGGGCCTTCATTCCCATCAATTTTGCGTACGTTCTTGCGTACTTTTCATACTTCCCATGGTTCTGGCGCGACCAGCGTATCCGTGTCCGCCATGGTGATGATGCGATACCTCCTGAGCGCCGACTCAAGTGGCTGCTCTTCCTGGCACCCTCGAGCCCATAGGTCTTATGGGCTTCGCCTGGACCTCACTCGGCAAAGAGTACGGAGTTCACTGGTTTGGTACCATGGTCTTCTCCACTTGCGTTGGCATTGCCAACTACGCCATCTATCTTTCCTCCGTCGATTACATGATTGCATCCTACGGAGTTTATTCGGCGTCGGCCTGTGGTGGTAATGCCTTTGCCCGTGATTTCCTGGCCGGTATCTCAGCCATGTACGCTACGCCGATGTACTCCAACATTGGAGACAAGTTCCATGTGGAGTATGCCAGTACTGTGCTAGCGTGCTTGTCCTGCCTGGTCGTCTTGCCTATCTACCTGTTCTACTGGAAGGGGCCGCAGATTCGTGCGCGCAGTAAATTTGCGCAGGCCCTTGCTGCCGAACGAAAGAGAGAACCAGGGCCGGAGAGTTAGCAAGCCTAGCATCGAGCCTTAGAAGGGCCCCATTTCTCGGCCGAGGTTTATCTGCCTGGGCCTAGGATGCAGGCCTTAAGGGTGCAGCCATCACCCGCCAGTCGCATCATCGCGTGGAGGTCAACGGCTCTATAAATATTTGATCTATGGATCAAGATCAAAGCCCTCTTACCCCCGTTCAAAGTATTATTATGCTACGGATTTTACATGGTGCATTATAGATTTTGATAAAGTAGATAGGTAACCCCCGCCTGTTTGCTATCCGTCCGCTGTTCCAAGGCACGACTTATAGAGGTGAAGGGGGTTTCTTTTCGGCTTGGAACAAATTAGGATGCTTTGCTACGTCTCATGTGTATGGGTTATGATAGAATGATTTATATTATAGTATTGCATAATTTCCTAGCTTAGCAGTCTTCTGTATCAGCGTAGACATACGTGTTGGAAGTATAAGTATCTACCTGAAGGGCCGCTTAATGATAGAATATTATAGTGGAAGCTCTCTTAGTATTATGTAAATAAGTACAAGACTACTCTGGACCTGTCTGAAGAAGCAGCTTTACTAAGGACAGCTTGAATCAGGGTATATGTACCCTTGATAAGACTAATATCAAGTAGTCATAAACATTCACTTCTAAGTTATAAATAGCGATAAATAAAACTAATATTAATAAAAGTAGATACGAGTTTATGCCGTTCGCGTTTACTCATGCTCGACTACTTACTCTCCAGGCCGACACCTGAAGCTTTTTCCATAACGACATACTCTACACCGGCAGAATTATTCTCCAATAAGGAATACTCATACATTCTTGGTACAGGGACGCCCTTATAATGAAGGTAATGCAGAGTAGCAGCTTTATTGGCGGTTGCGTAGTATTTAAGCCCAGTTATCTGATATAGAATTTTGACAATAGCCTAGAAACCATCTTCTATTATTAAAAGAAAAACCCGATTAAATCCTCCTTCGGCAAGCTTTATAATACAGATAATATAACTATAACTAGCTCTAATATGCCTTTCTCTTCCTCGTAAAAAGGCGGGAGAATCAAATTTAGTATAGCGTTTACATAGTCGAATATCCTCATTATACAGAAACCTACCAAAGGTATAAGAGAACAGCTCCCGATTCGTTAAGACATCTAGATAAGAGTTCTCATATCAATACCCGAAAGCTCTAATAATAGAACGGTAATAGACTAACTCATAGAGCGAGTCTGCTTATGTGTGTATAAAAAGTACAAGATAGACAACTAAAGGTACCGACTAATGAACCGCGTAATTATTTCCGAAACAGAGTCGAAGATATAGATTTATATACTAGATAAAGGATACAGATAACGGTGCGTCTGAAGAACGGTTTTCTGAAAAGTTCTAATACTACTAGTATAACATTCAGCAGAGGATTTGTCTCTTAGAGTCTTGTCTTGGATATTTAATCTATCATGGCGCGAGAAATAGCTCCCAAATTTACGGAGAGTTCTCCGACAGGGAAGGATGCAAAAAGGCCATTACTGAGCGACGCGAATCGGCCAGCTTTCTCCTACTCTCCTACACCACCGCCGCCGCCTACAGCCAGATGAAGCGTCCATCAGGGAAACACATGGTCAGATAATTGGGGAGGGACTCTATCAGGTTCAAATACGAAGATATGTGAGGCAAGGAGCAAAATTCGACAATGATGTATGGGTATGGGGCTTTACCGCAATGTACATATGATGGGATTGCATGTAATGGATTAGAGAGGATGTATTTGTATTATTGTATTAAAATAATCCACTGGCTCGTGGTTATGGACTACTGAGTTTGGTGTGTGCCTACTGAAATATACTAGGATTTAGTATGTTGCTAGTTTTATTATTTAGCTGACAGGAACTAATGATTGGTGGTAAGTAATTTTCTTCGCTGTCCTTGCGAGAGAGTTAGCAGGGTAGGTGTTTGGGATTGATGTGGCCTATATGACGGATGAGGATTGCTTTTGTTTTATAGGACCCTTCATGGCTGTCAGGGTAGCTAGGGACTTGATATGTGGTCTGTGATACTTCGGAAAAGTAGAGAGGTCGCCTAATTAGCCATCGTTCGAGTTATTCACATCACGCTATTCTAGTTGAAGTTAATCTTCCTATTATTACGCAGGGGAGCTTGTTAAAGATACTTCCGCCTAGCAGGTGGACGGCCTGCCCACCAATCGAAAAGATTAAGAGTTTATTTATCTAGAAAGTCTTCTAAGATGCCCGCTGTCGCCCATGGAGACCTTTAGTGGAGTGATTAAGATCCTTGACTGTATGCGTTCTACAAAGGATATTCGCCGGTACAGTTAGATTCAAAATAATTTGGCCTCTCCAGGCTGATAGTGTCTCTCTGTCCTTTTAACTTGTCCTCCAGTTCTATCGAATTCCCACAGATTAGAGAAGCTATGTGTATTCTTAAGAGCGTTCTTAACACGGTTTATCCCTGCCTTGCTTCGTGTGGCGAAGACACGTCTCCATATGTATGTCTCGGTATTTTGTGAGCCACCTACCGCCGTCGGAAGAGTTGCCCTTTGCTGGAGTCGCTCCCAATATCCGAGCTCGATTAGTAGCCACAACTTCCGCGCTAGGCAATCGTGGTTAGTCTTCCTACTGTTGCTGAAAAGCCGTAAACCCCAGGCTAGGATGCGGCGATTTCAACGCGGTGGGAATGACGGCTAGGGGTAGACGTTGAGGAGAGGAACTGGATCTGTTACAGTAGGTTGCATAAACGCCCTGCCTACCTCCGACGCTTCGAGCTTATTTCCCAGAGCCGATACTAAGAACGCTAGTCCATATATGGTCGGTCTGTAAATGATATGTCTTGGAAATACTGGACCAGTTCGATGGTCCTGGGTAATATTACTCCATCTTTCCAACACGTGTAATAGAATACCGAATTCTGGTAGTTTCGGTGCAAACGGGTAGAATAGCCAGGGCATGTGTAGCGCGGTAAGTCGTTCTATCATCATGGATGGTCTTTCGTCTCATGCTACTAACTTCTTGGACACCTGGTAAGTTCGGACAAGCTTTCTCTTCAACATTACTATTCTCTTGGGTACAACAAGGTATAGAACTTTCGAAACACAGCTCATCGTTTCCGGAAAAGATTCATGAAAGCTCGCCGTCTAGCCCCTCTGACAGGGATCTCATCCAATGGTTTTTGGATTTGATACCTCACTGTTCTCAGGTAGAAAAGAAGAATTCTGTGGTGTATGTTCAGTAGATGTGCCTTTTGCTTCTGCTTCCCAGGTCCTAAGGGTATCGGAGGAAGACACATAATCTTCATGATCAGGGCCTAAGACTTTGTAGCGGAGCTCAACACATTTGTCCATCAGAGCTGTGGCAGCCTGAATACGTTTGAGAGATTTCAAAGTATAAGCAAGGTTGGCCATGCTGGTCAGAGTGGCGGGATGCTCTAGCCCCAGCACCTGTTTCCTAGTCTCCATCACCTGCACCTCTAGCTCTTCTGCTTCTTTCCATCGTCCTTGGTCCCAGTATGTTGATGCAAGGTTGGACATGCTGGTCAGAGTGGAGGGATGCTCTGGCCCCAGCACCCGTTTCCAGGTCTCCATCACCTGCACCTCCAGCTCTTCTGCTTCTTCCCATCGTCCTTGGTTCCAGTATGTTGATGCAAGGATGGACATGCTGGTCAGAGTATCAGGATGCTCTGGCCCCAGCACCCGTTTCTCAGTCTCTACTGCCTGCACTAACAACCTTTCTGCTTTTTTCCATCGTCCTTGGTTCCAGTATGTTGATGCAAGGTTGGACATGCTGGTTAGAGTGGAGGGATGCTCTGGCCCCAGCACCTGTTTCCTAGTCTCCATCACCTGCACCCCCACTCTTCTGCTTCTTTCCATCGTCCTTGGTTCCAGTATGTTGATGCAAGGTTGGACATGCTGGTCAGAGTATCAGGATGCTCTGGCCCCAGCACCCGTTTCTCAGTCTCTATTACCTGCATCCCCAGCTCTTCTGCTTCTTCCCATCGTCCTTGGTTCCAGTATGTTGATGCAAGGTTGGTCATGCTGGTTAGAGTATCAGGATGCTCTGGCCCCAGCACCCGTTTCCAGGTCTGCATTACCTGCACTAACAACCTTTCTGCTTCATTGTATCTCCCATCGCTATCTAGGCAGGTTCCGACTCGTCGTATGTAGTCGGTATATTTGCCTTCTTGCCTTTGGAACTCAGGTTCGTTCGATAAGAACAGGGCGTGGGGCAAGTATTCCCTCCAGAGCTGTCGGTTCTTATGATTATTCTTTGGAAACATCTCATCCAACCGCACCGCTGCTCTAGTCACATAGGCTTGGAACTGAGCTTCATTTTTCATCCAGTTTCGAGTAGCGAGATGTACCAGGCGATGGAGAGTTATATGGTTATTTTCGGGTTGGATAGTAATGAATGAGTAAGCGCTCAAGAGGCCAAGGGAATCAATCATTTCCAGTTCAGATGTTGGTTGTGGAAGAAAAGACCGAGGGATGTTGCGTGAATCAACGCAAGCCATGAGCGATAAATATTCGGCAGCACGCTGGTCAAGCTTTTGGATCTGATGGAATGAAATCAACCACGTCTTTGCTATCGGATTTTGGATACCCTGATAGCGTCCGTCGTCATCAAAGTCTCTGCTCAGTAACTCCACAGCTTGAGCCTCTTGTTTTTGGAGAAGAAGCGAGTAAATAGATAATTCCATGAGATCGTTTTCGTTGATATATGCTGCAGCCTGGATAATAGCTAATGGAAGAAAGGTAAGCTGTTCGAGAAATACGATTACTGCATTCCTGTCATTCAGGAGACTTTTCCGAATGAGCGACTTCTCCAGAAATTCTAACCCAGTGTTTTCATCAAGCTCGCGGACGTGTATCACGTCAGAAGATGCCAGTTGCACGGCTACCTTGCGATTTCGAGTGGTCAAGATGATATGACCCTGATCATTGTAAGGAAGGAAGTCTTTAAGCGGTGCGGTAGTATTGCTTCCCTTGCTCCATATGTTCATATCATCTGCGTTATCGAAGATCAGAAGCCACTTCCCCTTCTGTTGGCTGAGATAGGTTTTAATGCGGTTTTTTGCCTCTGCTGGCTCCGTGAGCTGTATCCCGACCATCTCAGCCATAGCTATGCAGGCCTGTTGAATAGCCTCATGACTGGTACAGGGAATCCAGAATATTGAACATTCGGCGTCTCTATCTTGCGCGCGATAGGCTAGCTCAAGTGCTATCTGGGTTTTCCCCACGCCACCCAATCCAAAGATAGCAATTTTCTTCGGTCCGTTGGGCATGGACATCAGTCTCTCTGAATCTTGAAGTTCCTGCTGCCGGCCCACAAAGCGTGATTCCTCCTGAATGGGATCATCACATGCTTTTTTTTGGTTGTATCTATGAACGGACAACAAAAATTTAGTACAATATGGCTTTTCTGTAAGTTTGTCCACTTACCCTCTCCGTGGCTGGGCCAGTACTCTAAGAAAGCCTTGGCGGCAGAAGCTCCTGTGGCTGCTGCATATGCTTGCCATAATTTGCTTTTATGGCTGTCTGCGTAGTCGCACACCCCCTTGATAATAATGCAGGGGAGGTTATCCCATACGCCCGCCCCCTCCATTTCGAAGCCAATAACCTTCTCGTTCTTCATGATTTCATCACGGTGTTGCCCGGACTTCATCACTGTGTCAGCAGAACCGATAGTTCCAATATGTACCGAGACTGAGGCATTATCCGACATCTGTCGCCGACGAATAATTTGGGTCTTATCGCAACCAAGATCATCACACTTCAGCTCCAGAGCACTTTCACAGATTTCGTCTGACGAGCTGCTCTGTGAACAGTAGCATCCAGGAGGAACTGGTTGTGTTCGATGCTGGTGAAGATAACCGACACGAAAAAGCACATCATCACATCCCGGATGAAGCCATTTCTCTGTGTTTAGTCTCTCTGCATCCTCTTTCCCTTGGAGTGAGTTCAGGTAGTGTAATGTCTGACGCTGGAGTTCAGGGCGGGAATAATCGGCCTTGAGGCCATTGAGAAGAGTCCGAATCTCCCGATCGGGCCGGCCGAGCGTTTCTTTCACTCCAGTCTTTCGTCGATATCCACCAGGATACTGTCTGCCAAAATCGTATTCGATCACCGTGTCACTAATGATGACATCACCTAGAAATATCTCTTGGTCGGGTGATGGCATCGGGGCTCCTCCGCATATACCAACAACTAGAGCAAGTCGGATGTTGGTATAGCTGACTCGCAGGCTTGAAGCCACGCTTGCCGCGCCCCCTTTCCCCATTCCCGGCAGATAGCACAGAACCACGTTATGTTCCCCGATCCTTCCATTGATGTACCAGTTTGCATCGCCTGGCTGTTTCTTATAGAGCCTGCCTAAGCGGTCATAGGTTTCATTAAATAGAGCCTCGACGGCGTCTGCCTCCAAAGTAAGGGCGCAGATAATCGCGATCGTAAAATCGTTCTGGCTTCGGGGGCGCATTTCAGCAGAAAGCAAAATGTAGTGATAATATAGAACGATAATATGTGCAACGCCCGCTCTCTCTAGCAGGTAAGATGGGAATGTTCTCAAGCGATGAAGTTTGATGATGAACGACACCAGAGAAGTCTTGGGGAATTGGGCTGTTTGCTGTGCACGCAGCCGCACAGCACTTGCCAAGAATCAGAAGGACAAGGCTGCCCCTACCCCTCACAGGACATCGGCTGCATGACAGCAGGCCGCGACCTTTGGAGCCAAAAGCGTGGCTAAAAATAGACAAAAAGCTACTGTGTTACTTCAGTTCGTGGGTGAAACGGCGCGCCGAAATTAGGCATAAGGCCTTCTACTCTCGAGGTCGCCCAGTTAGTCAAGATGAAGGGTTTACCCTATCTTATTCACCATGTAGGCATACATCATATCAGAGGTGAATGAATGCACCTTGCATCAGACAACAAAATGTCTCCTCTCCATCGCCTGAGAAGTCCCTCGTGTGGACACAGGCAACAAGTTCCCAGCAAACCCCGTACCAACGCTCCGCCGTCCATTAGCAGAATTAAGCGCTCGCTCTATCTCCAGCATTCCACCGACACGCGGGTGGTTATTTGCTGCCTGTCAACCAATAAGCTCATTGTTTCGATTGAACGTCCTTCCGCGAAGCCTTCGGATCCCCTCTTGACAGACATCCTTGACGTCATCAATCGACAATGCGAGCAGGACCAGAGGAATAGAGATAGCGAACCCGACCCCGAAGGTATACTTAGCCACATACGACAGATGAAGCTGCTCATTCCCATTCGCGTCTTTAAATTCCGCGAGATTGATCGTGAAGATAGACGTGATGAAGGATAGGGGTAGAAAGACGATCGTGACGATAGTGAAGACCATGATAGTCTTGCCCTGGCGTGTGGTCCCGGCCGCCATCACTTCGAGCATTGATATCAGGGTAGTATCGGAGCAACATTTGCACGATATCCTCTCGGCTGTGATCGACGGCAATATGGAGGGGTGTCTTGTTCCGATGTTCGACCGCATCGATTTCCGCGACTGGACCGTGTGCCCTCGTGAGCAGCATCTCGGCAAATCGTAACTTTCCAGTTGCACAGGCCCAGTGTAATGGTGTTCGTTTTAGCTCATCCACACCGTTAATACAACAGGCCGTCTTCAACAGCAGCTGTACCACGTCTTCTCCCCAGTCACATTGTATATCTGCCGCCAGGTTATGCAGAACATTCCGCTTCCTGTAATCCTTTGCATTGACATTCGCGCCCCGCGAGATAAGCAAAAGCAGAATATCCCAGTGGTTCATCGCGCGGCCGCCATCAACGCCGTCTGACCCTTCTTATCCGTCATCTCAGGTGACACGCCATAGTCAAGGAGGAGCTGCACGATGCGCACATTATTGCGTTCGACCGCGCGTAGCAATGACGACTGGCTGTGCGTGGCGGCGTCCGTCTTGTCGCCCAGGCTGAGGAGATACTGCGTCGCGGCGACGGATCCGCGCTCGCAGCTGCGTTTCAGGCTCACATACAGAAAGTTGTCGCAGAATTGGCCACTTTTGTGGGCGAGCTCGATGAGATGCTTGAGCGTTTCGACGTCATCGTTCTCCGCCGCTCGGAGCAGCCGAGGTTCCCACCGGTCGTGGCTTGTCGCTCACGATACTGGAACGGGAGGACGGCATAGTCGAGGGATTTGTTCATATACACGCTCTGTTATTGTCTTGTCAAGAAATTTGACCGGGTGAGGGTGCTTTGATGCCTGTCAAATATTTTACAAGCGAAAGAACAGCGGGTTGAGGGGCGGAACTGGGCCAGACGTGTCCAAGTGCGACAGATACGACGGCCATTCATCCAACCAACTGGTTTAGCCGCATATCGTGAGGGAGATTAGCCATTGCGAAACCCAAAGTATGCCTAGGTCAGGCTAGCTAGCCTCTGACACGGCCAATCTCGTCATTTTAAAACTCTATGAATCTGGTGTCGATCGAGTGAAATCAACTAGTAGAAATGTTTATGCAGACATAGCGCGTGATAATTTTGCAAGATGTGCATATTATCACAATGTGATTTTATGCGGTGTAACTTACCGGTTACTGGGTTAGGCTGAGGTTGCCACATCAGAGCTCAGAGCCGGTGAGATGGCGCTCTGTGGCCATTTCACACGTCTTTCGTTCCCAAGAATAAAATTAGCTCTTTTTTCGTAGTGTTGCACCTAGTGCTGGTGCTGTAAATTTACCAGCATCAGCAAGTGAACATGAGGATCGCGCTGTCTGGATAAAACGTACTAAGTCAGGTTCATCTATCGAGTCGAGTCGATTGGAAAGAGGATAAACCCCACAAAAAATGGCGCGACAGTGACGATGTATCATTTCTTGGCACTGAGTCATACGCCCGCCGAACATGAGGGTATTATGAAATGCACGGACCTGCATTATAGTAGTAAATTATAATGAGATAGTTAACGCGCTACTAATTACTAACTAATTTAAAATAGTTAGTTAGTTAGTTAAGTTAGTTAAAGAGGAATCGCTTATATAATAGATTCTATCACTAGATTAGTTAATATGGAGCGCCTCTCCGATTATCTTATATACGAGAAAAGTTATGGAGTACTTTTCTGCGGAAGCTCGAGGGCTTTCGCTTTCCGGAATGGGCTTAGGTCAGCGGTCCGGATGAGTTTGCGTATACTGCAGTAATTTGTCCGACATTATGTTGCTTTTTCGACCTCGTCAGGTGTATAAGCTCTCAAAATGACAGTTTCCCGTTACCTACCGAGGTCTCCCTAAGTCTTCTTGCCACTGACATACTAATATTACTCGCGGTAGTCCTGCCCGGCTAACTAACCACTGACTCTAGACCGGCGAAACACATCCTGCCTCCCACTGTTTAAAACTGTTTCGCCTTGCAAAAAGCGCAGGCCGGAAAGATACTCGACGCTTTTGCGTAACGCTTGCAGAGACTTGTCCCTGGTTTGCTTATCTTGCCGGTATTCCACGCCATGTGCATCATTGCCTTGCCCGAAACGCGGATCTAGACAGGCATCACCGATCCTCCCCTTGCGCTGTTCCACCCATTCCATGACAGGCCAGAGTGGATGTGACGACCCTTGCCGGGACACATTCGCGTTCACGATCCGGAGCCAGTCATCGGGATCCATCGCACGCAGCACCAGTCCGGTGCCCTCTGAGACTGCCCTCCAGAAGTCGCTCACGGGGATGCCTTCCGTCATTTCCAGAGCCTCAGGTGCGCTATCGCGGTCGCATTGGCTGCCGAGGCACGCATGGATAATGCGTTGTGCGACATGATCTGCACCCGCGAGGGAAATCATCGCATCCTGCTCGCCATGAACGAAACCCCCGGCTTCACATGCCCCTGCGGCCAGCCGCCAGATGAAATCATCTGTATTGGAGATACCTTCGGTCGCCGTGCCGATGATAATGCCGGGCTTGACCATGTTGATGCGCCGGCCGGCGGGGGCGCGAGCCATACACCGATGGACTAGGACGTCCGATGCAAACTTGGACTGCGAATAGCTGTTTGTAGACGAGAGACGCGAGGAGCCGTCTGCTACTGGGATCTCTGAAATGTGCATCTCGCCGCCCGAGACGTAGGTGCAATGCCGTAGGGTCCAGCTGAGCTTCAGGATTTGCACGGTGCTGAGGACGTTCGTCGCGCGCAGTCGCTCGTAGCTCGCGGCCCAGTTCACGACGGCTCCGTTGTGTATGATGGCGGTGACTGCCTCCGATTCCTGGACGCATGTCCCCTCGAGGCGTGCCCACTGATCCATGGAAAGACCCAGCCGTGGCCGTGCAAGGTCTCCTGGCCAGACTTCGATACGGCTCGCCAGCACAGGTGACCACCATCTGGCGGTGGTACCGGCGTCCACAATGCGTTCCAAGCCGGCTCTGGCATCCCTGGCCCGAACTAACACGATCACTTTCGATACGCTGGCAAGCGCCAGCAGCTGTCGAAGGATTTGGTTGCCAAGGAAACCCGTCGCCCCTGTCAAAAACACCACACTTTTATCCGTTTGCAACCTCCTCTTTGGCAGCACGTGTTGGTATGGTTGCACTCCTGCCAATTCTTTGTCAATCTCCTCAATGTCTTGCCAGATATTGGCTGCTCTGGCGTGTTCTTCAGATTGCGGTACAACCTGGTCCCAGTTGCGCACAATCTCGGCGACGTCCCGAACGGTCAAGTTGGCCCTCCTAAAAGTCTTGACAGGGATGTCGAGGCCATAAAAGTCGTTGACTGACCTCGCAAGTGAGACGGTCCTTAAAGAGTCGAGGCCTAAGTTTTCCAATGTGGCATTCTTTCCCTTTAGAGGATGCTCTTCTCCTTTCGACTCTGGCTTGCGCAGGATATTGACAAGTATCTCACTAATCCCGAGCGCGACTGCATCATCCTGGGGTATTTCGGTCAGGGTTTCCTCGCTCGAACCAGATTCGGTGTACTTGAACAGCTCGCTTGTAGAAAGGCTCCGGGCATGCTCCTTGAGCTTCGCACGGTCGAGCTTTCCGTTCGAATTGATTGGAAGCGTGGCGAGAGGTATGTATATTAGAGGAACCATATATCCAGGCAGAGTCTCGATGAGACGAGAGCGGATTTGGGCAATTAGTATGCTCATCTTCCCATCCGATACAGGGCTCGGCTGAAGCGTACCAGAGCATCCGCTGTTGGTATTTCCATCCAAATCTCGATCCTCTGAGCATTTTAGGAACGCTACCAGCCTGGGTCCACTATCGTGTAACTCCACCAAGTCGACGGCGACATCATCATTGCTCGAACCGCCAAGGCTTTTGCGTATGACCGACTCAACTTCTTTCACTTCAAGCCTCTGTCCTCTCACTTTGACCATCGTATCTTTCCGTCCAATATACATCATTGTACCGTCAGGCAGATAACGTACAAGATCACCACTTTTGTAGAGCTTGGACGACGAGGCGGGAGCGTCAAGAGTCTGCCTCCATGACGGGGCGTCGATTAAGACTTCCTTTGTCTTCTTCCACTGCCCGAGGTATTCTTTCAGGAGACCAGGGCCCTCATAGAGCATTTCTCCGATTGCGCCCAGAGGCGACAGAAGCTCAGGGTTGTCAGGATTCACGATCCAAGCATAGGTATTGGGGCGGGCCCGATGGGTACAATTTTGGGACAAGGACCATTGAATTCGGCCAGGAAAAACGTAGCTGACTCGGCCGGTCCATATGCTGAATTTCGGTGGTTAGCAGAGCGGGTCTCTTTTGCTTCTCGAGAACGGTATGAAAATGGGAAAAAAGAAAAAAAAAAAGAACCGCATGTTCCCACTGAAAACTTACAATGAATGACCTTGACGCGATTGTTCCACACATTGATGTCATCGCAAGTGACGACCTCGCCCCCCAGGAGCAAGGTGTGCAGACTGGGAAGGTGATACTGTGCGAATAGGCGCGCAAAGGAGGGGGGTGAAGTAGGGCCCAGTTGACAGCCATTCTATTCATGCTCTCTCCACATTGTTGAGGCGCTCTTCATCAGAGGGAATACATTGCGCCCGCCATAGATCAACGGCGCATAGATCTCGGTCATGCTGACATCGAAGGTGAAACTCGACCACTGATAGGTTGAAACACCCTCCCGATCGAGACGCTGCGGAGGGGCATTGGAGAGGATACCTGTGACCAGAGAGTTGTGTGTGTGCACAATGCCTTTTGGAGTTCCGGTGCTACCGGAAGTGAAGGCCACAATGCATGGTCGCTAGGCTGGACGTCTGTTGGCCGGTAGTGACGTGGTTGACGGACAAGCTCCACAGTTGGGACCAACACGCAGTGCCCATCAAAACGGCCTTCGTATGTAGTAGACGCGAGGACGAGTGATGCGTTGAGCGTATGGATAATGGAATCGTGACGGGCGCGTGGATGGCTCGGATCGAGACAGCAATACGCCGCTCCGGCTTTGAGTATTGCAAGCATGGAAACGATGGCCCAGGTGCATTTCTCGAAGCATAAAGCCACTTTTTTACCCGGCCCCAGATTATACATGTCCATGAGATATGCTGCAAGGGCGGATGAGCGGTTATCCAGCTCCGAATACGACATTTGCCCGTCCCACGATAGAATAGCTGTTGCATCGGGCTTGTGGAGGAAGCCCTGTCCTACCAAGTCATGGAGCAGTTTATTGGGAATGCTTGTGGAATGCTGGTTCCACTTGGATATGGTTGCTCGGCTTTGCGCTCCGCAGATATCCACGTTTGCGATAACCGTATCGAGTGAGATTGAGGAGATACATTTAACAGCGGTAGCAAAGGCGTCCACGAAGCCTGTGGCCACAAATTCAGAGACCTGATCGATATTGTAAAGCATATGTGCCGACAGTGACACTTCGTCAAAGTATACGACAAGGCCCAGGCCGTTCTATGAAAACCTGATTAGCGAAAAATATGAGTGGCTCGACATTCCAGGGCCGCTTACGTGCTGTGCAGCAAGGCTAGAAAATAATGCCTCCATTGGAGTGGGAGCTGTTTTGACGAAGATAAGGCTTGCCGTGGGCCTATTGGCGACCCGTCCGCCGTTCAGCGTTGGAGTAATTGTATGATTGACCAGGAGCGGCGCCAAGTCATCGTCGGACAACGGGTCTGTTCCTGTGAGGCCGAAAGCTGCGCGGATGGATATGGTAGAGGCGAGCTCTGGGGCGTATTGTACCTGCCAGCTCCTGGTTATCAGGTAGAGTGTGTGGCCGTCATGGTCTTTTGGAAGAGCTTCGGCGCAGGTGAACTCGGGAAGATCGAAGTATTGATCAAGCACTATTGCGAACGCCAGCTTTACCATTGATACCGGCGAAACCTTGTTAGTTGAACAGAAGACATCCAGCGTGCTCTGTAAGGGCACCGAGATGGCAATTGAGGACGACATGATTGTTTGGATATTTTGGGTCCACCACAAAACAAAAAGACTGCAAGAAGGAGACTGGGGCACTATTTCCTATAATCAATAGGTACGATGAAAGGACCAGTCTCAGCTGAGGTGAACAGACAACAGTAAAACCTGTGTCTGATATTGACTATGATAATATCAAGGGTGGCGCATCGGGACTTTTGTTACCACAGTAAACTCTCACAACGGACACCACTCCACCTGTTTCGGTTCGTTATTTAACTGGGGAGGAGCCAAGGTAAACGCCGGACTGTTGTTCGACGAGGACGAAAGGTGGCCACGGAGTTCGTACTAGGACCATGAGCAACGTCATGGTGCAGGGGGTGGCGCTCATGAGACGAACTTAGAGCGCTTAAGGTCAACTTAGAGCCCTTTCTGCAAGGTCCGCTTACACCCCTTCCTGCAAGGTCAGCTTACACCCATTCCCACGATGCCCTTCCACACATGCATTATACATATTGGACAGTGCATGAGGAACAGGGAGACTGAAAGCTTAAAAAACCAGTTTAATCTGGCGAGAGGAGTGTCGACTGGCATATGAGAAAGTACCAAGCCTGCGGCTCGTCGGCGAAGAAGCAAAAGAGCCATACTCATAGGCACCCTAGATTTGTAGGGTTCTAAGAGCGTTAATCGTCGGTTGAACAGTTTCCGGAGACCTGTCAGGTGAATGGTACAAGTATATAAACTGAAGTACAAAGAATACGCTGAATACCCAAGTACATACCTGCGTACCTTGGAGCGGGAGCGCAGGCGTGCAGACGATTCTGTGCTTACACAGCCCACTTAGCGTTGTAAGCAAGCTAACTAGTTAAGCCTTGGCATGAATGTGTCAGCTATAAATACATAAAATAAATGGATAGTCGCCTCCGCTGAGCTCCACCAACATTGAAGTGTTCCCCACATAACCGTGGATCTGAACCATTCATCCCGCGACTCCATTCAGATCCTGCGATCTCTACACCATCCCCTTCCTGCCAAGAGCTCTGACTTTTCGACGTTCTCTACCTATTGATTCCCCAAAATGGAAAAGAAGACATGGTCAATGCTTGGTAAGGGACCTAAGCCCTCATGGACCACTTCACTTGTCTTTGAGTAGAAACTCATCGCAAATGGCAGAGAACAACCCCGATGTAATGAACCAATTGGCAGCGAAGTTGGGTCTATCGTCCGAGCTCCAATTCTACGACGTCTATTCCCTGGACGAGCCCGAACAACTCGCACATATCCCTCGACCTGCTCTGGCTCTGCTGGTCATCATTCCACTTACACCAGCTTGGGATCGAAGTCGCAAGGCCGAAGACGCTAACAAAGAACCATACACTGGCTCTGGCCCTGACGAGCCAGTCATCTGGTTCAAGCAGACCATCGGCCACGCCTGCGGCTCGATTGGTCTGCTCCATAGCTTGATCAACGGTCCGGCTGTCGACTTCATCAAACCTGATTCCGATCTCGCGGCGATACGAAGGCCTCGCCATACCGCTGGATATGACCAAACGCGCCGAAATGCTATACAACAGCGAGCCATTCGAACTTGCTCACAAGTCGGTCGAGCAGGCCGGCGACAGCTATGCAGATCCGACGGGTGAGCGTGATGGTGGGCATTTTGTGAGCTTTGTCAAGAGCGGTGGGAAGCTCTGGGAACTTGAAGGGTCGAGGGCTGGGCCTCTGGAGAGAGGAAGTCTTGCTGACCACGAGGACGTTCTCAGTCCACGAGCACTTAACATGGGTATCAAGAGAATCATCAAGTTGAACATGGATGGGGGAGCAGAGAACCTTCAATTTAGCTGCATTGCTTTGGCTCGCAAGCCTTAGACCCTGGCTGGGAATCGGCACACACGGATTACGGATATACGTCGCTGTATCCGGGGCATCTAATAAGATTCGAGAAGATACTATCTTGCTACCCGAATCTACACGAGACCAGAATGGACACTCGAATCTCTCTATGTTATAGCATGACAGAGGATGGAATAGTATGGCCGGATCGATCGGTATGGTATCGATTGAATTCTATACGTAGTGACCTCTACCCCGCTTTAAGTATCAGACGGCTATACTATTATATCTGCAAGATTCCCGGAGAGGAATATCGAACCTTTGTAGTTGTGCAGAATAGGCAGACGTGTTAAGTAGAAGTTTTGACCGTGAAAAAGGTTGCTACAATCCTCTATGAGTCTAGCCTATGACTGTGCGTGTACTTACTGGCCCTCTAGAAAGATCTCGACAATCTTATCGTGCTCGGCACCGTCTAACCAGACAACCAACCCCAGGCATTTATTAGATAACCTTTGCAGATCTCTGCAATGTTCGTATTTAGCTAGTTACGTATGCGAATATACATATGTAGCAGTCCAGAGGGATCTATATATATCGGCATCAATGCATCTTAAGCAGATACGCCGTACAGCTTTCCAACCCTAACCCTATGAAGCTCTAGTCCTGTCAAATCCTCGTAGGCCCTTGGCCTCTCTGGCGTAATAAACTGCTTCATCGGCCCAACATTAATCTCACGACGGGGTTTGATGAAGCATGCAATCGATTGACGCTCTGGTAAGATACCGTTGGCCACGTCTTGCATATCGACCGGGGTAGCAACTTGGTGCAGACCCGCTTTGAGATAGTTATTAGTCATGTACTCGAGACTGTTGCTCACATACACGTTGATCTCCGAAGGGTGCTCGCGCATGATAGAAATGAAGGAGTCCGGTTTGGAGCTGAAGCGATCTTGCACCTCGAGACCACCCGCGTCGTCTTGGAAGAGGAGCGTGATCATCCCAAAGTCGGTGTGCGGCCAGGCACGGCGGTACTTGCCAGTATTCAGCTTCTCGGTGGATATCGGGCTGTAGTGATTCATGCGAAGTTCGTCGATAATAGGAGATGCACAGCAACGATCCAAAAGTTCGCCTTGGTGAAGGCCGAGACCTTGCTCCAAGTTTTCCAGCACTTCGCGGCCCACGACATGGCACTTCTCCAACAAGCCCTCCATAAATTGACGGTAGCCTGGGATACTAGACTCCGACGGCCACTTGCTAGGGAACTCAGTATCGGACGCAGAGCTATGGTCAAAGTGTTCCTATAAAGCCAGAGAGCATGTAAGTAGTTCCCTCCCTAGGTAACGATAGGGAGGTAATTTAGTCTACCTTTTCATCTTCCAAGCCTTCGTTCTCGATCATATCGAGCTTCGAGGTATTCTCCGATCCAATATAGCTCCAACCTCGTTGAGGGTTGGCATTACGTTCGTTGGGGATAGCTGCTTTTTCCTCCAGGGGGAGCGAAAAAAACTTCTTACCCTGTATCGACCGTGGACCATCAGTGGCTGTCACTCTACAGAAATTGGCACAGGTAAATCTTACCCATTTGAAACCTTCCTCGATCGTCTCTGCGGTAATTGAAGTGTTGATGAGACGAATGGCACCATGTTTTTGGAGTTCTGCAGTAATGGTAGCGGCCAATTTAGCACGGTCCGCTTCGGTGCCATTGTAGAAGGGGGAGAAATCAATGAGAGGTAGAGAAGGCATTGTATTGTATGGTAGTAATATACTGAGTATCCAAATAAGCTGGCGTGGTCAGGATGATTGAGGGAATATGTTCGAGAATTTGAAGGACAAAAGAACAGGGATTTATATAAGGGACGCAAGCCCAGTGTCAGGTCTTTCAATATTCCTCTTAGAATGTACTGTACCTAAAGGTCAACTTACACGCCTTCCTGCAAGGTCAGCTTACGCTCCTTCCTGCGAAGTCACCTTGCACCATACGGAGTTTTTTGGATTGACAACGGCCGTTATGCGCTCGCCTCCCGGATCTCGCTTGATGACGAGCCGCCCTCGCTTCTGTTCGGGCGGGTCTCGTCTAAAGTCTTTACTGGTGCTACAGATTGGTGACCTGTAGTAGCAGACACATATATAATTAGCGTGCGTCTCAGGAAGAACGTGGCTATGTGCGTATTTCGCTATCACTCTCGTGCCTCTCTAAAATAACTTTTCGCCATCATGAAGGCCGCTGTCCCCAGCCATGATGATGATCGAAGTACACACGCCGCAACGATCCCCTACGATGTCGAGAGCGTTCGGCAACACTTTCCAGCATTGCGCGGAGAGCGGATTCCCCTCAACAATGCCACAGGTAGCTTGGTGTATGAAGGCGCTGTCAAGGCGTAAGTATGGTTCATTTACCCTTTTCAGTATACATAGTTCACATGCCTAAAGTGGCCGGAGCCGGAGCTAATGATCAAGTCAGCATCGCAAAGGCCATGTCAACCTACCAACTTGACTTCATCGGTGGCGATGTCAGCAGTCAGCGTGAGATCGACGAGCGAAAGTCGAAATACGCGGAACTCGCAGCATTCATGAACGCTGAGCCTGACGAAATCGGTAGGTTGTAGCCGGAATCAGCTGCCCAATCCGCTATCTGACAGTCCTGTGTGCAGCTTTCGGACCCTCGACCAGTGGCCTCATCCGCAATGTGACTACCTCCTTACGTCCGTTGCTGAACTCCGACTCGGAAATGGTAGTTTCGACATTGTGTCATGAAGCCGGAATTACGTCGTGGGTGGCTCTTGCACGCTCCTTGGGGATCGAAATCAAGTGGTGGTCGCCACCTGGTGGGAAAGGTAATGCTACTGCGAAACTCAGCATCGAGACTCTAAAGCCGCTGCTTTCCCACAAGACTAGGCTTGTCGCTTGTGGTCATGTATCAAATATATTCGGTACAATACATGACATTCGTGCAGTTGCAGATGTTGTCCACACGATTCCGGGGGCCTTGCTCTCGGTCGACGGAGTAGCGTGGGCTCCTCACCGTCCCATTGATGTCAAAGCAATGGACGTCGACTTCTACTTCTTCAGCTGGTACAAGTTGTTTGGGCCACACTTCGCACAAATGTACGCCCGCAGCTCCGTACAGCAGCGATACATGACGAGTCTAAATCATTACCATATCGATCCTACACCCCTTGACGTCAAAGTCCGCTGGGCACAAACTGCTACGAGTTCGAGGATGGTGTACTGGAGATAGTACGGTACATTCGGCGCATCGGTTGGGATAACATCATTGCACATGAGGTAGCCATTGTCCGACCTCTACTGGAATACCTTGATTCACGCCCGGAATGGTTCACTCTTTACGGCGAAAAGTCGTCCGATCCGAAGCTTCGAGTATCTGTTGTTTCATTCACGGTCAACGGGGTGTCATCCAAGGTGATAGCCAAGACCATCCACGAGTCGTCTCCATGCCGTATCTTGGCAGGGAACGCTTATTCGCTCAGACCGGTGCATGATGTCCTTGGACTGGGTGATGGAGGTGTGCTTCGTGTGAGCCTGGTTCATTATAATAACCCCCAAGACGTCCAAACATTTACCAATGTTCTGGATCGTGTGGTACAAGCATATTTCAAGGACTAATTTAAATGCTAGTCCGCGTAGATATCATATATTCGAATGGGAACGTTGTTCACGCCTCATCAGATGATAGTGTTCACTGTAAAATATCTATAGCTTGCTCAATTCCAGCGCAGCTTTGAATGACACATCGGATATTTCGCATGCAGCGATTACGGTATTGTTGACGAATCCGGTGTCTTGGATAAAATACAAATACAACGTCGCAGAATCCCCTCATCTTGTGCTTCAGCGCGCTTATAGGGGGATGGGAGGATAGGGGGAATTCCCATATGATCCTGAGATTGCATGATCCTTTGCACGGTGCAATGTCATCTGAGTGCGATTGTCACGAATAGAAGTGCGATTGGTTTAAGCTGTTGATCGTGCAGGGAGAGGCGTAAACTGACCCTGCAGGAAGACATGTAAGCTGACCTTGCAGGAAGCCATGTAAGCTGACCTTGCAGGAAAAGCTCTAAGTTGACCTAGCAGGAAGGGGTTTAAGTTGATCTACATTGGGGTAGGAGGATTTTCTTCTGATTCACCAATAAAAATTCCAGGTTTGCGTTCTTCCCCGGGTCAGAGGAATGCGGGGATATAACCCCTCTGGCCTGTATTTCGAACTACTCAGGTATATAATTAAAACACAGCGAAACGGTAAGATGTCAAATTGAAACCATCAAATACACGGGAATATTAGAAACACCGAGGAACACCACTCCCTCTCCAGCTGCTCCTAAGCGCGATACCGGCCTGATACCGTGATTTGGCTAGTGTCACTGTATCCATTACAGCCCGCTAAGCCCCGGGGTTGGGGCCGGGCCGCCGGGGTAACCGCAACGGTGGCCACGCGGCGTGCATGTGGTTGACTGCGTGACGGACAGTATAAAGCAGCCGGTGGCTTTGCCGCCAAGTTTGTCGACAATCAGGGTTGTATCTACCTTCCACTTTGGTAAGGCCATGGAATTGGGATAGCTAGTGAGTAAGTAGTCTTTTAAACCGAGGCGCCACGTTTCGTCCTTTAACCTTTCAAAACCTGGATCAGAGGCTGCTTGTCTTAGCTAACAAGCTGGAAGGAGAACTTTTACATACCGTCACACCATATGGCCTTTTGCCCTCTTTTTTGATCATTTGAAAAGGGCAGTTTCTTGGCGTTATGAGGACTATTTCGAGGCCCTTGGAGCGGAAAGGAATGATTTAGACGCAGCCTTCCATATTTTACGCTGACACTTATCCTTGCACGCAATGGCTTCCACCAAAAGCAATCAGCCTAAGGGCACTTCTCCAAAGGATGACTGGTCTAATATCTTGGACCCGGCATCAAGAAAGCGAGCCCAAAATCGAATTGCCCAGAGGAACTACAGTAAGGCCGCAACTCTTGACAGGCTGGTTGTATTTGGCTGCTTTGCTCATGCACCGTCCAGGAAAGAATCTCAAGAGTCGCATTGAGAGGCTCGAACGGCAAGCTGCAGTCATATCGACTCACCAGCTTTTGCCCACCGATGGGATACCGGATATCTCCGACTACGACCACATGCCCTCCGGTCTGGTCGTTCCCGGTTTGGCCACAAGATCTAATGGATTTGTCTCTTATTCTGCAAGTCCGGCTGAAGTACCGACTTTCGGCCTCTCAGATATCGGCGTCGATTCAAAGACTCCGGACACCTCGTCTTCTCCGTCGACCCTTCCCTTGCTAGGTATTGTTTGTTTCCCACCATCACATCCGTTCCTTCTATTTACATCGCCGTTGGGAAGGAAACGTATATGCGATTGAAAATGACCCTGGATCGGGCATTCTGACCAGCGCTCACTGCAACGACATCAACCAGTGCGATTGTATCTTCCCCGGTATGTTGAAACTGCCTTCATCCCCGTCTATAGGTCTTGGAGATATTGACGGGAAGCTAGCGACTCCCCAGCCGACGCCACCTCAGCAACTTCCCAACATGATCGCAAGCGATCAGCCCAGGGGATGCACTTGTCGACGATTCCCCCAAGATGGTAGCCCAGGCAGAAGTGAGAAGACTTACGGAGGTCATGGCAATCCGTCGCTGGCCGAGAAGATCCAGGCGGTACTGTCAGCTATTCACGACGCGGGCTTCGATGGTCTAGAGAGCTTTGTGTCTCTGTATTATACTTCTGACCTCACATCCTTCCCCAACCTCGCTAATTCTAGACGATTGAGTCGGAACAGAGGTTTGCCTGGAATACTAGTCGACGTACGCCAAAACATGCCCTTGTGGACGGAATGGGAGAAGCAGAGATACAAAGATGAAGTACTTAAATCTGCCGAGGCTATCCTGAAAACCGAATGCACCGAGTTGAATAACAACGGGCGCCTTAGGGACCTCGTGTCCAACGTGAGACATAGCAAGGAAAAGGACCCAGGCTCGTTACTTGCCGAAATGAGTACTGACCTGCAAAACGAGGTACTTTGTCTATTTCCATTTACCACGTCTCAAACCCTTTCTGGGGGTTTTGCTAACAGCGAGGTGATTGGGCGTTCAGCTACCCAACCTCTGGGCCTTAACAACTTCTTCTCTAACGACGAACCCGTGCGCGACCGCCACGATGGGCACATGCGACCTATCCACAACGCTGAGCGTGATGTACATGTTGTCCTGCAGTGGCATCGCATCTGGAGAAGAGATACGAAAATTGGCTGTACGCTGCCTACAAGCCTAGTTCAGTGAGAGCTGATCCGGCAATGAATAAGGTTTATTAATGCATTTGGACGGGCTTATATCATTTTGAGGTATACATACAGCGATTAGAGGACCTCAGATAGTGTGAGCCCCTAGAAGTAGACTTACACAGCGAACACCACCAGCTTATAAAATCTGAAATAAGCTGCCGGTCTTGATAAAATCCCATTGCGTTGAGATTTCGTTAAACTATTTTGACTTGATTTTTCTTCGGATTGTTATGTCGAAAATTCGTAAGTCTGCGGCTTGGGAGACTCAAGTTGACCAGACTAATGATCTCTTACTTGCCCATTTCCTAAGCCTGTGCCAGGGTACAGAGAAATACTCTCCCCGCAATTCCTTGTTCTGAGCAAACGGGTTTTTTTTAATATCACCTACATGGGGGTGTTGGCCAACGCCATCCCATAGCCCATCCTTGAGCCGCTGTCCTGTCGCCGCTACATTTTCCAGCAGGCTGTCACGCGCCACGATCTGCTGCACTGCTACGGCTGCTGAGTGAGCTACAGCATGTGAACTGAATGTGTGTCCGTGGCTGAACGTTCTCAAGCCGTCGATCATCCTCTGCTTCAAGAGAAGACCCGACCCCATTAATTTTGCACGACTGATTTGGTCGACTCAAATCTTGACCACGGTACAGTCAGAAAATGGTCAGTTGTTAGGTAAGGTACAGTTAGAAGACGGTCAGCTGTTAGGTAAGGTACAGTCAGAAGGATCTGTTTATCTCCACTGTAGCGGTCCTCCTCGTTGGAGCGGTTCTACTTCTTTTTATTAAAACATTGGAGACACTAGTGCTGCAGCCTCGATCTCGTCTCACTAACTTGCAACTGTTCGCATCGTCATCTCCAAGATGGATCTCAGTGAAAAGGAAAGAAACATCCTTGACCATCAACTGAACGGTCTATCCCCTGAGGATCCAGACCGCCGAAGCACAATTTTCGAATATGCTACCTCTTTCGACAAGACTGTACTGCTCGTCAGCTCCATCTGCGCGGTGATTGGGGGCATACTGAACCCATTTATAGCTGTATGATAGTGAACTATGTTTATATGCGTAGTCTTAAAACCTCTGACAGGTCTGCATTATAGGTTATATATGGTGTTCTGGTCGGCGCCTTTGGCGACTATACGGATGGATCTGCCGGACAACATGAGATGCGCTCGAACCTCTCCCAGTATTCACTGTACTACGTGTATCTAGCCATCGCCATCTTTGTCATGATCTATGTCTCCACGGTCGGGTTTTACTATTCTGGCGAACGCATCATACGCGCCCTCCGAAATGCATACCTCAAGGCGATCTTGCGCCAGAACATGGCCTTTTTCGACACCCACGGCCCCGGCGAGATCTCGACCCGTATAATGACCGACCTTAATCTCGTGCGGGAGGGAATCACAAGCAAAGCGTCGATCGCCTTGACCGCCGTCGCGACCTTTGCCGCGGCGTTCGTCATCAACTTCGTCATGTACTGGAAGACGGCGCTGGTCCTCAGCCCAACCTTCGTCGTCATGGTCATCATTGGTTGGTTCGGCGGCGCATACGTCGTAAAACAACACAAAGGAGCCATGGCACTAAGCAGCCAGGCGTCTAGTCTGGCCGAGGAGGCAATCGCCTCCATGAGGCTCGTGTCGGCCTTCGGCATCCAGGAGCACATGGCCGCCAAGTATTCCTCGTGTTTGACGAGCGCAGGGGTACCTGATATCAGAAGCCGGAATGCGGTCGCGGGCATGATTGCCTGGTCCAACGCCGTGCCCTCTCTTGTGTATGCTCTCACGTTCTGGGCTGGCTCCATTTTCCTCGTTCGCGGCGAAGTATCTGTGGCGGCGCTGACCACCACGGCACTGGCGGTGACAATCGGGGCCTTTGCTATTGTCAGAATCGCCCCTGCAGCACAAGCTCTTAGTTCAACAGTTGCGAGTGCGGCGGTTGTTCTCGAGGAGATCGCCCGACGCTCTCCACAGGACCCGTTCGATAGCTCGGGAGACTGTTCTGCTACCCTCAGTGGAGATGTTGAATTTCGAGGTGTCAGTCTCATCTATCCTTCGCGAGATAATCGAACCGTTCTGCACGAGGTGTCGTTTTTGTGTCCCGCAATGAAAACAACGGCCATCGTAGGGGCTTCGGGCAGTGGAAAGAGCAGTATTGTCGGTTTGCTGGAGAGATTTTATGAGCCAACAGCAGGCGAGGTTTGTGAGTGGACTTTTCTCAGCTGCTTCCCATATGCTTGATCAATAACCATATATCAATTTGTGATCTTTTTTTTTCTAACTGATTTTAGCTCTGGACGGGAAGGATATCCAATCGCTTAATCTTAGTTGGCTCAGGGCCCAGATGGCTCTTGTTGGACAGGAGCCTAGACTTTTCGACACAACCATCTTTGAGAACATCCGGTATGGAGAAGTTGGCTGTAGGCAGAAGACGATGCAAGAAAGCCCGAACGAAACCAAAGAGCGAGTTATTTCAGCGGCAAGAAAAGCGAATGCCCATGATTTCATCACAGCCCTCCCGGAAGGCTACCAGACTCAAGTTGGACAGAAGGGATTCCAGCTCTCTGGGGGCCAGCGGCAGCGGATTGCTATTGCCAGAGCTTTGATTAGAAGCCCGTCGATTCTGTTGCTGGACGAGGCCACCTCCGCATTGGACTCGAAGTCAGAAGCTACAGTACAAGTAGCTATCGAGGAAGCAGCACGGCAGCGTACAACAATCGTTATTGCCCATCGGTTGAGTACAATCCGCCACGCCGACAACATCATCGTCATGTCCGAAGGGCGGGTGACAGAGCAGGGTACTCATGACGATTTAGTCGCCCAGGATGGTCACTACGCCAGCCTGGTTCGTTCACAGCAGATAGATCCTGGCTCCTCGAACGGCAAATTGGACAGCGACGACGATAGTCATGAAGAAGTCAAAGAGGCGGAAGAGGCCCATGGTGACGGCAAGCATAACCTTGTAGAAGACCTAACTGAGAAGCAATCTCGTGATCTGGATGGGACCCTAAGCAGGCTGTCAAACGGCTCGGCCGATGTGTCAAACTTGGAAAAGAAGATCGAAAACTTGGGCTTCGCCAGGACTTTGGCCTTTATCGTCAAGCATAACAACCAGGAGTATCCACTCTTGATTCTGGGGCTATGCTGTTCCATCATTGCCGGCTTAGCGATTCCAGGGTCAGTTTGCTCGCTTCTCAGCCTTCATCCAGTGATTGGAGACTGCTTACTGACAATCTCACCAGGCAGTCGGTACTATTCGCAAAAGTTCTGGAGACTCTGTCGCTCTCTCTGTCAAGATCCCATCAAATCCGAAACGACATCGATCTGTACACTGGTCTATTCTTGATGCTGGCAGGGGTTTCATTTCTCTCCTGGCTAGGAGCCGGGGTAGCGTTTGCCCATTCCACCCAGAAACTCTCTCGCCGCCTACGAGACCGCTGTTTTAGAGCCATCGTCTCACAAGACGTGGCCTTCTTCGATAAGAAGGAATATTCTACCGGATCGCTGCTCTCCGTCCTTTCCTCGAGCACAGAAGAACTCACCGGCCTTGGCGGTCCGGTCATGGGCGGAACGCTCACTTTTATCTCGACAATATTGGGAGGTATTATTCTCTCCCTCGCCGTCGGCTGGAAACTAGCATTAGTCTGTGCCACTACCATACCAATCATCGTGGCTTGCGGCTGGCTCCGTCTCCAAATCCTTGCTGTGTTCGATACCAAGACGAGGCAGAACGGCAGGGATTCAGCATCGTATGCCAGTGAGTTGGTCAAGTCAGTCGAAACTGTCGCTTCTCTTGGTCTAGAGGAGTTTGTCTTAGACAGATATGATGAGTTCCTCGCGCAGCAATCGGCACAATCTCTGCGCTCCATACTCTCTGCATCTAGCCTGTACGCAGCGTCGCAGTCCATCGTCTATCTCTGTGCGGCCCTGGCTTTTTGGTATGGTGGCACGCTCATTGCGGATGGCGAGTACTCGTTGTTCCAGTTTTACATCTGCTTTTCTGCGCTTATTTCAGGCTCGCAGATCGCTGGGTCCATCTTCACATTCGTGCCTGACGCGAGCAAGGCAATGCACGCTGGTTGGGAGCTGAAGGGAATACTCGAGCGCAAGCCTCGGGTCAGTCCGAATCATGACGGTGATCTCGACGGTGACCGAAGCGGGCCAAGTGTGGAGCAGGGCACCATTGAGTTCAAGAACGTCAGTTTCCGTTATCCTTCTCGACCCGAGCGATTTGCCCTGGATGACTTCAGCCTCAAGGTTGAGCCAGGCCAGAGCGTTGCTCTTGTTGGCGGAAGCGGTTCCGGCAAGAGCACGGTTTTTGCCCTCGTCGAGCGCTTCTATGATCCGAACCGGGGATCGGTGCTTGCTGGTGGACATGACATCTCAAAGCTCCACCTTGGACGATATCGACAGATCATATCACTCGTGAGTCAGGAAGCAGTTCTGTATTCGGGATCGATCAGGGAGAATATTGCACTGGGCATTCCAGACCAAAATGTTCCCGACGAGGCTATATGGGCAGCCTGCAAGCAGGCAAATATCCATGACTTCGTTCTCTCGCTTCAAGAAAGCCTCTCTACGCTTATTGGCCCAAGTGGCAGCATGCTCAGCGGCGGGCAGAAGCAGCGTATTGCCATAGCACGAGCGCTCCTGCGGCAGCCCAAGATCCTGCTGCTGGACGAGGCCACGTCGGCGCTGGATACGGAATCCGAAAGGCTGGTCCAAGCAGCCCTCGACGCTGCAGCGAAGGATAAGACTACACTCACGATAGCACACCGGCTCAGCACGGTCAGAAAAGCCGACCGAATCTACCGTGCTGAGCCAGGGGACGCTGGTAGAGAGTGGTACGCACGAAGAGCTCCTTGCAAAGAAGGGAAAATACTGGGAGTTTGTGAACATGCAGAATTTGCATTGAATGTAGGTAACCGGGGTGACAAATCATACGGATGTGGTAGCTTGCCTAATTGTGTAATCTAACTATATAGTTACTGACTAAATAATTTTGTTAATAACTAATCATTGGTTATAGCTTTCAGTTGTATTTTATACTGGGGGAGTGTTAGGCCCGGCTCTACCTAGGTTCCTAACTTCAATTTCACCGTTTCCTTACAAGAGCACCCGTTTAGTCACGGTTCTAGTGAAAAGGAAGCGTTTGTCTCGTTTCATGCGTCAAGATCTCAGCACGGTAACTATGAAAGAGTTCCTTTCAACCTTAAGCTGGGCTCCGATTTCTAAAAGTCCTCGGAGAGCTTCCCTAGTTTGTCTACCGGAATACAAACCGAACCTCCTCCCTCACTACAGCAGCAAGCTCCAGCGCCTCTCTCCTCGACACTCTTGAGAAGACATTGAAATATGCTATGAAGGTGTTGCTCCCTGTATGTGGGTGCGGTATTCGTTGTCCCCTTGTCGCTAGACAGCCATACCGACTCACATGTTTAGCGAGGTCCGGCCGCCGGGCAAAGAGCTCGGCGCAAATGTCATCGGAATCGAATATACCCTCACAAGAGGGATCATAATCGGCAGAGATGAACACCATAACACAGGTATACTGTGGCCCACGTGCGTAGGGCTGTGAAAGTGCCCGCACGCGGGGCTTGTCGCGGAGTGAAAGTAACATGCTGAGACCCCAATAATCCACGCCCCATGTGGACTCGATAATCTGGGTACCTTTCATTCCAGGGGGACGAGGGTTGATTTCGATCAGCCACGGGGTGGGCTCACTTGACTTTGTGGGTGTGCCGTTTCCGTTCATGACTGGCAGCGGCGCAAGGTCAAGCAAACCATTTTCCTGCCGGTATTCAACGGAAGAATGGTCGATACGGCCCTCAAGATGCAGGATGCCAGTCTCAAAGCCCAGTCGGGAGAGTATTCATGGAAGTTATCACGGATAAGGTCCAGCTCTTTCTGGGGAAGGGAGGACGGGAAGACGCTGTTGAGTTCATGGAAATTGCCTGCTGCAGGGCTACTGCCGCCATTACATGCATTCGGATCCTCTGCTGTCTTTGGGAAGTCGTCAGAAGATTCGAAAAAAAGAATCTCGCCATCCAGGAGTACAAAGTTGGCATCGACCTCCGGCCCTGAACAGTACTTTTCGACAACAAACGCATTGCCATGTCGCTCCGTATTGATGGAGCTAGCTGCTGTCAAAAGCTCTGCCAGGCTGTTGACGCGGGTGACTCCATCAGAACTGTATCCTCTGCAGGGTTTGACGATGACAGGGAATCCAACCTTCTTCTCTTGCGCGAGCCGGACCGCCTCCTCGGCGCTACAGGCCCGGAAAGCGTCATGCCCTGCGGAAATACTGGTTTCGTACTTGTCTGTTGCGATTCGGTAGCTCTCGGGCGGTGCCAATGCAGGAAGGCCTAATCGCTTAGCGGCACGCGCAACGTCCGCCTGGTACTGTTCCCAAAATGTGATAATACCGTCAATGGATTTGTCGTAGGATTGGACAGACGCCACGATTCGGCTTGCAAATTCGGGGTCGGCGCCTTCAGCCAACTTGGTTGGTATGAAAGCCTCCCGCCAGTGCTCATACGGTCCACTTTCAAGCCAGTGGCCAGGACTGTCTAATACGACCATGTCGATTCCGAGAGCTTTGGCAGCTGGGTAGATGTTTGTGCCGGTGCCTCCTCGGTCAGGCTGGGGGCGACTGCCTTCGACGATTGCCAACCGCAGGCGACGTAGAGGTTCGTCTGCGATCCAAGGGAATGAGAGCCTGTTCTCGAGTTCCGCATCCACCAGACTCGACAAGGTCCTGAAATCAGTCCGTATATCTCCTGTAACGTATTTGTCCTGCACAAGGAGTCCGGCAGTGGAGAACTTCAAAATCTCGTCCAGACTATGGAGTTGATCTCGCGAGATAGGTTCTCCTGAGTAGGCTTGCAAGGGCTCCGCAAATGACGACGCCAATGCAACCACCTCGCAGTCGATACATCGCAGAGGTATTATGTCAGACCGAATAATCTGACCCTTCGCCAGGGGCACGATAAATTTTGATAAGCAGCAGTAGGCATTGGAAGGAGAGGTGGCTGCGCTGAGTGATTTTAGCAGAAACGTGAATGCCGCAGACCCTCCTCCGAATGCCGTAGACGGCATCCTCACCAGGCTTCCCTTTCCCCCGGTGAGCACAACTTGCGCGTCCTGAAGACTGCCTTCGAGGTTAGGAGGAGCGATGGATCCCTGTTTCGCCTCGAAGACAACATCGATAGTCTGAAACCGCGTCCCCTTGAACTTATGAAGGCGACGGTTGTCAAGGACCTTCCATGAACAGTCGAAGAGGACTAGCAGTGGGGGGGTTGTGAGCTTGTATATCCCTACTGAATAGGAGGGGTTCAGGTTCTCACCATTATTGTTCGATACAATGGCAATACCGTGGGTAGCCATCTTGTTCGCCACCAAAGAATGCCTAGGTGAAATGGAAAAAAAGGGAGGAGGGAGGGGGAGGCAGCGAGTTCTGCGATTATTTAGCTATTTGAAAGCCCAAAACCGAAGGGTCAATACTAATAACGCGACAAATAGAACTCAGGGCTCTGCTCTACGTCCTTCTAATTCATATTCATATTACGTGTACTTTTTCTTACGTGTTCCAGCGTAGGTAATACTTGACAGGACTTTGTCATTACCCGCGCAGGTCGGCGGCCGAGTATAGACCGACGTGGTAACGGGGTTAAGGGAGGTCCTCCTTTAGGTTGTCCATGCTGAAAGTCATCGTCGTTAAGGGGCTCCAGCTTGAGCCTTGCTCCCGTGCGATATCGTGCTCGCCGACGAATGCCATGGCCCAGTCCAACAGGCAAAATCCCGCATGGTAGCTGATCAGCCACGACGCACTTAGGGTAACTTCTTTAATATGTATCACTAGAAAGTCTACATCAAACAGATTTGGAATCATATTTTACTTAATATTTACATTATCTGGAAGACTGAGAGTGTGAGGACAGAAAAATATTTCGACCTGATGGAAGTCACGGTGGCGGAAATCAAAATAACCCAACACCAGCGAGCGTTCGGAGAACAGGAAGGTGTTTTTTTTAGCTGTCTTATATATCGCCCGGTTCAAGACTCAAAATGGGCACGCGCTGACATCCGGGGTAAACGCACACCTGGGGGAACATATAACTATCTTAGTAGGCTCAGTCGGTTGAGATACTGCGATTCCTGATGTTTCCACTGAATGACATCTACTTCTTAGTATAGCCAGTTTGGCCTGTAGCTGATCTATAGCTGCGAAGCAACTCCTGTCTACTATGTACTAGCGATCGAGAATCGCAACGTCACTACTGTAGTGCTCATTCCATCATGCAACCCGGGCACCCCTCGAGATGAGCAGATTAACTGTGTCTTCGTCTCGGTACCGCACCGCCAGTTCTAGCGGCGTTATGCCCTCCGCGTTCACCGCGTCCGGGTCTGCCCCGTACGCAAGCAGTAAGCCGGCGATAGACCTTCGCCGGTGCTGCACCGCCAGGTGTAAAGGCAGCGCCCCCGAGTCATCGCGCGAGTTGGCACTCGCGCCCGCCGTCAGCAACGACTGGGCAATGGCTTCTGACCCGTTGCGCACGGCTAGGTGTAGCAGGCCCGATGACGAACCATTTCTTGTACTGGCAGAGGGGCGGCGTACGTTGACTTCAACGGGCTGAAAATCGCAAAGATCGAACGTCAGCAGGCCTGTCCTCTTGATGCTGTGAAGAATTGGGAATGCGGCAATGCTTTGCTTATTGGTAGACAGGGATCTTCGATCCAGTGGATAAAATCTGCTACCCGCAGGATAGCTGTTGCAATACTGGGGCTGAAGTTCCGTACCTGTTGATAGACTGTGCAGAGTGAAGAAAGGTTAGGGCTAGCGGCATCCGAACTAAAAGCTGTGAACGGTGGTGTGATTCCGAAGGGCGTAAGATCTAAGTTGCTCGTATCCATCGCCGGGCACATAGCGAAGCTGCTGTCTTGGAACTGAACATGATGCAGAGGTTTATGCTCTGGCGTCACCGGCGGAACAGGGTAGATCCAGTTGGGGCTTTCATTGTCCGGCTCGATATGCCCGAATGTGCCAGCCCTGCTGCTGCTGCCGCCGTCGCTGCCAACGGGCGAGCCAGACGTTTGAAACTGGTCCGAAACCCTTGGCGCTTCAAGTTCCTGGACCGGCACCTCGCCTGTACCCCCGATATTTTGCGATTGATCGTCATCTCTCGACATGGCATCCTGTTTCTGCCGTTGGCGGGCCCCTCCACCATACATTGTCAGCGTCTACCCGAGTACGAGGTGAGAAACAGGCAACCAAACTGACTAGACCTTCGCTTAGCCATACGATTGCGTTCACGAATATGCTCGTTCTCAGCACGACACATAATATCCATGATATCGTTGTAAGGGGGATCCATTGTCCGGATGGGTTGCGTTGGATGATGTTAACAAGTTAGAGGTTCTTGTGAGATCTTGAGGATTTGACTCGGCAAGGGGTGAGAATCCGAATGTATTGCCCATTGGGACTACCGTGGGACGGTACTTAAACATCCTCCGGGGATCGCGAATCCATCGCAACGGTTAGCCTTATAACCACTTATACCGCGAAGCCGCAGTACTAGTTATAGTTAAGATCGGACCATTGGCTTGTTCCATTGGTTGGAAGGAACGCGGATGCTCCGATCTTGGTAATCCCCAGGCCGATCTCACTCACTCACTCTCAGATCTAATCTTAGTATCCTGCAGAGACAGAATTGCAGCCTAGATCTTACGGTCTAATTTTCTTCTATTTTCTTCCGGCCGGCTTACCTATATAATAATAATTTAATTATCCAGTTATTAAGCTATCAGTACTCATGCAGTCATGCTGCTTAATAGATGTATTTACTATCTAGTTATTATTAATTAACTGATTCGTTAATATATATGTGGTTCATGCATCTGCTTCTCTGTACTTTCCTCCATCCATCCATATACACGTATAATTCACGCGCCATATATATATATAGGACTCTGTCCCCCCCGGGGCCAGTTCAGGGACTCGGGTCGGGATTTATAATGCGATAGGGACGGCGATAAGGTTATATGGCTTATATGGAGGTTCGTACTATTGGTTTCCTATTATTAATAAGAATATCAATGCCTGTTTTAGATTTATATATCCTATTCTAGTACGGAATACTAAGCTATTGATGTTGTGATGTAACTGTATATATCTCTAAAAGACTATGTACGTACTATTACACCACCCAGACGAATACCCCTAGTTTAGAACAATGTCCAGAACTGCTCGTCCACCTGCCCTTTTATTTCGGGTTCTATTTCTGAATAAATTCAATGACCTTCAACGCCCTCTGCCCGGCAGTATGTCACACAGGCAACCAAGTAAAAGATCAAGTATTCTCAGAAGAATTAAGAAAAGAAATCCCTACCCGGCTCCATCCAACCAATCAACCAACCGTCTCATGCAATCGTTGTAACTTATTGATTCGATCGGCAACACCACAGCACCCCGTTGAGAAGCAGTAACCACGTCCAGCTACAAATTAGCCTTCATGATTTGCACCAACTTATCCTGCATGTCGCAGAAGATATTCAAAGCCTAGCACGACATTAGCAATGGACCAAGAAAACATTCAACACCACACACCTGCGTAAGTTTCTCCTCACTTGCTCCATGCAGATCCCGAGTGAGCGCAAGCCGGTAAGCAGACTCGTTATCAATATACGACAAATCAGAAGCGGGAGTAATAGCCGGGACATTGGTGTCGAATAAAGACTGCATGCTAGGAACGGAACCCGACTGCGAGAGCTCTTCCAGGAGCCTAGGAGCAATAGTAATATGCTGCACACCAGCAAGGGCAAATATCTCATCAGTCGAGGTCAAGCTAGCGGGAATGACCTGCGTCTTAGCCTTGGTGGATTCGTAGTATTTCTGAATCAAGACACAGAGAGGAAGCAGCTTGTTTGGATCGGTGAACCTAGACGGATGTAAGTAAGCCATTAACTGAGGTGTCTTCGTGTGATATACCCCGGCTCAAAGTGAACCTTTAACTGATTGACGTAAGGTGCAACATAAGTGCATCCTACTTCAGCAGCTAGAACGGCCTGTGCCATCGTGAAGAGCGTGGTGGCCAATGTCTGTACGCCCACCTGTTTGAGGGCCCGGCAGGCTAGCATGCCTTCCCATGTGCAGGGAACCTTGATGCAGACTCGAGCAATGTTGAAGCCAGGCTGAAAGTGCTGGAAGAGCTGCACAATTCCTGATCAGATCGAGCCGATTAGCACCCTCAACTACCGAATCAGAGGTATAGCCTGTGGTGATATCTCACTCGAAGCGTTCACAACGATCTTCTCGGTCGAATAAGAGTTGTAGGGATTTATCTGGATATGAACGAGCCCACGGATATGGGGAGCAATCCGAAACGCCAGTTTGACCATCTATACCACAGGTTGTCAGTATGAAGAATGAGAACTACCCTAGGTAATCGGAGGGCATCACCGCAATTTCGACCGCCAGCTCCTCAACGCTTAAGCCGGAGTGTCTAGGAAGTAGAACTTTTGCATTTTCAACCGAGTCAGAGATTAAATCGGCATGCCCAGGTTTGCTGAGTTCCCCATATGCGATCGCCTAGGCTTGTTAGACGCTGCCTCACCAACCTAGCCTGCTGCTGTGGCTTTCTACAAGCACCCACCTGGTTGGAAGTGCAATCCTGAAAAGGACCCAGCTTCTTAGCAACTACGACTAGCGTTAGTATATTGCCTCGAGTTGAGACAATAGTGAATATCAACTAGGCAGTAAGTACCCTGTTCATCCATAGTATCACAGTCGACTATGGTTCTCGCACGGAGAATGTCCAACCCAGTTTGAGCAGCCATGGCGATGATCCAGTTACTGAGTATCACAAGAAACTGACGACGATGGGAATATCCAAGAACTAACTAATCTCGAGGTTGAGGGACAGGCAAACGAAGGAGAGTGAAGCCTGATTGAGATGGATGACCTTCCCCTCACTCCGGCTTATGCTGATTACCGTAGCCTAAATGTCCACTTCGGCGGAAAGTATGCCGAGTCTGGATCGGAGGAAACTACGGCGGCATTGCAGGTACTGTGTATTTTTCAAGTCCTACAGGAATTTACCAGTTCTGGTTCTACCTACAATCCAATGCCGTATCCAAGGCCATAATCCAAGCTAGATACTGTATGTTACCCTGATATGAAACCCATCAGTCTCATGGACAGAGAAGAACGGGCGATTAACGACGGGTGAAGATCCTTCTCCGGTATCTCGTAAACCTCGGCGGTCGCGACAGAATGCCGAAACCAGTGAGGCTTTGCTAGGCACGTCAACATCATCCCAGATGAAGTGGTAGACAACGTGGGCGGAGACCCGTGGAGAGGAAGAAAGAGAAAGGAAAGGGAGAAAAGGGAAAGACACAAATAAAAGAAAGCGAGAAAAAATCCGGATTCGGCAGGCGGAAAGGGAGCGGAACAAGAATCTTCCGGCTGGTAATCCGGCGGCGCTGATTGGCCCGACCGCCTGCCGGGACGCTGGTCCCGTGACTGGGGGCTCGCCCGAGGTTGTCCGTCCCGTGATTCCGAAGCGTTACGAGCGTCGGGAATTCAAGGTGACTTTCTTCGTCGATTTGCTGTCTGCATCGCTGATTCCGGTCGCTTCTCTCCCACGCAAACACCATGTTCTCCCAAAAGGTTGCCCAGCAGTCGCTGCGACGGCGTATGTGCCTTCCGTATCCCCCGGTTTAAATGCCTGACCCTCGCTAATAGTCGTCGCAGTCGCCGTCCAGCAGCCCTACGCCATGCGGTGGTCCATGTTGAACTCCGCGTCTCCCGCCGCCATTGCCCTTGGAAAGAACATCCAGACGAGGTCAGTTCCTGTCCCTGTTGCTGGTGAAATTGCAGTCAAAGGATCGAGCTTGGAATTTGCTCGGGGGAGTTCGCGACAAAATGGTTGCTGCGTCATGCATCCAGCTGGTAGCCAAAAACATGATTAAAAGACGGGGATCGCTATATACTTGGGTACTCCATACGTCTTCATTGCTCACTCATGATGATACAGGTACACTGCCTCCACTACGAACACTTCCGACCCTACCAAGATCCTTGAGCAGCAGCGATTGAGACGCCCCGTCGCCCCTCACCTTTCCATCTATCGCCCTCAGATTACCTGGTACGCCAGTGGTCTCAACCGTATCACCGGTGTTGCTCTGTCGGGAGGCCTGTACCTTTTCGCGACCGCCTACCTTGCCGCTCCGCTGCTTGGGTGGCACCTGGAATCGCCCTCTTTGGTCGCCGCTTTCGCTGCTCTTCCCATCGCCGCCAAGGTTTTTGTCAAGGGCACCTTGGCTTTCCCTTTCACTTTCCACTGCATGAACGGCCTGCGTCACTTGATGTGGGATCTTGGTCGCGGAATCACCAACCAGCAGGTCATCCGGTCCGGCTGGACCGTGGTGGGCTTGAGTGTTGCTAGCGCTCTTTTCCTTGCTTTTTACTGATTGTTTCTTGTGCCATACCTTCGAGCTCTGTCTTTTGTTAAAACCATGTTCTTTGTGCAATATTATCCTTATACCGGTCAATGAAGACTGTTTTCTTTCTTTTTTTTTTGGAATTGATAACCATCTGCCTTTTCGCTTTGCGCAATATCTCATCAGGGGATCTGTGCATGGCCTTGAAATTAGATTTCTGATCTGCACGATGTAGGATGTGCCACCATTCTGCAGCTTCTAGACAGGTAGGAGAAAATACTCACGAAGTGTTGTGTCATAATATGCCCATGCTTAATTGTCTTGGATACAACTTCATTGATTTGAACCGCCTCAGACTAATGACAGAAAACAACAAATCTGAGAGATATAAGGAAAGCCAACTCTCTATTGCCGAAACTACATATGATTTAAATTGGAAAGTTTACAATCTTGACTTGCAACCGCCAACTCCTGGCCCAGACCACCGTTCAAAATATTCTATCCTTGACTTCAAACCGAGGCTCCCCACTCTAGTCACCAGGCCCCATTCGCTGGCCGAGATATTCACCATGGCTCTCTTGATGGGATGGATCTCATCATTGTACAGATTGACATCGAGTCGCATCTGGAGATTACGCGTTCTTGTCAGCGTTTGTTCCAAGTCCTTTGGGCCAGACGTCGGCATCCGACGGATCGCTCGGAATGACTTGCAGAACAATATTCACAAAAGGCCAATGATAAAGCTTACCGGACTCACAAATATATTCTCGAACAGGCGTCCATAGTGCTCAGCGAAAGAATTAGGCGGGGCTTGGAGGAGGGTTGGGTGGAATTGGCTTTGGAGAAGGTGGGTCGTGCGAGCAGTTCAACTCAGTGAGCTCTTTGCTACTGGCATGGCATCCTTGGGAGGCATTCTCGAAGCGGCGTGAGGCGATGGTTGTCATATTGCTCATGATCCAAGCCATTATTGGCCTCGTCGATGCAAGCTGACAAGTGTGGTAGATACAGGAGACAGAAAAAGATGAATGAAGAGGGTATGCGGAAGAAAATGACACTTGATGACTCCTGAGAATCTTTTCTGGGTTCGAGGGAAAGAAGTCTTGTTCTGAAGCTTGAGTATGAGAATGGAGAGAACAATGGCTACCCATGGGTGGGCTAACACCTTCCTTTTTAAAGGCAGCAGCTAGAGAAGCCTTGGAGCAAGTTGTACACCGCCAGACGTCTGATCCCACGGGAGAGGGCCCGTGGATATGACCATTTCGACCTTCTAACCGTGATCTTCGTAGATATTTTCACATCCAGAAGGCTTTGCCGAAGTCCCTGCAAGAACCCGACGGAAGTTTGATGGGCAGAGTCGGACAGTGTACTTGCAGCAATGGTCATTTCTCCGTAACGCTATTAGCTCCTCCAGATGACGGAAAACGGCCATATCGACAGGTCCAACGGCTTTGCATCCGCCTAGTTGCAACCGTCTACCCGGCCAGTCAAATCGTCCAAACCCGCAGGCTCTTGCAGGAGGTGACACCCGCGGGTCTCAGACGAGAAGCTCTACGGTTCATTGCAGCAAGATGCGCTATTGAGAACATGTCGTTGGTCGGCTTTCTGCTCGCCTACGTCGAGGAGAACAAGTTACTAGCCGCAATGGCCCCGCATTATAACAAACGGCAAAAGCGTCCTTCTTTTCTCCTTGCTTATGGTACCTTTTCCCTCCGCTCTTTTGGCGCCTTGGTGGATCTTTATGCACCCCCAAACCCGGGAAACGCGTTTGACTTCGCAAGGCGCTGAGTGCGGTACTCCGTACTTGCCGAAGAATCCGGAAGGCATTATTTTTCTAGGAACAAACAATGGACAATGAACCTCCTTGGCCCCGAGAATCAAGAGCAGTAGGTATACTGTAAGTTCAGCTTCCCACGAAGGCCCTCTCATGTCCCAAGAAGGTACAGAAACAGCCTGTCCTTTTCTGTCTTCTACGTAAATAGATCCTTCGCCTGTTGCTGATTTTACTTTATGTAGAAACAACCCAGCCATGGTCTGGGCGGCTTCCTCTACAATGCCAATGCGGTACCCTAAAAGCAAACATATCAACGCCTCGTAAACGAGTACACAGGGGGAACCTTGCACCACCCTGCATCCCAATCCTGAGGTGTACTCCGGAGTAAGTACGATACAATCTTCAAAAAGGCTTGCCACACATGGATCATCGCTATGTTGGTTTTGCGAGACAAGACAGTACACGGGAGGTAGCTGCCCAGACTGCTAAACAATCGTCAAGGGACGCGGTATTCTTGCAGCAATTTTCAAAACGACTACCACATTCAGTGACAAGGATTTACTCATCGGTTGGCCAATGGCCTATCAACTGCCGACAACCGACGCGATGACTCGATTTAGCAGAAGGCGACACTGTCTGTCGCCGAGCAGCTTGGCTGGGTTTCCTCCCTGTACAGCCCCGATGTAGGATGTGCTCTTTGCTTTTTTCTCAAGTACCGGCCCGTCAACGGATGACCTCTTACGGAAAATTAAAGGGTCTGAGCGACTAGCTACAATTACCATTGGAAAAGAGTGTGTGGCTTGCGTACAGGGACACTTACACTGGGCGCCTTCTTTTGTTTGGATTTTTTTTGCCCCATGGTTGTTTTCTGCACCTTATTCTTGTTCTTTTTCATTTTAGGGCAAAGAGGCCTTCGTCAAACGGAATCCGTGTGATGCCTCCGGGACGCAGGAGGCAATCTCCCGACAAGCCGTGAAATTACGGTGTTGATCGCCTCAGAGAAACAAACACGGACTTAGCCTGTGGTTTGGTGCAACATTGCAACAGTTGAGCGTATGCACCGGGAACTTTTCCTCTAATAGCACGGGTACCATTGACATATAAGCCGGCAACAATTCCTATGGGGTATATGGCTGAGAGCAGACGGGTAAGGGAAGGGCAATCATGCAAAGGGAGGGTCATTGCGAAGCAGGTTACTGGGGGATTTGCGGTATAATGGTAAGTTTCTGTACCCCAAGAGAGACATTCTTTTCGTTTCTATTCATAACCATGCTTTCTGCGGGTGAGATACCCCTTTCTCTTGCGTTCTTGGTCGTACAAAGCCTCCCAATTCTACCTGGTGCAGGTGCAAATAGCTCAGATACGCAAAGTTTTTGACCCCGTTTAGCAAACTGACCGCAGCCAAACCTCGCAGGGAGGCTGCTGTATCTACCCATGGAAGTCCCCAGCAGCTCCCCCGGCAAACAGACTGAAAAACGCTTTGTCCGGCATTTGATGTCTCCATAATATGAAGAGGAAATTCGTCACCAAGACGGAATGGTACTTATGCTATCAAGTCCATAAGTTTGCCGATAGAGGGTAGATACTTGAAGCCAATCCGATAGAACAGACGGGTGCCGAGTTCCTGTCACAGGAGAACGTAGTGTTTGATTAGAATTTAGAAGATATTCATTGGAGTCCGAGAGAAGGAAGAGGAGCTGCCTTGCTTCCTTAGGCACACACACCAGAGGTGCCTGGGGCGCCATCGCCCGATCGGGACTAGCGGCACCAGGCCGAAATCTTCCCAAATCAATCCATCTTCAATTCCAGAAAAAAGCCCCGGACTGGTGATTTTGCCCCTGCTCTCTTCCCCTCCCGCGGCTTCTCGCTTCCCTCCTGCATACACGCAATGGCCTCGATGCTCTCGACCCGAGCGGCCAGGACTGTTTCCTGCTCCGCCTGCCGCTCTTTCGCCAGATCCGGCCTCCTCCTCCCCCAGCGCGGACTGTCGACGTCCACCGAGCAAACACCCGTTGAATCCGCAGACAAGCCTCGATGGTCTTACACTCCGCCTCGGGCGAAGGCCCCCTTTAGCTTGCGATTCAATTCCAAGAGACCCGAGTACCTCGTCAACACGGATCCCGCGGTGCTTGACCAATTCTACATCCGCATGCTGGGCTCTGACGGCGACAAGCTCCTCTCCGAGGATATCAAGTGGCTCGCTGTGACACACAAGAGTTTCGATCAGGGTCGACGAGGCTTCAACGATCGGTTGGCTTTCCTGGGTATGTAGTATACTGCTCTCCACCGGCTCAAGGAGCTGCAAAGACATCAAATTCGGCTTCGAACAGACACTAATCGAGGCACTGGTTATCAACAGGAAAACGAATTGTTCAGCTACAAGCCTCTTTGGCTTTGGTGCAAAGCCCCGGAAACGCCGCCCCTACCAAATCCAACACTCACGGCCGACAACCCTTTTCCCATCCCGCGTTGGAAGGCCTGAACAATCTTTCTTCCAACACCAAGAACTTCTTGACGGCGAAAACGAAACTTGCCGATCTCGCGGAGAAGTATCAGATGCAGACTGTCTTGAGATGGAGCCCCCGAAAGGTGAGCAATGGCTGGCTGCTGCAAACACAGTTCCACATCTTCCGATTCCCCCCTGGGTTCTATTCTAGGTCATCCAGCTGCACGTTCCATGCTAACCGATTACGCGCCGTAGCCCAACAACCTCGAAGGCTCTGGTATCGATCTCGTACTCGCCCATACCATGTACGCCGTGGTTGGAGCCGTGGCTCTACAGAAAGGCGGGCACGTCGCCAACCAGGTGGCTCGGGAGCGGATACTGGCACCGCTGGGATTCAAAATCCCGGCCTAGGATAAAGAAGTGTTGTGGTTACTGGGAAATGGCCGCGGGAGCATTTGCAAGGCGTTATTTCCTTTCATCTGATTTGTTTTCCTCTTCTTGGATGTTGTTCTCTGTCTGTCTTGGGGGCTTCTCTCTTTTCATCCACCGTTCATGTACTATTACTACGACCTGTGCTATATATTGACTGCAAATACCACCTGCACGGCTCATTGCCAATTGAAAATAAATCAAATCAAATCAAATCAAATTAAATCAATTGACCTATGAAGGAATGTACGGTTCCTCTGACACCGCCCGGGTAACAGCGCAAAATACCCGGCCAGCTCTTATGGAACCCTCGTTACGATGCATAGTCTCCGCACCTCTGTATCGCAAGTTCAGTAATAGAAACTAGAGACGAACGGACAGAAAGTCCGACGAATCCAGAAATCACACGGAGCAATTTGTACTGGCTTGCACTGTCTATTGGGAGCGTGAGAGAAGAAAGGAAAGAAAAGGGAAGAGCGAGCGAAAAAAAAAGCAGAAATAAATAGCAGCCCCGTGACCGACGCTAGGCCGCATCGGGGATGGCGGCACCGTTCACTGGGCTAACCGCAATAGGCAAGATGGTGACCTGCTCAAAGTCCGCCGTTGCGCCTCGTCGACTTCGGCTTCCTGTCTTGCGCTTCCTTCCGTCGGGCTTTGTTGCATCAATTGCCCGACTCTTCTCTGTGAGTTTGACTTGTTTTGTGTCTGTTCCCTCGTGCGGATGGAAATGCTAATGCGCAGGGCTAAGCACTACAAGGCCATCTCCTCCGCCCCACGAAGCAGCATGTCCGACTAGTGTGTTTCGTTGGCCTCTCCCGTTCCAAGCCAATCTCGCCCAGGAGCCCGTCCCCGTTGCTGCCATACAATTGACACCCACCTGCTTTCCACCGACCGATCCTATCTTCTCATCCCCTCCCCGCGTTACGATCCTCCTCCGTTTCCCGCGATGGCGTCCGCCCTCTTCTTCCTGGACCTGAAGGGCAAGGTACGTTGGTGCCCTTGCGCCCGACGTCAAGTAAATCCCACCGCGATTCCCCTGGCCGCTGACCAGCCAAAATAGACCCTTCTGGCCCGAAACTACCGCGGAGACATCCCCATGTCCGCCGTCGAAAATTTCCCTATCCTCCTCAGTGATGCCGAAGAAGAAAGCTCCGCCGTGCCGCCCTGCTTCTCCCACGAGGGCGTTAATGTACGTTGGCCCTCCGCGATCTGCTTAAGCGACCTGCATACCTGCTTCTACCTTCCTCCCCGCCTACCCGCTCCCCGCAGTCTGCCTCGCTGGCCTTGCTACCTTTTGTTACCCTTTTCTTTATACGCTTGAGGCTGGTTTATATTAGGGAATGCGGAGGGACGTACATATTCACATGACGGATATTTTTACTGTGCGCGTGCTGATCTTCAATGGGGCCCTTTTTTAGTACCTCTACATCCGCCACAGTAACCTCTACATTCTCGCGTTGACCAAAAAGAACACCAATGCGACCGAGATCCTGCTCTTCCTTCACAAGATCGTGGAGGTCTTCACGGAATACTTCAAGGTGTTGGAGGAGGAGAGTATTCGCGACAACTTCGTCATTATCTACGAATTGCTTGATGAGATGATGGACTTCGGGTACCCACAAACGACAGAGAGCAAGATATTGCAAGAGTAAGACGGCCACCGGAATCAGTAGTCGGGAAGGATAACGAGAACTAACAACGGCGCTCAATTAGGTACATCACGCAAGAGTCGCATAAGCTCGAAGTTCAAGCCCGACCTCCGATCGCCGTCACCAACGCAGTCTCCTGGCGAAGCGAGGGTATCCGCTATCGCAAGAATGAAGTCTTCCTGGATGTTGTCGAATCGCTTAACCTGCTCGTTTCGGCCTCTGGAAATGTCCTTCGATCAGAGATCCTGGGTGCCATCAAGATGAAGTGCTATCTAAGTGGTATGCCCGAGCTTCGTCTGGGGTTGAACGACAAAGTTATGTTTGAGACGACTGGCCGCGCTACGCGAGGCAAGGCGGTCGAAATGGAAGACGTGAAATTCCACCAGTGTGTTCGACTTTCTCGGTTCGAGAATGACCGGACGATCAGCTTCATCCCGCCGGACGGTGAATTCGAACTCATGAGCTATCGTTTGAACACACAGGTGAAACCGTTGATCTGGGTGGAGTGTCTCGTTGAGTCTCACTCCGGTTCTCGTGTCGAATACATGTTGAAGGTAATCATCGGTCCTATCTTTTCCCTTATGAATCTGTCAATAACACCCACCCAAAGGCCAAGGCACAATTCAAACGTCGCAGTACGGCCAACAACGTTGAAATCATCGTCCCCGTCCCCGAAGATGCCGACTCGCCCCGTTTCCGAACCAACATCGGAACCGTCCACTACGCCCCCGAGCAGTCCGCCATCGTCTGGAAGATCAAGCAGTTCGGCGGCGGCAAGGAATTTCTCATGCGCGCTGAGCTCGGTCTCCCCTCGGTCAAGGGCGACGACGAACACGGTGGTGGTATGACGGGTGGTTTCGGAGGCAGCATGGGAGGCACTGGATCTGGCAAGGCGAAACGGCCCATCAACGTCAAATTCGAGATCCCCTACTTCACAACGAGTGGTATCCAAGTACGGTATTTGAAGATCACGGAACCCAAGGTATGTCTTCTCTGTATTCCTTCGCCTCTTGTCTTGTATTCTTGAACATTTACCTAACTAACCCTGTTAATCCAGCTCCAATACCCCTCCCTCCCTTGGGTCCGATATATCACCCAGTCGGGCGACATCGCCGTTCGCATGCCAGATGTACAATGATGTAAAGCGTCGTCTTTTTTTTTTCTCCCTCTTCAGTTTTTCTTATATAGTTCAATTACCTAGATTTTCCCCTTTTGCTATGGAATTAATTAGCCTTCCACTTGCCTTGTCTGGTCTGGATTACATTTCACGGAGTATTGCCACCTAGTTAGATTCTTGGTTGCTCTAGGGTTGTATCTTCGTGGTATACACCTTTTGCCTTCTCAGAAGACATCTTAATCTAGATACACCACTGTAAGGCCGTTCTATCTAGAAAGTATATTTCGATATGTGAGAATATAACCAATCAATCATCATCCACAAACGTCTACAGAAAAAGAGAAAGACAGAGAGAGAGAAAGAGAAATGAACATCTCGGGACCCTTTTTCCTTCATTGGTATGCTATACTATCGCTTATGCCACCACAGTAAATAGGCGGACAAAATACACATTGTGTAATCAGATAAATAAGGTATGGTAGGGTAGAGTAGGATGAGGAATGGATGGATGGATAGATGTAGCAGACAGAAAAACCACACGTGGGTATCTCATAAAAGAGGAAAAGGAAGCAGAGAAGAAGACAGGGTGAAAACCAAAAGGGGATGGGAAGTGGCCAAAAAGGAGATTTGAAACAAGGATGAGAAGGGAAAAAAAAAAGGAATGAACATGTCTCATTATGTGTCTTCCATATATTGCATCGAGAAAATAACAGAAGCAGGATGGATGGTAAGCAACACACACAAACACACACACACACACACATATAGATTATAACATACAACATACAGTAGATAGGATTTGAACGCCGGGTCTTCGCTAGATGTCCTCGCAGGAAATAGACATTTTGGAGATGGTGAGTGAAAGGAAGGATAGGTGGTCGGTGATATGTATGGTATGATGCGATATGAAGAGAGTAGGATGAATAGATCGACGACGGGGCTCTTTGGTAGAGAGTAAAGCCAGGCTGTAAGTCTGCAGTCTTACCTTTCGTTTCTTAGGTTGGGTGTTGTTTAGTTTATATTGAACTCTTCCTCTCTCTCTCTCCCCGGTTGAGTATGATTGATTGTCCTTTGATGGGCAAGATGTCAACCGTGAGAGTTGAGGGCTGTTTCGCCGTCTGGTGAATCCGGCGCCGGAAGAGGGAACCCGTCACCCTGACCAGTGGCTGCAGCTTTGGAGAACCCTTCGCGAGCTAACATGGTGTTCATGACGGCACAATTGTATGCAGCTTCGCCGGGCGGAACCACCATGAAGATGTAGGTGTTATCGGTGAAGCGGCCGAGAAAGACGTTGAACTGCGGCGTTTTCGTTTGCATGACGACGAACCCGGCTGACGCCGGGGTTGTATGAGTATTGCGGGCGGCGCAATGCTTGAACGCCTTCATTATGTTGGAGAGTCGCTCATGGCGGTCGTAGATGGGGTTCAGGTCACCGACTTCGGAGGCGACCGAGGTAACGGTGAGGAAGGTGGAGCGCTCGAAGAGAATGACTTCTTCAGCGTTGATGCGTTTGGCGAAAGCGTGCAGGAAGCGCTCAATGATGGTGAGATTAGGAATGAGGCGGTGGACAATGCCGGCCCAGGCCTTGTAGAGGGATTGGTCCCAGATACTGCTGCCGAAGGTGTCGATGGAGAAGTGCTCGGAGCGGCTGCGGATGAGGGCGGAGCGTTCTTCGTAGATGCGTTGGCGGTGTTCGGCCTGGATGAGGTCAAGCTTGTGAACGAGACAGAAGACGTAGGCATTCGAGCTGAACTCCTTCAGGGCATTGATAATGGCATTGTAGGTATCCAGATCACGCTCGACCTCGCGCGATTCGATGTCGAAGACGTAGATGAGCACTGCGACGTCGGAGAAGATGTTGCTGCGTTGAGAAGCAAGATAGGTCTCCATGAAGGCATCTTGTCTAGATACAAACTAACGTCAGTTCCCCGAAAGAGAATTGAGGGGAAGGGACCAATAGGAGGAACGGAGAAGGAGGGAGAAGATCTTACCCTCCGCAATCCCACAGATTCAGCGTGAGGTTTCCCATGAACTTGACATGGCTGTGCTCCACATCGATTGTCGCCCCCAGCCGACGGACATCTTTGGCAACGTAATTGCTGAAGATGATAGACCGCATGGAGGATTTCCCCGATCCACTCTTCCCCATCAAGAGAACCTTTCTCTTTTTCTTGCGCACGTCCATGGCTGCTAAATGTGTGGGTGTGTATGAGGGAATAAACCCGTGTGATGGTGATACCCCGCAGAAGCGGGTGCTCTGAAGCTAAAGGGGGAAACAGAGCCTCTGTGGTGTGGATATCAGCATCGGCAGGGAGAAATCGAGTCCATTGATGCCAGCGATGGGCAGAGGTAAAAGGCACAATCCCCGGCACGGCCAATGGCTGGGGGGACGAGGGAGATGAAAAGCACCGACAAGACCGGGATCGACCAGCCTTTCTCATGACCCTCCGTCACTGCTGTCACGTGTGGGGGTGCACGGGACCTGTCGATCCAAGCCGGCAAATTATCTAATCAGATATTCTTCCCTACCGATCGTTGGTTGGAGCCACATTCTCAATGCTTTTGTGTTCAATTCATCCTAAAACCACACCCAATAGAACCCAGAATATAATAGAAAGTATACACAAATAGATCATCATCTCATAACAGTAGCTCTACACGGCATAGTCGACAGAAAAAGAAAAAAAAAGGAGAATACAACGAAAGGAGGCGTATAAACATCCGGTCATTAAGAGGTCGTAAAGGACCGCCACCAGCTCTTGAAAACCGACGCATTGCTGGTGGAGTCAGGTATCCAAATATAAAGCAAGCCAAAACAGGGTATACGGAAATTAGAAGACGGTGCCGTCGGAGCGGATCATGATCGGGGGTTCCTTCGTGTTGGGTCTGGAGACCTCGGCAATCTCGCGGCCACCCTGTTTTATCGATGTCAGTCTCTAGACCAGGTAAGATCACAGGGGGGGGGGGGGGGGGAACCGAGAGAGATGAATTCTTACCTTCCATGAGCCGGCCTCAAGCATCTGCGCAAGGGTCAATTGGCTTTCCCCCAGGAGTCCCAACTGGGAGTTGACTTCTTCCAGCAGATCATCCAGGAACCCGACGGTAACCGCTCGCCATTCTACTATCACGTCGTCGTCGGCCGAGAAGAGGGGGACCACTTCCACATTTGGTTGACCCTTGATCTGGGCATTCTGCTTGTATGCAGTGATCCCTCGCTGCAGATCGTCTTCTCGGAGAGTCAATAGTCCCATGTCGATCAGGAGGCCGCCATTTCGGTACTCGGGTAGACCGGTCAGCAGATCACTGCCCGCGAAGTGGATCTTCATCAATTTGGACATTGGGACCATGATGGAGTAACACAGCCATTGGGTGAGTTTGTGGAACGGTACGATGTTCTCCCAGGGTTGCGCGGGGGGTGCGGGTGGTAGGCTCGAACAAGGCCAAGCATCCCCAATGCACAGACCGTCGATCTGAGTTCGCGAGGAGGGCCAGATCGAGGTCAGGCCGTCCATCAGAACGGTCCATAGCGTGGTGATCGGGACGATGGGCACGGACGAGGCCATCGTTGACGGGTGGGAAAGAAGATAATCTAGAGGAAAGCATGCCGTTAGCAAGCGTTTACTGGGGAGCCGCGTGCAACCAAAGCACCGCGCGAATGTCTTACCAAGGAGGTTTCCTGGACGAGCGTCCACACCGAAGAAGTCCTGGTTGTTCAGGGCTTCCGACAGCCGAGAGAGAAGTCCGGCACGGCCTTCCAGGCCAGCGAGCGGGTTGTTTTCGGAGTGCTGCATTCCTTTGGCCAACACTTCCACCGTTACCTTTTTCAGGCCGGCGCCGTCGACCTGGCACGGCTCGGTGGGGTCGCTGCTGAAGAGCCCGCTTTTGAACATCTCGAGAGTGGCCACCGCCAGGCCTTCACTGCGCGAGAAGACCTTACTCGACTCCTTGGATTTGTAGGACCATTTGGTGCCGGCGCCGGCGTCCAGGAGGACGGAAACGACGAAGAGATCGATCAGCCGGCGAGTGCGCTCTTGCGCGTCGATCGTACTGGGCCAAGACTGCAGCAACTGGTTGACGCGAGGTCTGCCACCCACGTCGAAATGCTGCCAGCGGCCATGGGGAGGGATCGATTCGTAGTCGGGAGCATAGTCGCGCTGCACGTGGGGAAAGCCAGGTCAGTCGACAATCACATGCAAGACCTGCGGGAGAACCACGCAACTCACCTTGATGATGGAGACGATGTAGGAGGCCGTGGCCGAGAACTTGCTCATGTCGACGTCGAAATGCTTGAGTTCGTTCTTTTTGGCCTTCGCGAGCACGAAATTGGATCGGTCGCGCACGGCGTGAATGCTGCGCAGGTAGGCCGCCGGATCCAAGGCTGGGTCGGGGGGTCTGGCAATGGACAACTCCGGGATGGAGGCGGGCAGGCCACTTCCTTTGTAGCCGGGGGATCGCAAGGAGGCATTGGAGGTACGAGCACTGTTGGCGGAGGCGAACGATTCATGATCATCCTTCTCACTCTGGATCGAGTTTTTGGAGTCCTTGCGCTTGAAGAGACCCATGGTGAGAAGGGGGGGGGGAAGGCGACGGACGGGAGTTGTGAGGATCCTGGTCGAGTAGGTAGGGGAGAAGGGAGAAAATCAGGTCGAGGGAATGGAATTTCCAAACAAAACAGGAGAGAAGAGAAACCAAAGTGAGGGGTGTGTAGGAGGAGGAGGGGAGAAGAAGGAGAGAAGGAGAAAAAAAAAAGAATGAGGAGAGAGGAGGGAGGAGGAGAGTTGGTGGGGGGGGGGGAAGTGAATGGGAGGCAAGAAGGATAAAAAAGATGATCTGCGGCGGTTGCTCGTTCGGCTTTATTTTATTTTAGCATTTGGAGTTGATTCTCTAATAATTTTATTTGATTTCTGATTATTATTTTATTTGTCTTTAACTTAACTAATTATTTCCACCACAAACCACAACGGAGGACAAATAACACCAGAGAAAAGAAGGAAAAACGACGACGGAAACCATAATATACGGGAGCGGGGCGGCCGAGTTGATCTAAGGGGAATTCGGAGCAGTGAAGGAGGGTCGCTCTTTGCGCTCTTTCCACTAACTTCTTTTCACTATTTTCACTAGTCGAGGCTCGGAGTCGGGAGGTGGGGAGCTTTGGAGGGATGGAGTCGGCCTTCATTTGATATCAGGAAATTAATTACCGCCGCGGGTACGCGCGAGGGACTCGAGAGACACTTCCTCTGCCGAGTCCTCGGCCTGTATGTTGAAGGTACTCTGCCAGTACTCTGGAAGTACTCTGCCAGTACCTGCCAGTACCGTTACGTCCGTTGCCTCTTCGCCCGTTTCAAGGCCACCGGACCTGTGTTCTTAGGGATATTTCATTTCTCGTTAGGTGGCAGGAACTCCAAGACCCGATCAACCGGCGTCAACTCAATTCCCAAATGCCAGCTCGAGAGCGATCGAAGAGTGGAATCCAAGCACGGACTGACTGGCGCACAGGGCCATTTCCGGCCCTTTGCTCTGGTCGGCTCCACCGCGCTGCCCCCTGCCCCAATAAAGGTGCGGATCTAGATTTCTGGTCCGCGTTACTTGTTGTCCCAGAGGCCAGAGTCCCAGAGTCCCAGAGTCCCAGAGTCCCAGACGGTTGGTTTGGCCAGTCGCAAAAACTGCCTGCGCGGTCCGGCTCCTTAGGGGACGGAGACTCGTCCGGCTCCGACTCCAACAGACCCTTTTTATCTTTTTATCTTTTTTATTTTTATTTTATTTTTTATTTTTTTTTTCGATTCTTTTTCGGTCCGTTCTTTTTCTTCCCTCTGTACAGACTACAGAATTCATTGCCGAGTTAACTCCTGCCGGTCTTGAGGGTTAGCGTCCCTTGCCCCTATACTACTCAGAGTATATACCTAATGTTAGTCCAAGGTCTATACCCCACCAAAGTCTAGGTACGAGCTGTATTACTTAACATTTTGTATGCGTCGTCCGAAAGAGGGGAAGACGTCGAACCAGAGAGTAATGGAAATAGCACAAATAAAAAAACAAGCGAACTATTCAACTGCAGCACCTGCATTACTACGCTGCACATGTAACTACTCCATTAAATGATCTGTTAGGCCCTCTCCAGTTGCCCGATACCCAATCATCGTTCAACCAGGGGAGAGATTTCTGCTACTCGGTATGTATTATTATTATTATATATTCAAAATAAGAAAGCAAATAAACAGAAGCAGAAAAAGTCAACAATCAGACAGGGAACGCTGAATTAATAATGCTGGAGGCTGAGGAATTCTCAAAATTCTCGTCTCGCTTCTCCCCCCGATGACCCACCGGTGGGTGGATAACTCGGTCGTTCTGTCAGGTCGTTTTGCCTCTGGATAAGTCTTCCGTATATTATAATTATAGCCATGATAGGGACAGCTGTTCTCCATGCAGGTTCGATGCACACCATCGGGGGCGCATGTTCGGCCCCTTTGCTATGACCGCCAGGGGGTCCAACCGGAGACGGCGACGTCCAGCGTGCTGTTAGGACTTAAGGACAGAGGTACTTCCTCCGTACTTTGTACTTTGTCCCGGTACTCAGTAAACTCCTGTCGATTCCTTCATCAGCATGCCAATTGCCCAAACGTCCGCCGGCGCCGACACTAACGCGGGAGATACGATGCTGGCCAGTCTACTGGGTCGCGCGGGTTTCACGTTTAAACTGCCCCGGCGAATTTCTTGTATAATGTATCATTACATTATTACACATAGACGGAGTACGTACTGAGAGTATACCGATAAAACCAAAAGCAATAATAATAGAAGCCTGTTATTATTGCGGGAGATAACCAAAGTTCCCCGAAAATGGTTTCGCCGACACTGCGCCGTCCGGACTTTAGGACGTTGAGCTGTCGGCAGTGGCTGCGTGGCCTGTTCGTTCCTCGAAGTCTCGACGTCTCGAAGCCTGGAAGTCTGGAAGCCTAGAATGTCATATCCGCACATGCAACCGCTCTCGAATCTCAAACTCCGTTGTCCGTTCGATCACCCGAACTCCGACAAACCTACCTAGAAACCTAGAAACCTAGAAACAGGTTGACGACATTGGTCTTAGATAATCCACTGTCTCCTTGGCCGACAACAGCTGGTTATCCGCGATGATTGGAGAACGGAGGTTGCTGGGATTCGGCATCAGCCCCTGCATTGTCCTTCTGAATCTGACTCAGCCTGCGAATGGTGATGCTGAACTGATCAGATATATCATATATGCAAACCGCGTCCTTTGCATGCCACATTGCCAATATAGGAGACCTGGAAATGTGTCCATGACTCGCATGTCTCCCCTAATGACAGCTCGCTTAGCCGGGCCCTCCACAACCGATCCCGACGTCCTCCTCAGTACGGAGTAAAGCCGCCGCAGGCCGTCCCTGATCTTGCGGTATGGGGAACTAGTCTAGACTGCAAGACTGGAATCCCTAGTCTATGCGGACTTCCAGCCCTTCATACACCGTCCTCCGGTCCTGTCATCTAACCTTCTATCAACTAGCCAAGAACGGTTTCATCCTCCGACTCACAAGTCACAACCTAGTACTCCGTCCTCCCCGGTCTATCCAGATCTGACTCTGTGCCGGAACGAGAACTTAACTCGAGGACAGCTTCCCCCACACCGGAATTCACCGGCCGGACCAAGAAGTGTAACGCTACCTCCCGGAGAAGGGCTACCTTGGCTAGGGTTTCATCCGTAGCGGAGAAGGATAGCGTTTCCTCCTTTCGTACTTCCGGAGTGGCGGCGGCGACTTTCTGCTATCTCGGTTTATTTTTTTTTATTTGTATTTGTATTTTTTTTTCGGGTCTGGTGGTCGAGTCAGGCAGGACACCTAGGTACTTTGGACAATATGGGCCGGCTGCCAGCTGGGGTGGATACAGCATTAACGAACATGGCTGGAATTATCCACTTGTGGCGATTCGACCCGTCATCCGGAGCCGATGGCATGAGTTCCGGGAGCTGAGCTGTATCTTGACTTCTGGTCTAGTTAGTAGTAGTAGGCTAGTAGCCTTGATTTTCGACGATCATGGTTGAAGTGCAGGACTGTGTAGCAGTAGCCCGTTGCCAGGCTGCCAGCTATCTCCAGTATCTATTTTTTCCCGGGCAAAGACGGTGCAGGGCAAAGCCGGAGTTAAGGTCCACAGTGGCGTTGGTATTGTCAACGGCGTTCATTCTAAGGGTGGAGGAATGGGTTAGTTGGCTACTTCACAGTTGCTAGCTTGATGGCAAATAATAAGAATAGTAATAACTTCACTAGCAACAACGCCGTGAAGAACTAACAGTCCTCGATATCTCTAGCCGTGGTTTCTGTCTATTTTTGTTGCTGACTAATTCACCACAGCGGATCCAGCATCACGTGCCTAAAGTCACGTGTCCAGGGTGTCCACCAGCCACAGACGGTGACTGCGCCACGGCTGCATCAGCCACACTCTCCATCTCCAGGGGAAGTGATTCCACTCCGGGAAACCAAGGACTCTCTTGACGCTGCGTTGGACTTGCCCTTACGCTGTTTGTCCCGCTGACCCTCTCTCCTTTCTTTCTTTTCAATCTCCCGGGACAACCCCATTCTCGCCCCGGTGGCCCCTCTATGGTGAGATGAAAACCATGGAATCCTTGCGTCATTTCACTGCGACCTCTATCCTAATCCATTCCTCCCAGACATTTATCTACTTCTACTTCTTCTTTTGAATCCAGACCCATCATGGATGATCTGAGTGGCCTGAGTTGGTCTGCCAGCTCATCCAATGCCCCCCAGAAACCCCCGCCCATGAGCTCTGGCTCCTTGTTTGCCAATGTGAGGCCAGCTAACCCCTCCGGCCGCTCTACTCCCCTCTCTGCCTCGTCGACGCCCTCCAACCAACCAACGAAGCCCGCGGCCTCGGATAAGGACAGCTTTGCAAACCTCGTCTCGTTCAATTCGTCAAACCCCAACAAGAACATACCCCTTATCGAGCAGCAGAGGCGGCTACAAGAAGAAAAGGCCAAGAAGGAGGAGGAGAATCGATCTCGGTTTGAGTCGCAGTACGGAGGGCAGAACTCTCAGTTCTGGGACAGCTTCGAGAAACCTGGGGGTGGCAGCTCATCTGGATTCGGGGCTGTGCCAATCCAGCAGAAACCGCAGTCTCCCGACGCCGATGATATTCTCGCCGCTTTTGACGCCTCTGCCCCCGTGGACGCATCCACCAACTTCCCCGTTCCTAGTCCATCTCCTTCGCCGCAGATTGAGACAGGATCCCCGCAGGTCGCGTCCAATGGAGCGCCGTCCGTATCCCCGGCAGCTAGTGGAATGGACTTCCCGGATGACGACGATCCGTTCGGCCTCAGCCAACTAAAGCCCAAGCAGCAAACACCTGCGGCGCAACCTGCCCCAACTAACGACGATGACGACTTCCTCGGCTTGCTGGGCAAGCCCGTGTCTGAACTCCCCCCTAGACCACCTGCTAAATCGCCCACCCCTCCGTCTATACGCGAAAGTTCCCCTCCGCCGCCACCCTCCAAGGGGTCCAGCGGGATCGATCGGGCCGTCGCTGAACTTGTGGATATGGGCTTCCCGGCAGATAAATCGGCACAGGCTTTACGCATGACGTCGACAGGCACCGATATACAGGCTGCCGTCGGGTTATTGCTGACTCAAGCGCACGAGGAATCTCGGCAGAGGTCTAGGGATCGACCCACGGCAGACGATCTCTATCCGAATCACTCAGGCCAGAGCAGGGACCGGGCCGCGAGATCGGATCGCAACGCTCCGTCGTGGATGCAGCAAGAACGTTCAAATACGCCCAGGAGCCGCAGCAACAACCGGAGCCCCCTGTCCGCAGATAAAGACCCGGCTCAAGTCGCGTCGGTTTTTGGAAACAATCTACTGAAAACCGCCAATTCTCTGTGGAAATCGGGTAGTAAGAAGGTCCAGCAAGTCGTCAACGACTTCAACACGGAGCAAGACCCTAGTCAGCCTAAGTGGCTGAGAGATGCTTCTATGCACGAGGAGCAAGTCTCCAATGACCGCCATCAGGGCCGGGGCGACTCTTCTCGCCCGCAGCCTTCGGAGTTCACGAACGAAGCCTTGCTTCTTGAATCGGGAGGGGACCCGCGTGCGTCACGCAGGCCTGATAGGTCGCATGAAACGCGACCTCCCCCTCGATCGGACAGCGCGAGCTTCCGCAACCAACCGTCCCCGATGGGCGGGGAAAGACGGGCGCAACAGCCGGCTTTCTTGCGAGAACAGACTCGAAGTGAGACTAGGGACCCCCGAGCTCGCGTATCCAAGACTGTGGTCGAACAGCAGTCTGCACAGGCCTATGTTTCGCCTGCTCGGAGGAAACGACATGCCGCGCCATCGCCGGCTCCAGAGCCCGCCGTGGATCTCTTCGAATCACCCGCTCCGTCGTCGAGTGTCGAACAACCCAAGCCAGCGTCATCACCAGCCCAGCCTTCACGACCCAAGGCCCTTCCCCCTCGAGTCGTTCCCCCCTTGTCGCAAGAGGCGCTTTCGTCCACTCACCGCCATAAGGACAAGGGTGCCGAAGCATACAAGAGGGGTGATTACGGCTCCGCGCACGAGTCCTTCTCAACAGCCCTCAACATGCTGCCGGAAAAGCATCCACTCACTATTATTATCCGCAGCAACCGTGCCATGACGGCTCTTAAAATCGGCGAGCCGAAGGTCGCCATTAGTGATGCCGACAACATTCTAGAGGTCATCGGGCCTTCCAAGGGAGAAGCAGAGAGCATTGAACTCGGCAACGGCGAGCCCAACAAATCCATGAAAGACTTCTTCGGCAAGGCTCTGATGCGTAAAGCGGAGGCCCTTGAGCAACTGGAGCGCTGGGTGGACGCGGCGCAATCATGGCGCCAGGCGGTCGAAAATGGCCACGGCGGTAGTACGAGCATTCAAGGACGCAATCGGTGCGAGAAGGCCGCTGGTATCAACAAGCCGGCGCCAAAACCTTCGGCACCGGCGCGTCGACCCCCTGCTCCTGCTCCCAAGAGACCGTCTGCGTTGGACGACCTGCACGGCGGGTCCGCCTCGTCTGGCATGGACTCGGCGGCTGTCAGTCGTCTTCGGGCCGCCAACCAAGCAGCCGAGCAAGCGGACGAAGAGAAATTCGCTCTCACCGAGTCGGTCGACGCGCGCTTGGCTGCCTGGAAGAACGGAAAGCAAGATAACCTTCGCGCTCTATTAGGCAGTCTCGACACGGTTCTCTGGCCCGAGTCCGGGTGGAAGAAGATCAACATGTCGGAACTGATCATGCCCAACAAGGTGAAGGTGCAATATATGAAGGGGATTGCCAAAGTGCACCCGGACAAGGTACGCTAGTGTACAGACCCAATGCATGGATTCGATTGGGCTAACAGACTCTAGATATCCACCACCGCCACGACCGAACAGCGCATGATTTCGAGCGCTGTTTTTGGAACATTGAACGAGGCCTGGGATAAGTTCAAGAAGGAGAACAACCTATAATGCGCCTCTCTTTCTGTCCATTTGTTTTCACATATCACATAGACTAGCCTTTCGATCTATAACCAAGCGTTTAATTACTTGGTCGGGAAAGATACCTGTATGTAGATAGACTCTACATGGAATTATGAATCAATGCAGTAATGAACATAGCTGAGACTCTTTCCATAGCCACCTCATCAAGGAGCTGCAGAAGTCAAGATGACACATGAACAAACCCAGCCCACCCATCTATTTCTAAGCATCTACTCTGTACATTCATTCTTCCATCCCCAACTACCAACCCTAGATAGCCCTTGATTTCTTCATCACCATGCCTCCTAAGACCCTCACCACCGGAATCACCGGCTACCCTTCTTCTACCTGATCCAACAAAACAACAGACGGCCATCGTCTGCCCTCCTACGATCTACGGACGCGGCCGGGGTCCCGAGTCTAGTCGAGGGCGTCAGGTGTACGAGCTGGCGTCGTTTATCCTGAAGGAAAAGTATATTCCGCAGATCGGGAAGGGGCTGGCGCACTGGAACCATGTCCATGTGTATGATCTGATGCGCTGCTTACAGCGGGCCTGGGCCTCGAGAGGATGGGGACGAGCTGTGGGGGCCGAAGGGGTATTTTCCTCTTCGAGAACGGCGAGCATACATGAGAGACCTGTAGCGGTTTATAGGCCAACAGGTTTCGGGCTGGGGTATCTTCCTTAGGAGTCGACGTGTAGAGAATGGTCTTTGGACGAGGCAGTCAAGTCATCGGCGGGCTTTGAAGCTGCCAGTTGGGCTTGGAACTCAAGGGGAGCTGCTCGAAGGGCTCGCAGGACGGTGGGTTGGGAACCGCAGGAATGGGGCCTGCAGGATGAAGTGCTGGACATTATTAAGACCAAGGGGAGGAGATGTTATAGAATATAGATAATAATAGACGAGACGAGGCGTGGGTGGGTTCCCGTGAGATCCGCGTTGACCGACTTCCTCGCCGCCTTCCTTTCCTTTCCTACTTTCTCTCTCTCTGTGTCTCTCTCCTCCCTCTCTTCCTCAGTCCTTCGCTTTATCCTCTTCCCTTCTTCACCTGTGCCTCCAGCCACCTCCGACGTGTCCGCCTATGCTCAAGCTTCAGTCGCGTTCGAGTCCCCTCAATTCCGGACCGGCCAGTGATGGCGGTTTCGCTGTCGTGGTGGGCTGGATCTGCCTGATCTGGTATACAACGGTGGTGGCTGTTTGCATCTTAGGATACTACCAGATGTCGGTGATTCCGCTGTTGCCACGCCGCTGCTAGAATTGTCTACTCACAGCTTCTACTCTTCGCAGATGGCGATATTTCCTCCAACGGCCCCGGCCCTCTCATTCCGCCTCCGACGCCGACGCCCCTCACGTCACTGCCATTCGCCCTGTCAAAGGCCTCGAACCGAACCTGTATGAGTGCCTGGCTTCAACCTTCCGGCAAGATTACCCGCGCGACCGCTTGACCGTGTACTTCTGCGTTTCTTCGCGCGATGACCCCGCCTATCCGACACTGCAGAAGCTCATGGCAGACTTTCCGCATGCCAATGCGCGCGTCTACGTCGAGGAAGAGGACCCTTTGCTCCAGCCCGGTAATGCCTCCGCGTACAGCCTCGGGCCCAACCCGAAGATCCGGAACATGAGCCGGGCGTATCGGGAAGCCAAGGGTGATATTGTCTGGATCATTGACTGTAACGTATGGGTGGGCAAGGGGGTTTGCGGGCGCATGGTCGACCGGCTGTGCGGGCTGGGAGCCCACGCAGGCAAGAAGTACAAGTTCGTGCATCATTTGCCTGTGGTGGTGGACGTCACCGGGGATGCAGACGGGCAAGGCGAGCGAGCCACGCTGTTGGAGAATTCAGCCGATGGGGAGTCGGACACCGTGTCCACGGAAGGTTCTCCTCCAGATACGCTTGCAATGGGCGGTGGTCGTCTGGAGGAGCTATTTCTGTCATCCGCGCATGCCAAGATGTACACTGCCATCAACACGGTCCTCATTGCGCCCTGCATCGTCGGCAAGTCCAACATGTTCCGGCGCTCTCATCTGAACTACCTGACGGCTCCGTCGGCCAAGGATCCCCACCGGCGGAATCCTGGCATCGACTACTTCTCCGACAATATCTGCGAAGATCACCTGATCGGCGACCTCCTGTGGAAAAAACGAGTGCGCGAAGAGCAGGAGCAGGGCGAGCGTTTCGGCAAGCATGCCATGGTCTTCGGCGACCTGGCCTTCCAGCCCGTTGCCCACATGAGCGTGCAGGCGTACGTTGCACGACGCGTGCGCTGGCTACGCGTCCGCAAATTCACGGTTCTTCTAGCGACCTGGGTCGAACCGGGCACGGAGATGTTGCTGTGTTCGCTGTACGGGGCCTGGGGGGTGACGACCTCGTTGGCGCAGTGGCTTCTAGAGAAGGGATATGATAACGCGACGCACTTGACGACCTGGAAGGCTTTCGTCGCATGTTTCTGCTTCAGCGTGGTTCTCTGGATCCTATTCGACTGGACGCTCTATATCAAACTCCATTCGGCCAAGACCGTCGAACTCGACGAGGATACCCCGGCCTTCGCGCGTCCTCCCCGCCGGGGCACCACCCGACGGACCTTCCGGCAATGGTTTGGGGCCTGGCTGGGCCGCGAGTTCCTGGCTCTTCCGATCTGGCTGACCGCATTCTACGGTGGTGTCACGGTGACCTGGCGAGATCGACGTTTCCAAGTAGGACTGGACATGAAAGTGCGCGAAATCGACAGCGACAAGACGATTGAATCCGAGGGAAACTTCTCTGGAACGAAAGTACGACGAGATTAGCATGTGGAGGACTACCTCGACGGGATAGACATGATAGATGAGACGACGAGCACGAATGATTAATTGAAGTGACCTGAACTGAACTGACCATGAAACGAAACCATGTATGTATATGTATTATAGCATATACCTTGAACATATTGTCAATATATAGCATATTCCATATGAGCGCAAAAACCAAACTTTTATCTAAATCCTTATTAAACCAATTAATTCATCATCCCAATCATACCTCATAGACCCTCTACAGAAAAGGACAGATAGAGAGCACAGCCAGTCTATTTACTTCATTGTTTCTTCTCTCCTTGCCCCTCTGCAACGCCACTCTCTAGCTCTCCTCCCTTCTCCGAACTCAGCAACCACTCAACCACTTGTCTCCCCTTCGACGGCGGCGCCTTCTGCTCGCCCTCCTCCTCTTTGGTCTCCCCGACCTCAATCTCCATCTCTCCCGACTCCTCTCCCTCCTCTTCCTGCGCCGCACCACCGGGGTTACTCTGATTCACCTCCTCAGCCGACCAACCAAAAACACCGCGTCCAGGCCCGCGTCGTTCGTGGCCGCGATGTCCGCGCCCGCTTCCACCAGGGCCTTGACGCACTCGAGGTGCGTGTTTAACGCCGCCCAGTGCAATGGCGTGTTGCCGGAGTGGTTCTTGTGGTTGAGGACGGCGGGCGTCGAGGGTTGGTTCTGCGTGAGCGTGGTGAGGAGGTAGGTTAGGATTTCTGTTAGGGGCCTCCGGGTTTAGCGTTCACCCATTATATATCCCACAATGGAAGGAAACAACGTACCCAGATTCCCATTCGCAGCCGGATAATGCAATAGACAGCACCCCGTGCCGCTTCTGCCTCGGGGCGGCGTCAATTGTCGCGGCGATGACCTGCGCAGGAGAGCATTGTAGCTGGGTGCTTAGCTCGGAGAGAGTGGTTTTGAGGGAGTCGAGGTCGCCGGCGCGCGCATCGTAGATGAGGTCGTCGATCGTGTCGGCGGGGATGGTGGGGAGGGACATGTTGTCGGGAATTAGGGTAGGGGTGGTGTAGAAGGGTATATAGTGTCTAGAGGAATGTGTTAGCGATTACATATATATGATTGATTCATTTCGAGATAGGGCTGTGATTTGGATCCCCGCTATGTAGATATGCCCCTCTTCCGGGGGGGGGGTTTTTTTTTATACGAGATATGTACCCGGATCGGGGAAATCAGGGGTTGGGAGAGCAGATATTCGGGCAGCAAAGATCAAACACACCCGGAACGCAATAGACAAGGCTCAATGGACGAAAAAGATGACTTACCTGGAGATGCGACTGTGTCTGTCGAAGAAAGTCCGCCGGCGGAGAACTTTGAGGCGCGGTCAGGTGACGGGTGGATCCGAACAAGTCCAGATGGAAAAGATCAAGATTCAAGACTTCAAGACTTAAAGGCACAAGATTGAAGGCACAAGACACCAGAGGAAGTATGTTCAAGCAGATAAGACTATAAGAATCCTCGGGTATGATACATGTACAAGCCCAGCTAGCCACGGTCTATATGCAACTGAATACAGTACAAACGCCAAACGCAAAAGGTATCATATCACGAATAACAAAGACCATCCCTCCCAGTCCCAAAATTCCAATGCCAGTCTGCCTGCCCCGTACGAATAGAAAATCAGTCCCGTAACCAAGCGCGTCGCTTCTCTTCCTTCTTCTCCCTCCGTTTCTCCTTGAACATCTTCAGTTCCTTTTTGCTCAGCTTCTTTGCGCTCCGCTCCGCGCGCAGACTCCGCCCGTCATGAGTATTCGCCGCCGCATCCACGTCAAAGAAGGCATACATCTGACGTCGCGACTTGTTCTCATCATTGTGCATCTCCGGATTCTGCGCGTCCGACTGCCACCGCCCCGTAAACCGGTTGAATGACCCAGAAGCACCATACTGCGAAGGGTCCACCGCACCAGCTCCCGCCGCCACCGCCGGTTCCTCGGGCTCGTACTGCTGCGCATACGGCGCCGTCGGGTCGTAGTCCCCGTGGATCGCGGGATTGTAACCCCCGGTTACAGGGGCCTTCTTGGCAGCGGGTTGGGAGGATGGCTCGGCGGCGTCGTCGTCGTCTACGCCGGGCTGCGGCTCAGACGGCACGCGCGGGTTCTCCCATTGCGAGACGCCCGTGAAGCGGTTGTAGAAGTAGTAGGCTTGGGCGGAGGGATCCCAGACGGGTTCCCAGCCATCGTCGTCGCCGGGGGCGGCCTCGTCGGGGAGCGGCGGCGCTTCTTCGTCCGGTAGGGGCGGTTGTTGTTCTTGATGTGTCTCGGCATCCTCCTCTTGTATCTGTCCTTGCTCTGACAAAGGAGAGGCCTCTTTCTCTGATCTCGACCTGGACTCTATGTCACTTGTTTCTCTCTCTTCCTTGGAATCCTGGACCTGGTTGAGGGGTTCTTCTTGGGATGGATGTGACGGAGAGCCCGGAGATGGGCTGCCCGGGGCTTGTTGGGGAGGGGGCATATTGATTAGCACTTTTCTTTTCTCGCTGACTTCTTTTTCTCTTTCTCTCTCTCTCTTCTTCTTGCGCCCCCTTGTTTCTTTCGGTCTTTTTATATGTCAGCTTGTGCCCTTTTCTTTCTCAAGTCCAAGGCGCGTGCAGAAGGAGAGGATTGAGCCGGAGAAATCAGGAAAGTCGGAGAGAAAGAAGAAGTTCGAGTCCGCCGCTAACCGTTTCGGGCATGACCGTGCCCCCGGATTCAGGCATCTGCCGGTGTCCAAACTGAGGCTTCTACAGTATCCCTGGAAGATGTCGCTATCTATTGGTATTCACTTGGGGTATTCCAGGCATCGTTCATTATAATCATAATCATCATCGTTCTCATATTCGTAGATTATCAGGTCATGCCATCATGCCATCATAACGCACTCAATATACAACCTCACCCTCATTCACTGCCCTGCACAATCACCCCCTCCTCCAACAACGCCTTCGTCGCTTCATCTGCCCACTCACCACACCGTCTCACTGGCTCTAACGGATACAGCCTCTTTGCACCCTGGAACTGCTTCTTCGGCACCGGAATCCCTTCGCAGACGGCCAAAAAGCGCGGGTAGTCAGTCACCGCCACGCAGCCCAGCAATTGCTTGTGGGAGAACGAAGGCTCGTCTTCCGGGGGACCGGCCTCGCGATGGTTGAAGGTCATGCCTTCTCGGATGCTGCCGATGACGTGGTATTTGTGGCCGGAGCGAGGGCCGGCTTCATGCGTCTCGACGAAGAGGAGCTCGTGGTCGCGTGGGAGGCCGAATTCGGCGACGCGATAGGTGAGATAGGAGGCCATTTTGGGGGATAGTTTTGGTTGGACTAGGGCGGAGGTAATTGGTGGAATTTGTGAGTTAGGTGCATGCTGAGAAAAAGAGAATAGAAGGTAGAGGATAAGGAGAGGTCCTTTTATGCAGGCTCCTATTCACTAGGCAGATGTAGGCAGCCGCGGTGAAAACGTGCTTGTATAGCAGTGGAGGCCTAGAAAGTAGAAACCCTACATATTACTTAGCAGATAATTATACAAGTTAACCAAAAAGACTCAATTTATATACTAAGTGTTTTATAAGGTCCACAGTGTAGCCCTAAGTGCTATATGATGTGTAAACGACTTGCAGATATATATCTGGGCACCACCGGTAAGCCAACATACTGTCTACATCCAAGCACTTAGCTAACGGCAGTGCCTACAGATTGCACGATGAAAAGATTTACACAATAAAATCTACAATACTGGTTCTAACAACAGTCGACCCAGACCAACCGTTCCTCACCCATTTCCCTCGAGTAAACAATCATCTATCGCCACCAAAACAAACAACTGCCCAAAACAGTCGGGAAACTGCGAAGCGCCAACGACACGTCTCAGCCCTGCAAGGGCCTCACACTACCAGCAATGAAGCCGGTTGCTAGCGACGGAAGCGCCTGCGCGCAGGGCCGAGACGGTGCCGATCATCCCTTGGAGTCGGAGGTATGTTGATCCAGTCAAGGGATGGATGACTGTCCTCCGGGTTGTTTGTTTGGATGAGACGAAGGCGGTAGGTGAAGATGGCTGGGATGATGGATGGGCGTGCGAGCGGATTGTTAGAGGATGGGAGGGATGGGGAGTCATACTCTGTAGACTGATAGTACGGTGGTGGTGGTCCGTGCAGATGTGGGAGCACAGATTCTGGGGTGCAGGCAGTCTGCAAGTAGTGCCATTAGGGTACCTGCAGAAATGGTGATACTAACTGTCAAGATGAGGTGCTTGATGCATTATGCTGTTGCAGTGGGTTCAATTTTTTCATATGTATACTGGACGTTGTGCTGGTATATAGATATACAGATAGCCTCTGATCTATATCTCTACAGTGGAGAATTGATGTACAGGACATTGTTTTCTTGTGGTATAGGTATACACCTGACCTAAGGACAGGAATATATATTGCCAGGCAATGAGGTAAATCTTTCTAGTATATTTTGACAACGACTGAGAAATATATCTATGAATACACCACAGCTTGGGCAGTCATACCTCCATTTTTTCCGAGGCTTACGAGCACAGGGGGTTAGTACAAAATCAGGAGTCTAAGTGACTACGCACGAATGAAGCCGCGACAGCTACAGAGTACACAGTATAGAACTACATCATCAAGCAACACTGCAACAGAACGATGAAACCCTACTCAACCAGAGCATTACGTAGATGCATAAACCGGTGACTGGTAAGAGAAAACAGCCGGAAAAGACAAAGATCGGCTCATCAGGCGAAATCTTCCAATGACAGGTGAGACTCCCAGGCCTCGTGAAGTCAGTGGGGCCTATAAACCACGGTCATCACAGGGAAAAAGCGGCCCACGTAGCATATCCATGATCTGGATGATTACCGCAGCCAGCGTCTGACCGAGTCTGGTGAAAACACGACGGAGCAAGACCAGGATGCGAAGGCAGGCGTCGGGCTCTGGCCCCTGCATTCGGAAATGAGATGATCACTAGTCTGTGGAGCCCCTTGCTTGTTGGTCTTCGTCCACATGGACCTCAGACATGGGGGGATAGAGAGCGAGAAACAACAAACGAGGCGTCAAGGAGGTCTAACGGCTGGTCAGGAACAGGAAGCCCTGGGGCCCAAGTGGCCCCTTGCAGACCAGAGCATGCCCTGCAATGTCCTGCAACCTTGGACGAGGCCCCGAGAAAATGCTCCGTGACACCTGCATACCACGAGAGATTGCACGATGGTAAAAGGATAGTTCACAGAGCCAGTCATCCGAAAAGGCTAGGTATTCGAGTAGCATAGCTGGATTGCTAGGGGAGTTGGATGTTGTGAATATCAAGTTCCAACATCGACGGGACGAAGAACGTTGGACATTGGAGTGAAGCAACCCTTGGTAGCCAGGGGAGCTTGAAGGTCCAAACCCCAATCTAAGACATACCTGGATGCAACTTAATCGCTCACATTGGGCCATTTGATACCACCCCCCCACATAGCGATCTTGCCGCAGAAAGGCAAGAAAGGAATGAGGTTCCAGGCTTAAGTCCATCCAGTCATCGAGGGCTACGACAAATGCGGCATGCATTCGGTGTTCCGTCAATGAGAGTCATCGTGAAGGGGGAAGATCCATACCAGAGACAAGACCTGACCAGGGAAGAGCCTTGCGTGTTTACATTCCACAGTCTCAGCGTTAACCGACAAACACAGGACGAAGCTAAGGAGTGCGACGAGCTCGAAGACCTCCACCGTCGTCTATATAAGGAGGTTGCACTCTGGCCTCCAATCTTCCCTTCTCATCAATCGCAAAAACTACATTCGTTAGCAAGTCTTTCATTCTCTCTCCTCGTTCCAGTCTTTTCAGGCTATCTAAAGACTCCGAGTTCAATTCTCTCATTCACTACCAACCCCATCAACACAATGAAGTTCTCTATCTCCGCTGCCGTCCTGGCTTTTCGCTGCCACCGTTTGCTGCCTGCCCCTGCCCACCACAACCATGACACCTCCATTGACCACAGTGGCAACGGTGCTGGCAACGGCGAGAAGAACAAGGGTAACAGCCAGGTCCGCTTCCCGGTTTCCTGACGACATTACCGTCAAGCAGGCCTCCGAGAAGTGCGGTGACCAGGCCGAGCTCTCCTGCTGCAACAAGGCTACCTACACTGGTGACACCACCACGTTGACGAGGGCATCCTTGCCGGTGCTCTCAGCAACCTGATCGGCGCTGGCTCCGGCAGTGAGGGTCTCGGTCTCTTCGACCAGTGCTCCAAGCTCCCTCTCCAGGGTATGTTCAAGTTCTTGTTGTGCATTAACTCATGCTAATCGGCTACAGTCAACATCATTGCTATTGCTCTCAACGATCTGGTCAACCAGCAGTGCAAGCAGAACATTGCTTGCTGCCAGAACTCTCCCAGCACTGCCGTGAGTCTTCCCTCCCTTCTCATGAACCTCCTCATCCTAACCAGTGCTGCAGAGCGACGACCTCATCGGTCTTGGCCTTCCCTGCATTGCGCTCGGCTCCATCATCTAAGCTATTGGCTTATTGGTTTCCCTTGTGATGGACGAGAGGCCCCTGGTGAACCGCGGACGAGGCGAGCGAAACAGGGTCTAGTGTACTGTTTGCATAGAATTGGATTCCTGTTGGCAATATTTGTATCATTACCTCTTGTGTCTTGTGGCACCCTCGGAGAAAGAAGACTGTTTTGCTATTTGATTTACTGTCCTTTATTTTGGCAGTCGTCGGCGCTGACTGCTGCTCGGTGCCGGGCTCGCTCATACGTTTTTAATGCATTAGACTTTGTAGTACTTCCTTTCCTCACGTAGCTAAGCCTTCCCATGTTCACGCCTACTGTCTTTGTCTAACCTGCTATTATAACCCTCTCCTGGGAGGAAGTTCGCAGTGCCCTTGTGTGGACATGTGGAATGAACTGGCCATCCCGTCCTCCCTTCGCTTACTTGCTCCTCCCTTCTCTAGGCATATTTCTAAGCAACGCGTAATCCCATCTACCATTACATGTACTGCTCATGGTTATGTTAATCATTAATGTCGCAATTAATATATCTGTCCACATACTGACCTCTCATCCAGGCCCATTATCATAATACAAAAGAAAAGCCCTAATATACAACCATTCCACCCCAACAAAGGAAATCTCCCACCTCATACATACATCCATCCATTATATCCTTGGAAAAGAGAGTACCACAGAAAGAAAGGGATCCCAACATAAGAGAAGGGCAGAAAAGAATGATCACCATAAACCCCTAGCAATCTTCCACAACCCCCCGTAATCGACCAAATACACCAAACAAAAACCCCCGAACCCCAAACTCCGTTCCTAGCGAAAAAGAGACGACTTACCTGTGTTGAGTTCGTCGAGTGATTGCCGCACTCGTAGCGGCAGTCCCATTCCTATGCTTATCCCCACTGCGCCCATGCGTCGGTGTTTCTTGGTTCGTGGCGTGGGTGAATCCGATCCTCCTTCGGCTGATGGCATCGCTGTCGTCGGCGAGGCGGGAGAGTGATCATCTGCTGGCGGCGGCATCGAGCTTGCGGAGGCTCGTTTCCGCAGGGGTGATTTTGGCGGGATAGGGAGCTTGAGGCCACTCAGACGGTTTGTTGGTGGTTGGAGGAAATGTACCATCTCGATGAGGGATTTGCGGCCGCTGAGACGGAGGCTGTCGCGGAATGACTTGGACTTGCGCGTCATATCTTCTTCTTCTCTTTCCTCTATATCATCCTCTTCTGTCGATTCTTTGTCCGCTATATGTGCCTCTTTCGGCAGAGATGGCAGCTCCTTCTCCTTCTCCTTTTCCCTCTGCTGCTGTTGTGCAGCACCCCCCATCTCTTCCTCCTCCGGTATATCCTCAAACACTCGACTCTTGATCTCAGGCAGTGAGCGACTCCTCTCCATCTCCTCCTGCCCATCCCCCCGGAAATGAACCTCATCTGCTTCTCCAAGTCCTCCAGTCCCGCCTCGATATGAGCAGACGTCGTCCGTTCGCCCCCAGCACTGCCTATCGCCTCGACGTCCTTCTCCTCGCTCCCAGACCGAGACATGCATCTTGACCCGGCAAGCGTCTGACCCTCGGAGGTGGTAGACGTTGCAGTCGACGCAGACGACGACACCAGCGTATTCTCGGAGTCATGACCGCTCACGATCCGAATCGACGACCGCTTCGTGAGCTTCGTCGGACTGTTCGGTTTTGCTTTTTTCTCGCACTCAGACAGAGACGCGCACTTCTCGCTTGGGCGATACGTATACGTATATGTGTATGTGGGCACAGGATGAGCCGGTTTCGAGCCCGATTCAGACGAAGAGGTAGTCGTATCTTTAGCGGGCACGGGAGGCCGCTCGTCTGCTTGCCCTTGCCATGGCGGCGTCTGCTCCGTCGAGGGTCTCTGTTTTCGTTGAAGACATGATAGAAGGAGGGTTGATAGCGAGCCCATATCGTGGTTTAGATGGGGCATTGGCGATAGGCCTCCTGCTGCTGCTGCTGCTGAGCGGGTGGGGGTGAGCGAGGAGGGCATTTATACTTGGGTATGGTGATTTGTTTTGGCTGTTGGGTTGCTGGTTGAGATGGGAACCGGAGATTGTGTGGATTTTGGGTTTGGGGGAGCTGTATAGGTATGCGTATGTATGTGGATGTATATGTATGTAGGTGGGTGGATTGTGATGGGCAATGGTAGGTAATCAGTAGATGAATGGAGCGAAGGTGGAGAGGAAGTGTAGGTTGCTTCAACGTCTATCTTAATGATAGAGATAGAGAGAAGAGATTAGATAGAGAGTGGCGTTGGTGCCCCTCCTGTCCTCCCTTCTTTTCTTCTGCCTGCTAAAAGATACTAGAAATTAGACTACGGACTAACCAGCTAGATTGCCTCTCGTCTGCAAGGAAATGCTCAGGCAAGGCAAGGCAGGGCGAGGTAAGTTTGCCGTTGCGCTGGGATTTGAGGTGGAAATTAGGGCTTTTCCCAGGCCCTGGTAGTGGACGGTCAAGATGTATGCTGTCGATCGTTATTTAATTAAGCTTGCTTCAGTGACTCATTGATGGGTACTTCTACTGCGTAGTGCGTACTGAGTATAGACGCCGTGTTTGAAACTGGACCGACGCCACGGTGTCTGAAGCTGTCTTGTCAAACAGCAGAACGTGTCTGCGTCTGACTCGTCCATGTGCATTCTGGACTTCTGGCTGATAGCCCGTGCGATTGATGTCCTCGATGAGGTCTACAACGGGACAGAAAGAAGATATGGCGTGGTGCTCCTGCGTCGCCCCATACATGCATGTATGCAAGGGAATTGTGATGATATTGCAGCTACCTTACAGGTACAGGGGCGAAACAGCGAATCAAATCAAGTCTACCTCGCAAATACAAAATCACGCGAAGAAAAGGAAACCATCGGTGTAAACAAACAATCCTCACAGCTTGCTTTGCGCAGTTGCCGTGTACAACGACCGGCTACGCTGCATCGCCTCCAGGGCCTCTTTCTCGATGCGCGTCAGCAGCTGCGCACAGGTGGGGATATCATGGATCAGTCCGATGACCTGACCGGCTGTCCACACCTACACAAAAGATGTACGTTAGCAAGGGATAGCTGGGAAAGCTACTTCGTGGGCAACGGTGCAAGGTGGAATCGATAAAAAAAAAACAAAAGATTCGGGACCTGATCGGGTATGGAGAACTTACTCCGTAATGAACGTCTCCGTTCAAAAAGACCTCTCGGCCTCTCTTGCCGCTCACAAACGGCGCGATCTCGCTAAACTCGCCCGATTTGCTCTCCTTCTCGACCTTGAGCGCCTCCTGCGTCACCTTGTTCGCAAACAGCCGCGTCGTGTTCTTCCACCGTCTCAGCACCAGCGCAGTGTCCGTCTCCTCGGCCTTCACGATCGCTTCCTTCACCTGCTGGTGGATCGGCGCCTCGACCGTGCACATGAATCTCGTGCCCATGTTGATGCCCTCGGCGCCCAGCGCCAACGCGGCCGCCAGCCCCTGGCCGTCTGCGAATCCACCCGACGCGATAAACGGCACCTTGAGTTCCTGACGCGCGCGGCTGAGGAGGATGAAGTTCGTGATGTCAGTCTCGCCGACGTGGCCGGCACACTCGAAGCCGTCGATGGAGAGGAAATCCACGCCCAGCTTGACGGCGGACTTGGCATGGCGGATGGTCGTGCACTTATGCAGGATGATGGTGCCGGCCTTCTTCAGCTGGTGGATGACCGGGCCGGGGTTGTTGCCGGCCGTCTCGACGATCTTGACGCCCTCGTCGATCACGACCTGGGCGTAGGCCCCGTAGTCGGGGGGCACCAGGGCGGGGAGAAGGGTGATGTTCACGGCAAAGGGTTTGGGAGTCATGGCGCGGGTCTTGCGAATCTCTTTGCGGAGATCCTCGGGGGTGGGTTGGGTGAGGGCTGTGAGCTGTTGATTCGGAGGTATTGTCATTAGCGATTTTCCTCCCTCGAGACTTCACAGGGGACAAAACGTACGATTCCAAGACCGCCAGCGTTACTGACTGCCGCAGCGAGTTCAGCGTATCCGACCCATTGCATTCCACCCTGCACAACGGGGACTGGAGCAGGATGTTAGTGAGACCTGGTGGATCGCAGTGGTATAGATCTGGGTCAGGAACGGTACCTTCGATGCCCAGTTTGCGGGTCAGCTCCGTGTTGAAGGGCATGATTAAAGCTCTATTCTATGGACTGTATGAGTGTATGTGTATGAGTCCCCTAGAGAGAGAATGGGGAGAAAGAACAATATCAGGCACGGAGGTGAGTATAAGAAAGTCAAAAGACCGGGGCAGATCAGAAGCCGCGGTGTGGGGGAAGCCCGAGCCGAGGTCCCGTGGCCGAGGATGCTGATTACTATTCGGTCGGGGATGACCTCTGCGGAGTGCATGATGATGCAAGACACGATGAGAAATTCAAAACCTGAGATATTAAACATTCTAGACTCTAGGAGTTGAGTTTTGGGCAAATACACCTGGTGGAGGAGGGGTGGGAGACTTTGAGGGCGACTCGCGGTTCTCCGCATGTGATCTTTGGTAGTTGGGGTTGATGCCTGTATGCCTGTATGCCTTATGTCCTGACAGCCTGAGGCACCATTGCTCACCGCTCTTGGCCCTAAGCCCTAAGGCGACTGCCCAAAACGGTCTAGCCTCAAATCCCCATCGATTCTCATGACGCTCGAGTAGAAACTTTTGCGATGGAAAGGATTTGGTGATCTCTCCTCGGCCCTTCCTCTCCGACTCAGCTGAGCTTCGCCATGCCTTCCCCGTTCCTCACCCCCGGCGCCCAGACGCAGCTCGACACCCTCGCCCTCCTCCATCTCCGCCGCGACCAGACAATCCCGGCCCTGCTGCGCCTGCACGATGACGAAGACCAAGGATACAGCGAAGGCAAAGTGGTCAACACGCGGTTTGGCTCGTTCCCGCATAGCACGCTAGCAGAGCAGCCGTGGGGGTCGCAGATCGTTGCGTCGAAGGTCGACACGGGGTCGCGCGGCCGCAGAGACCCGTCGCAATTGAAACGGAAAGCGGACGATTTGGACTCATCCCCGGCCGGAACGCAGAACAACACGAATAAGAAGGCCTCCCCGAAGGCGCCGGTCGCTGCGGCTAGCGGCTTCCTGCATGTCCTCGCGCCCACCCCGGAACTGTGGACTGCGTCGCTGCCGCATCGGACGCAGGTCGTCTACACGCCGGACTACAGCTACATTCTGCACCGGCTGTGCGTGCGACCGGGGTGCACGATCATCGAGGCCGGCGCGGGCAGTGGCTCGTTCACGCATGCCTCGGTGCGCGCCGTCTTCAACGGATATCCCGGGTCCGAGGGCACGAACCCCAACAAGAAGAGACGACTAGGGAAGGTGTGCAGTTTCGAGTTCCATGCGCAGCGCGCCGAGAAGATCCGCTCCGAAGTGCAGCAGCATGGACTGGAGGGACTCGTGGAGGTTACGCATCGGGATGTCTACGGGGACGGCTTCCTGCTCAAGGATTCCAAGACGGGCGTCTCGCCGAAAGCCAACGCTATTTTCCTGGATCTGCCGGCGCCCTGGCATGCGTTGAAACACTTGGTCCGCCATCCTGCCTCGGGTGCTGAGTCGCCGCTGGATCCGTCGGCGCCGGTGTATCTCTGCACGTTCTCGCCGTGCATGGAGCAGGTGCAGCGCACGATCAGCACGCTGCGGCAACTAGGCTGGCTGTCGATATCGATGGTGGAGGTGGATAATCACAAGATAGATGTCAAGCGGGAGCGCAACGGGCTGGAATTTGAAGGCTCTGCCCGGGGGGCCGTCGTGTTTCCGAAATCCGTCGAGGAAGCGGTTGCGCGCATGCGCATGATCGAAGAGCGATCGCAGAGGTTCCGGGCAGAACAAGATAGTGGAAACGAAACCAGCGGTGTAGCACCGCCTGCTGAGAAGAAGGAGGAGCCGGTGCAGGAACCAGAGCAGCCCACCACGCCTGCAGCCTCCTCCCGGGAATCCGATCTTCCGTTTTACAGACAGGGTCGCTTGGTGCATCGTTCCGAGGCGGACTTGAAGACTCACACGTCGTATCTCGTCTTCGCCGTCTTGCCCCGCGAGTGGTCTGAAGAGGACGAGCAAAAATGTCGGGAGAAGTGGCCGTCAAACCAGGTGTTTGAATCGGCTCAGCAAGGACCCAAGGGCAAGAAGCAGCAGAAACGCGAGGAGAAAGAACGACGACAGCAGGAGAGTCAAGCCCAAAAGCCTCAAGAATAATCGATCACGCAGGCCCCAAAAAATAGAGATGAGCTATGTATACCACTGATGGGAATCAAGCATAAGCTTTCATGTATCATATGTAATTATCATTGGCTGGACTAGAAGACCACTTTGCATAGTGAATAGATTCTCCTAGTCAGGTTGATCTATCTAACACTTCCACATTAATACTAAAGAATACCTCCCTTGACCTCGTCCCCGGCGGCCGTCAGGATCGACGACGACTTCGCCATATATACCTATTAAACCGCCAAATAAAACTAGGTCCTCTCAAGAATTAAGTCTTGTGAAGTTTTTCAAATCAATCTCTGCCACCTTTGCCGGAGATGAAGTGACTTGCGAACAGCATATCATTGACTGCCAAGCTATCCAGACGATGCAGATCCTCAGCGGTCCAGACTTCTTCCAGGTCGCGGTAGGTGAACTTCGGCCCACAGGCGCTGATCTCCCCCAGATAATGTCGATGATCCTCGATTGCAAGCTGGAACTTCGCTTCTCGCCGCCCATCACAGGAGTAGTTCTCGAGTCCACGGCACACCTGAATCGTCTCGTTTCCTTCGGCGGGGGAACCGGAAATCCAGTATTCAGGCCAGATGTGCCGGTAGCCGAGATCATAAATCCCGAACAGACTCATTGGAGGCATGGATGGAACTGGATCGTATGCGTGAGTGATGCGAGCCGTCCGCCCCTGTTGGTTCGAGACGAACTCGGCAAACCGCTCGTCCCCAATCCGCGGCGCACCGTATGAATAGATGTCGCAGGGGATATCCATCGTGCGCAGGTGAGCCCCGGCAATCGTCGCAATGGCGCCACCCAGAGAGTGGCCTGTCAGAACCACCTTATAGTCCTTGTAGGTCTCCCTTGCCTGGGTGACTGCGTCAACAACGTCCGCTTTCACAAGTTGCCACGACTCATAAAAACCAGCGTGAACCGCGCAGGTGCAGAAACCGGTATCACGTTGAGGCTTGTCTGCTTCGAATTCACTGTCCGAGATCCCACCTGGAGCGAGAATCTCGACTTTCCAGAATTGGAAGTTCTTGAGCCAGTTGCGGACAGAATTGCTGCCGCGAAAGGACACAACAAGAAGGCGATGGGTATCGTCAACTGCGACGAACCCGCGGATGTCGTCTTTGCTGAACTTTGCTAGTGTCTGGGGCTTGGCTGCCTCAACCATGGGACATACACCTTCAAGGCAGTTGACGTTTCCGGTGATGGTGTCGTTATTGTTGTTATCGCAATAGGCAGCAGCGGAGTACTGAGAGAAGAGCCGGAAGTTGACGAGATCATCATTGGACACGGCTGTATGCTCCCAAAACTGTCAGTTCCCGTCACCGCGAGTTGTGGAGGAAAGGATACATGTCGTCTACATACATCTGGCAGAGACCGAACGCCCCTGGGCCAATGTCACCGAGCTGAACAAGTGGAGGGCGAGTAGTACCGGTGCAGTCAACATCATCGCGGTCTTAAGATTCTGCAGAGGAATAAGGTAGTCGTGGATCGGTCTATCGACAGTGTAGTAAAACCCCTGGGACTGAACATTCTATCCAAGCTCCAACTCATATAGTTACATTTCGTACTTCTGTTTGATTTGGTGGAGCTACGGACTCGGAGCTCCCACGGAATAATATTAGCAATAATACTATAGGTATGTAGCATTGGAAATTTCAAGTGCCCAACAAATCCGTGCGTGGATCGCACCTGAAATTAACCTACGGGCGCGCTATATGGTTTGCTAGAGCAATCTTTTCTGTCCTTCATAATCATTCACATCTCGCCTACATGGTGCTGTATATAATGGGCTGTCTTGATCCGACAAGTACCATATCCCAACCAGCTTTCACCCTTACAATTAGGTTCTTATTTTCTTTCGTTGAAGCCCCTGTCTACTCCCGGTTGACTGTCATTTCATCGCTTCGTCTCCATGTCCTATTTCTCCTTAGAGGGGTGAATCCTGCGGAGAGAGGCCCCACTGCAATCGAGGGGAATACTCAGACTACGCACAGAAAGTACAGACTAACGTATGGCTATTTGGCTTGGAACCAAGAAGCCCTGCGCAGAAATTGCTACTTCGTACTACATCCCCACAATAATGGTGTTCTTCTAGCCTTGCGCTCAGCAGAACTTTATGCCCGTTTAACTGGCCAAGACCCACGCCAAGCCGACCTTTGCTCGGCTTTTTTTTCTCTCTTTTCATCCTCAAGTTGCAGAGTTTTGGTTCTTCAGGGGTTTGCACTTGCTCCTTGGGTTATTTTTAACTCCAGCTGTATAGCTATGCCTGTGCTACCCGACCGTTGAGTATATCGGGCAGCTCTATTGGGTACGTACACCCATGATAACCTCTACTTAGTTCACACCATATTGACAGTAGCATAAGGGCTGACGATCATCAACCTTACCACTAAACATAGGAACGGAGTAGGAACGGTTTCAATGACACATTGAATGCAACCATAAGATGGGGTTTGTCCTAAAACTTCGGGGTGCGCACTGCGGAGTAGGGATAGGTGTGGAGCAGAACGCACGGGGTGGACTGTTGAGTGCTGACTTGTTCGTGAATCGTAGCTGAAGTTTGTCTCAAACATCGGTCTTCGTATAAACGATGCACGGTGGCTCATGGTGCAAATCCTAGACTGACACCTGGAGTCTAGGGAAATAGGTTAAAGAATGGCCTGCCGCTTTGGGTTTGATTTATCCCCCATCGTATACGGACACTAAGGCCTTAAATCCGCCGAGAAGGACTGTTCTCTATGAGCAGTCCCAAGCGTGGCGAAGCATGTAGTTGAATTGTCCTCCAAAGCCCAAAAAGAAAAGGTAGAGAGCAACAGACGGGCGGTGCAATGGGAGACGTTTTCGGCGGCCGGCTTGCCCTCCGCCAGAATACGTTATATCATAAGTCAAACTAAACCATTACTAGCTATAACTATAAAAATGTCTTAACGATTGTATCTCATTCGCTTACGTATTATTTTTCTACCACATAGTCTTCTATTTCCCTCTTGATTAGTTCCATAGGCACAGTGTCCTTGTCAATCTGCTGCCGTCGGCACCAGCACCAATTGCGCGTATTGAAGCGCCGGTTCTGTGGATTGTATCTGACCCTCGAAAGGAGATGCCAATGCCTCATTGCGATCGTCCCCGATGCTATCGAGCAGCGCTCTCCGCAGGACAAGACAGTGCTCGGAATTGTCAAACACAATGTCCCCGTTTCCATGGAAGGAGGTGCATTCGAAGAAGACAAACACGGCGAGGGCTCGCAGAGCTGTGAGCTTCGGCTTCAAAAGGCGCAAAAAGGGGCCATTCCCCCTAAGCCTAATTTCCCAAGTCCTTGACGGCAGAGAAGTATTTGAAGTACTCCGGGCCTTTTCTATTGGGGGTCGGGCCCCATATGCCATAGCGGTTCATTAGCAAGCCACCTCTATAACCCGATTCCACGCTGATCTTGACGCAGACATAGTGACCGAACCTCCGAGACGGGAAATGATGGTGTTTGATCGAGCGCGGCCACGAGGATGACATGGTCGCAGACGTGCAAGGTCAGGTTCTTGGCCAGCAGCTGCTTGACTTCGGTGTAGACGAGTCGACAAGTACGCAGCCAGCTTAGTGCGCCCCGGTGGGTGGGATGTACAAGATTCTCAGTGCCAGTGTCGGGTATGTCTGGGAGATCGCGAGAGAGGCCGTGCGCTGCTCTACGGTGGAGACTGTTACAGGTCGCCTCGAGGTATGAGGGGGCCACAATAGTGGCATGTGCCGTGGTGACTTGGTTGGGGTTGGTCCATTCGCAAGAAATCGTATGCAGCAGAAATGGTTCGTGTCCGGTGACAAGTTTCCAGATCATGTCGCGCAGCTCAAAAGGGAGGCAGAGGAGACGTGGAGGCTCTGGTGTCTCGGATACTAGATTAGTTAGATGCAAGGGTTGAAGCGTTGCGAGATGGGTATACTGTACCAGCAGTCGACATTTTGGTTCTCCGTAGGTGATGGATTTCGTGATAAAGAGAAGATTGCTATATCATAGTAGTCTAGAATTAAACCGATGTTAGAACGCAGGAAAGACTTTGTCTATCACGGGGAATCGAAGCCGTAAGATCGTCATTACTTCTGATAGTAGGTATTAGAGTTTAACATGGAATACTATTCCCATCCAACAGAAGACTTCCATGATATTAAGAGCTGAACACTTTGAGGGTTTGAAGTTTGTTTTCAGGACATGGTTTCGTCTCTGCATTAGGCACGATTTGGATTTCGCTTGATCTAATCAAACAGGCACCTAGCAGTTTGACAATGTTTCAGGAGCTTGAGACTTACCGGAATTCTGGAACGTTGTTATTATTTATGGTCAAAACTTATTTCAAACGCAGGATAGAGATTTCTGACACTACCTAGTCTCTTTTGCTCGGTAGGTAGGGAATCTTGAAATAAAACAAAGAAAGTTCAAGTACAGATCCTCATGTCACTTTAATCAGGAACGATTAGCTAACTTCCCTAGCGAAGCCCCAGTTCCTAGACCTTACAATAAGTTTATACCTATATACGACTTAAGGATGGACCCCCTACCTATTCGGGATGGGACTTAATTTAAAACCTGTGCTGCAAAACACCCCTAATGTTTGCCATTCAACGTGCCTGATTCGGTATCAAACTTGACGCTTATTCGATTACCGTTCTCTCACGGGTGAAACTTGGTGGATCAGAACTTCTGTATTCTTCGTATAATCGGCGCCGCCATGGGCCTTGATGATCCATACAACACGGGTTTCTAGATTATATCCAGTATCGGACTCTCGCCGCTGCTGCTTTCGATAGATGGGATGTTGTACGAAGCGTACGTTACCCAATAACTAACCCAACACCAAGTCTTATTTCCTGTCACCTATTCATTTTGATATAGGAGAGTATACTACTGTCTAAACCCTAGCAAACGAACCGAATGGATATTCATGGCGCTTATCTATGTCCTCGTCGCGAGAGGGGTGGCTATGGTTGGGGTTGGTGCTGGCGGGCTGTTAGGCGATATGCCTAAGGACAGTGATTTATCCGATATCAATGTCGGTATGGTTCTGTTAAAGACTGCATGGGGTGTGCTCGTACTGTGGGGGGTGTGGACTCTTTGACCGGGCGGGAAGGGAGGTTGGTATGTTGGTTTATAATTATAATGATCGGCCCGGCGCTCCGACTCGTGACAAGGAAGCATTTTGAGGTATTCGAAGGGTGACGATGAGTGGGCATATAAAGACACCGTTTTCTCGCCTGGCGCTTTTCTGTGTCGGCTATTGGGGATCCTACTTCACACCCTTTCCTTGGATATGTCATTTCTACTCTCCACTACTTTTTTATTCCTGGCAGCCAGCAGGATCCTGGCTAGGCCTTCGCTTGGAAGCGCCGAGCCGACTGTTGACATTCAGAATGGCACTGTAATTGGAAAATATGTTGAATCCTATAACCAAGATCACTTCCTCGGAATTCCCTTTGCTCAGCCTCCCATCGGGAATCTACGCTTCAACGCACCCCTACCCGTGAATGAGACTTGGAAAACCCCTGGGAACGCAAAGTCGTACGGTGCTCACTGTGTCAGATACCGGTTCGGTGTACCAAAGGACCGGGCCAAAATCGAAAGCACGTATCCACAAAGCGAGGATTGCTTAACGATCAACGTTATTCGACCAGCAGGGGTTCAACCTAGTACGCGTCTTCCAGTGTTGGCATACATTTTTGGTAGCGGATTTCAAGGAGGGGGTTCGAGTGATACCAGATATAACATGACTGCTCTTGTTGAAAAGTCTGTGCAAATTGGCAAACCGATGATCTTGGTTTCAATGAACTACCGTGTTCAAGCTTGAGGTTTCTTAGCTGGCAATGATGTTCGCAACGAAGGCCTTCTCAATCTTGGCATTCAGATCAGTGACTTGCTCTTCAGTGGATTCAGGACAAACATTGAAGCTTTCGGTGGAGACCGCCAAGAGTTACCATCCAGGGGGAGTCTGCGGGTGCTGCCTCAGTGGCTTCCACTATTAGCTCATGGAGGACGAGATGATGGGCTCTTCCAGGCTGCAATCTGTCAAAGCGGTGGACCGTACTACTTTGGCAGCTTTGCGTCAGACGCCCAATCAGAGAAAATATATCAATCTATCCTGCAAGCCACAAACTGTACCGATTCCCAAGACACCTTGCAATGTCTTCGTACAACTCCATTTGAGACTCTCAATACGACCTTTGCCAGTCATTCATTTCGTCCAGTCATCGATGGGGCTCTCATCCCCCAGCCCTCTGTTGCTCTTGAGAAAAGCCTCTTCGTGAAGGTTCCATTGTTGATCGGTGCAAACACCGACGAGGGCAAGTTCTTTGCTGGTATGGGTGTGAACACCACTGAAGAGCTGGCAGCCTACATTGCGCATCAAAGTTATGTCCACACCGCAAATAACGAAACCATTCGCGATGTGCTGGAGGTGTATCCAGAACCAGGCAGCAGTGGGCTTCATGGACAATCGGATGATACTCTTCCGATCTCCCCTCCTTACGGGCATCAGTTCTTACGCACAGCAAGGTACAATGGAGATGCCATGTTCATAGCTGGAAGACGTTACGCCTGCGAAGTCTGGGCTCAAAACGGCCTTCCGTGCTACAGCTATCGGTTTAACCCAATTCCTGCTCACACCGACCCTCTGCATCTTGGCGTTACGCACTTGGAGGACGTTGCATTTGTCTTTAATAACCTTCTTGGGCAAGGCATGCCTTCGAATCCGTTTGATGTCGAGCCTGCCGCCCGGAAGGAGCGCTACACGCAGCTGAGTGAGCTCATGAACCGAATGTGGATCAGCTTTGCAGCTACACATTCTCCCAATAACCACCGAGGTACGATTCAGGCCATGTCTGCGTTATCAGTAGTAGTTACTAAGGTATCTTATAGTCGATTCATCCTCCACGGTCTGGCCTGCGTACGATTTGAAAAGTCCTGAAAACTTGGTCTTCGACGGAAATACTACGAGCTATGTGGAAAGCGATGACTGGCGCCGCGAAGCATTGAAACTCCTCATTGATAGATCTCTTGATTTTTCACGGTAATCTCTGGCCGGACGCTTTGGCATTCTCGCATGTTATTAGATAGACCTTTTTTGTAGCTATCATGAGATATCTTTGCTATATTTCTTGATGGGCATAGTAGCTAGACCCTTAAAAGAAGGGCTCCAATATTTATTTTGATAACCGATGGAATAGTAACACTGTAAAGCAACTTGTTATGTGTGGACAAGGACCAGAGTACCAATTAAGCCACTTATATTTGGGCGGTGGGCTTTCCAACCACACTTCGATATATTCCAATCGAGGATGTTGGTGATGCGTTTTCCAAGTTTCTCCCTGGGTCTCACAGGAGGATTGATCTATATATGATTTAGAGCACATGAATAAAGGTGGCAACGTGGAGCTCTCTTTGCTCATCGACTGTCTTATTTTATGACCAAGAAATAGAGCAAGCATTGATCGGTCCCTCAACTCTCTAAGCAGATGATCCTGGACAGGATACTAAACCCAAGGCAAAAGGTTTGTGACCAACGGCCGGAAGGTCCCCCGTGGCCTTTTCTGTCCGTATTGGCTCCGGATATTCATCTTGTAGATGTCTATACTCGAATTGACAGAATAAGTATACCCAGGCTAACCAGGCGATGTCGCGATAAAAGACCTATATTGTTTTCTATCCAAGGTACAAAAGATAAACAATCCAACATCCAGTTCCATATACATGTGCTATTAATACAATCGCCAAATGCAAAACTCCAACCGCGCATCGCATTCCGATCACCGTTGCCTGTTCTTGCGACCACCGGCCAGAGCGGACTTCTGGCGGAGGTAATTCGAAACGATGTTCTCGACGCTGCGCATGTCGTGCCTGGGCTGTCTGTACGTGTAGAAAAGGTACGGGTTAGCAATCCACTCAAATCCAAAGAGAGACAGACCAGTGTAGATAAATACGCACCTCATGTAATACAACCTGGCCCTTCTCTTCCTCTTGTCGGATCTCTGCACGACCTCCACGCTCTCCACATTCGGACTGAACACCTTCACCCACATCTCAACGCCCACCCTGGTAATCTCGTTCCGCAGCAAGAACGAAGTGTCGATGCCGCGCAACCGAATGCTCAAACACACTCCCGAGAAGGGGTCGCCGTTCTTGAACGTCACGCGGAGAATGTCGCCGGGCTTGACGCTGCGAGGGTTCCGTCGGTAGTCGAAGAGGGCTTTGCGTTCGCCGGTGGGATCGAGAGTCGCCATCTGCGCTTCGGCGACGGCGTCCACGGGGTTTTTGCACGCCTTAGTGGCGCTGGCGGGCGGGGGGTAGGCTCGGAGTTTCTTGCGTCCTGCGGATCTGAGTTAGTCATGGGGAGTTGCGTGGAGGGACTGGAGGAGTGAAAAAGGGAAGAGCGTACCGAAAGTAGGCTGCATACGCGCAGGTAATTGCGAAAGCATCGACTTGGGAATCTGTGTAGGAAGAGCAACTGGCTCTGGTTTCGGAGAGTACACCGTCGAAAGAGATCGACTGAACTGGACGGGCTGGAAAACCTGAGGCTTCATGAGCGACCTGAAGCAGCCCAGCTGCCGCATGATGGGTGAAACGGTCGCCATGACCGGAGATAGGCGAGCGAGAGAGTAAAAGGCGGAGCGTGAAGGCTGTCGAGAGCGGGCAGAAGCAGAGGCAGCGCAGAAGTTTGGAGATGGCGGAGGGAAGATTCCGGCCCGGCAGAATTTCCGCCAAGCCGCGACCTGCGAGACTCACCAACTTTTCCGCGCTGCAGAGGAAGCTGGCCATTCTCCGCGTTTGATTCGGTTTTCTTGGGCCAGAACGGTGGTCTACGCGGTTGAAATACGAGGCTCAGGAAGATCGTGCTTTGTTCTATATATTGATACCCCTTTCCGCCCTACAGAATGGCGCAGAACGCCATTGGCAGGCTCTTCCGCGGCCAGAGTTCCAGTTCTCTGCGTCAATCAGTCGGCTCCCTGACACAGAAGCGCGGCTACTCGAGAAAAAGTAATTCTTTCTTTCTTTCTCTCCCTAAACCTAGGCCTCTTTGCTTTGAATGACATACTGATCCTGCCGATGTAGCCATTCCTACCTTCACCCAGACCTCCTCCGCCGACCTGGATGCCGCCCTCAACCGCTTCCGCGAAGAGCTCTTCATTCCCTTCGGACTGGGGCCCTCGCAAAGGAGGACGATGTTCCGACAGAAGTACGCCGACCGATTAGACGAGGAGCCCGTCACCGTTCCCATCAGTGATACCGAGAACTTCACGCTCCGGCCCATGGACCCGCAATCGAGGCCGACGAACAAGGAAGCCGTGGATGTGATCGCCAAGATGCAGACGACGCAAGACTGGCAGAACCTGGTGCCTTTCCTATCCGGGCTTCGGATGTCGCATCGACGCCTCAGGGCGGGCCGGTGGGAGTGGATTGTGCGCAAGGCCGGCCAGGCCAATGCGCTGGGTATCGTTCTGGAGTGCGCCAAGCAGGCGGAGCGGACCAACCTGCGACTGACGGATGCCGGATTCGTGAAGCGTCTATATTTCGAACTCCATCGGAAGGCCCAGCTGGGAGAATTCCAGGACCCCGAGGTCTCTAAGGCCCTGGGTCTTGCGCGGCAGTTTGCGTCGCTCATGGAGGCTCCCGAGCATCTTGTGAAGGACCCGGAGACGGATCCTAGGAGAAAGCCAGCGGTGATCGGTGTCTTGTTGGAGCTTAGTGCCGCTCGTGCCTTGAAGGTCAATGGAGGGAAGGACGAGGGCCGTGAAGTCCACGCCTATGCTCAGCGTCTGATGGGAAGCTGGAGCCGTGGTAACTTCAGCAGTGAGGTTAAGGACTGGGTCAATGTCGACCTGATGCTCCCAGGAGAACATGCCTATCTACAACGGCATGAAACTTGCTCTGCAGGTTCACGGCATTTCGAATGACAAATCGGTTGCCCCCAGTCTGAAGACGCGCATTAATGAGCTGGGCATCTTGATCGCAAACCAGAAGAAGCTGGCGCCCGAGAAGGCCAAGCAGCAGCCGACGCGCGGTCTGGAGCAGAGCCTTCTCTTGCACCAGGATTAACTGATTGATTCTTTCGCCCTTTCCGCATTGCCTATGAACTGTACATTACTACCTAGAATTCTCGGTGCTGTATCTTAAACCAAATCTGAAAATGGATGCAATCTTTTCTTTTTGTACTAGAGCATGAACGATATTCGATATCCCCGCCAAAAAAAAAAAAAAAAAAAAAAAAAAAAAACTGGATTTCGGGCCTTCAAAATCAGATCGCCAAACCAATGTTTTTTTTTTGGAGAGAGCGATAAAACTGAAAGAAATGAAACATCGTGAACGCTAACAACGCTCAAAGGTGCTATACTTGAGCAACGAATTCAAACCAACTGCAAAGTGTTGTCATCGCGTATGCGGCCTTGCGTGGGAAGAGTAGTCTTGCCAGAGATGACAGCAGGACCAGCCACGGTGATCTATCGCGCAGTCGTTAGTAATAGCGAAAGAGATGGAGGAGAAAAAGAAAAGAAATAGAAAATTGCTTACCTTTCCTTCAGGCTCCTGGCCTTCAGGCACGTCCGTCAACAGAACCTCAACGCTGCTCAATGGGAACCAATGGGCTAGAAGTCGCCCTGCTCAATGGGGAACCAAATGGGCTAGATCCCTGGAGTCGCCTGTATCGAAGATGTTCGTCTGAGCAACGGCACCGGCGATCCCGGGGCCAGTCAAGGCGTAGACAGTGCGAGCACCGGTGAACACCCTCAAGTCAGTCAGCTGACCAGTGGTCAGACGCACTTCACGGTCCGCATCAAACCGATGAGAGATACACATCAGACGGAGCTTGTCAAGGGACAGTTCAGCGGTCGGCCCGACGGTGGCAAGCTGACTGAACAAGCCGTGCGACGGCATAACCCCGGAATCGAGAGTCCGAACGTGGAACCAGCGAGCCAACGAGGTAATGATGCCCGAATGGGGTTCCATATACTTGTCATGATACTGGGCCATGGTGCGAGACGAGGCGACAATGACAGTGGGAGACACTCCGACGGTGGCGAGCGCGAAATCGACGCTTTCACCAGCAACCGAATTGACAGCAACCGACGCATTTGAGTACAGAGCAGCCATGATCTGACACAGAGGATAAGACCGGGAAAGGGAGTCAATGGAGAGCACGAGATCACTGGGACGAAAGCGCTGGTTTCGAGGCAATGAAAGGTCAGGCCAGCGATACCCGAGACCAAGTTCTGCTGTTCCGTTAGCAAGATTGCCATGAATAAAGAGATGAAGAGCCTACCCCTGGTTGGTATTCAACGAAATCGCCGGTCCGGATGCCGATGGCCAAATGGTGTCAGGGACGGCGTAGGGGAATTGGGATCCCAGCTAGGCACTTCCAATCCAGCCAAATCCTTCTTCTCTTCGACCAGTTCATGCCAAACAGTCACTTCCAAGTTGCCCTTGACATCTTCAGGCACGTCGTTCCAGTCCATATGCCTGCTTCCCAGCTTTGCAACCCAGATGACTTGGTGAAGCTGTCGGTTACTGTTGGCCACATAGGACAAATCGAGAGCACCGGCCTCGGCAATGAGTGCCTCTGCCTCGGACTTCTGCAACAGAACGGATAAGGACTCGGGGTCAAGGTTATGAGGGACGATGATGGTCTTGAAACCGTAGAAAGCGCCAGCTAATTCATCACAGTCAGCAATGGTCATCCAAATGGACCGAGGGTTCTCACCAAAGATTACGGCCAACAGTTCGACCGAGTCTGTCAGACAGACAGCCACTGTTTTGATGCCCTGATCTTGCAGACGGTGCCCGATGACGTTGATTTCCTGAGTCACTTGATCCAGCGAGTGCTCGATCGCTTTCCTCCCAAGCACCGTATAGATCTTGCCTTGTTTACCCGAGATCTGGCCCGTCTCGTCGACGGCACCGCGCACCGCAGCCTTCCAGATATCCCGCAAGTCACCTTTCCTTCCACTAGTCCATTTTGGCGCACCGGCGTCCTTCACATTGAGGCCGGAACGCAGGGGAAAGCCGTGCGGAGTCTCGAGACTCCGGTAGCTGGCCGACTCGCCGGGCTGGCGCACGGGAAACGCGGACGACTGACGGGCAAGTAAGAACGGATGAATATCTGGGTCACTCGAGGTGACGAAGGAGAATACAACGAAGGCAACGATAGCGCCTGCGATGAGGGTCGTGTAGAGGTTCCAGTCGGCCAGAACGTCAGACACCACGGCGTCTAACTTGGCGAACAGCGACTGTTCGGTAGACATGGTTGAATGGGAGTTCAGCGGAGAATTCCCACCATGCAGCGTAAGAGATGAAGGAGATAAATGAACAGTTGGCACAGCCCCGTTGGCAATAAAAGTCACCCAAGCACCAGGCAGCAGCAGCAGCAGGAGCAGGAGAGGAGAGACGGTGACGTGAGGAGGGCTGAGCTGCCGCATGTGGGGCGCCGTCGATTGGCTCCGCGGCTAACCCGCCCCAGTTAGCCGGAAAACCTCGCGTCAAAGGCGCTTGGGCTTCGTTGCCTGAGAATCAAGTGCGCCGTCAAAACACCGGATTCCTCCTCTGCCTCAGCTACGGTGCGGTCGGCACTCTGATCGCAACTGACGTATTCGCTCCTCTGCACGCCAAATGTAAATGTCCCTCTAACAGAACCCACACAGCCGGCTCTGCAGTCTTTCACAGGTAAGTGCAGCAATTTCTTCTCTTCAAGGTGAGCTACCCCCTCCGATGCAGAATGCCACGACTGGTTGCTGACCCATGTAGGCTTTTCTGTTTGTTCTTTTCTCTTCTCGTTCTTTGTGCCCTTTTGCTTTATACCTCAATGGCCTCTTCCCCTCTGCCCTCGACCCCTAGAGCGGCGTCTGCGTCCACTCCGACTGCCGATCAGTCCCGTACACCTGGGAAGTGGCGCCATCCCCAGCTGGATGAGATAGTCCGGCGTCAGAATGCCAGGACATTTGGAGATCAGAACTTAAAAAGCATCGTCTACAATCTCATCGCTCTGATTGTGGTGCGGACTTACAGCGACACGGTGCAGTCATAGTGAGTAGGGCATCCAGTGGTGCATTGGGTCTTCATCTAACTTCCGATTCTTTCCCTCACAGTTCTACTTCACTGCTGGGCTCAATTGAACCCACAGTTGTTTTCAACTTTCTGCGTATTGGGCTGCAGATCCTATTTCTGTCAAACATCGCCCTTGCTCTATCACCTCTCCTCCGATCAAAGGACGACCTCTCCGATATCCCTCTCACCCCCACGCAGCGCTCTCTCCTTGGCCTTGATCCCTCTACTTCCGCACCCCTGACGCCGGGAAGTACATATATCACCCCGCCGAAGTATCGGCTTTCTGCGTCGCGAACGGCGAGCTCTGCTAGCAAGACTGCGTCGCCCTTATCGGCAAGTGCCAGCGCTTCCGGACGTCGACTGTCATCGGGCGCATCGTTTTCTCCCTCGACCAGTCCGTTATTCCACAAAGCAGTATCGAACGGCGGAAGGGACACCGGACGACGGCCCAGCTTTGGCTCGTCCAGCTCGTTCGGGCGGAGCTCAATATTCGGAGAATCCAGTATTGCACCATCTACGCCATCTCCTGTCGGTGGCAAGCGGGTGAGCTTGGGACTGAGCAATAAGTGGCTATATGAGCGGAGTCGTCGACTATCAGCCAGTAACGGGAGTCTTTGAGGTGGTTTTGACAGGGAAGGATTCCAATTGCGCATGGAAGGAAGGCAGCAGTTATTTTTTTTTTCATTAGACAAAGCGTTTCAGAATTCGATTCAATGATATCATTCCGAAGGGATACGAGTCTGTGATCGTAGTCCGCAGCTGACATGAAATGAATGAAATGGAATAAATAAATTAATGCATTAATCCGAGTCCAGACAGGTCAGTCCAGAATTACATATGTACGTATGTAGAATACTCTGAAAGCGCATGCCAGGTCATGGACCAAAGTTCCGCAGCGAATCCTGATTCTCCGCGGGCCAAATAATCGGGCGCCTCAGACTGCCAGTAGCTCCCGCAATTGACCCCAAGAATCGAGAACGCCCACAGACCACGAGTCCCCATCCAACCCGCCTCCCACTGACCCCCCTATGCGATTCTCCGCCCACGCTTCGGTCGAACGTCTACACATTCTTACCTCACCGGCGACTGTGACTGCATGCGGCTCGTAGGCCTGTGAATCCCGCTTGTTGGTGGCTATCATGGGTGCCTCTGAGTCCAAGTTGGTATTCAAGCAGGGGATCTTCCGTCTGTCGGAGGAGAGAGATATTCCTGGCGATGATCCTTACTGGGCAAGGGTTTGTTTGCCCTCGTGGAATCCGCATTCTGCAGCGTGATAACTAGATGTTCTGACCCCGACTGACCACCGCTGCTACACAGTTCTGGGAGCTTCCAGAGTCGACCGAGGATGTCTTCAGCCTGTTCACCCCGGCCGATATCCGGCGCACCCGCGACCATGCGATTATGAATTTCGAAACCCTCTTGTTATCGGTGACGTCTCGTTTGGTGATTCTGAAAAACCACCCTTCCTTCCCCGATCCCGAACTCGCCCCCGACCGCGACGCCCTCAACTGCATTCGCATCCTCACCCGCGTCCTCCCCTTCATCTACGAGGCCGAGTATCTGGAAGAATGGGAGGAGAAGTTCTTCTGGGGCCGTCGCAGGAGAAAGACGAGGGAGGCCCAGGTGGCCGCCGAGGTGCTTTTCGATGAGGCCCAGGCGGGCGAGACGCGCGAACAGACGTCGCCCCAATTCAGCGAGTACGAGGACAAGAAGCCGTTGGCAGAGGAGTTGATCGACACGCTGCTGGATCTGCTCTTTTTCACGGACTTCACTATCCCCAAACTGCCGACGGCGACGGACAAAGTCTCGTATTCCATCTGGCAGAGTGGCGTTGGGTGCAACACTTCCATGGGCTCCAGCAAAGAACTGGAGAACAACCGCTGTGAGGTTCTCCGGTTATTGCTTACACTGACGGGGAAGGCTATGTATATGCCTTCTGGTAAACTCCGCTCATTGGTGACTGGCGATGATTGTGGGCTGATGACGATGTAGGATTACTGCCCGTCCAAGGCGTGAAGGCTATTACGTATATTGCGACGTCCTCGGACAAGCAGGCGGTTCTGACCTTGCTTTGCTCACTAATGAACACGGTATGGCTTGGAGCATCTACGGTTTTCTTTGCTGGGATTATATGCTTACTTGCACCGTTAGGCTGTCAAATACAACCCTGCTTCCTGGCGCGTCCCATATGATCACGTCGTGTGGAAAGACCCGAAGCAAATATTGGTCATATATTGCCTGCAGTTTTTGCTTGTTCTTTTATTATATCCAGTCCCCGAAGATGGGCGTGGCAACCCGCCCAAGAATTACTATCGCCATTACTTTGGAAGGCTCCATAGACCGCAGGATTTCCAATTCCTTGTTGACGGCATGACCAGAATTCTGAACCAACCAGTAGGTTCCTATTCAATTCCCGGAGATTTTCGGAAGCTCACATATAATGTTGCAGATGCAAGCGACGAATTCTTACCTGCCTGGCAGCCAGAAGACCGTCAAATGGGCGCCGGAGATGCTGATGCTCTTCTGGGAAGCCCTACAATGCAACAAACGGTTCAGATCGTTTATTATCGATTCGAAGCGCTCGCATGATTTCATTATCCTTTGTCTGTTTTACGCCATAGAATACAAATCCGACTCATCCAAACAAGGCATGGTTCGAATGTGCATATTCATTCTTCAAACTATGAGCGTCGAGCCCAACTTTGGGAGAAGCCTGAACACCAAGTTCGAAGCTCAAGACACGCTCCCTCCCGTCATCCGCATTCCGGGCTTTAGAGGGTCCTATGCCGACTATCTCCTTATGGTTTGTCCATCCTCCACTTCGACATGGACTGCGCTAATTACTCTAGTCTGTTCATACTCTGATTACCGGAAGCAAAGGCAACCTGAATGCCGTTTACCCAGCACTGCTCGCAATCATCAACAACATCGCGGCCTACGTGGAGAATCTGTCGCCAGCGGCTTGCTCGAAGCTATTGCAGCTCTTCTCGTCGATGTCTGCGCCTAGTTTCTTGCTGGCTAATGAGTCGAATCACCTGCTTCTCTCTGCCGTGCTTGAATCTATCAATACGATTTTAGAGCATCAATTTGCCAGTAAGACCTTGTCTTGTACCTTTGTGTAAAGGGAGACGAGCTAATCTTCCGATAGAAAACCCCTTCTTGGTTTACGCGATTCTGAAGCACCGCCGACGCTTTGAGGCAGTCCGGGAGTTCACGCTCGAGAGTGGGCAGCAAGAAATTGAACGCCAGAATGAGAGACGAAAGGCGGAGAATGGGTCCAGCGAGGGTGTCTCTAGTCCCGTCCTATCGGCATCAGAAGATGACCCTCACGCTTCTTCCGGTGCGCGATCACCTCTGGGTCGCATTCCCGAAGAAAATAGCCCTTTCGCTATCGGTGGAGACGAAGACTCTGATGACGAGCAAGAAGGACAGAAGACACCGGCACATACATCTCCATCTGTCCAAAGCTCACGGAGACCCTCCATCTCTTCCGCCGTAGATGAGAGTGTCCCCTTGCAACTACGAGGCATGTCTGAAAAGGCCAGGGGGAAAATGCCCGCCGGCCAGCCGTCCTTCTCTCGCCAAAATAGCATGACCAGCCAAAGCAGCATGTCCGCAGCACTCCTGACGTCCCCCAACGGCTTCATGCCGACTGCCACGTGGGTAAGTATCAATCCAACCTGAACACCATAGACCATCGTCGGATCACTAATGGGACAATTTCCAGCTTGAATCGTGGTTGCCAGAGCTTCCACTACATACGATCCTGACTCTCATCTCGGCCATCATGCCCCACGTCCCCGAGTCTGCGTTCCAATCGTCTTCAAGCCCGGAGGCACGCACCTTGATAGACAATCTTCCTTCATTCGCGGAAGATCCGGCCATTCACAACGTCGTATCCGAGCCTGCTCCGGTGCGGGTGCATTCATTCGAATGGTCGGCCCTTTCGATGGGCTGGTACGAGTCGTTGCTCTGGGGATTCATCTTCTCGAGCGAAATGGTCGTTGGCTCCGCGTCGGGCGCAACCCCCGGCACTGTTGGAGTGTGGAACGGAACTGCGGTCAAACTCTTCAAGGTCCAGGAGGCGGCGGCCCAAGGGCCAACGTTACTTGCACCCAAGGGGGCCGTGGATGCCGTGGGAAGCAACCTGGTGCAGCGGATTGGAAACCTCAGCCTTCGACGTACGAGCACGCAGGATCCCCAAGCCAACTCCAGACCAGCGTCGGTTCGAGAAGTCTGACCGGTTTGCTTTTCTCTCGAGCGCCCACTCCATCTCTGCTGGTCGAACATGGAAGGCATTCGAGTGGTTCCAAGAACATAGCTTGGTTTGTAATGATTTCCTTCGTCTACATGATACCTGATAGGCGTTCTGCAATTGAGACGATGTTTTTGTGTGTATTACTCGTAGATGCCCTTACCTGGGCGAGTTTATCGTTTATTCTTGCGATACTTGTATAGTGCTAGCCCTAATGACATCGACATTAGAGCACCAAGTAAAAACAGAGCACCTACCGACTGCAGACCGTACTAAATAATACAGATTGTACTCAAAGTAAGTAAAAGGACCTATGTATCTACTTGGTAATTCAATTACTCGCTATTTGAAATTGGCTGCCAGGCTGACCAGGAACCACGTGAGGGCGTCGACGGTTTTGTTTGGCAGCCCGAAGCCCTCGTGTGTTTCTCGGCTTCCATTATTTGCCTCCCTCGTTCGCTGGATTTCCATCTTTCATCGAAACTACTATATATTTGATATTCTTATCTGTATCCTTACTTCATTCCCTAATTGTATCGTCTTCGTTTGTTTTCCTCCCCATTGCTCCTGCAGAGATGTTCCCGTCGCGGTCGCTTCTCGCCGCGAGCCTGCTGAATCTGGCGGCCGCCATTCCGTCGGAGCTGCAAAACGTGCTGAAGAACACCCACGGGGGGAGTGAATATGGTTACCCGACGGATTTCACGAGAGGGATCATGCCTGTAGGTTTTTCTTTACGTTCAATCGCCCTCTGGATGGAAGGTTTGGCAGCACCGACGAAAGGTTGCAAATGGCCGCGGATACCTTAGAGCTCACACTGTCTGTCGCTCTAGATCCCAGTGCATTCCCATAAGTAAGCTTCTATATTCCATTCATCCCGTCTGGTACGCTGGTGGTAACGGTATTGCAGTGATTATTGGAGAGACACTCCTTTCTATACCGGTATGATATGACACAACCTCGCCTCCCCTTGGCGATAACTGACAGCTCCTTTCTCTGTAGGTCTATCCAGAGGATGCGTCTCCACCGAAGCTGATGTGTGGCTGTACAATGGCACTCTCTATGTGAGGTAGATCTACGGTTGTAATGCTCGACTACGAAAACTAACGCCTAGTAGGTCGGGCATGACGAATCTTCCTTGACTGAAGAACGGACCTTCCAGTCCCTCTACGTCGAGCCCATGCTGGATGTGCTTGAACGCCAAAACCCCAAGACGCCCTTTGTCACCTCGCCCACGAAGAAGTGAGGATCGTCCGTGCCCTGATATGCCCCCCTAACTGACGATGTGAAAACAGTGGTGTTTTTGACACGGTCACCTCTCAGACGATGTACTTCTTCGTTGATTTGAAAACTTCTGGCCCAAAGACCCTCGAGGCCGTGATCGCCGCTCTGCAGCCCCTTCGCGAGAAGGGCTACCTGACGGCATTGAAGGGCAACAAGACCATCACACACGGGCCCATCACCGTGATTGGGACAGGAAACACCCCGCTGAATCTTGTTGGACCGGTTGCTGACCGGGATGTCTTTTTCGACGCGCCGCTGGACGCGCTGGACAAGCCGCTGTATGCGGGCGTCACGTCTCGGATCTCCCCTATCGCATCGACAAGCTTCAAGACGGCGGTTGGGGAGCTCACGTTCAGTGACGACGATGCGGTCCTGAGCGAGGAGCAGCTGGATAAACTGCGGTCGCAGATCCAGACAGCCAAGAACAGAGGAATCGGCGCCAGGTACTGGGAGACTCCTCATTATCCTATCTGGGTTCGCAATGCGGTCTGGAGGATACTTCTGCAGGAGGGGGTGGCGCTGCTGAATGCAGACGATCTGGATGCGGTGTCTGAATACTTCTGATCGTGTAGATAGACGAAAAAGGGCATTTCTATTGTTAGTTGGCGACAGACATGCGATGATGTCATTTGTATGACCACGCGCCGCAATCGCAGTCGGTCGGATGACGGACCACCAACACTCACAATTGCGCCTGTAGAAGCAGTAGAGAGGACTCTGAGGTCAATTGCGCTTCATGATCGGTGAATTGGAGTGAATAGGAAGCCATTGCCTGGACGGGGGACTGGCCGGCACGTGATAACCCGGGTTTTGCACGGAAATGAAGGCCAAAAAAGAACGAAGACGACAGGGCCAGACGAGACAGCCAGAGAGCCAGACAGCCAGACAACCGTCCAATTCCTCCTCCGTCATGTCCAACGACCTTGATCTGGGGGACCTCCTGGCCAAAGCGCTCCCCACGGACGTGAAGCTCACCATTCGCCATGTCTCGTCAGTGCCGACTCGCTGCGTCGCGCTCTTTGCGCCTCCCCCCGGCGAAGACCCCGAAGCCACCTTCTGCGAGAACCACTTCCTGTCCGTCTCCATTGCCGCCGACCCCGACGACTCCGAACTCATCGTCTTCGGCATCGAAGTCCTGGTCTACAGCACCGCGCACCTCACCACCATCTTCGTTTCCAAGGCCGACTCCACGGGCCACCTGCACCTGCTCCGGAACGCTCCCAAGATCTCGCTCCTCCGCCGCGTCTCCAACACCTTCCTCTCCTTCCTCGTGCAGACCCGCCAACGTCCAGGCGTCCGCCTCGTCGTGTCGCTGTTCGCGCGCGCCCAGAACCAGTACCTCTTCCCGGGCAGCATCGAAAACGCCGAAAAGCACGTCCTCGACGACCGCGGCCTCATAAAATGGTGGTGTCGCGTCGTGGACCCCATCTTGCGCGAGTACGAGCCCGAATCGCGCTCGCACGAGAAGGGCCTCCTTGACCGCACGATGGAATCGTCGCGCAGCTCGGCCACCGCGTTCCTGATCGTGCCAAGCTGCGACCGCTTCGAAACCCGCAGCTTCTTCCCCCCACCGCGAAATCCGATGACCCGGATCGTCCGCGCTGGCTAAATAGTTATCCGCTTCGCCAGCTGTGCGATAACCCCGAGGCCCCGCCGCGATGCCTCATCCCACGCTTTCCGGATGACCCGAAGACGCGCTTCCTGGTCGATTTGGATGACGAGCTCCCTGGGGATAAGGAGAGGGAGGCTGCCGGGCAGTGGAGGAGCGTTCGCTCCTTGGACCAGTTCTGGGAGATGATGTCGTTTCGGCAGGAGTGTTCGGCTGGTCGTTTGGTCGGGTTTCTGTGGTTGGTGATCAATCCGCCGGGGCTGGTGAATTCGGTGCAAATGACTAGCTCAAGATTGGTGCATCGGCCGACGGAGAGGGAGGAGAATGAGGAGGTCTCGTCGGATGCTACTGCTGCTGCTACTACTACTACCATTACTCTAACTCCCGACAAACCCAGCGCAGCTAGCGATCAACCTCCCCAAACCACCAACACAGCCGAACCACCCTCTCACGCGCAATCTACAAGCAAAAGCCAGGGCCAGAACCAGAACCCCTCGACACAGCCCGCCGACGCCGACGCATTCTTCTGGCCCTCCACCGGCCGCGGGCACGCCGTGCTCAGCGAAGAAGACTACAAAACAGCTATCAACCACCTTCTGGACCAAGACTTCTACAACGAGGAGGTATCCATCGCCAGCACCAGGGCCTGGAGCGAGAAGGTCGCCTCCGTCGCCGACCAGCTCTGGGTGGGCCGCCAGGTCGTCGGCCGCAATCCCAACGGCAATGCGCCCCTTGCGCCTGTCGTGACGACCACGCTCATGGATAGCGGGCTGGTTCGGAAGCGCAAGAAACTTGATGCTGGTGGAGGAGACTCCGCTAAGGAGACTGCAGAGACTGATACTGGTGCTGCTGCTAGTACGAAACCGGCTCCAGCGGAGGAGACAGCACAGCAGTCATCCGGGGTGAATGTACTGCAGGCGAATCTGATCCGGAAAAAGAAGAAGACTTAGATTTGGATTTGGATTTGGGAGTTTGGTTTATGTGGTTTTGTTGGCTTCTCCCTTTTTTTTCTTTTTTCATCCTGCATGCATTGGAGTTTGAGCTTGAGATTTTGGTTGGTGATGTTTTGGGGGACATAAACATTGGTTAGCGAAAACTGCTTTTATTTCACAATAGCTTATTTAATACATGGTGCACTATTTATTTGGTCGAGGGTGGCTTGATCTCTGGAAATCATTTAATTTGGTTACTGAGTATACGGGTAGTAAAATAAATAAAAGCTGAAGTATGAATAGTCTGAACCCTATCAAGAGACGTTAATAAATATACCGGAAACTAAAAACCATATCCACTGTTAGCATATACCCAAATCCACTTGATTCAAATCAAAATCAAACAGGAGAGGAAAGGGGGGGAAACATGCTTCAAATTCTCCCGATCAGTCAGATCCATAAACGCCGTGGAATCCAAGTCCCGTCCTTCCAAGCCCCCCTCCATCTGGGACTGGATGCGGTCTCGTTTCTTGTTCTCCCAGCGGAGAAGCAGCCCCAGAATGCTGATGATAGCGGCTTCGATCAAGTGCGATACGATCATGGACCAGATTCCGAGTTCGTAGGTGGGTCTGGATACGTTAGCTTTATCATTCCCTGCCGGTGGGGAATGGAGTTAAAGGGAGCCTTACTTTTGAGAATCTTTGAAGAAGAACGGCCCCGCGATGTTTCCAGTACAGTATCCCAGGAAAAGAACGGCGTTGGTAACGACTTTTTTAGTGTGGCCTGATGAGCGCCGATTTGTTAGCAGTTAAGTCGAGAGCAAAGTGGGTATACGCACCGGCTGTGTTTGCAATTTGCATACTCAGAATGAGCACGAAGGCAGCGTTATACGGGCCCGTCAGGTAGTAGCAGATCAGACGGCCAACTTGTCGATCTTGGGGCACAAAGCGCAGCCCAAACGTCCCTGCGATATTCGGGATCAGGAAGATCAGGACGAAGATACAGCGTCTGTTCTCGAAGCGATCGTTGAGGTAGACGCATGCGAGGATAGACAGTCCGATTAGGGCGCCATAGGGGATCTTGATTGGTTAGCTTGTGCTTTTAGGTGATTATAAATGGTGAGAAACGTTTACATACTTGCATAAGAGTAGTTACTAAGGTGGAGTATCCAAACCCTTTGATGATGATTGTTCCAAAATTTGAGATTCCACCATTGGGGACATTGCCTAAGGAAGCACTGTCAGTGTAGACCTAGAGAATCAGGATAAGCAAGGTGGTCACTTACAGACAAGTCCCAGACAAAGAAGAAATAAAGCTTGTAGTCTAAGAATGCTTCCAGGACTTGGTGGGGTTTAAGATGCTTGTTCTCAATACCGGTCTGGTTGTCTCGTATTCTCTCGACTGCAATTCTGCGCTCCCTCTGGCTGAGTCCAGGAGCAGAGACGGGTGAATCAGGAAGGAATATGAACATGACTATTCCCCAGACTGAGCACAGAGCGCCACTATTGAATGTTCTACGGTTAGTAAAGTTTTTTGAAAAAAGTCAAGAAACCATTATCCCTACATTATCAGAAACTCATACTTCCACGACGGAAGAGCACCTTTTATATGACCAATGCCATAGCCTAGCAAGCCACCAAGGGCGATCCCAAGCCCATTGGCTGTGTACCACAGACCAATGCGGACTGGCTGCTCGCGTCGTGTATACCACATGCTTGTGATGAGCATGAATGCAGGATCTGCGCACGCCTCTGCTGCTCCTCCCAGTGCTCGAAGAACGGCAAGGGTGGCAAAGTTATGGCACGCTGCTTGGATCATTAGGAATACGCCCCTATGATTGACTTGTTAATATCATAAGCAAGTAAGCATCTATGCGCCGCCAACTTACCACATGAAAATATTGACACCCAAATATTTTCCTAGCGGAAAATAGTCAGCTGTGTCTCTTGGTTCCATCCACGGGAATGCAATTACCGATGGGCAAGCGTTGCATGAGGAAGTTAGTAGGAAACGCCCACGCCAGGAAACCGAAATAGAAGATACTGCTGAGCCAGCTATACTGTGTACCATGTAGATTGAGGTCTTCATTAATACCGAAGATAGCGGCGTAACTCAGTGTTGTCTTTTTGCGAGAATCGAGTCAATCTAAAGAGCGTGACACGAAATGGAATCAGACAGAACCCACCTTATCAATATAGAAAAACGCATAGCAAACAGCGAGGTACGGCAGAATCATAAAATCAATTTTCCACAGCAGCCGTCTTGCTTCGGCCGGATCGATAGGTTCATCAAGCTCATCCGAGTCATGAAAAAGCGCCATGGCCGTGTCGGCCTCTCCGGGCTTTGGTGTCTTCCATGCTGTTTCGATGTGATGACTTTCGCTCTGTACGGCTGTAGATGTCGCCGCCGCCGAACAATCCTTAGAGGCTGAAGATGGCTCTAATCGAGGGCTGCCCATTGTTTACTGCTGGTCCCCTGTTCTCCTGGGGTTATTGGAAGTTAAAACAAAGAGAATAAAACGAGGTCACCAGAGGTGGTATGTGAACCAGCCGACCGAGGGTTTTATAGAAGAAAAGCGGGCATGGACCGATTTCGACCGCTTCTTGGTTGACCACGACCGACGAGCATTAGCCCAAAAAGCGCTGCTCGATGGGAGCGTCTGTTCATGATTCTCCCCCATCAGTTAAGCTCTAGTCAAGCCGGAATGAGCTAGCAAGCCATCGGATCTATCTGCCTCTTTCGGCTCGTAGATTTGGAGATTTCTGATGGTATGATAGGATCGACAGTACCAAGATATGGACCTATAGGTAGCACGATGAGGGGTATGCAACGTCATGAAAGAATCCAAGGCTCGGCATTCTCAAGTGTAGGCTAGCTTCCCATCGTGAGAGTTTGCCGAAACCGGGGCATATCTCGGATTAAATCCGATGGCTGGTGACGCTCCTTGAACGGCGCCCAGGAGGATTGAACGATGACGATAGGTGGAAATTCTCAGACACGATGCCGATCGAAAAGGATGAGACGAAGCAGAAGAGGATGCGGGGGCGCGGAGAGAATCCGGGGAGATAATATATGTCATGTGATGCATTACTGGGAAGCTCTTGTTTGCGCTGCGTAGATCAGGAATATCGAATTGATTTCGTGCCATTGTGACTAGAAAAGTACGGGTCCATTCTCCGAAATAGACAGAAACCAGTTCCAATCCTCAAATTAAATATTATTCACCATATGCTCATTTTACCAACCTTGCAACAAGTTGAGGCTGACATGCTAACAACGAATAAGGTCTGCTACATCCAAAATCTCCCTATGCCCACCTTTTCTCATCTCCGGTTGTACGCTAGATAGCGGGCCTACATTCATTAGCTCGAGCGGAACCACACAGTTTGATAGTGGACTTACCGCCAGAAATATGATGATCAGATTCGACCCAATGTAGGCCATATAGATTCCCAGGTCCCGCCACCGGTTGTTGAAGTCCATCTCAAAGGTTTTGTAAAACTGGTCACCGACCTTAATTGCACAGTACTCGCAGGCCTGAGTGGCATTCTTCACCAGGTAGCCCGGGCCCCCGTTGTCAAAAATGGCTGCATATACTCTCCACAGGTCTGGTTTGCCGGAGCCTGGAAAGTGTTGTATTCACTGGGCTTGCAAGTAACGGGTCGGCCATGAAGCTCGGTGTGTTACCATTCCACTGACGATGCGCGTGAAAGGATCCAGTTGGTGAAGCCATACTCGCCAGAACTTTGGGATCTGTGGCTTTGGAACCATAAACGCCGCAGAACAACGAGAACAGAATCGTTATAGGAGGGTTTACTTGCGAGGCGATAAAACTGTTGGGCGTCAATGCCGCAATTAATTGGCCAAGGGTGACAGCAAAAAGCTCCGTGATGAGGATCATGAAGAATTGGTAGCCCGCGCGGCTCGAAGCGGATTGAAACCCTGGGATGTAAAAGAGAGGCAGGAAGAAGATGACGGCGCAGAAAATGCAGTACGGGATCTCAGCTATCACCATAGACAAGGCAAAGGCAAATTCTTTATATGTCTTCGACGCAGACTCTCGGTAAAACACTAACCGAGACATGTCGTACCGGGGCTCGACCTGTTGAATGATGATGATTGGAATGATGGTCACGTTGAAAATGATGAAGATCCGATATTGCAATGAAGCACGAGAGTCATCCAGCTGTAGGAACGCAAGGCCGGTAATCACTGCAATGCTCAGATGAGTGAAAAAGCGAGTAAATCCATATTTACTAGACCCGCCAAAAGACAATGTTAGTTCGCTTGCAAACGACCTTGATCTGGTGCCACAGCGGAGTCGCATATTCCTTATGCACGATTTTGAGAGCCATCGGAGTGACGAGCTTGCTCTGCACGATTGGCTTTGATTTCGAGGATCTCTTTCTTCACTTTGTTCCAATTCTGGCGACGTGCGCCAAATATCACCCCAGTCACGATCACCAATCTGGGGCGTCTGTCCGGCGCCAATCGCGTCGAGCATCCATTCTGCCGGGTTGGTATCTGCAGGGCAATCTGCCCCATGCCGGTGGAAGTAATCTAACAGAATCTGAGAGTCGTCCCCGATATCGCCAAAGTACACGCATTCACCTCCTCTCTGCAGCAAGAGTAGACGATCGAAGTTTTCAAAGAGTGCAGAGTTCGGTTGATGAATGGTACAGAGAATGGCTTGGCCAGCAGCTGCAAGCTTTCGCAAGAACCGCACAATATTGAAGGCAGATTGACTGTCCAGCCCCGAAGTTGGTTCGTCGAGGAAGAGCAGTAGTTCCGGTTTTGCCGCAAGCTCAACTCCGATTGTAACCCGTTTCCTTTCCTCAACCGAAAGACCAGTGTCTGGCGTCCCAATGATAGCATCTGCGAGATTTTCCAGTTCAAGAAGTGAGATAATCTCTTCAACATATGCAAATTTCTCCGACTGCGGCGTTTCATACGGCTGACGAAGCTCCGCAGAAAACCGCAACGCCTCTCTTACTGTTTGCATCGACTCATGAACATCCAGTTGTTCGGCATAAGACGTTCCTCGCTGGAAAGACGTGGCAGGCGGTGCGCCGTCCACCAGTATGTCGCCACTGATGACTCCGATGTTCTTTCTTGCTGCCAAAACGTCCAGAAGCGTCGTCTTTCCTGCCCCCGACGCCCCCATCAAGGCTGTCAGCTTTCCAGGTTGCACATACCCGTAGACTGATTTGAGGAGTCGTCGGGTTCCAGAGGGCACAGGGACATCGTAGCAAACATCCTCCCAAGTCAATACGGATTTTGAAGTTATCTTGATTTCTGTGCCAACTGCGTCTTGTCCCTTTGAGCGTCTGCTAGCCCAGTTTTTCATCAAGTCCTCGTTGAGGGCTTTCCGTTGCTTGTTTTCTTTCTGATAAAAGGTGACGGTTCTGCCCCCCTCGTCGAATCGAACCGCTTCTCCAAGGTACAAGTTCGCTGCAAGAAACCCAACAATAAGGGCAACCATGATACCGAAATTTCGCCAAAGATCGCCTTTCATATAGTTGAAAGTGGTCCCGATGTAACTAGCCCCGGTACAATGGCAGAACCCGGTTCTCCTCCAGCCAACGTACATGCCTGGTGAGCAATATAATTATAGCCCGGCCCACTCGGTATCAATGACTCTTGGGTACAAGTCATGTTCAAGCGGCTAAATTCGTTGACCATCAGACCTGCGAAACCGAGACCGAATGGGTTAACAAAATAGATCCACCTCAACCAGACCTGTGCGCTTGCCCATTGGACCAAGTAGCCTGAGGTCAGAACGAACAAAGTAATTAGCACCGAGACAAAATTGATGGCGTGGTCAAACCCAGGACACATGCAACCAATGGTGCGGAAAAAGACGGTCATATCGACATAGCCAAGAAAAATGATCAGGACGAAGGTGAAAAAAGCTCCTGCATCCAAAGCCAAGCCGCACATGAAATACACTATGATGCTGAATACAAGAATCCTCGCTATTGCAAAGGAAGCATCAACCAGAAGCTGTGCGATGAACAAGGCACTCGGACGGTAGAACGTGAATTGGCGATGCTTATTGACGATTGAGCGGCCGATCATGGTGGCAGCAAGCTCCGAGAATGCTTGGAATCCGTTGAAAAGCAAACTAGTAAATAGAAGACCACCTCTAGTGAAGGCACCCGCACTTGTTTGGGGCTGCTTCAGCCAAACGGTGCCTAGCACAATAGCGACCCCGGTAGACGTAACCCAAGAGACGGTCAATGCGAACTTATCCTGCCACTTGATCAAAAACTGGCGTTGCATAAGAGCCCATATCTGCAAATAGAAAGGAACCGAATAAACCGAGGATTTGGGAGTAAACTTGCGCTTTGCTTCTTGGTTAGCCAGCTCGAACTCGTCAAATACGTGCTTTTCTTGTTGAATTTGCTTTCGGTACGCGTCCATTTCTTGCACGAGTTTTTCATGGAATGTGGACTTGTTGAACGCCTCGGCGAGGGCATCTGGGGTTGATGGGACATCATCTGCGCTGCGACCATCTTTGAATTCACGTTCAAAGAAGTCCGTACAGCCGGTCAGGTAATCAGGGGTCGTTTGACGAGGCTTCTCTCTGAATCCAAGGCTTTCGAAATAAGATCTTGCTTCAGAAGCCGGGCCAAAGAATACTTGACGGCCTTTGTCAATGACTAGGACTTTATCAAATTGCTTGTATATGTTCTCTGATGCTTGGTATAGGGAAACAAATGTCGTGGTCTTGTAGATATTGGTCATAATCCGAAGGGATTTGGCAAAGTCGAGAGCGGTGGACGCGTCTAAACCACGGGTACTGTTATCCCAAGCCAGAACCGTTGCCGATGTAATCATCATTTCAGCAATGCTGACTCGACGCTTTTCTCCTCCCGAAACTCCACGGATAAACGGACTTCCGACGATGGTATTAGCAGTGTGCTCGATATTGAACATCTTGAGTAGCATTGCTATCACCCTCTCTTTAAAGTCAGCCTTGGACACGCCGAGCGGGCGTTTACCCGGTGTTTTTGTGTCGAGCGCGAAACCCAGCGTTTGTTCGACTGTGAGAGTTGGCTGGTGAACGTCGTCCTCCTGGTTGTAGACAGCCTCTCCTCGGAATCTCTTGGCAAATGTCTCGGCGTCGAATGGGCCGTATAGAACCTCCCCGTCCACACCTGTATACCCGAACCGCTGGTTCGTGATTGCCTTGAGGAAGGTCGTACATCCAGAGCCGGGACGGCCTAACACGAGCACCATTTCACCCGGACGCAGGACACCTTTGAACTGTTTCAGGATTTCAAATTCTGTTCCTTTTTTGCCATAACCCAGTAGATCAATGAGCAGCCCCGGAACATTGAAGAAATCAATCAATGCATCAGGAAACGTCTTGATATAGGTTTTGATGCCCCCAAGCCCACGAACCGTAAGGTTGTCCCATATGACACCTGAAAAGATGGTCAGCAATAGTGCCGACAACACCGCGCCACGCATTTCTAAAGGGCCGCCCACCAATGTGTTTGTTTTTGATACCAGCCTCTATCGCAGCAGTCTGGCTGCCACGCAGGGCAGTCTCAAGGTCCCACGGTTCATCGGAATCAGCCGAGGTTGCTGACTTCTCCACATCCTCGCTCTCTACGAGGACTTTCGATTTCCTTGAAACCTGCGTTGAAAGGCGGTGCGCTTGGTGAGATATGCTGGAGAACTGTCTATTCAGTTCGGAGAATTCTTGCTCGGCTCTCTGAACGTCAACACCAGACTGGTGCGACGAAACGCCGTGCGGGTTAGTGTGCCTGATCCATTCTCGATCCCGCTCGTATTTATCGGTTGTCGAGAGTGAATCTGTCTCCGAGCAAGTCTGAGCCCCTTGCGTCGCCGATTTCTCATCCATAATCACGGGTTAAAAGCCCCTAGTTCATGGAACTAGCGATCAAATATCAGAGCTCATACACAAGAGAAGCAGTAGAACCAGGGTGATGAGAGATAGAGAAACAAATCAAAATACTCTGAAGAACCTGGCAGCTAACAGGGATGCTCGAAATCGGAGCGGAGACGCAGCCGATCGGCGCATGCCAAAGGTTTTGAGAGCCCGAGAGATACATTGGGGTCAGGACCCCCAGGTCTAATTAACAATCACATACGCAAGATCTTTAGTGCTCCAGGGGGGGCAAATCCCGCCTGCAAGGCCTGATAAATTTCCCCATTTGTCATAGTTTGGGGCTGGCACTGACACAAACGTGGTTAGCAGGGTGAAGAGTTTTCACGAGAATCGTGGGAAAGACCCTCAATTAAAGGCATCAGGCAGCTTTACAGTGACCAAGCCAACCAATTTCAACCGTTGTTGGCCAGATCCTTAGTCGAGGAAACGATATTCTACTACTCCGTATAGTCAAAGGATTATTTTATTAGTCGCTGCATGGTGACTTGACTCATCGCGAGTCGGGGACCAAAATTGGGATTAGGTCGTGTCATGGACAGGGCGTTCGAGAACGAGACGAAGAAAAAAGGCACTAAAAACGGCTCGAACGTCGGAGATTGCCGCCGTGTCAAGTCGGCCCTTATCAAATCGGGGATCAGGGAAGAAGTTGGCCGCCACTTTTCAAGAGCGACTTATCAGATCCTCTTGCACTCGAAAGTCTCCGAAGTGCCCGAAGGCAACCAGCCCTGTAGACCTGAGTGTCGGGTGCAGTTGTTCGACAGATGTGTCGATAGGAATGAAGGAGGAAGAGGAAGGGAGAAGAGGGCATCTCATCCTGTTTCCCACGTCACCTGACGCCGCAACGTCTTTTGTACTGTCGGTACATTTCTCGTACTTCCTGCAGGGAATTCCAACGACATTATTCTTAAGGATAGGAACGAAGACTTAATATGAGTCATAGAGGACGCCCAGCCCGGAGAAGGTTTATCTCCTGTCTTTCTCGTTAAAGTTAGCGATTAACGCACCAGGGGTTTACACTTTACAGTTTTGCATCTCGTGGGGTTTACTCCGTGCTCCGGAGAAGACAGGGGCAAAATCCGGGGCTGGCAGTACTCCGGATTGCTGCATTCTGGCTCTACTCCGATAGACGAAGAGCGTGAATTGCACCTTCGTCAAAATTTCGCAAGGAGACCCCAAAGCAGGAAAAATGCATTCGGGGCCATGAAGAATATCTGCTACACACTGGGAAAGAGAGACATGCATACGTTTAATCGAATCGAACCGAGTCCCTTTCGAGAGGCTAACGAGAGGCAACCTAAAAAATGCCACACCGACATTCCAACTAGACAGAGTGGAAGGGCGCCAAGGCCCCCGTGTCGCACTCGCAATGGAATTCTCTGCGGGCTGCATCGGTTGGCTGAGGGGGAATTTCTCACATGCCACGAACTGGAACTGCAATTGCAACTTGCAAGATGGGAATGCTCAAAATAGTCCCCGGACTTACCCGTAGAAACTCGGTACCTCGCTCCCCCTAGGGCCCTGAGCCATGCTTCATCGCGTTTAGCCCGCTTGGGCTTGTCTCCGCGCGAACCCACCGTTTGTCTCCCTGTCATTGGACCAAAGGATCTCGAATGCACATGACCGCTGCAAATAATGTGTCCTTCACTTCGGACAACCTGCCTCTCGGATTGGTCTCGTCCGGGGCTGGATAGGCAGCTTCAGGACCAGTGCAGAATCTGCAGCCTAGAGGTCTTGGGCGTTTTAGCACGAGGCTGTCGCGGCGATGAGGACAATTGCGGCTTGTGCTAAAATAGAATAGTAACTAACCAAGGCAATTGTTTTGGTCAAGCCTTGCTGCGACGAGTTCTCATTGGTATTTGTTGGGAGAAGCTATTCGGCCAGCCTGCCAGAATCCAGATCCCCTTTCCCCGTGAACCCCGGATTTGATCGGAGCCGCAGCCGAATTCCACCGGCTCCATTCACCGGGCGGACATTGTTTGGTCCTTCTGTGTTTTACTGTATGATATGCCTAGCGTTGGATCAACATCGTCAACGGTAATCCAGGAAGGCATGTTCTGTCCCTGTGACTTGACACCATGACTCTGGATGATCTACCTAAGCATTGTCTTGTCAAATGATTCCCAAACCCCAATACAGCATACGTAGTTATCATGCCATCGATACATTCGGTATTTGCTAGACGGATTTCCTCTAAGAAACCATACCTAATAATATCTCAAGGTATTTGTTTGCCATCATTCATTAGATGCAGGAACGGGCTAGTAGCTAGTAAATACCGGTCAGCGGATGGCAGATGGGATAAAACGTATGACTGCAATCGAACACTGACAGATGGTCAGGCCACCCAATGCAAAAAACACGATATCTACTCCTTTCCAGTTCCCTAGCTGCCTCCTGTATACCCTGTAGGCTAAGTCTTACTCTGTATGCAACTGAACAATGCGAGCGTCTTGCAGGCCCCACTCGTCAGGTCTTCCCAGCGCCAACGACTACGATTGGCCTTTGTCGACATCATGGCTGCCGACAATACTTCCTTGCCTCTCACGGTCGGAGCCCGCCACGCCGATCCGAAGATCTCTGACGTGGGGGGTCGTTACTAAGGAGGCATGGACTAGGAACCGCCGAATCAACGGGCCGGAAAAAGGCAGGAAAAATGGGAAAGATTGTTGCGTTGCCGGCCAGAAATTGGGATCCCCGCATTATGCGCCGGATTTCAGTCGTGACAGTTGTGAGTACGGGGTAGAGACAAGATTGCCGGGAAAAGCTGAAGATATGGACAGAAGAATAAGAACCAGATGACGATCCAATGATGAGTGAGAATGGGGAGAGAGAGAGAGAGGAAAGAACAGGCAAAGTTGGCAGACCGGGAAGCCGTGCCAATGACGTAATTTTGCTCACGTTGGCTGTTCGGGCCGTCGTGCGAGTTGCAGAATATCTTTTTGTCTTCAGTACATACTCTTACTTAGTAGAACTGTTCTGAGTCAACCCTCCAATGTCACCCGATGTCCTGAACCCCAGGTATACGATCACCTCCTCAGTGTCACATCGGCCGGCACCTCTGCATGAGCAGGGGCATGACGTACTGGCTGCCCCCCCCTCCTTCTGCGACAACTCATGCACCCAAAGATTGCTCTCTGTTTGGGAGCTTAACATCCACCGGCGACCCACCAGCGACCACTTTGGATAAGGACGTGTGGGTAAGTCACCGTCTGCGACCGATCCTGGAGCCTTTTTCGCTGGGAATCTCTCCCCATTTAAACTAATCGAGGGAAGGCAAATCCGGTCGCCTTTTTTTTCTCGTTTTTTGTTCGTTTTGCCTCGTTTTCCTTTCATATATCTTCGCCCACCACCCATCTGTCTACGCCTCTCTCCTTTGCCACCTTTCCCTTTCCCCCTTCCTTCTCTTCCATTTATTTTCGGAGGCCTATCTCTCCCCCATCTCCCCTCTATTTCGACCCAATTCCCAGAAATCATGTCGCGAACAAAGGTTTTATTGGTTGGAGCCGCAGGTGAGACGGGCGGCTCGATCGCAAATGGAATCCTGGAAAACCCGACCTATGTAAGAATCGCCTGCCGTTGTCGTCGTTTCTGTTTTTCCTTGTTCTTTTCTCTCTCCGAGATGGCCTCCCGTCTAACCTTTTTCTTTTCCAGGAACTCCATGCTCTGGTTCGGCCCCGGTCGGTCCAAAAACCCGCTATCGTCGCCCTACAGGAGCGCGGCGTGCAGATTCGCCGCTGCGACTTGCGAGGCTCCGAGGAAACCCTCACCGACGTCCTGACCGGCATTGACGTCGTTATCAGCTGCGTCGGCCCGGCCGAGCAGCAGGATCAAATCAACCTCGCCAAGGCGGCGAAGAAGGCCGGCGTGCGGCGGTTCGTGCCCTGTGCATTCATCACGGTGGCGCCACCAGGAGGCATCATGTGGCTGAGAGACGAGGTGAGTTGCCTGATCGCCCCAACGCAATTTTTTTTGGCTATGAATGGTCTAATTAACAATCGTCATTGTTGGGAATTCTAGAAAGAAACGGTCTACAACCACATCAAGCAACTCCAACTCCCCTACACCATCATCGATGTCGGCTGGTGGTACCAACTCTCCTACCCTCGCCTCGAATCGGGCAGAGCCGACTACGCCATGACTTCTGCCAACAACGAGATCGTCGGCGACGGCAACACCCCCTGGCTATGACCGACCTGAGAGACATCGGCCGCTACGTGGCGCTCATTATCGGCGACGACCGCACGTTGAATAAAATGGTGCTGGCCTACAACACCGTCGTCACGCAGAACCAGATCTACGACCTGTTGGAGGAAATCAGCGAGGAGAAAGTCCAGAGGAACTACGTAAGTTGCGCCCGAGCAGTTTTTTTTTTTTTTTTTTTTTTTTGCCTGCCGCCTGCATCGGCTGACCGTCGCATTCCAATTCCTGCAGATTCCCGAGGAAACCGTCTACACTCGAGTGCTCGCCGCTCGCCAGTCCAGCGAGACCTATCCCTACGACCCCGTGAAGTTCATCCCTCGATATCTAGCCGAGTACCAACTGTCCTGGGGCATTCGCGGCGACAACTGCCCTGAGTACGCCAAATATCTCGGCTACATCACCTCCAAGGAACTGTACCCCGACTTTAAGCCAACCGAATACAGGGAATATCTCGAGTCCGTCGTTCGGGGCACCGCGAGGGGTGTGTACCAGGACCGCTACATCTCCAAGGCCCACCAGCGCCAGTTCCCGCGCACCGAATCCAGCGACTCGCTGTACACGAGGATCTTCCCTCGCACCGAGTCGAGCGACTCTCTCTACATGACCCGGTAGGACAGGCCGTGAACGATAGACCAGTTGTTCAATTTTGCAATTTTCCGGCGCAGTGGATTGTTTATTGTGGAATATTTGTCATCGGGGAATATCATCTGGACACGCCCATCTCATCTCTTTCATGTCTCGAGGGCGTTTTTAGACTTTTCTTTTCCTTTTTTGTTCTTCCTTTTATCATTATATCCCATTTTCTCCTGGAATCACCGCTTGAGGTGATGTTAGATGAACAGCATACAGCATTTCCGGGCTGTGAAGCCCCCAAAATATATGGAATCATGAGAAATACTCTGTAGCTCCGACAGCCACATTCAATCATTTCCATTGTCTAGACCGTCCATCGGCCAGACTACCTGGTTAGCCTCCGCAAAGCAGGCTCCAATAAGCACCCGGCCGATGATAAGATCGCGGGCTCTCGGCGGCCCCCTAAGGATCAGATCCATTCCCGTAGTCTCATTCTCATGTATGAAATCATCCACAAGAATCCTCATTTGCACCCCTCTTTAATTATCTGATGTCATCGGTGGACCAGTGCTCGCTACATCTGCCATGATGTCATCCAACCGTGCACAGTCCCATTGTAACCCTGTTGAGCCCTGTCGAATTCTCGAACAATTAGGATGGAGTACAGATATCTTCAAAGTGTCATAGACATGCATAGACCTTGTGATGTAATGTGCTGGCTTCGAGTCCATAGGCTCTTCTGTCTGCATGATTCAAGTGTTTTGAGTTGAACTTTCTGCGTGTTAGGATTCGGTCACGAGATCTTGGAATGATTGATCATGTTTCTGCGCCGTGCGTTCCTTTCACGTACAAAGTCAACTCTATTCTTGATACTAGTGGTTACTGGAATGCTATGGGCAGTGTCTCCAACTCCAAGCCTTCAATTAATATAATGCGGTTTATGTTCAGGTGTTCATGATTCCATTTGGGGAACGAACAGGTGCACATGGTCACGGGATTACTTCGTTAAAACACTTTCGTTTCTTTCTCCTCCTTCATTTCACTTGATCTTCATCCATGTCATTTTGACTGGTTGAGTTTGGAACGCAACGGCCAGCCCGTACCACTACTTACCAATCCCTCATTCCAGATGACCTCTTCTAAACTTAGCGGCATGGGTCCTCGGAGCACTGCCTGACAGCTGTCAGATCTTGTAACGGCCATCATTCTAGGTTTATTAACGGCTCACCGATGATCCATTGGCGTTCACTATAGCACACTGGGGCATGGAAGAAGATCTAACTATCCCTGTCTTGGCGGCGGGGCACTTGTTTACACGGCAACAGAGACGGAAGTCCATGATAGATCATGGCAACCAGCTTCATGGCTGGACAAAATCGACCTTACCTAAAAGCATTACACTACATGGATGCAGCTGCAAGGCTCTGTGACTTCCCAGCCCGGATTGGAAAGGGTACGTGCATGTCGGGTGAGGGCCTGTTGATGCTGGCAGCGTCCAACGCTCCGATGTGGTTCGTCGACCATTGCTTGCTAAAGTGCTAAAGCAGACTGCTAAATCCATCTGTCATTCGGTCACTCCCCTCCTTCCTTTCATTTCCCACCCTACTCTACCTCGACAGCGAGCGAGGATCTTCGCTGCCCCTCGGCTTTCCCGAGGTTCTATTATTCCTACCAATTATGGGGCAGTAAGCAACGGTTAGGTATTTTTATCTTGACAGTGTAAGTACTGTATCTATTGGGGTTGTTGTCATTTCCTCGTCGAGGGCTTTGCTTTGTTTCTGCGAAATATGGCTGATATGTCCGTGTAGGGGGCTCAAATCGAGAATTGCGTCGGATACCGTCCATTCTTATCCGCATCCTTATCTCTTTTCTTATCGGATTATCTGTCGTCATAGACCAGTCAATCGATTTAGATTGACATGTTCATTCCTCGCACTCCTGATCGGAGCGGGGAGGAGCTTCATCAATTGATTGACTCGCTCAACGAGCAGTTCGGGCTGGGAATTTCCAATCCCCGCATCAGCTCACCGGCCTTGTCGCCAGGTAGAAGTTCGTTGCCATGGCGGACCTACCAGGGCATTAGGCGACTTTACTACGCCCGCGCCGACTTGAACCAGGTGTTCAATAACTTTGAAGAATGGGTCTCCTCACAAATGCAGCCCGGACTTCCTCGTACAGGCCATCGGATGAGCCACGGGCCAGACATAGCACCCGGCCTGTCGAAGAAAGATCTGCTGGTGCGAGGAGGCTACATACCGATTTCCCAGCAAGAGAGTGCCGAGCGCTTGAGGTATTTGGCCAAACTTATTGATGATGAGGTCTATCTGTTAGACAAGGGCCGCGGCTCCTTTTCGTCTAACTTTGGGGGCAATGGATCAATCCTGGAAGAGGTGCCATGCTTGGAGTCTAAAAAGAGAAGATTGTCCTCGGAAGATGAAGAATTCCACACGGCTCCCAATTCCCCGGTTAAACGCACGCCTCCGATACCGTCTGAGGAGTTCCAGGATGCAGGAACTGAGGCTTGGGAACTGAGCTCCGAAATATCCGCTGACGACCGCATGCATATCACTGAACCCTCTAAGGTGTCTAACACGACGAAGAGTCCGTCGAAGTTTGTTGAAAGGTTGATGGCCCCCGACAATTTTCCGCAATATGACGCAGTACCGTCCGCGAAGACCGGGCCTGAGTTTAGCTTCACAACGACGGTTGCCAACACCTCAATCGGAAATTCACATGCAAATCAATTTGAAACCTCGTTCACTTCAGACGTCACAGACCTCGCCGAGCCAATGCCTGACTTGGAATCGGTGTACGAGGACTCAGTGGTTGGACACATGCTGAGTCAAGAGATGAAGACAAACTTCAAGATACAGCCGTCTTTCGAAGAGGGTTCGCTGCCGAACGCCCGCTATTCCGTCGAGGGAGAGATAATAAGCGAGCTGCTTCACAATGGACCGTTCACGCTTGATCATTCCCTTGCTGACTCTGTGCCATTGCGATACCGATATGAGCTGGAAAGAATAGGCCGGGCCTGGGGCGTCCCCCTCAGCCGCATGCTGGTCGGCAACAGCGTCTCTTTCAAGTCGCACGACGCATTCTGGGCTTGGGTTAAGAAGCACAACCAACGTGGAGGTAAACCCCTCCCAGAGAAATCTTCCACTAAGGCCTGGGATTCTGCAGTGGGAGATTTTACGACGGACAACCATTCTGAAGATGTTGCTCTGACGGGTGATTTGGAATGGTGCAGCGAGTCCGAGCCTGGCATTCTTAAGCTCAAGCTGAATCCTCTCCGAACGGAGAGGACGTGTCGATTCCACCGTCGCTTTGGGTCTGATCGATTTCTCACTTTGACCGTACCTGCTCCCGCACGGCCTCCTCGTCATCTACGGATGACTGACCATCCTTCTCTTTTGCGAGAAAACCTGGTCATGTGGCTAACGCAGAATGTTCATCGATGTCTAGGAAGGGCATGGAGACCTTTTTTTATAGAGGAAGTCAAATCCAAGCGCAAAATGGCGGAGCCCCGGTTTAAGGTCGAATTCTTTGCTATCGATGGGATCGATTTTGATCGCACACCTGTTCTATCTCACATTGCGCCGAAAGAACAAGAAAGCGCCAATCGCACTGCAATGAGTCTTGATGCCCTCCTTGATTGGCATATCCACGCGAGGCAAATATAGCTCAGACCAATTGTAAATTGTTTCAGCGGTTGTCTTTGGGATTATCCAAGACCTTCACGACCGTGACCTTAAGACCAAATCAGGTGCTCCATCTTCGCGATGGCCATCCGGTGATGGATGACGGCTGTTCTCTTATGTCCAGGTCGATGGCCAATCAACTCTGCGATTCACTGGGTCTGACCGGGAACACGCCTAGTTGTTTCCAAGGACGAATTGCCGGGCAAAAGGCTTATGATGGTGGATAAGCATGATTCCCATCTTTCAGCGGATGGCAATGATGTCTGGATCCAAATATCGGACTCACAGTTGAAGATCCACCCCCATCCCTGCATGTGGCAAGAACCCTTTGACCAGGAACAGCTGACATTTGAAGTGGTCAAATGGTCCAAGCCATTGCATCCCGTGCATTTGAATCTCCAATTGCTGGCGATCTTAGAACATGGCGGGCCTGTCAGAGACCATATCGCCGATCTCACTCGGCTGAGCATTCAATCGGTGTATAAGGATTTCGCCGAAGTGGTCAGGTCAGACAACCCTGTGCTTTGCCGTGACTTAATCCAAAAGATCCGACCGGTGGCAGACGATGGGTTGAAAGCTCGGCGCATGGAGCAATGGATGATGAATGAGTTCGAGACCCTGATCCGTTTGACAGAGGCGGGTTTTAGACCGCAGAGCTTCCATCCTCTTCGTCAGCGGCTTGGGAAGTGCCTCCGAGAGGTGATAGAACGGCACGTAGAAGAGCTGCATATTGAGGTGCCTCTATCCACATATGCCTTCTGCATTGCTGATCCGTACGGAGTACTAAAGGAGGACGAAGTTCATTTTGGGTTTTCAGCAAACTGGCGGGATGGCCAGGGCCAGTATGAGGATAATCTTTTGGACGGCATAGACGTTCTCGTCGGGCGTCTCCCTGCTCACCTTCCTTCTGATATCCAGCGCCGGAAAGCTGTATGGAAGACAGAGCTCCGTCACTTCAAGGATGTCATCGTATTTCCTACAACTGGGAAAATACCTCTGGCTCATATGCTCTCCGGAGGGGACTACGATGGCGATACGCCATGGATTTGCTGGGATCAGAACATTGCGCAAAATTTCTACAATTCCGATATGCCAGAAATGGAAAGGCCGCCCGAATACTTCGGTGCCACGAAGCATGCCGTCCCTATGGAGGAGATTTCGACCTGGGATGAGTTTCTCCTGAGCTCCTTTACGTTCAATATGATGATGTCGAACTTGGGTCGATGCACCGTCGAGCACGAGAAACTGGGGTACGACGAGGGAATTGACTCGCTGAATGCCATAGAGCTCTCTTGTCTACTCAGTCATCTCGTTGACGGACGCAAGGCTGGGGTACATTTGTCGGAGGCAGCGTTACGGGAGTATCGCAAGAAGATCAGCCCCAAACAGCGCGACTTGCCCGCATATAAGAATGACGCCCGGAAGCCTAAAATGTCAAATATCATCGACTATTTGCGGTTCGAAGTGGCTGAAAAGGAACGCGATTCTGTTTTAACGCAGCTTGAGAGAGAATTCCCTGAGCAAGAGAATATGAAAATCATAGACGAAGTTCTCGTGCAACCTTGGAATGAGGCGCGCAAGCAAGCAGACCAGCAGGGTCAGAATGGACCGTTACATGCCGCTCTCGCCCATATTGAAAGGGAAATCACCGAGCTCATTCGCCAATATGGAAGTTCTTTTCGAGGTGGTTCATTCTCGGAGGCTACAACAGACACCACGGACCGTGCGGGAGCCCTTCCACCCCCTACCACAGGTGGCCACCCCTTGCTTTATGTCTGGCAACATAACCAGGATGCATGGTTGCAACTGCTCGCCTCGTATACCTATAAGAAGCGCCCTTGGAACACTTTTTGGATACATGCATTTGGCGAAGTCATATGCCAAATGAAGGCCAGGAGTCTGCCTTCGCGAACCGTGGCCAACGAGGTTCTGGCATGCTACCGCGTCAATCCCAAGGCAATTGCCCGCTTGAGTGCGCAAGAGGCATTGGAAGAAGCTGAAGAGAACGAGGATGGAGGGGAATACGAAGGGCACGAAGCGATCGAGGCGATGCTGTATGGCACGCAACTGCGACCCCCGGGAGGGTATTATGACCCGGACGATTCGTTGTCGGTGGAATAAGATCGGAGTGCATCTGCATATTATTATGCTCTAGGGTATCCTTGGTTGGTTTTCGGATTGACTCCGAGGAGACTCGTTTTGGAGTGAGTGGACTAAAGGATCGATAGGGTTTGCAGAGATTTTGGGCGCAGACTGCAGCGATTTACTACTATCTTGGACGATACAGAGTAATATAGGCAGAATTCCATTTCGTGTACTCTGTACAAAGTTCAAAGGATTCTCTGTAAGCGAGCATAACCAGCATGGGCATGGGCAAGATGTGCCCAGGCTGGCCTGAGTCAGGCAATCCAGACGACGGCCAGTGGGCGGTCAGCATGGGTGTCCTCAGGCTCCATCATCACATGCCGGCAGCCTCCCCGTCGGCGTGCTGAGTCAGCACCGGACGGGCCAGTCACATGCCGCAGGGCCGCCCATTCCCTCAGGCATCGGCAGAAGCACGGCCTTTTCCTTCGTTCTCCCGGCAAACCATGACTAGTCAATAATGCTAGGTTGCAACTTATCGTCGCGCTCTGTCTTTCATATGGGCGGCGTTTTATCCGAGCTCCGCATGTGAAGGGCAGTTTTTCTTCCACCACTAACCTTGCCCTTTCATATGAAAATCCCACCTCGACGATCAACGGCGCTGCATGATAGGTGCTTTGCGAGAGGAGTCTCTATACGAGTACGGCGCAATTCAGACCAGTACTCCTCCCAGCCTGTGAAAGGCCATTATTCACACTCTCGGAGTCGACTTACTCTGAGCGTGGCTGCGTGAGAGAGGGAAAGTGGAGGAATCCTCCTCGTCTTGGCCGCCTTACTTTTTCCCTTCCCTGTCCCGTTGCACGTGAAGAACGCAACCTCGCCTTCGTTCGCTCTTCCTCTCCAGCCTGATCGTCACTCCTCCAGCTCCCTCCATTCCGACTAGTCCATTTTCTCTATCAGAAATAGCCAATTTTGGCTTCCGGGCAGCCATGGACCCCCGTCCGGACGGCGACGGCGCTTCTGCTCCGACGACTGCCCCCAACACCTTCCTCTCTGCTGTCCGAGACGCCACTACAACCCCAACCCCAACGTCGAACAATCCTCAAACAACTACCGCTTCTACCCTTCCTATTCTTTCTTCGACTTCCTCTTCCTCTCCTACCCTCTATCCGACTGTGCAGCATGCCCCTTCCTCCATGATGGAAATCGACAACGGTACCGTTGCCGAAGACCGTTCGCGTCGAGCCACTAGTGTTTTATCGATGGATGACATCGAGGCTGCTCAGGCTTTGGAAGGTCTCCGTACAGGTGGGTTTATTCTGTCCCCTTTTTACGTTTCATTTTTTTCTTTCTTTTGGAAATTTTCTTTCGTTATATTTTCTCTTCATTCCCTTGGCCTTTTCTAATCGTTTTCTAGAATACGGACAATCTCCCCACAACTCCTCGCAGCACTCATCTATCTCTTCTGAATCGCAACCTGAACCCCTCCTCTCCTTGCTTACCTCTACCCATCCCCTTATCTCCTCCGCGATCAACGGCTCTGTGTCAGCCTACGCCTCTTCCAAATCATACTCCTCTCGATTCAAGTCCGGTGCCGAGTTCATCGAGCGCAACATCGGCTCCCCCGTCGCCAACACTGTCGGCACGGTTGGTCGAAAGACGGGCGTCGAAAGCGGGATTCGCTGGGCTCTGCAGCGGCGTGCGTCGAACTCTTCGGACGCCAAGCGATCGAAACGGCGCAAAGTAAGTGGGGATAAGTCGTCGACGGATATGGACATCGAAAAGGGTCTAGATGACGTGACCATGTCCGAATCTCTACCGCCGTATGACGATCAGAGATCGCCCAGCTATGACGAGATAGGCCAGGACGGTTCCTCCTCGCGACAGAACTCTACCTGGCAGAGTCGGCTGGTTATCTCGACGTCCGGGTTAGGCGTGGCGATGAGCGAAGAATCGCTACGCAGCCTGCAGTATTGCCTAACGTGGCTCAAGTGGGCTAATGGGCGGCTAGGCAAAGCCATCATTGCTCTGCAGGGGGCCCTAAAAGAGTGGGACCAGCAGCAGAATGCGGAGGGATCGGCCGCTACTGGTCAAGACACCTCGCTACTGTCTCAGCGCATCCAGGCCGTCCGAGAGGACGTTCTGTCGACGTTGAAGCAAGTAGTCAATGTGGTCTCCAAGTATGCGGGCGGCGCGTTGCCAGAAAACGCGAGAAACCTTGTTCGTCGTCATCTGACGTCGCTTCCGCACCGCTTCCAGGTCGCATCGACATCGCACCCTCCGCCCGACTCCCCCGCCTCGTCATCTGATGCCACTATCGGTGCCCATCGGATACTGGTGCTGGCGCAAGAGGGTCTGGATATGATGGCACAGGTCAGCGGAGTAGTCAACGACACTCTAGTGAGTGCCGAGCACTGGTGCGAGAGATTGGGCCGGAAACGGCCCGAGAGGCCCGATAGCAAGAACCCGGGCGATGCTCCTCCAGCTGAGTCGCACAATGAAACGTACCCGGCTGATATCAAGACAGCGATCCACGAGGTACCTCGGGATGTTTCCATGACGGGGACTGAGGAGAAAGTTTAACTCTCCAGTTCTCGTGGTTGCAACTTGCTCAGCGGGCACTGAGTTCATGGATATCTTGTATCGCCTCGGTCGTTTGGTGCTATTTGAACCATGCCAAATGCCTTCGGTCTGTCCCTCTTTTATTCTCTTTCTTTTTTCTTTCTAAGTGTTTTTGTGCATTTTTATCAACTTCCTGGCGGATGAGAACACGGCGTTCTTTTTGGTTACACCTATTGATACCTGATTGATTGTTTGGTTGGTCGTTTGAAGTACTCGGTCGGACCTGGCTATTTTCCTATCACTACATATCTTCGTGCTCAGTTTGATTGATTCTTATCGGGCTATGTATGACTTTCCTTGAATCTACTGACGTACATTGAGTTGCCATTTGAAAAGTTCCTTTCGTTATCTGTATGTGTGTATGTATCTGGCTTATCTGATGATATGCTCAGCAAACCATGGCTCCTCCAACTCTATCTCTCTCAGCAAATTCTTACACCCTTCTCCCCAGAACAGCTTCACCTTGATGCATTTCCGCTGCCTTCGCCGCTCCTCCATAATGGCAGCCCACTTGACGCGCACCTCGTCCAGGTGCTTGAGTCGGTGCACCCAGTTCTGCCGCCACAACGCAGTCTGGTACATCATGAACAAATGGCTATCGCCGGGCCATCCCCATCGTCGCATCGTTGTGCTCCGAGAAGGCCTCTTGGATATCCTGGCTTCACGGGCATCTCCACTAGGGCCACTGTTCCCTGTTTGAGAAGCGACTTGAGAAGCAGCTTCTCTAGCGTCTTCCCAAGCCTGTAAATCCAGCTGCGCCATCTTCCACCTCCACTTCCTCAGCTCATGCATCTCCTTGACATCCCGACACAGCGTCAACGCGCCCCGCCGACTCAGCCAATGCAAATGAACATGATAATCCGCATGGTACCGCGCCATCGCCACATCCCGGTCCGGCACCTGCGGGATATACCCCTCCACCTGGCGCTCGTAGGCCTCTCGCTGAGCCTCCGTCATAAGCGCCCGATAACCCGGCCGTTGTCTCCGCGGCGGGATCTCCCACGGCGCGATGCTCGTCTCCTCGGCATGCCCGTCCGACTCGACGCCATTTGGCCATAGATATAGATCCGTTTCCCCTGCCGCTGTGACAGGCGATGCTAGTCCGAATGCACTCAGCCCATTCAGCTCGGCGCGGGAGAGCTGGAACGGTGGATCGCGCGTCGGTACGTAGGTCTGCGACTGCAGATGGCGGCGGTAGGTGGCTCTTGGGAGCTGGATGGAGCATGTATTGCAGGCGAGAGATTCAGATAGGGAGATGTTCTATGGGGGAGGGTGTTAGCGTTCTTTATATTGGATTGTTCTTTTATCTGGATGTCGCTGTCGGTCATGCAGGGGGAAGGGGAGAGAGGGTGTATTTCATTCGTGAAATAACTTACCAGTTCTTGTTCTCGGTCTCGATCTCGATTCCGATCCTCTGACGTAGTGGTATTCTCACGTTCCATTTTGTCCGGTATAGAGGGTTGATATATGAGTTGTTAAAGGTGGAAAGGTATTGGGACTGGGACTGGATTTGTTGGATGAGTTGCAAGTAGAGTAAAGCTGGACGAGGAGGTCTATCGTGTCCATTCTAGGGTTGGGTTGGGAGTCGAGTGAATCAAAGAGATGATTGGAATAAGCGTTGAGTGGCCTATAAATCCGGTTGAGAGATGTAAATAGGCCCTAGAACAGGACGGAGAAGAAAGGGAGAAAACAAAGAAAAGGGTGAAAGGAGGAACAGATTGCAAAACGGAAAAGTAAAAGAAAGAAAAGTAAGACATTGTGTTCATATTATATTCGTATTCCTCACTTCCTTCTTCCGTGGCATGAATGGATGATAGAGGATGAATGGCGATTGTGTGTCAAATGACCGCTGGGCGCCGTGACCCCGTCACTGGGTGGTGTCTGTAGATCAAAGAATGGGTTGTGACGCCATGCGCTGGTCAGGGGTTATTTGATCTCTTCCTTGTTGTTGGACTTGGTCTTTATCTGGGTTGGTTTGGGTCTGGGGTGAAACAATAAAGGGGTGGTTGAGAGTGCATCGTTGTATATGCAGGTATATAATATAGTTGGGGGTCCGAGGCTTTTATACATTCCACGCCACTTTGAATAGTGTGCAAAATTCTTTTCATGCTGCAAGTAGAGCGTATTATGAGTCTAGTCATTAGTTGACATTTATTTAAGTAGATTAATATGATGGCAGGAAATACTAATAGAGTGAATACATCCACCGTCCCTCCCTTTGATTCTACCCATCTCAAAGAGAATGTAACCAGGTATACCTAATCAACCTGACTTTTATTCTCTCATCTCATCGAGATCTATCTCCTATGTCCCGTTCCAACCAAGTTAAGCGACGTTCAGAAAATCTGACAACCCTGTCTACTTCAATATGAGTCCAACAGACCAAACAACCGGGGAAATGCCCTCCCTCGCCATCCTCATCCCCCTCTATCCCTCTCTCTGCGTCCTCTTCTCCTCGCTGCTAATGATCTATCTCTGCCGACGGAGCATCCAACTCGCTTACTCTCGTTTGTCGCGAACTTGTCTCCGGAAGAACAAGAACAAGAGCTACACACGACTCGGCGATAGAAACGAGGTGGAATTAGAATCCGGGCTCGAATCAGACATTGAACTAGACACCCAATCAGAAGATGAAGAGGAAGAAGAAGAGGAAGACACAGATACAGATACAGATATAGAAGAAGCATCTCCCACGTAAGTCATCCATCCCCCAAACCCATCCATCAGCATCCAACTAACCAACCAAACCATGTACACAGACCCAACCCCAACCCGAGAACCAGTACCAGATCCAGAATACCCCCCCCTCTCTCTACTTCAACCCCCAAACCGCCCTCATCCACCCACACCTGTTATCCCCGACAGCCCCGCCAACGCCCGGCTGGGAACGGCGACTTCGGCGACGAATCGACGAGGGGCGCGGGCTGGGCGCATGGAAGGATCGGCTGGCCGAGAGGGCGGCGCGATGGTTGCTTTCGTTTTCAGCTTGACTGTCGAATCAAATATGGCCATCTAGAAGGAGGGAATAGGAGCGGTGTGAATGTCAAAACGGACCAAACTGATTAACTGATAGGAGGGGGGACTGGTCGGGCGCCGACTGGGCTAAGATAATGCCATGGTCCTGCCATCCTAGGTTATGATTCGTGCGGCGCCCGTTGGACAGGTCAAGAATCCTGCAGGCTCTGGATAATGGTTCCCATGGAGGTGTCTACGCCTACGCCAATCTGCACCCTGCAAGCCACTCGGTATGCATGGATTCGTGGCACCCACGAAGTTCCTGGGATGGAGCTGCTTGTTTCCTCCGTCTCCCATATTGTGAAAGGTTCGAAAGAGGGGCGTTTTTCTTATTTAACTTGTCTGTGATGGCGATTTCTTTCGGGAAATAATGCCAAATATACCCAAAGCATTGCAATTTTTTACTCGTTACCTGCACTAGAAATCTAGATAAATATGTAGCCTAGGGAGCGCAGTAACCACCGTCAACTACGAGGTCAGCCCCCGTGGTGTACGTAGAGGCATCCGATGCCAGATAGAGGTAGGCCCCCTTAAGCTCCTCGGGCCGACCTTCGCGACCCATGGGGATCTTGTCACGCCAGAGATCTTTGGTCTCTTTAGGCACGAAGTTGGAGATCTCCGTCGCAATGTAACCGGGGGAAACGGTGTTGGCCCGCGCAAACTTGACCCACTCGACGGCAAGAGACTTGCCTGCGTGGCTGTCAGAGCCATGGATGGAATAGCGAGAATCAGAAGAGCACACATACAGAGGTGGATGACGGCTGATTTTGCGGCGTTGTAGGCCGCCTGCATCTGAGGGAAATTGACAATGTGTCCACTCATCGAGGCAGTAGCCACGAAGCTCCCGTAAGTGAAATTCGCAAGCTTGTTGCCGTTCAGGTCGGTTCCCTGCTCCTTCTGTCTTCTCCAGTGGGCAGCCGCGGCCTTGGCGCAGTAGAATGTCCCGTTGAGGTCGGCATTAACGACGCTCGAGTAGTGGTCGAGGGGACCGTCGACCATGGGGCCCTTTGTCCAAGGTATACCGGCGTTAGCGATGAATACATCCAGACGGCCGTTGAAGTCCTTCACGACCTGGTCGACGGTCTTCTGTACAGCCTCGGCATCCGTGATGTCGACCTGATAGGCCTTGGCTGTTCAGAGTTAGTGGTTGATTAATTTCCCTCGAACAAAGTGCATACTTTGAACGCCATATTGGGAGGCAACCTCCGAGGCCCGCTGAGGACACTTCTCGTTAGTGTTCCAGAGCATGGCAACATTGGCACCGGCTTCCGCGAGACCCTGGGAGACCGCCAGACCAATCCCGGCACCGGCACCGGTGACAATAGCGGTCTTGCCCTTTAAGGAGAACATCCCCAAGAGACTGGGATGCGCGGGGGCAGTGGTGTTGTTGTGGACAAAGTGTGCTAACTCGTTAACAGGGCTGGAAGCCATGGTGAACAAGGCACTGCACAAAGGGATAGTAAAGACTTGCAAAAGATAAGAACACTATGATCGGCAGCAGAGTCAGGAAACGAGAGGAAAACACATGGACTAAATCACCCGGCGCGCCTTATATATAACCCCACTAGTTAGACCGGCCGGAGAGCCTAGTAAGCTATACAGCTGGCGCATGGCGGGGTCGAGCGAGAGCACTGGCATCCAGGGTTTTAGAAGAAAGCAACAAAGTGTGATCACACTTTGCATGTTGGCTGCGGCTCGAGCGCTGGAGTATGACGCTACGCTATGCGCCCCCAGGATTCAATATGCGGGAAGATGGGGTCGCGGAGACATGCTGTAAATTAGGGCACCCGCGGTGGACCGGTTTCCACCACCATGGCCAGTCCGGGTGGGGGCACGTTGACTTCGGTCCTCAGATGGCCCTGCGGGGTTTGAAATCATTCCTGCTTCTCCAATGCGAACGACTTCTGGAAAGGAGGGGAAAGACGGTGATCGGAGGACGCATTCTTCCGGCATCCCGTGACTGGCCTTTACGTTGTTGCGGGAGAATGAAGATCCGAAGGATTAGTAATCGGCAAGCGGGTTTAGGGGATCGCGGAAGGCAGGGATGATTTATCTCTTAATAACACCTTTAGCAGCGAATCAAGAATTCTGAATAATCTTATTCTCTCCACTCTATAGGCATCCGTGATCCTTATTAGCTTAAATAGGCGGATAAAGAAGTTTTTATTATTTAGTTCTCTAAACTAGAAGCGGATTCTTCGGTGATTTGAACGCTAATCTGTAAGAATCTGCGGGTTTAACTAATTACGATTAGTCTAGTATGTATTTATAAGTAATAATGGGGTAAGAGGCTTCGGAAAGTTATTATTTTAGATTATAGAGTACTATTCTATTATCTATTAAATAATTTTCCTTAATCTTTTTCCTTTATACTTTATCTGTCTTATACTACTTATCTAGTCCTTACGACTTCTTAATAAACGGGATTATTACCTGCGGGTGACGCGGTCGATTATTAATAATATATATATAACGCGTCGGATTATTATCTCGTCGGATCGGAAAACCGCGAATAAGATTAACTAAGTTAGTACCTGAATTGTTAGTTACGGATTATAATATTATATAACGAGTTATTCCTATCACGACCTCTTTAAATATCTATATAAATACTAAGAGCCTAAATTATCTAGTAATAACTTTATCTCGGAATTAATCGAGAATAGTCTATTAGCAGATTTTAATCTTATGGGCGGCTAGAACGACTAATTAGAACTAGTAATAGTACTAATTAACCTAAAATTCTAGCCGATCCTAATAGAATTACCTAGTAGGAGAATAGTGTTTTAATAATATAAGTTCCACGGAAAGTTTTATAAGAATATTTATCTATATTTATATTAATACAAGTATTAATAATTAAGGACTCCGTTTAGGTCAGAAATAAAAAAGAACTTAGTAGTTATAATAATAATTATATCAGATATAAAGAATAAGACCCGCGATTTCGTAATAGTATTATTAAGAGCGGAACGAGATAATCTCTAAATCTTAAAGATTAAGTTAGAAAAAAAATACCTAGATTTAGAAGACGAAGAGCGACTTAATAATATAATTAATTAAATTATAGATCTTTAATAGGGAAAGAAGATCCTAGATAAATATATTAAAAATATAAAAATATTAAATAGCTTAATCCCGGCGGGCTATAAGTATAAGATATTAATAATCTATTAATTTATTCGCGGACTGTAGGATCCGATCTTATATTAATTAGCTAAGACTTATTAAAAAGAGATATAGTAGTTTAGAAAAGAATTCTCGCTAAATTAAATGATTAAATTCGTGTAGTTAATAAATTCAAAAGATAATTAAGATATCGCAGATCTAATAATATCTATATAGATAAAAGACGAGCTCCTAATAAAAATTTTAAACTAATAGCTGTCCGCTAATAAGAAGTAATTTAAAATAATAGAGGCGCTAACCGGTTATATAACGAAATTTATTTTCTAATTAAAATAGTCTAATTAACTAATATAATCTAATCTAGGATTCTAGTAGAGATAGTCAGTATTTATTTTAATAAATAACTTACAGCAACCTCAGTATAATTAATAGTATTTCTATTACAGTAAGAAGGGTTATATAATACTCTAATATAATTAGCCGGTATTATCTAAGTCAGAACAGCGAAGATTCCGCGATAAATAGAATAATAAATAAATAGCTAATAATCCTATGTTAGGAATTAGTCCGATTAACTAGCCGTTTTAACGAGAAATCCCGTAAGGAGGAGTTCTAATAACGGTAATATAATATTAATATTATACTTAGAGCTAATATACGTCTCGATTAAAGATAAGGAGTTAAAGGAATAGGACAGATCTATATTTAATATAGCAGAGTTACGGGCGATTAGTAGAAATATTATAAAGAACATTTGTGTCGAATAGGTGTAGAATAGAGAGCTTAATATAATAAGAGCGTATGTAAATAGGAAGAAGTATCTAAGATTAAAAATTAATAATAAAGAGAATCGTCCGGAGCCTTAAAAGAAACTAATTTAAAAATAAAAAGATCTAAAAAAAGAAAAGCTAAAGTTTTTAAAATATTATATTCGGAATATAAAAGGTCTATTTCTAGATATAAAAAGAGTATTTAATAACACGAAAGTTAAAATTACTATAGCTTAACTAATAGATATAGCTCCTTCTTTATAAATAAAGATATTATAATTCTTACACCTGATCTTATCAGAGAAAGTATAAAAAATATAAAAAGTTTATAAAATAAAAAAAGCTAAGAAACAGAGAGTCTTAGCGGTAAAGTTAATATATTTAATAATTATAAATCGATCGTTAAATAGTAATAATAACTTAGATAAAAGTACGGGGGATAAATAGGAGGATAAAATTTATAATAATTTTATAGCTCTAGCTTACTAGATAGCGATAGAGCTGTTCTTTACTAAGATATTTATTAATATAATATTAACGGACGAGTGCTTGCGCTTAATTATTATAAAATAGATATTAATAAATAGAGGATTATATAGGAACTTAATTCTAGATTATATTATTTAAATCTTAAAAGTAAAGAAAGTTCCGATTTAATTTAATTATAAAGTAGCCTCGGAAAATATAGTAAAATATAACTTACTAATATAAATAACTATAACCGCCGAAGAGTTAACTCGGGTAATTATAGTAGTAATTATTAATAATTCTAAAATTCTAAAATACTTATTACTATTAGATCGCTATTAGATGTACTCCTTAAACCTATAAGGTAATTACGAAGAAGATATATATATAGCTATTATTATCTTTAGACGAAAGGTACCTCTGAGAAGAATAACTCGTATAAAATATTATAAATTATCTATATCTAGAAAAGAATCGGATATAGAGTTTACTATTAAACGAGTATTAGTATAAACTATTAAAAATTATCCGTGGTTTATAAAAATTAAAATAGATTCAGGAGATTCAGAGTTTAAAATAAACGTAAATAAATAATTTAAAAGAGTAAGATTTAAAGCTTTAATAAAGGCCGCGGAGTATAACTCTAACACTAATACTAATATAGAAAACTAATACTATTTATTAAGAATCTAGGATTAAAAGACGGTAAGAATATTTTAGATATTATTAAGGATCGTCCCAGATATTTATATTTATTATTTTTAATTTATATAATCGATTTAGTCATGCGTTTAGTTCGTCTATTATAAAGAATATTAGTAATCCTGTATCGATAACCTTAACCGTATAATTATTATTAAAGTTAGTTAGTTAATATGATACTTGATGAGCGTAGTTAATAGTTATAAATAATAAAATAAAGAAGAGTAGAAGATATTATAAAGGAAGAAATAAGGAATTATAAATATAGATTTCCTATATTAACAACTAGATAATTATTATCGAAAGATGAAGTGGTCGGAGGAGAATAAAGTAGTAGAATAAATAAAGTAAAATATAAATTTAATCGGGGATATAATCTATAAAGAGGATCGTAGCTTTCTAATAGTCGTAATATTATTATATATCTAGAAGGACCTATTTGCTTTAAATATAAAAGAGATATTAGAAATAAAATTAATTATTTATTATATTCTTATAATTCCGGGCGCGACGCCTCATGCGGCTAAGTTAGTATTATATATAGAGAAGAAACTATAATAGTAGTATACGAATATACCGCTGATAGAAAAGGCGGGTATTATTATAAAGTATTATTCTTTTTAATTATTAAAGATAAAATTCCCCCGCAAGTCGTTAGGGGCGTTACGGATAGTATTATATATATTTATTTAAATATAGTAATTATTAAGATAGCATACTCGATGAAGCGATTAGAATCGATTATTAATTAATTAAGTAAGAGAGAGCTTAAGGTATTCTTTAAGCTAGACGGGGTAAACAGCTATTAGACGGTATTATTTACTCTAAAATATATATATAAAACCGATTTCATAGTTATCTAAGGCTAATATTACTATCTATAAATAAATTAGGGTCTTATAAGAGCTCCCGGGATATATTATTAATTAAAGGACTTAGCTTTTAGAGCGATTCCAGCCCTAAAAAAAAGAGATCCCTAGTAGATATACCCGGTATAATATTCTCCTAGTTTATAGATAATAACTAAGGCGGAGCGGTAATAGTAGAAGAGCTTTACAGATTCTTATATAAATAATACTTCTCTAGACTTTAGTAGTTAGGGCTAATATTAAATCTAAAAAAATTAACATTTTTTAGTAAGAAGGTAGCTATTCTAAATCACGCCTACTTAACTAATAGCCTAAAATTATCTGTCGATAAGCTAGCCGTAATTAAAGATTAACCTATATTAAAGGATAAATAAGAAGTTCTATAATTTATCCGGATACTTCCATTCCTGAGAATCTATTATACTAAATAAATAGATCTAGTTAGAATTATAATAAAAGTAATTAAGTATCGCGGGAAGGGATTAGATAAATAAATTATAAATTTTTTTTAGATAAACAGACAGCAGTAGGCCTTTAATAAAATAAAATAATAAATTTACGAGATAATCTTAACTAGCGGTAATCCGGAAATTTAATATTATCTTATAATAAATATCTCGGATAAAGGGTTAAGTAAATATTTATTCTAAATCCATGGTTATTTACTAGGAACGAAGTCATCCGTAAAAACTTGTATTAATAAACAAACGGTTATATTTATATTATTTAGATTAGCAGATATAGAGACTCGATATCATACCCTAGAAAGAGATATTTATAATATTAAAGTATTTAAATAAAGTCAGATAGCTAATAGTTAAGTCTCCGTATCTAATAACTTTATACACGGATTATAATCCTCTGCTAGATCTACTAGATAAGAACTTAAATATAAGTAACTAATTAATATAGTAGTAGTATCGGCTGCAGGAATATTATCTAGATATAATCTACGTCCTAGAAAGAACCTAAATAATAACGGATAATTTCTTAAGATTTCTTAACTAGAGGGTAGTCACACCGCTGATAAATATAGATCCTCTACTACCTAACTTTATAATTAAGAGGAAGAGATAGTTCTATATAACTACGGAAGGCAATAATAATATTATTAATAGGCTACGAAGATAGTATAAGTAGAGATTTTAAAAATTAGACTAATACTGGCTTATTTTTTAGAGATTAAATACAGGGTAAGCTACGAATACTAATTAATAATATTAATTAATTATTCTAGAGTATATTTATATATTTACCTATAAGGAGCGAGACGGCCGATTAGTAAAATACTTATTAGAAGCGGATATACCGGTAGTAATAGTAGAATTATATAATATATATAAATACTATAGCTTCAGAATTACGCTAATAAAAGTAGTTAGAAAGTATTTCTAGTCTTCACGAACGGTTAATATTAAAGAATACTATAGCTTCTATTATATTTATTAGATAATAGAGTTTAAATTACCATAGACAGCTACAGGGATAGTATATATATTATAATTTATAGAACTGCTAGTAATCGATTATATCGGGCCGTTTAATCTAAAATTAGCTAGCGGTAAAATATATATTATTATTATAGCAGACTACTTCACCTAATATATTATAGAAGATACGGTTTTAGATAATATAGTAAATACAGCATTCTAATTCTTAGAAAGAAAAGTAATATTTTATTTTAAATAGCCCGTAAGCGTCTATTTTAATAATAGATTATATTTTACAGGAGAGGGATTCTATAATAAGTTAGAGATAGCCGGTGTTCGATATATCTTAGTATTAATAATAACGTTATAGTTAGTCAGCCTAATCGAGCGGAATGTGCAGTTAATTATTAAATATCTTAAGAAATATACAGCAGAGTTAGTTAAATAGATTATAAAATAGAATATAAAGATAGATTAAATAATATTATTTATAAACACGCGAACCCTACTACTAAACGGGTTTTTACTATTAGAACTGCTATTCGGATTTTAGCTAAAGACTACTAATAAGACTGTAGAATAAAAAATAACTATATTAATAACTATTTTAATAGGACAATTAAACTTACTAATAAATAAACTCTTAGTTATAGTAACTTAAAATAGTCGGGTCGAGTTAATAAAAAAGATTTATAAGACTATCCGAGAGTTATAGATAGATAAAAAAAGAATAAGAATAAATATAGAAAAGAGAAATCTAGTCTTGCTAAAATAAATAGATCTTAATTAAATTAAAGAAAGAAAGTTAGAAGCTAGATAAAGAGGCCTATATTAGATCTAAAAAGTTATTAGTAACGGCCGATTAGTTATACTAAAGAAGATTATTACTAAATTATTAATAAAACGCTATTATATTAACCACACGAAGCTATTCTATCTAAGAATTATAAAATATAAAAAAAAAGCGGCTAAATTTAATTAGAAGCTTAAGAAGTAATAATAATATATAAACTCTCTAATAAAGAAATATAAAGAGGTAAAAAAATAGTAGAATTAGAAATCAGATAGTCTAAAACTATATAATATATAAATTAATTACTTATAGGATATTAACCTTAAGATGCCGGATTAGTAAAATAAGATTAGTAAGTATTAGATAAAGTAAATAAGAGATTAAGTAAAATAAAAAGTTAATATATTTCTTAATTAGGAATAGCTAATATAAAGGGGGAGAGAAGTTTTTTTTATTTTTATTTTATTTTATTCTTTATTAAGTATTATTACCGTTCTATTAAACTTATATTTACGTTTACCTACTTCGATCTTAATTTCTCTTATTACGGAGAGAGCTTTAATATAATATTAAAATCTAATAGAGCTTAAAAGCGGTTCTAAAAACTAGTTAAGAAATAGAATATAAGAGTAGAAATCCAAGATAATAATTTTAATAGTAATTTATTATCCGTTTAAATAAATTAATCTATAGCTACCGAAAACTTAAAAAATAAGAGCTTAGTTTATAAGAATCTAGTTAGTTAGCGGCCGGAGCCAATCAACGAGTAATTTAAATTAAAAAGATTCGAAAAACCGTTTCTATCTATTATTACTAAGAGAGAGAAGATAAGGAAAGATAAAGACTATAATCTAGAAGTAATCCCGGAGCCGGATAATAATAATAATAAAGAATCTAACAGAAATAAGATCTTATAATTATCTAAATAGGCAGCTAAATAATAAGAGTGAGGGATATTTAAAGTAGAACTATTAATATAAATAAAAAACTTTTAGATATATTTTATTAGATAGAACTAGCCTTTAATAGATTAAAAAAAATTATAAATAATTAGAGTCAAGAATCTTTAGAAAACTAATTAAAAATAATAATTAAATTTTTAATATTATTAAGCAACTCTATATCTTTAAAAAAGGATCTATCTATAAATCCTATTAAAATAATCGAATATCTACGGGTAATTATAGCGTATTATACGGCGGTAGAATATGCGGAGTTATATCCGTCTTATTTTATAGTTTAAGATAAGATAAAGGTATTATAATTTAAGGATATATTTAATAGAATAAGATCCCATCTGCCTAGTAAGGTCTTACGAAGTAATATTACCTAATAACTAGGAGCTTTTTAAATAATATAAAAATCGGAAAAATATAATTAGAAAAAAACTAATAGGGGAAAAGCGTATAAAATAATATTATAAAAATATACTAAAAGAGGTAAGTTTCGGAAATACGGAAAATATAAAATAAAAGTTTTTAAAATAACTACCCGCGAAGATCTAATATCTAATACTTTATTTAGATTTCTAATTATAGAAGAATTAGAGGAGAATGATGATAGATTATATAAAACTAGAGTTAAAGGTACTTTATAAAATTAATTAGATTAAATAGAGGAGCTTCTTATTTATAAAAAATATAGTTATTATATTATTTAAAAGTAGTATTTAAAAGCGCGCCGGTGATTAAAGAAAGAAAAAATTCTAGAACTTAGCCTCCGTGAATGAATTTTAAAATTATAAAAGACTATTAATTAGCTATAAGTAGATCTAGCGGCATTGCGGAGGGTAATAATTAAAGTTATTAAGAAAAAAGATAAATCGGGTAAAAAGACTACTAGATTAAAGTAGATCTATAGTAATATATTATTAATAATCCAATTTCTTAAAAGAACTGTTAATAATCTTTATAAATAGAATATCCATATACGGTATTAATTAAATAAGATACTAAAATGGGTATTAGCTAACACAGATAATAGTTAGATAGATCTAATTATATTTATTATTATTAATATAAAGATTAACTATATAAGTAATACTTTATAGGGTCTAGCCGCAGCTATAGATAATAATAAAGGATGGTCGGAGTCGAATAGATTTAAAGATATAGTAGAAAATTAGAAATTAGTTTAGTCTATTATATTTGCATGTTTATAGGGAGTTTGTTACTTTATTATTTATATTAGATAGAAGTAGATATTCGCTATTATTATTATAAATGTCTTGTTTCCAGGGGGATAGTATTACGGGAGAATGAAGATCTAAAGGATTAGTAATTAGTAAGCAGGTTTAGAGGATCGCGGAAGGCAGGGATAATTTATCTCTTAATAATATTTTTAGCAGCGAATCAAGAATTCTGAATAATCTTATTCTCTCCACTCTATAGGCATCCGTGATCCTTATTGGCTCAAGCGGGCGGATAGAGGAGTTTTTGTCAACGTGGATGCCGAGGAGCCAGGCATCTCTCGATCTATGAAACTATGAGCACATATGAAGATGATTGTCGGAAGAAAAGCATGCCAGAACCCGGTCTATCTGACATGTAACACCAGCCATACCTCACCGGATTGGCGGTTCCTCCTGGGTAGAGAAAGACGAAATTTATCGCTAGCTTTTACCGGTATCCTGGACGCCAGAACCCTCCGGCTGCCTGCTGAGCAACCCAATTAATATAGCCCCATTCGATCGAGTGCCCCAGATCAAAAGATAGATCACCTAGTCACCACCATGTTTTCCAGGGGGAGGGGTTTAAGCCGGCGCCGGCATTCCTCGCGCCCCCGATTGCAATGCGTGCACATTCCGTTGCTCCCACTGGATTTCGGTGCTCATAACAAAAAGTACACGCCCTTCCTCCATGGCAGCCAGCCACCGCGTTATGCTCTTCGACTTGCGCTTTCCTGTCGTGTGGGTTTGCTTCCTTGTGCTGCCAGGAGGTCTGTAACCCTTCGCCGGCATCAACCCCAGACAGAAGCAGGGGATATCTTTGACACTCAAGAAAGAATATAACAGCCATTGAAAGCAGGAACAAACACGACAAAGAGAGCTCGCAGCAAGGAGCGAGCGAAGGGAAGCCACCCCCTACTGTGAATGGGTCGCTCCATCCGTCGCAGATGAACCTCGTTGGTCTTTTCGGAATCAAAGAAAGGGAGGCATAAAGGAATTTCAGATTTCACAATGCTGGCATTGACTACCGTTGTCGCCATTGCGGTTTCCTGCGGTGTCGTTTTCATCGTCGCGACGGTCGTGGGCACCATCGTATGGGTGAGGATTCGTCAGGAACGCCTGACGCTCGCTGTAGCCAGTGCCCGGCAAGGCCATGGCCTACAAACCTTCCCTACCGAAACTTTGACGGAGTTGTCACGCGAGGAAGGTTCCGCTCTTAGACAGTATGGCCAGCTGCCATACGGAAGGCCCACTGAATGGGGCCTACTCGCGTCGAGAGAGAGTCTGGACCAGTCGACAGCGGAATCCGAAAATTCATCTAATTTCATGGAGAAGGCGCGCGGGCTTCGGCGATCCCTCTCACAGTCCCTGTTGCGATCTCCATCAGTCCGACGATCCAAGAGTTTCGTACGACCTCGGAGACTGAGTTCTCTAGCACCACTGAAAGAGGCAACGGAGATGGTAACATCTCCGCATAATACCGGTGTAAAAGACGACGATATGCCGATCTCAGCGGTTAACGGGGCCTTTGAATTGCCAACAGAAAGAACTCCTCGACATACACCGGAACGAGATGATGAGGGGGGCCCTAACGTCAATTCGAACAGCCACCATATGTCCGGTCAATGGTTCGGGGCGCATCAGAGAGATCGCTCGGGCAGTCTATTTCCGGTGATGGAAGACAATATGCACGGATTCGAGCAAGGGCGACAACGAGGAGGAAGCATTACCGCCCAGTCAGCTGGACTGGTGCCAGATCAGCCAGTCCCTCCTCCCCCTAGTGCCTATCCACCGAATCGATTCCGCCTCTCGAAGAATGACTCGATCGGCCTCTCCTCGCTGAGTCTCGAAACAGCTGACAGTTCGATTCTGGACGACAGCCGCAGGGCCTCCGCAGCGATCGATGGCGACTTCGTCTCACCTGCTCTGCCACCGTGTCCCACGTTCGCACCATACAGCGCCAATGATGTTGGGCGCTTGGAATATGGCCGACGAAGCGTCATTCCGCCCAATTCTGTGGTGCCCGCGCCTTTTATCTTCCCTCCCAATTCCCCAGCGCGGGAAGTGCAGAGAGTACAACCAGGCCGGCATTCTCCTCGTCGTAGTCTCACTGCACGAAGCCCAAGCCAATCTTCGGACCGAATTAGCCCAGTGCCACGGAGGAGCGAGTCCGTGTCCACCACCACCAACCCATCCAGAAGGGAATCGATGTATGCAGACCTGGAAACAATTCCTCCCTTGAACCCGTCGACTCGGAATTCAGCTTTGCTTCCCCATTTCAGCCAGATGCAACGGTATTCCATGTATGGTAACCTTCAACGAGAACACGATCCTTTCATCGCGAGTGCCCACACTATCACCGGGCTCGTCAGTAATCCGAATACACCAAACCGACGGCCGAACAGTTTCTCCATCCATGAAACCCATCTGCAGACCTCGGCCACTCATCCAAGGCCTCCTTTACCATCGGCAATGAAAGGGGGCAGTGGACCACGGAAAGGCCATCGGCGGCAGAACTGTGTGCGCATATCAATACACCCTCCCATTACTTTTGGAGCGCCCACGTTCTCACCCATGGTGGAGGAGCCTGAAGAAGCAAGAAGCGGACGATTGCGATAGACGTCGATCTGAAATTTCGGATCTCTCAACATCCAACACATCGTTGGTGAACTCCAGCGTTTCCTCGCTCTCCATGAACCGGAGCAGTTACCAGGAATTCGGAAATGGCCGACCCAGGACGATAGAGATCTGCGAGAGTCGACCAGTCTCTTACAAGAGCCCGAGCAAGAAACGTAAGCAAACGCTCCATGATTCCACCGACAGCGATGTAAGCGCGCCGGACAACGACAAGACGCTTCTCGAGATTGTAACCTCTTTGCCCACTGCCGCCGAAAGCAGTATGTCACGCACCCCGTCGCCCGAGAAACACACTCTAGACTGGACAGTGCCGAGCTATACCGCATCACCTACAACCCATGAGAACTCGTCCAGTCCAGGTAGCCCCCGTCGGTCAGCGGTAAGGGGACCGCGTATTCAACCTGGGAAGTCACCTCGGAATAGTTTCCGTGCCTTGTCGTTAGAAAAGAGTGCCTCCAGTCCGACGGGACGGCCCCGTGCCCAAAGCATGCGAAAGGAGGCAATCTCCAAACCCACTGACTCGTTGCGACGGCCAAAGAGTTGTGCCGTGGACTCGTCATCAGCCACGGCAGGTCTAAGAACGGATAAGAAGACAGATCGTCCAAATAGTCCTCTGCTATCGACGGCACAACAGCAATTACCGCCTGGCATCAGTCAAACGACCCGGCCGCAGGGCGGGCCGGTTGTTCCCATCTTTGAAGACCGAGTTGTACAGCGCCGACAATCAGCTCAGAAACCCACAGTTTCCTTGGTCAATGAGCCAGCCGAGCTACAGGGTGACGCATCACCGACGCCCAAACGGGACCCTTCAAGGGGAAGACAAAGGTCAAGGTCGGCATACACAACCCCGATAAAGAAAACGGTCGGGTTAGGGATCGGCGCTGCGACTCCAGGTAGTCTGTATGATGGAGACGGTTTTTTAAAAGAGGGATAGTAATGCTGGCTCAGGCAGCCGATGTGACATGGTTCTTCAAAACATATTCGATTCGTTCAACTTTTGATGCCACTATTGTGAATTCTGGTCTGTTCAGGTATATGATTCTTAGCTTCAGCTCTGCGTTCATTTGTCTCTCTCGATGATAATCGATTCCTTTCTCATTCTTAATTTCCTGTGCAGGCGAAGGGGGGTTTCTTTCTTTTCTTTTTTTGATATTCGGGGTTCAGATAGGATAAGCAGGCGTAGTTAGCATTGAATGAATATTTGGCATACAGTACCTTCAGGCGTTCTAAGGTGTTTTGAATTCGCAATATTGAATAAAAACAGATGCGTCTCGAACGAACCATTAGTTTTGTTTTTGAAGTCTATTATTACTGTATTACCACATCGCAAAATTGTTTCGTAGTACTGGGTCAACTTCGTCGCTCGTGTCCGAAAATTAGTCGGTTCGTCTCCATTTGGTTTCATCATCACCTTCGCCGTGGTTTTCCCCTGCCTGGCCATCATTCTCCTCGTCTCTGGTTCTGATCGTGCCTGCTCCGGGACCCAGAGGCAATGTCGGTTCCTCCCCACCAGCGATCCAGTTTCCATCTTCGTCGAAATATTCGTGCATGTTCTCGGCGGTAATCCATCCGGAACTGCCGTCCATAGGTGGCGGCAGGCCTCCATTTCCGCTGCCCATGGAAACGAGCCCGGACTGGAAGAGTGAATCTTCGCCTTCCTCCTCCTCATCGCCTTCCTCCATAGGATCCGGATGCAGATTCGCACAAGCAGACACGGCAGCGTACAGAGCCTGCGTCGGCGTTTCCTCTGGCTTATCGTCGCTCTGATCCTCGGCGGACGGGCTTGCGTTTGTTGGCGGCACAAGGGTCATAACCATGCTTTCTTCCTCGTCGTCTTCCTGACTTGCCGGTCCAGGGGTGGCGACCTGCATATAAAGACCCTGGACTTCGGTGTCCGGGGAGCTGGGGAGACGCAGTCGTTGGATGGCATGCAAGGAGATGGAGGGGTAAGGGATGGAGACACCCGCAGAGAGGGAGGCATTGTACAGCAGGAATTTGCTAGGTGGGGATAAGTTACTCGTTATTTTCATCTCGCACATGGCTTGGAGAGAAGGATGGGGAGACTTACTCCGACGTCACCCAGACGTCGACACCGTCCAAAACGATCTCTTTCCCTTCGCTTTCGCCGTTCGCGGCGTTGTTTTCGTGCGAGGCAGAAGCACTCACATTCGACGGGCCCCGGAGGGCACTCAGAGCCGGGGATGCGACGAGGTCATTTTCGAAAACGACCAGCTTGCATTGCTTGCTGTGGTAATGGAGGACGGCGGGGCCGTCGTGGAAAGAAGCTGGGGTGCGGGACTGATGCTCGGCGATGGGAACAAAGGAGGAGGTTTCGGGTGCGGTTCGCAGGGGTTCCATATTTGCGGATGGTCGAGTTGATTGAAAGATGGGTCTGAGGTCCGAGGTGGTGGAGGTTGAAGTTGAAAGGCGATGATTTTTGCGGGACCTTTGGGCTTTGGCGGAAGCTGCTTCTGGCCCTGGCGGAGCTGCGGGGGTTTCCGCTTTGGCTTGCCATAGTTAGTGCAGAGTACGTCTGTCCTTTTACGCAGTCTACTCCAGTATTCAAATTCATGGCTTCAAATCTTATTAGGCTAAATATTATCCGTGTCGTCCAATTCCTTCTAGGCTTCTAGCTGGGCTGATGCACAGTTGACCAGGCAAGAAGAGCTTAGGTCAACCAGGCATTGCGAGTCTATACAACACAGACACAGCCAGGGCATGCCTATACTCCGTAGTGTAAGACCTGGCCAGTCCTCGTTCAGTGCCACGGGGTGGTGTTTCTAGCACTCCACGCAGCAGGGATCTGCAATGGACAGTCCCTCGCAGGATAAGCCCAGGCGCCGCGGACTGCTAAGCTCCAAATAGACCCTGAGATCACCAATCATCAAGTGGCTGTTCCTGTCCCATTGTTTCCCATGACAAAGGCAGCAGAGCTTATTCCTTTTTGGGCATGCAGACAAAAGCAAGGTAAGTATTACAATGTCGTTGGTATTAAGCGCGCGCAGACGGCTCATTTCACATCCAACCCCCCAAACGCCCTATCCAACTCGGCTCCCTCGTCCCGCGGGACCATTGAAGGCAACCCCGAGGCTGCGGGATCCGTTGAGCCACTATCCAGCAGACTCTGTTGCTCCGGTTGACTCTGGAGCGCGGGCCCCGACATTCTACTTGGCTGAAGTAGCTTCTCGTCTCGGTCCAGCCAGCCCGGGGCAACGCGTCTCTTCTCAGCCAGTTCACGCTGAGTGATAGACTCCTCCCAATCTCGGATGGCTTTCTCCGTATCACTGCGGGTCTTGTTTAGATGCTGTTCGAGGGATTTGCAGGAGGCGAGGATCTCATCGGGCGATGCGGCATGCTCGCCGCTCGCGGAGACCACGTAGCGGGTTTTTGCGTCCGGGTTGGCGGGATCAACAAGCACCGACAGAGGGAGAGTGGAGGGAACGGATTTATAGGTGTAGGGGAGAGTAACGGTGGCGGGGAGATTGATAAAGGGCGAGACGGTCAAGGGGACCTGCGCTAGTAGAGGATGAGGACCTACGAAGGGTTAGAATGGCGTCATGGATGGGGGGGGGATAGGAGCGACTGACGATATGATTCGTACATGACGGTGCAGTCGAGAGTGAGGGAGAAGGAAGATGTGGAAAGAGAGAGAGAGAGAGAAGAGAGAGGAGAGAAGAGAGAGAGAGAGAGAGAGAGAGAAAATACGGGGAAGGGCGAATTACCTCGCTGTATGATGATACCGGCGCTGTGTATAAGCTTACTCCGTAGGCTACAGTGCCTCGCTCGATCGTCTCTCCAGTTCTTCCCTCCTCCATCGATCAACACCGGCTGCTCTCCCTCGTCTCCCACTCTTCTGCCCATCTGCCATCTATTCTAGTCTTTGCACGCGACCCACGTCCCGATCCTTTTTTCCAGCTTGTCTCTTCTGGTCTCTCCACCTAAAGAGCCTCTTAGGGGTAGAAAAAAAAATCAATCAATCGTCAGCTCCCTTGGAAGAGCCTGATCTACTTAGAAAGGAAAAACCTGGCATCGGGACCTTCTTTCCGCCTTCTCGAACCCAACCTCGTCGCCTTCTCCGTCCTTGTTCGCTCAATTCGCCCCTGTCTCTCGTGTGTGCAATCCCGCCGCGCTTAACCCCACCACCACAAGCTAGTAGCAGTTGGTCTCCGCGCAGTCGAGTCCCTCGCTCGCTCACCTATTCGCCCTCCTTATCCTCCCCATTCCCACCCCCCTCCCACCCCTTATCCTCCGCGCTTGTTCCCATCCAACAGGGGTTCCGAGTTCTTGCGATTTTCTTCGAGATCCAAGACCTGAAGCCTTCACCCCCTTCAACTCTGCTCAAGATGGATCGGACAATCGCGCGTGCGGTGACGGACAAGAAGCCGGTCCCGGAGATCGACTTCTCGTTACATACCATGGAAGATGGCACCCAGGTGTCCACCATGGAGCGAGTAGTTAAAGGTACGGGGTAGATTCGGGTCTTGGCTTCTGTTGCTTATCATTGTCCCTGCGAGATTTCTAACGGCTTTGCGATTTTCTAGAGGTGCAAGCGCCGGCGTTGACCACCCCGTCGGACGATCAGTTCTGGTCCCCCGAAGACCCCTCCAAGCCGAATCTTCAGTTTCTCAAGCAGCATTTCTACCGAGAAGGTCGTCTCACGGAAGACCAGGCGCTATGGATTATACAGGCGGGATCGCAAATCCTGCGATCGGAGCCTAATCTACTGGAGATGGATGCGCCCATCACCGTGTGTGGCGATGTTCACGGCCAATACTACGATCTGATGAAGCTCTTCGAGGTGGGCGGCGACCCGTCCGAAACCCGGTATCTGTTCCTGGGCGACTATGTGGATCGAGGTTATTTCAGTATCGAGGTGAGTTTTCGTCGGTCCGTGGGGAATTGACTGGCGGTGGAATCAAATCTGACCCGGTGCAGTGTGTGCTTTACCTTTGGGCTTTGAAGATCTGGTACCCGAATACGTTGTGGTTGCTGCGGGGTAATCACGAATGCAGACATTTGACCGACTATTTCACCTTCAAGCTGGAATGCAAGCACAAGTACAGCGACCGTATCTACGAAGCCTGCATCGAATCGTTTTGCTCGTTGCCGCTCGCAGCGGTCATGAACAAGCAGTTCCTCTGTATCCACGGAGGATTGAGTCCCGAGCTACACACCCTGGAGGATATCAAGGCGGTAAGTTGATTGATAATATCGACCGGATCAATGGCCGAGTGTGGGCTGACATGTCCGCCAGATCGACCGCTTCAGGGAACCCCCGACGCATGGACTGATGTGCGACATCCTCTGGGCCGATCCTCTCGAAGAATTCGGACAAGAGAAAACCGGTGACTACTTCGTCCACAACAGCGTTCGCGGATGCTCCTACTTCTTCTCCTATCCCGCCGCCTGCGCCTTCCTGGAAAAGAACAACCTGCTCTCCATCATTCGAGCCCACGAGGCGCAAGATGCCGGGTACCGCATGTACCGAAAGACTAGGACGACCGGGTTCCCCAGTGTGATGACCATCTTCAGCGCTCCGAACTACCTGGATGTTTACAACAACAAGGCCGCCGTCCTGAAATACGAGAACAACGTGATGAACATTCGCCAATTCAACTGCACGCCCCATCCGTATTGGCTGCCCAACTTCATGGATGTGTTCACCTGGTCTCTTCCCTTCGTCGGAGAGAAGATCACCGATATGCTCATGGCGATCTTGAACACCTGCTCCAAAGAAGAACTCGAAGACGACACACCCACCTCTGCCACCGGTCCCTCTTCCCCTCCCCTCCCCATGGACACGGAAAGCAGCGAGTTCAAGCGCCGGGCAATCAAAAACAAGATTCTTGCTATCGGTCGTATATCTCGTGTCTTCCAGGTGTTGCGAGAAGAATCGGAGCGAGTCACTGAACTCAAGACCGCGGCTGGAGGTCGTCTTCCGGCGGGTACCCTGATGCTCGGAGCCGAGGGTATCAAACAGGCCATCACCAACTTCGAGGATGCCCGCAAGGTCGACCTGCAGAACGAACGCTTGCCACCGAGCTCCGAGGAGGTATACAGGCGGAGTGAGGAGGAGAGGAACGCGGCACTTGAGCGTGCTCAGCGCGAAGCCGACAACGACGCTGGATTGGCAACCGTGGCTAGACGGATCAGCATGTGAGTTTCAATCATCCGTCTAACCGGACCGGAACAAAGACAGGAAATGAATACTAACAAATGACAGGTCGGCTGGCTCTGGTAGAAGCCGTCGGCATCGTGACGCCGCCAAGGAGAGTCGAGAAGCATAAATAATAAAGACAGTGACACCGAAGAACTCCGCCTCAACTTTGCATCTTCTAGCGCTTGACCCTGGCTTCTCGATGTATCTTCATTTCCGAATTTTGGGATGCGATCTCACTCTACCGCTGTACAAAGAGCCGACGCCGAATAGCCTGACTTACCTAACCCCTTGATGGCCATGCACTGTGGGTGAATTGGATGGGATGACACTTGTATTGAGTATTGAGGATTGAAGGCAGGAAACAGGGAGGCTATCACTGCATTTGCCGCACAAAAGGCGTCCGTGACGCCTGGACTACATGAGTTGATGAACCGATACACATGAAATATCTTGATATATTGAAAATTTTCTTCCCCCAACGAAACCCTATGCCAATTTGATGACTCGCATGATTACCGTAGTGATGAATATATATATGATCCTACCATCCAAACTGTTTTTCTTCTGTAACACGGCATAGCCCATTCATCCATAAATGTACTCCATAGCAGAAATTCCGCAGTTGCCAACGCCAAGACCAGCCGCCGACTTCTCTCCGCCCTGCAATCATCAAATCGTCTAAACTCCTTCGTCTGCTTCCCCCTGTCGCTCTCACGTCCTGTCCGCCAATGCCTCCCAAATTGCGCGGCTCCTTGCAAAGGAGCCTACGGCGTGTCCAGAGCAGTGCATCGGACCTCCCTTGTCCGTCCTGCGCAACCTTCAGACCAGCCCTCTCCACGCGTCGGTGCGTCAGCACCTCCGACGGAAATCGAAATCGCCAGTCGTCGTGGGCAGCGTCGCCTCGCCCGTCCACTACTTCCTCCGTGATCCATTCTGGCAGACAGGTGCCGCCTCGACTGAGGGAGCTCTACGAGGCTCTCAGCCAAGTGCAGAATGTTGCGACGGAACAGGTCAACCTGAGCCGGTTGCAACTTGCGTTGCGGGGGTTGGAATCGGAGGTGCCTCTTATTCGAGTTGCTGGTGGGTCTTTCTCTTTTATTCTTGCAGTCTAGTCTTGATACATGTATAAGGGCTTACTGGGTTCCTCTAGTCTTGGGCTTGGATGATGCCAGCTCTGCGCGCCGGCTCGTTCGTCTGTTATTGGCCGATCCGTTGAATCCGAGAGAGAACTGGGAGGATGCACTCGATGCCTACGAAGCAGATACAACGCGAGGACTACTCATTCGGTATTACCTCCTTCTATTTTCCAAACCGCGCGGAACGGTACTGACAATTGGCAGGTACGGCGAAGTATCCGAGTCCATCCCAAACAACCTCCTGCCTACCATCTCGGTCCCCTCTTCAATCCTCAAGAAAGGCAATCTGGAAATCCTAGTGTCGAGCCTCGGCGCGGACACAGAGCTGCCCGGAGCCCAGTTCACGGCGGAAACGTTCCTAGTGCCTACGGTGACAATCCAGACCTCGCATTCCGGCCGCCATAATGTGGTGCGGTATCCGGTGCATCGGGCTATCGTGTGCGGCCGCGGCGTGGATGGCCTGCTTGCGTACAGCAATCTGGTCGCTCGATCAGATCTGAAGAAGGAGACCGAGTCTGTTTACGGCGCGATCGAGCTGGCTGCTAGCGATCCGGAGAAGCATAACGATCGCATCGCCTTTGTGGACATCGACCGGGCGGACGAAGCGCTGGCGAAGTTCCGCGAGTCCGTACAAAACGCGTCGCTTTATGAAACGGGGATGGAACAGCAGCGGAGTGCAGCCTGTTGTGGACTGGTTGGCGTCGTTACGCGCAGATAAAGACATTCTCGACCCCTCTTTGAGGTCGCTGATCACATCGCTTGTGGATGCCGCGGAGACCGGTGTGAATGCAGAGCACACCCGACAGGCCAAGGAGCAGCAAGAAGGCTCGGTTTCCGACCTGGTGCGAGGGACAATGAATCGGTCAGTGACTGAATGGGCGGAAAAGGCCCACTCCGAGCTGCGCAGTTCGCTTGAAGAGGGATTCACCAGCAAGCAGTGGAAAGGCCTTGCGTGGTGGAAGCTGTTCTGGCATGTCGACGATGTTGGGATGATCACGTCGGAGATTCTAGAGAAGAAGTACTTGCGCCGTGCGGAGAAGGAGGTCATCTGGACCGCGGGCAAATTCCAGCAGGCCGGCCTGCTAGATGAACCCCGGCAAGACACGAAGCAGATCCCTGCCCCAAGCAGAGCCTGAACCTGAGCCTGAGTCTGAAAAGCCGAAGGACGGATCTTCTGCCAGCGCAGTCGACTCCCAGCCCTCCTCGAACGCCGTGCCCTGGCCAACGCAGATCACCACCAGCCGGAACCAGCTCCTGGAGACGAAAGTGCCTTCTCTGCAGGCGATGGCCCAGGGTCTTGTGGCATTCAGCATCACGACCACGTCACTTGCCTCAGCCCTCTCCGCCCTGACATACATCTCCTTCCCATCTACGTCGGTCTACGAAACCTGCACCATGGCGGCAGTAGGGTTGATATACTCTCTCCGACGACAGCAGCGGAAGTGGGACTCGGCGCGAGCATTCTGGGAGACCGAGGTCCGCGAGGACGGTCGCACCGCTCTGAGGGAGACGGAGGAGCAACTTCGCACATTGGTGCACGAAGGCGGACGACGCATTGATTATGCGTCCGAGACGCATTCCAGAGAAACCGTCGAGCGGGCCAGGAAAGCGCTCGAGGATGTGAAATAACTAACTCCCATAGATATATGAGCGTTAGATCATGCCCATGTGTAAACTGTACAATATATACCACAACTATACCATACCTACCAAAACCCCCTTTGAATCAATCAAGTAATCTCCACACTCCCTTCCGGAACCCCCTGCCAGCTCCTCAGCCGCCTCGCAAAGAACTGCATCACGGGCATCATCTCGTCCCGATTCCTCGGCATCCCATCATCCCGCCTCGAATACCGATGCACCTCCACAAACTCAAAAACCTGCTTCGTCCTGCGCACCGTCCCCTCCGTTACATTCGGCGACTCCCTCCCCGCAACCAAGAGCACGGGCATCCGACTCTTCTCGCCCACCGTACTCCCCGACAGCGGATACGGCGCCCCGATCGAAACCACTCCAGCCAACGAGCGATCCTCGTCTCCTTGCGCCTGCACACTCCTCGCAAACTCCCTCGCCCCGAGAAGCCCTAGCATCCCGCCCTGCCCGAACCCCAGGACCAGGATCTCGCGCGCCCGGTACCCGCACTTCCCGAGCAGCGTGTCCCGCAGCACCTCGGTGACGAGGACCTTCGTGGCCAGCGCGAACCCCGCGTCCATGTCCAGCCCGCCCGTGCGCGTATCGAACGAGATGTCGTCGCCCCAGTGGAAACCGGGCAGATCGAGCGGGAGCCGGTTCGGGGCTTGCAGCGTCACGACGAGGGTCTCGGGGAGGTTCAGCGCGCGCGCGAAGGAGGTGAATGCGGGGGCGGAGTCGCCGAGGCCATGGAGCAGGAGGAGCACGTTGGGGGGTGGCCTTGTTGGAGTGGAAGACGATGCGGATGCCGGGGGAGGAGTGAGGGTTATCGTTAGGTGGGAGGGGAAGTCGGATTGTGTGGGAGTTTTGGTCGGCATTGTGGGTTGGCGTTTTCTTTTCCTTGTGCCTTTTTCTTTTCTTTTCTAAGTAGGTTCAACCGGTTTGATGGAGTGTCGTTATGTAGTCGTTTGGTCGAAGGCTAGAGAGATTGGAGGCATGGATGGAAATTTGTTCGGTATGAAGTTGGCGGTGGATGGGCCAGAGGAGAATAATGGACTGTTTGATTCTAATGAGAGGTAAAAGATGTAGAAAGACGATGACGGAGTAGGCTTGCTGTAAGGCGGGTTCTTTCCGATTACGGTTAGCCCGCTCTCGTGCTTCGGTCCTTCCCTTTCCTTTTCCTGTTCCTTCCTCTCCTTCTACTCTTGTCAACTCTACTGTTCTTCTCGGGTCTCAATGGTAAATAAAGAGTGCCTTCTTTAGGCCGGCACTGCTTAACATGTCAACAGGAGGCGTATCTTCATCAAATCCCGGTCGTCCCGCGGCACAGCTCATACTCCGTATGTGGATATTTGTCAGTCCCCAGCGATGTAGCTTGCAGGTGAAGGCATTGACTACTGTAAAAATGATTCATCGATATGACAACGACATACAAGCATTACAACGCATGTGCCTAGTCCAGACGATGGTTCTTAATGCAGTTGAAAGTTGAAGCAAAAGCTCACTTCCCTCAGTCCATCTGCTAATTATCGGAGCAACCTGCGTGTTGTGACCGAAGATGCATGAACCATTAGTATCAACAATGCGGTAACCAATGCACCTTAGCTAATCTATAACATCTCATTGCGTTTGTTTCACCTGAGGATTGACGACTAGCATCCAGAGACTGAATCCGGCACACCGCTATCCCACAATGCAGTTATAGCCGTCGTTGTCCGTATACTTACGAGGGTCGATGGCAGAGTATGATGCAACTGTCGAATTGAGATAAGGTTGCACAAGGGAGCTGCATTCTAATGCATCCCTATGCCGGGGATGTCCGCCGGCTGTATAATTACATCGAACGAAGATAAAGTTGCACGACTATGCAAGGAAGCTCATAATAGCTGTCTTGGTAGTTGGTACATACCCTGGGTGAGCAGGTCTCCATCGACGACGCCTTCGTTCGACATACTTGACCTTGAAAATATTGATACAAGGAACCCCGGTCTGGTACTCGTCGGATGTATCTTGCGCCCGAGGCCCAGTTGGGCCATACCGCATACGAAGGATGGATCCGTGACGATGCAATGCAATGTAGCCCTGAGGGGAATGGTATGGAGTTGGACTCCCTTGACCCCCACCCAAAGATAAACATAGAAATGCTATGTCATAAATGCCTCTTTTGCTGTCGGGACTAACCCGACTGAGTAGGCAAAAGGAACTGAAATGCAGCGTGTTACTCGACTGTCAGACTCCGGCGCCCCGGCATCCACCATCGGGCCTTCCAGAGTTCAGAGGGAGGACGGCAGGAGAGGTACGGGGCCAGGAGTACAGTAGTGCCACTCCTACTCCATAGGGACTGCTCCACTGCAGCTTCAGCCACACATCGCCTCCGGCAAGGGAAAATGGCTGCCTGAACTTCTGAACGCCGCTCACCGCCACTATCCGAGGTAGCAATCAGCTCGCAGCACTAGGAAGTAGGTAGAACTAGGCGATTCATACCTTACTCCGTACGCAACGCGGCCGCATTGTCATTGTTTGGTATTTACTTTCTTTGGTCCTCGCAGTGGGGGTTTCAGGGGCGAGAGCCAAACAAAACCGACGACGCTCTCCACTTGCTGACCCAAAATAGGATCGGAATTAGCATTGGCCCAAGGAAATGAAACAGATCCCAGGTGACTCTGTCTGTCTTCTCACCTATCCGAAATGCGGCCATACTCCCCTGAACATTGCTGGCTTTGCTGCCAACCATTCTTCCAGCCATTGTTCATGTCGACGAGTGGATCCGACATGGCAAGAGTATCTGATATCCGCACAAGATACTGTAGGGCTATAGGGCGACGGACAAGCCTTGGACAAGAAGGCTTGGCGACAGAGTGGCTCGGTTGAGTCGGCTTGTTACACCCCATTTCGAGCCGAGGATTGTGGCTGAATCGGCCTCATCCACTCATTTCTCATTTCATATCCACCGGGCAAAATGGAGTAAGGCTTAGACTGAGAGCGAGGGCCCCATTCGCCTATCGGCGGATCCCAAGCGGATCAGCATTCGTTCAGCATCCCTCCTGCGTTGAGTATGGGCCACGTACGTATGATCATCACCCTCCATTTCCAGTCAAATTAATAAATCTCGAAACCATTACAGAACGATCATCTGAGCTCATTTTGCCCCGGGTCTGTCCGCAGAAAGGGCTGAGCCTCTCTGTTTTCTCTTCTCTCTTCCTTATGTGATGCACTTGTACCTGGCATTGTGACGTCGTAGATGGCCTGTCATTATACGATGATACATCCTCAGTTTCGAACTCCCCCTCCTTCCCCTCGCTGGAATGGCTTCACAGGCCACCGTGATTGGGCCGTGGCTATGACAACGCGTAGGACTAAATGCTGGATCCAACAAAACGAGTGGTTGACCGTAAAGCTAATTGTCCTGGGGCCATCCCTCTTCGGTGTATCCGCACCTCGCCATATCTAACGCACCAAATCGACGATCAACTTGAGGCATTCCGTCTTTTCGGGACTGGGCTGGGTAACGTGGCAGTCTCCAAGTGACGATGGCCACTCAATCTGCTTTTCCGTTGATCCACTCGTCGTGACGGTGGGCGTTGCTAGTCTCGTACTTCGTAGTTACACGGGAGGTCCTGGGCAATTCCACGATATTAGTAGATGGTGGGGCAAAGAGGCGTATGGAGGGGCAAGGATAGCTCGGGGACCTGAGGGTAAACACCCCTCCTCTGATTCTTGGGGATATAATAACCCCTCACTCCCCTCTTCTCAAAGTCTCTTTCATCATCAACAAATTCCTCGCTCTTGACACTTCTCTCTTCCCTCTTCAGCTTTTTTTCTCCCTTCTTTTTTTCAACTCCTCACATATAACATTCATCATGGCTTGGGGCTGGGGTATGTTTTGCGTCCCCCTTCCCGTTCCTCGTGCCGGCCATCCGATCGATGTGCCTCACTTCTCGTATCGAGCCCGAAGCTGGTCGAGAATAGAATGGACCTGGATAGCTGACCACTAGTTTCCTGTAGGTGAATCCGAGAACGCTCACCGTGACATCCAGGAGGGCCGACACGAGGGCCGCCTCTCTCACGAGCTCATTGCCGGTGCCGCGTCGTTTGCTGGCATGAAGGCCTGGGAGGACCACCAGCGCAAGCAAGGTATGTCAACTATCCCGATCGCTGCTTTATCCGCCTTGGGTTATAGTCATTCCTTCTTTCAAAAGCCACATGTGACGTCGGACCTTCTGACCATTCTCGTCGCATCTGATAGGCAAGCCCGTCAGCCACGCCTTCGCCAAGGAGGCCATTGCCGGCATTGTCGGCTCCCAGGTCGACAGACTCGCTGAGACCAAGGGCATGGACCAGATCGACAAGATCAAGGCTCACGAGCACGCCAAGAAGAATGCGGAGGAGATGTATGACGAGCACTACGTCAAGGGCCACGGCGCTGACCAGTACGACCCCGAGCGCTACCATCGCCACGAGAGCTTCAGCCGCTGGTAAACTATGCCATTTACGAGCGACTGGTATGCGGGTTGGGGCTTGGGCCCTGCAATGTGATGACGACTGTACTCATGAATTGAATTGTTAAATTGAATCCAAACACGATGTGAATGTGACATTGGTTTTGTCCTGAATCTCGTAATTCCGTAATCCGTATGTAGGTACTGTAATTAGGTAGATACCTACCTCCGTCGGGCCCTGCATCCATGCACATGTGGTTGCCAAAGGACGGGTCGTACAGAGCGGGGAGGGGATTGAAGGCCGAGAACCAGATACGGCAATATAGTCCATAGATAGGTAGGGCGACAAGTCGACGTTCGGCTAGGTGCAAAACAAATAATAATCGACAGGGGAATTGGATGTATTGCCATTCGCGGGTCGGATGCCACGGGGCTTGGCAAGAAGCTCCTGGGGTCCCCTTGGTTATGTGAGAGATCCCAAAAGGAACATTCAGGATGATCTATCTGTAAGGTGGATAACTGGATATGAGAAGGGGACGGAGAAACCCTGCTGCAGGTAAGCGTGCCTGGGGCCGATGCACTGTGCCGTTGCAAGAACTAAGGTACACCGTAGGAAGCATGGACGGAGGTAGGGCTGAGTTAGTCTTTATCTACGGACATGTATTATCATCAATGATAATTTAGTATGCTGTGGACGGAGTACCTGATCTAGGTACGGTACGGTAACTATATGATTTATTGTTATTATTAATTTATTATTATTTATTCCTCCGCCCAGAGAATTTCCGGTAATGCCAAGGCGCTAATCCCGAAATCGAGAGAAAGTCCGGACATGCCAGCCAACCAGCGGCGCAGGGCTCCAGCCAACGTGCAAATCAGCGTCGGGCAGCCAGCACGTGTAGCCCCCGGCCCAATCAGCGGCCGGCAGCACTGGCGCTATTGGCTCGATAGGTCGCACCTTCCTTGCTGGCCAGACGGCAGGGATCGGCGGTGTCTGACAAGATCCATTTGGGGATGCTCAGTCGCTCTGCGGCAGAATCCAACCATTGACTTTTCTGTCTCTCTGTTGCTGCCGTCGAGGCTTCCCATGGGGAGTATTTTTATTTCCTGTCACATTATTGGATTTCGCCTGTTCTTGGCTGCTTCTTTTTCTTTTCTTTTCTTTGCTTGCCTCTATCCTTGGGTACCAGATGTTCCTAGACTCCACTTCCGGCTGTCTGCTGCTCGGCGGTTATAACTAGGAGAGGAGCAGCAACAGCCTAGAGTCAACCAGACCTGACTTTAGACCAACTTTCGAGCCCAATTCCAGTATCCGTTCGTTCGTTAGGCTCGTCCGACTGCTAAGGGATTAATTGGTTTTCGGACCTATACCCTTGTGGCCGCCACTTTCGTTTTCTTTACTATCATGCCCACTCACATTCCCTCCGCAGGATGAAATTCGCCAAGTCAGTCCCCCCCCCCCCAATTTTCGCCGCCTGGTTTCACAGGGTGCATGAGAGCTGATCCGGAGCATTCTATAGAGAATTGGAGCAGGAGCTAGTTCCAGAATGGCGTGCCAAGTACCTCGACTATAAGGTGAGTCGTCGCTACAAATCCATTCTCGCATGGTTCTCACGTCCGTCGGCGTCGGAAATCGTGTTATGTCTTCCAACATTGACTGACCGTCGCATTCGTTTCCTCGTGATCGCAGGCAGGTAAAAAGAAGCTCAAGGCTGTCTCGCGCGCCATCCAAAAATCGAACCGAAACTTTAGCCATCCGTCCCTCCGACTTGTCGTATCCGGCCACGATGACCCGTCATTGGCTTCTCCCGGCGGTCGCGATCGCACTCCCTCCGATAGAAGACCTGATGCCTCCGATTCGATCAATAATCCATCAACTCCAGCCCGAAGTGGTGCGCTCACCTCCCGCTCCACCTCTACCCCGCGCCCTCGAAACGAACGCCAACCGTTGCGGAACCCGGGCTCGCGCTTCTCCGCCGCGGTGGGAAGTTATGGAAGTATAGTTGCGACGCCACCACACCAACCTGCCTCGTCAGATGTGGCGTCTCTCGAGCTGCCGGACCCGGCGATCGACCCCAAGGAGCATGAGTTCATGCAGGAGAGAGACAGCCGCCACCTGCACACTCCCCGGTCGCCGTCCCCCGTCATGTCCCGGAATGGCAGCACCCGGACGGTGCTCACGGATGCCTCCAACGCAAGCCCCTTGGCGAGGCAGTCCACGACTGGAAGGGGCGCAAGGAGGAACACCGTGTCGAATCCCTCGGGGAGAAGGACTTCCCAGCTGCTCAAACGGGTTTTCTCGCATCCCGATGTGGACTCCCCGGAGAAGCGCGCCCAGGAAAACCAACAAATATCGGAGATTGAACGCCGACAGGACGAGTTCTTTGCCTTTCTGGACGGCGAGTTCTCCAAGATTGAGTCCTTCTATCAGATGAAAGAAGAGGAGGCCACCCAGCGCTTGCACGTCCTGCGGCAGCAACTGCACGTTATGCGGGACCGACGGATCCAAGAGGTCTTGGGCACGAAATCATCGCGGGTGCCGGACGGAGATACGGGTCCGTCGAACGGATTCGCCGGGCTCAGCGGCTCTCGGTGGAAGGAAGCTTTCATGGGGCGCCGGATTGGAAAGAACTCCAAGGCGTTGGCGGAGATGGCGACTCCGGGGCTGCAGGCGCAAGATCAGAATGTTGTCGGCAGCCGCAGGGACTTCAGCCGCCGGCCGGAGGATCAGTCGAACATGGAGGTTCCGTATCGCGTTGCGAAGAGGAAGCTGAAGTATGCGCTGCAGGAGTTTTATCGCGGCGTCGAGCTGTTAAAGGCCTATGCCTACCTGAATAGAACAGCTTTCCGCAAAATCAACAAGAAATACGACAAGACTGTCGATGCCCGTCCAACGATGCGATACATGTCGGAAAAAGTCAACAAGGCGTGGTTTGTCCAGAGCGAGGTGATTGAGAACTTGATGTCGGCAACGGAGGATCTGTATGCGCGGTACTTCGAACGCGGCAATCGGAAGCTGGCCGCGTCAAAACTTCGTCATACCGTCTCGAAGTTCGGGGATTACTCCCCGAACACCTTTCGCTCCGGCTGTCTGCTGGTGGCGGGCCTTCTATTCGGCATCCAATCCTTGGTGTACGCCGCTCAGCATCTCGACCATTCGGACCCTGAAGTACGGCTCCAAACTAGCTACTTGATGCAGGTGTGTTACATCCTCTTTCCGCATGAAATTCTCTTATGAGCCCTTGGTTAATTGGCACAACAGATATATGGCGGCTATTTCCTTGTCGTCTTCCACTTCTTACTGTTCTGCTTAGATTGTCTGGTTTGGACAAAAACCAAGATCAATTATGTGTTCGTTTTCGAATATGACACTAGACACGCTCTGGATTGGCGTCAATTATCGGAAGTATGACCGTGCCCGTCTACTTCCTTGTTTCGATCTTTTCTGACTTTTGAACCAGTTTCCTTGCTTTTTCATGTTTATATTGGGATTGTTTATGTGGTTAAACTTTCTATCGGTCAACGCCATGTACATTTACTGGCCCGTCGTGCTAGTGGGTGTGACGGTGATCGTTCTGTTCCTGCCAGCGCGCATATTATACCACCGAAGTCGAAAGTGGTGGGCATATTCCAATGTTTGTCATATCTCCCGAGTGGACGAGAGAACGCGACGACTAACGAAACCAGTGGCGTCTTGCACTTGCCGGATTCTATCCTGTTGAGTTCCGAGATTTCTTCCTAGGAGACATGTACTGTTCCCAAACATATACTATGGGTGTAAGTTGATCAAGGACATGCCCAGAGAATCTTTCCTGCTCACACATCCTAGAACATTGCTCTTTTTTTCTGTTTATACGCCAAGCATTGGACGAACGCTCCGCAGTGCAATTCTTCCCACTCTAGACTACTAGGATTCTTCACCTGTATCCCATCCATCCTGCGTGCTCTGCAATGCATACGTCGTTATGTGGATACAAAAAACGTCTTCCCCCACTTGCTCAATTTCGGAAAATACATGTTCGGTGTGCTTTACTATGCTACATTGAGCATGTACCGTGTGAGTAGAGTCACGCGGTTCGAGGCCCCATTTATCACCTTCGCCCTTCTGAATGCAGTCTACACTTGCGTCTGGGATCTCGCCATGGACTGGAGCTTAGGAAACCCGTACGCGAAGCACCCGCTGCTACGAGACGCTTTAGCCTTCCGGAAAGCATGGGTTTACTATGCCGCAATGGCCATCGATGTTATTGTGCGCTTCAACTGGATCTTCTACGCCATCTTTGCTAAGGACATTCAGCACTCGGCAGTCCTGAGCTTTGCCATTTCCTTCTCCGAAATCTGCCGGCGAGGCGTCTGGACCATCTTCCGTGTGGAGAACGAACATTGCACTAATGTTCTACTGTTCCGAGCGTCGAGGGACGTGCCCCTGCCCTACGAGCTATCCTCGCCGCAGGCTGAAGCCGAGCCTACTGCCGAACTGCAACTGCACGAAACGGAGACCGCCACGGCTCCAACCACTCCGGCCGACGTTGAGCACGGCACTCCGTCGACTCCTGGTGCCTCCATGCGCGCTCGCGGCATCTCGCGCGTTGGGACCATCCTGGCCTCTGCGCACGCGCAAGACTTCGAGCGCAGAAGACGTCCGGATCAGATGGCTGGTGCCAGCGTGCCGCGCGGCCCCGGGGACAGCCCCGATGATTCCAGCGATGACGATGACTATCCGGGCGACTCGAGACCTTATAAAGATACTAATGATATTATTGACGAGGAGGGCCCGTCGCGGGGGTCTCCTAGAACATCTTCTGATAGAGGCTAATTTTTGGTATTTGAGTTGATTTAGAGAGGGGTGAAAAAGATTTTTCGGCACATGATATTATATTGAACAACATATTTATGAGTACATAATTGGGGGATTAGAATAAATACTATAATTGGGCTAGATATTTGATATACCTTTTTTACCATACTTGCACACTGTAGTTGCCAATGTGGGTGCCTTAATCCATAGGCAACAAATAACGTAACCATCATGTGATCTTACCCGACGTCACGTTTCTAGAAGCCTCGCATTTCGCCGTCCTCCCCTGACAATTCATCTTCACCTCATTAGCAACCTCGTGAGTGGCCCGACATAGTTTCAAGATTTGCATCGATTAACAAGTGCACAGCGTACACTCCAGCAAAATGGCTGCTAATACCAGATACGAACCAGCTCCTCAACGGGACTCCCTTGAGGAGCGGGCATACCCTCAACCCCCGCCTTCTTATCAGGCAACCGCCGACTACTCGCAACCTCGCAGTGAAGATGACAACGTCCCCGATGACTTCAAGGTTAGTATTTGCTTTATACATGGCTCTAGGCACTCGCTTGACCTGGCTACGAGCGAAATGAGCTGACATAGAGTATAGTTCGGCGGCATGGTTGCGGAGGGCACTCTGCCCATCCGTATGCAGTTTATCCGGAAGGTCTATGCGATCTTGTAAGCGCATCCCCAGTATATATCTTACCTAGTATATGGCCTAAACCAATATACTTGAATCCATCGAACTAACGCGAGATCAACTATCCTAGAACGGCCCAGCTCCTCCTCACGGCGATCATGAGCTCCATCTCCTTCTTCAGCGACAGCTACCGCAACTGGATCCAATCACAGCCCTGGCTAATGTTCCTGTCCATCTTCGGCGCCATCGGCTTTATGTTGGTCACCTACTGGAAGCGTAAAAGCTACCCTGCCAACCTGCTCTTCCTGACGGGTTTCACCGTCTTCGAAGCCTACTCCGTCAGCGTCGTTACCTCCTTCTACGAGTCCCGCATTGTGATACAAGCCCTTATCCTGACTCTGGGCATCTTCGTCGCCTTGAGCCTCTTCGCCTGCCAGACCAAGTACGACTTCACGAGCTGGATTCCCTACTTGTTCGGCGGGCTGCTGTTCCTGATCATGTTCGGGTTCATGGCCATGTTCATGCCCAGCAAGACAAGCGAGCTGATCTACAGCGGTCTTGCGGCGCTGCTTTTCTCCGCGTACATCCTGGTCGACACGCAGATGATCATGCGTCACTACCACGTGGAGGAGGAGATCGCGGCCTCGATCTCCCTGTACCTGGATATTCTGAACCTGTTCCTGGCTATTCTGCGGATCTTGAACAATCAGCAGAACAACTAGCCTTGTGATTATGTCGTTTCGATTCAACGGAAGGCGAAATGGTTGTGAATGGATCAATAACCTAACATGAAAAAACCCTTTCTTTAAAGAAAAACACAAAAAGAAAAAGAAAAGAAAAGAAACAAATCAGTACCAAGGCCAAAGCAGAATGCCTACATACCCTACTTACCTAGGCGGCTTGCCCGTTTGCCACGAGACGAATACCGATACCATCCCTGCTTTCAGTTGACTAATTCTTTTTCCTGCTTTGTCCGTCCTCTTTACTCAGTTGGCTGTCTCATCCGATTTTTATGGTTATTTTCTATTTTCGTCGTCCTGCTCTCTCTTTACTGTAGCGTTTCTTATCCTCATTCGTCGAACAAACGCGTGGATCCTAATTTCTGTCGTGGTTTACTTATTATTATTTGACTTTGAACTCGTGTCCTGCATCGGACGGTTCTCGAACTTAATTGGAGAATAAAAATTTTTTTTAAAAAAAAGACTATTAAAATCTTTAGAATTCGTCATCTAGAATTCAATTCTGAAGGTTCATTCGAACGGAAAGCCTCTATTCCAATCAACAGCGGAAGTAGGACATAAAAGATCCAACTCCTAGACTTAAACCTGGGAACAAAAAGAACCAACACAATCGACACAAAGAAAGCTAAAAGGCCAAGAACGTTTGAGCGAGAAAAGTTGGTTTATGCCAAAGTGAAGTAAAAGGAAAATCAAAAGGAAATAGGTAAGGAATAGTGGTAGAGAGAGAAAGATGTCCAATAATTAAATAAGGCTTCCGGTTCCCCAACGCCAGTACAATGGTATAAAGGTACTTCAAGAATATCTCAAATACTCTGATCGTAAAAATAGAACTCCATGTTCTGTCTAAGAGTAGACTTCTGCAAAAAATGATAATATAACTAGGGAGATGATAAGAAAGCGTAAGGAAATGTGGGTGTCTGTCGAGTTGTTTTTCTGGTTGTAAAGATAGCGATATCTCTGGGGTTCCGGTAGTATGAAGTCTAGGTTCAGGCCATGGCTTAATGGGAAGCGATGAAGAGGGAATTTGTGATCAAGCACACAATCATGACAACCAATCCATAGATGGCGAGTGCAAGACTGAGTTTCCGCAGCAAGGACCGGCGCCAGTGGCGAATACCAAGTCGGAGAATACCACTCTCGGAGAGCGCACGGTCTTGAGCTCCAGTGCCGTCATTGTCGCTATCGTCATCGTCGGAGAAGATGCCTTCCGCAGCTTCGTCGTCTTCCTTCATTAACCGTTGGTGTGTGGGGGAATCGGGAGCGGAGATCTTGTAGTAAAACAACCCAGGAAGAATGAAACTGATGCTGGTGCTGCCCGTGCTACCGACGTAGGCTAGCACAGCCTGGAGCGAGGACACGGTCATGGCGACGACGTAGCTCAAAATGAGAATCGTCGTTGTGATGATCGAGAAGCGAAGGTCGCTCATGGGTTCCGGTTGTCGGTTACCCCGAGGACCCAGCAGAGGATGACGGTGAGGCGAACCGTCGTTGCTATTCGATGATGGCTGGGGCCTCCAACGCAGCACTGCGTCCACGGAGGCGCGACACGGGTGGCATTGCAAAGGATAAGAAAACATGACCAGCATGACGATGGCCGCACGTCCGATCGTGGCCCAAAGTCCGGGGGCGTACATGCTCACTATGTTTCCGCCAATGTTGTCTCCATAAGAGAGATAACCAGTAATTGCAACAAGAATGTAGGTTGCGGCAGAGCTTCCAATGCTTGCAAAAACAACCGAAGCCGTCCTGAAGTGACTGGGATTGGCTATCTCGTTCAAGATCGAGAACATCTGTTATCATGTATTAGCCAAACTGTCATTCCTAAGCGATCACACCAGGTCAGGGGTCGGGTACATACGTTTTGATGGCACGTAAATGCAAAAACAATCACGGGGAGACTGCTGAGGGTTGGGACCAGCCCTGCCCAGTGCACCACCCGGACAGGGCCTTTATCGGCCAACGTGTCTCCCACCACGAAATGGTATACAACCAACATGACCAAATAAGCCATGGAAACCAAGGCCGCGATACTCGTATATTTAAGAGAATCTAGGCGTCGGAGGTAGGAAAGAGGGATGACGACCAGCCTGGATAAAGTATTAGCCTACTCCGATCGCTCATCCTCAGGGCGAGCCAGCTTACATGAAAGCCGTAACCCAGAAATGTCGATCGACCAAAAATTCGTAGTCCGGAGAATCACCAACAAAGCCCTGAACGACTCCCGGCATCAGGTCGCCAATGATGATGAGGTAGCTGACCCCAACGCCGAAACATTTGATCGCAATAGCCGCATCAAACAAGACGGCCGCGTTGGGGTAGGTAATCTGGGACAGAGCGAAGAATGAGGCCTGTCCTCGGTCCAAATACTGTGCACAGCGTGACTGAAGGTATAGTCCAAATCCAGCCGTCACCCCCGACCATAGAACCACGCAGACACCGAGGACAATTCCCATATTAGAGACGGCCAGCGGCATGGCCAGGACACCGGCGCCAATGACTAACATATCACAATTGTATGAGCGAACATTCGATGAACAAGGACAAGAGAGTGTGGCGACTCACTTGTATTAACCAGGTTGATCACACAGCTAATCCAACTGGCCTGGCCTTCGTGTCCAGAATCCCGTTTCCCTCTGATTGCACGCCTGCGATCCTCCTCCGTTAGTCACAAGACCCGATCAGAATAGCGAAAGCGAACAAGGACGAGGGACGGAAAATGCATACCTTCTGGCGGCATGACGAACTCCATCTGCGGGTCCAATCCCGACGGTCGCTTCATCGTCCAGCATCGTGGGAGGTTGTCGAGGCACACGACGTCACCAATGAGGCAAAAAAAAGTGGTATCAGCCAAGTCCAAATGCGATAGCGGCGATGAACATAATAGCCACTCGGACCAGCGAAGCAGCCAGGAAGGAGTGGAGAGAAGATTCAAGGGAAAGAGAGAAAAGGAAAATAGAGAGAAAAAGAAAGAAAGAAGGAGAGGAAAGAAAGACGAGATGTCGGAGCAGGGGAGATAAGGCCAGGGAGAGATTAACTTAGTTAGGGAACTTAACTCTGGGGGAGGCGGCCTTAAAGAGTGGCGCCCACAAGGCGGAAGTCTCGGTCGGGGTTGCTGACTACAACCATCTGTCTCTTCCCTTTCCCTTTTCCCTTTTCCCTCCTGACTACTCCTACTTCTACTCCTACTACTAACTCCCTCCCATTCGCGAAACGAAGCCAAGACGTCGCAAATGTTTCTCATTATCTAATAGTAATCCTGAATAGTGCATGTCTTGCTGTCCACCCGACCGTCTCTCGCTCATTCTCACTCTCACTCTCACTCTCACAGCTTGGCTGCTCCCCATCCTCGTTGCGACAGCAATCCAAACACTTCGTCTTCCAGCACGTTCATGTCCGACACAGTGTTGCCAGCCCTACCGATGGGTCCGGGGTCGTTGTACGGACTCACCGACCGCACCGTTTTTGAAACCTCCAGCACCGTTCCTCCCCCGACCAGCAACTGGGGGCCTTGACCCGATTGGTCGCCAATGATTTCACTAACGCGGTCTTGTTGGATGAGAGCCAGCATGACTTGGGCGACTTCGTCCGGCGTCACCCATTCATCTGCCTTATCATCCACGATCTTTAGTTTCTCCGGGTGGTCCGTCCACAGGGGGGTTTTGATGACTCCCGGCGCTACAGCTGTGACTCGGATGCCACATTTCCGATCGAGTTTGGCCAAGGACCGGACCAGACCGTTGATTCCATGCTTGGTGGCCACGTAGATCGGGGCGCCCAACGCAGCGCTCTGGCCGGCGATGCTCGAGATGTGCAAAATATGCTTGCGTCTCTCGTTGGGTCGATGACGCAGAAAATGGGAAATTGCTAACTGAGTAGTCCGGATCGGATGGGTCAGGTTGATATCTATCAAAGCATATCGGTCTCCATGCTGAGGATCCCGGCTGTCGGCCGTTCCGGGGGGACGCCAGAAATTCGTCCAGTGCTGGGCGAGGTCAGAGCTTGATTGTGTAACTCAGAAGTTCCTAGGGAGCACCCATACCGGCTCGTAGATCCCAGCTCCTGGACACACAATGTCAATTTCTCCGAACTCCTTTTCTGCCACCGCAAACATCCTCTCCAATTGCTCCCAACTTGTCACGTCTGTCTGCTGGAAGACAGCCCGAGGAGCAGAGGTCGAGTAACGGTCAACGACCACCTTTGCTTCGGGGCGAAGGGCCAAGTCGGCGATGAGGACATTGCACCCATTCTCGAGCAGTAGTCGGGCGAAAGACAAGTTTATTCCTGTTTGTTTTGGTTAATTTTGGCAACTGTAGGCCCTAGCCACCGTGTACGCACCTGAACCAGCGCCGGTCACGATTGCAGACCTTCCTTTGACGGAGAATGACATGGTGGTCAGGAGAGTGTGAGATGGGTAAGAGACAAACAACGCCGCAGTTGGGCTGCACCAAGGCTATTTTATACCTAGCTCCATACTCAGGTTACTACGCGCGACTGTGACCGGAGTGCCGCGGGGAGGCTGGAGGTTACGCACTACGCAGGCCGTGGCTCCAAGGGCCGGAACGGGCCTCCATTGAGGGGATTCGCGGGGAAGCGATTGATTGACCTATGACCAAGTGGGCCGAGCCACCGGAGAAAAGGCCGACTCAGCAGTCTCCTGTCTCGTATAACATGCCTGCATGCAGGGCTTACAGCTGAATGGGGCCTCTTTGCTGAGAGGATAAAGCTGGGGAGGTCGCTTGAGCCACTGGGCTCTTCTATCAGGTGTTGTTGCGACAGAATGCGCCCCCCCCAGTCAGAGAACAACAAGTTAACAAAACAATGCTTTTGGGCCTGCTGGCCAACGATTCTTGGCGGCGTACGAACAGGGTAATATCCCGACAGCTCCACGGTTGCCGATTGAACTTCCGACTAAGTCCGTGGATGTGTGTGCTGTCTCAATCAGTGTAAACTGCTATAAGCTGTCCCTGTGATCTGCTCGGCTTTGTGACTTCCGTCGGCTTGGGCTGGATTCATCTAGATTTCCCTTCTGCTTGAGAAGTATGATTGGCTGTTGATATGCCTATAGGAACCTACTCTGTAGTAACTGCTGGGGGTCGACCCCGAAAACATGGAATCTGGACTCTTGCGACCAACAGAGACACTTGGATGCACCAGAATACTGCCACAGTCACTGCACAGGCGAGAAGACAAACGTCATCTGCGTCATAATCCCGAGTCTCTCGTGTTTTCCATGGTTCTTTGTCGTGTGCTTCCATTTGCCGGGCGGAAACTTGCCATTTCGAGAAGTCGGACCGATTTCCGCATTGGGATTCCCGCCTGGTTTCCACATAGATCAGCATCTCTGTGGGTGACTCCAACACATATAAAGTCGCAGTGCCCAACAAGGGAGCAAGGGGATCAGTGGACAGCTCGACAGAATCAATAACTGAGTCTTTGCGATCATGTCCATGTCAAAATTCCTCTCTAAATCGGCCGTTCGGGCCGCTTCCACCTCGACTTCCTCGCCGATGACCAAAGCTGCGGGCGATATCTCCAGTGTCTTCCCCAGTCTAAGGCCGGACTACAAGCCAGAACCTCTGCCTCCTCGATTCAAGGACCTGAAGTCCGAGTATTTCCACAAGAATGAAGCGGCCTTGAAAGATAGTTGGAAGAGACTTCTTCCGAGTCTCGAGAAGGAAGTCAATAAGATCAGGTCTAAAGGCAGCGATGTAAGTAGAAATTCTAGCACTCCTGATGCCAAAGTTACTAGCCATGGGCCTAACATGCCTCTAGATTATTCCTTCTGTGAACTACGCAGATGTTGTTTCGGGGACTGTGCCCGATGAAGTCCTTGCTGAGATCCGTCACCGCGGCACTGTGGTAATTCGCAATGTTTTGCCTAGGAATGTCGCTCGAGAATACAAGGACCGCATCCAAGACTATGTTGCTGCTAATAAGGAGCACGTCAAAGCCTTTCCCCCAGACTCGCCTGCTGTGTATGAATTGTATTGGACTCGCCCGCAGGCGGAAGCACGCGCCCATGCCAACCTGCTTGGTACCCAAACCTTCCTACAGCGTCTTTGGCATTCCTCAGATCCACACACCCCCATCTCAACCAGAAACCCTCTGACTTATGCGGACCGGCTCCGTATCAGGGAGCCTGGCGACTCCAAGTTCACACTGGGACCCCACATTGACGGGGGCTCGCTGGAGCGATGGGAAGATCCCGAATACTCTCGAGTGTATACCAAGATCCTTGAGGGCAAGTGGGAGGAATACGACCCTTGGGATGCCAAGCACCGTGTCACAGCTCAAATGGACTTATATAACGGTGCCGGAGCATGCTCTATGCTGAGATTCTTCCAGGGCTGGCTCTCGATGTCCGACACCGCGCCTGGCGAAGGTTCCCTGCATGTTTGTCCCATGCTGGGCCACAGCACCGCATACACCATCCTCCGTCCTTTCTTCGATCCCCAAACCTCGCAACCGTTGATGGATACCACTTTCCCCGGGTCTGTTCCTGGTGCTTGCCAGGAGTACAACCCCGTGACGCATCCGCACCTGGATCTGGAGACGACCATGGTGTCCGTCCCTGAGGTCGAGCCGGGTGACTACGTTGCCTGGCACTGCGACTCCTTACACTCGGTGGACAAGGAGCATCGCGGCAAGGGTGATTCCAGTGTGCTTTACATTCCTGCCACCCCCATGTGTGATATGAACGTGGAGTATTTGCTGAAGCAGCGCGCCGCGGCTCAGAACTACTCTCCCCCTTGGGATTTCCCGGGTGCCGGTGGTCCTGGAGAGGCCGGCTTCAAGGGCGCCTTGGATTGGAACTCCGTGAGCCCCGAGGGCCTGCGTGCCATGGGACTGGGGAAAACGCCTTGGGAGATCACCCCCGACATGACCGAGGGAGAAAAGCGGGTTGTGGAGGCGGCCAACAAAGCCTGTTTTGGCCAGGCCTAGGTTTTTACCTTTAGAGTTGTTGTTGTACTTTTGTATTTATATATGCCCTGGGTTGAGGTGCACTGAAGCCAAAATTCGTAGGATAGAGGAATCAATTTTGAAATCGATAGAGCATGTTTAATAGTTAATACTGGTTCTTCATCTTGTAGACGTAAGGTATCTAGTAGTAGACAATGGTGGACTGTGAGTGGACACTGGCGGTAGGCGGTCAGCCATACTAAACCGCCTTGACAGCTGCATCCATCGCCATTCCACCTCCCATCCAACCCACGCCCCCATGATCAATCTCTAATCGAGGTCCTAATTATGCGGCTGCAGGCGTCGCTTCTTCTGCTCGCCTCGTGCGTGCCCTCGACGTGGGCCATTTACCCTGACGAGGTCAACCATATCGATTTCCACCATGCCCTGCTCGGTGCCCCCTCGTCCCAATCGACCTTCTTCCTCAGGCCCTCTGATTCCTCCAACGCTTCTCTTCTCTACACCCTGTCGGTAAAGTCGCTCCTCGGTGCCGTAAATCCCCGCGATGGTTCTCTTCTCTGGCGACAGAATGTTTCGCGAGCCTCGGGGCCGGCCGATCACCGTGCCGCCCCGATCCTCCGTGCATCTGACGGCTCTAACGCCTTGGTCAGCGCCGTGGGTGAATATATTTCGTCGTGGACTGCTCAGGATGGGAAATTAATCTGGGAGAACACGTTCGTTCATGAACCTGTGGTCGACCTCGAGCTGTTGGAGCTGCAAGATGCAGGTGCGCCGGCGGCCACCAAAGACACGATTGCGCTATTTGCCGGAAAGTCCGGTACGGTTAGGAGGCTGGATGGAGATTTTGGAGAGGTAAAATGGGAGTATAAGGATGAAAGGTTTGGCTCCGGTGGTCTTTGACCTGCGTGTGAAGACGTAGTCCCTCGCTGTTTTACGTTCTCTGCTGACAGTCTTTGGTTGTGCTGGATCTAGTGGTGATCTTCCTTTCCAAGTCTCGTCCTCTTCCACTGAAATTTTCTACGTTTCGCTTCAATCGGCTTTGCTGAAGGGTTCCAAGGTCAAGGTCACTTCCCTGGATCCATTGACCGGTCGGCAGAAGCAGCAGGTGACGCTGAACTCCGAGGGCGACATAACCGGTCCGGAAGCTGTCCTCTTCGTGGGCGCAAATACCGCTGCTCCTTTGATTGTCTGGACCGACAAGGCAAGCAAGTCGTTGAAGGTCAATGTGATCGGGTCCAAGTCGGTGAACTCTCTGAACATCGATAACACCAGCGGCGAAGAAATCCGGTCGGCTACGGTCCATGCTCCGCATCAACTCAACTCGCGTCCGCATTTCTTGGTTCACTATCAGACAGACTCTAGCTCCTGGGCTGAGGTTTACCATGTTGATCTGAAGTCCGGCGCAGTGTCCAGGGCTTATAACCTTCCTCGCCTGCCTGGATGGTCGGTTTTCGCGACCAGCACCAGGGATGCAAATGTTTACTTCACTCGCATCACCCCCTCGGAGGCGTCCGTTGTCTCGTCTGCTTCGCACGGTATCCTTGGAAGATGGCCCTTGCAGTCTCGTCCCTCTGAGCGGGCTATTCACGCTGCTTCAGAGGTGGTCGCCAAAGGTGACTCCGTGGCCGTTCGGTCGGCAGCTGTTTTGGCTTCGGGCGATTTGCAGTTGATCCGCAATGGCCAGACCGAATGGACAAGATACGAAGCGCTGTTCGGTGCCTTGGCTGCTCAATGGGCTGAAACAGATGACCAGGAAGAACTGGCTCATCAGCTCGAGGTGGAGGGCCATGAGAGCCTTTATGGAGCATATGTGCACCGCGTCAAGCGCCACGCCAAGGATCTTCAACATCTCCCTGACTGGCTGAGGGAGCTGCCCAAACGGGTTCTCACCAGCTTCTTGACGGATGAGGTCTCGAACCTCGACGGATTTGGACTCTCGAAGCCCATCCTAGTCGCTACCGAGAATGGAAGAGTGTACGCACTCGACACCGGCAATCACGGCTCTGTGTCTTGGAGCGTGAAAGCCAGCGAGGCGGAATCTTGGGTTGTCAAGGCAATCGTCACCCAGCCAGGATCTGCCACGGTGTACGCCGATGACGGTAGCTCTGTCAAGTTAAATGTCACCTCTGGAGGCATCATCGACCGCTCGCCAGCTAGCACCAAGATCCGCTCCATTGCCATTATCAATGACGAAGTGGCTCCTATCACCGTTGGTATCCAGGAGAACGGTGCACCTGTGCGATCGGTAGATCGTCCTGGTTTCTTCGTGACCCTGGGCGATAATGACAGAGTCCTGGGCTGGAGCACTAAAGATAACAAGAACCCCGTCTGGGAATTCTCGCCTGCACCTGGCCAGAAGGTTGTCCATGCAACCGCGCGGCCTGCTCATGACCCTGTTGCCTCAATTGGCAAAGTCCTGGGTAACCGATCGGTCCTCTACAAGTATCTAAACCCCAACTTGGCCCTCATCACGGCCGTGGGCCAAAACTCCGCTAGCTTCTACCTGCTGGACGCCATCACCGGCAGGATCTTGTACACCACCACCCAAGACGCTGTCGACACAACGCAGCCCATCGCTTCCGTCATCTCCGAAAATTGGTTCGCCTACTCCTTCTGGGGCGACGTCTCTGACGCCTCCGACGCCAAGGGCTACCAGCTTGTCGTCTCGGAGCTTTACGAGTCCTCCATCCCCAACGACCGCGGCAACCTCGACTCCGTATCGAACTACACCAGCACCGACCTCCCCCTTCCCCATGTCATCTCTCAGGCCTTCATCATCCCCGAGCCCATTTCCCACATGGCCGTCACTCAAACCCGCCAGGGCATCACCACCCGCCAACTTCTCTGCACCCTCCCCGCCACCAACTCTCTCATCGGCATCCCCCGTCCCGTCCTGGACCCCCGCCGTCCCGTCGGCCGCGACCCGACCCCCGTCGAAGCCGAAGAAGGCCTCTTCAAGTACAACCCTTTCCTCGAATTCGACGGCAAATGGTACCTGTCCCATTCACGGAACGTCGCGGGGCTCACAACCGTGCTGTCCAAGCCCACCCTGCTCGAAAGTACGAGCCTGATCTTTGCGTTTGGGGGCGACATCTACGGCACGCGCGCAACGCCCAGCCAGGCGTTCGACGTGCTCGGCAAGAGCTTCTCCAAGGCGCAGCTGCTTTTGACCATCGTGGCGTTGACTGTGGGTGTGGTGATTCTGTCGCCGATGGTAAGTTCCTTCCTTCTCTGCTCGAGGTTCCTTTGTATATATGGACTTGAGACTAACAAATGAACGCCAATAGGTCCGATCAAAACAAATTAACCAGCTCTGGAAGGCTGGTTAAAGTATTATCTAGCCCTATATTTCTCTTGTTTCAGCAATCTAATTGTATGAGTTCATTAGTCCAGTTGGTAGATGGATGTATAATTTTTGATACGAACGGACGACTAGTGTAGAATAAATAAGCTAAAAGATTTACGTGAATATATAAATGAATGACAACCAAGTAAGCATAATAAAGCTTCCCTTAGAGGATATTGAATTGACTTCCGTCTGCACCAAAACACTATTATATCAAACTCTAAACTAACATGGCTCTCAGCTTGTGTCATAAGTTGTGAACTTCGTCTAGAGTAGAACAGTCGAACAACCTATCAAAAAAAACAGCCCAGACATACCATATTTCTAGCCTACCCTTTCTAAGTATATGATCCACAGACAAGAAGAACAACCACACAAAACAAAAGTCTATGCGAAAGAATCATAAAATCTTGATCTAATATGTTTATATATCGCCCATCTATCTGGGGGGAAAAAAGCTCGTAAAGTAAAAGGTATGTGTGTAAGGAAACAAACAAAGACAAACAATGTAGATCTTCAGCCGAAAGAGAGAAAAAAAATGGGGACTATATGTAAACCGGAATAATTGGGGATGAGAATATACGGTGTAAAACAACAAATGACTCGACTCGCCTTTCTTTTTGTCTAAAACATGCAAGCAGATCGAATTTTCCATGAAAGTAAATCACGACGGACCGGGGGGATATAATGTTGGGTTTGTCTTTTAAATGCCCAGTATAAAACCAAATCCAGTTCCGAAAATGCATATAAAAAGAGGGAGAGAAATAAATAATGAAATAAGAAGAGAAAACCCCTTAGGCAGACACAGTCTGCGCCGGGGCCGTACCACCTCCATTAGCGAGCTTTTCCGCAGTGACGTCGTCCTCACTCATTTTTTCGTTCTCGGTCGCGCTGCTGTCTGTGGTCTCTGGGGTCTCGGTGGGTTTCTCCACCGGGGTATCATTCGATTGAGGCTTTTCCTGGTCGGTCTTTTCATCCTGGGCCGGGGCCGCGGCGGAGTCCGATGAGGCACGGGGATACTCGACTTGCGACTTTCTCCGTTGGCTTTGCCTAGGACCTCGATGTGGTCGCCCTGGAAAAGAACCGGTCCTTTCAATAGTGTGGGCTTGGTTTCTCCCTCGGCCGGGGGGGTTTCCAAAGGGCTGAGGAGCTCGCGGGCGGGCTCGTCGAGGTTGGGCATGTCGTTCCATTTCCAGTCGAGGTCGCCGCCGTATTGTTTAGGGATGCTGGAAGGATCCATGAAGGAGGTGAGGGTGGGTTTGACCTCGGCGGCGGAGAGGATGAAGATCTTAGAGGTGGTTCCCGGGTCGAACCAGCGCTTGATCCAGCCCCAGACGGTAGGGAAGAACGCCGGTGCGCCGATGATCTAAATTGCAAAGCAGATTAGCAAGTAAATAATTGGACGACAAGGTGAGGAAGCATACAAAGATTCTATCCAAAGTCTCAGGGTAATGCGCCGTCGCAAGAACGCTGGCATCTTGCATGTGTCCCTTTAAGTTCCAGAATTGTTTCAGACCGACACCGCTCACATCAACAATGTTAGTAGAGGTCACGATGGGAGCTTCGGGGTTGGGTCGCGACAACCGCGTGCACATGGGCATGACGAAACGAAGCAGATTCTCGTAAAGGGCGAACAGCCGCAGCAGGCGCTGCGGCACCTTGGAGGATGAGTGTGTTTCCGCCGTCGCGGTGGAGGAGTTCATGGTGGACAGGTATTCGGCCATGTTCTTGTTGTCCAGGTGCTTAATCTCGAACACATAGATGGGGATTCCACGCTTATCGCGACGACCCGTCCATTGGGGATACTGGGGAACCGAACCATCAGCCATCAATTGCAAAACGCAGTTCGCAAGAAACTCAAGACAAACTCACCATCCGCCTTGCGGCCTCATATGAGTCCACATCAATATTCTCGTACAGCGCCTCAATCGCATTCTCCTTACGCCAGTCCTCGGTGTCTTTGAATTGGTTCCAAGCACCGTCTAGGTCGAACTTGCGCGCGCGCGGAGAAACCGCCTATAAGTCCGTGCGCCGTCGCATTAGCGAAGTAAATAAACCCCTCCAGGTATACCCCGGCAGTCCGCGGAACGGCCCAACACAACGCCAGAACAGATGATAAGGGGACTAGGCAAACATACAGCATCGTCGCATCGTCATGGCTAGGCTTTCCCTCCCCGCGTCAGCCTTGTAGTATCCGTTCTCCTCGCATAGTTTCTTGAAGTCTTGCAGGCTCTTCTCTTGCTGCTCAGTCAGATGGTTGGGATGACCAGCCAGCCATGCCGTCCCCGCAGCCTGGGAAGCCGAAGCAACCGGGTCATTCTTGGGGTCGGACTCGCTGGGAGTCTGGCTATGGTTGGACTTCGTCCGCCACAGAGGCATTTCCGGGAAATGTATAAGGAATCCTCGAGGGGGAAATAAGCCGGTGTCAAACAGTAAGTTGCCGCAGGCTTCGGGGAACAGCAAGAGTATTGTCCGATGATGGGACAAAAGGACCTTTCTGCCGTTACACAGGTGAATTCTTCTTCCTCCGTTGCGGAGTTGGTTTGCGAGACTGGATCGTGCCGAGACTCTCCGGGAGAATTGGGCTGTGGAGAAGGGGCGCAAGTGAGACGACAGATGAGGCCAAGTGTCCCAAGCTACGTGGATGGACAAGGAAAGCGGCGCGACAAAGTAGCAGTGCGAAAGTAGATGGAATGAAGATGTCGGGGAAATCGTCGATCGATCAACCCCGAGAACACGTGCATAAGCTGCTGACGTCAGCAGGCATAACCGGCGCGGCCACTTTGTGCCACAACTGGCTTCACCGTCTACGGAGGAGCAAGAATGGATTAAGAATGGATCAAGAATGAATCAAGCGTTCCGGTGCAAGGTCAAACGGCTTTTGGTATCCCTGCTTCAATCAAAATAGAACATATAATAAGAACAAAAAAATGGTACATCCTAGAAAATGCTGAAAGATCCTGTTATAAATCGCCAAGCCCAGACTGTCCAAGATACGAAAGATGAGAGAGACATCTCTATACAGACAATTTCCGGCTAGCCCACCTATCCGGGATGATATATTGCTTAGTCCTCCGTCAGGTCGCCATACTCCCACATGCCTCGTCGCTCATCCTTGGCTTCATCCTCGAGGGTGCGCAGGTGCGAGATCGTATCCGACGCGGCACGTTCCCAGGCCTTCAGCTTCTTAGGCACCATGGCATATCCCTCTCGGACGACGTCGGCATTGATGCTGTGATCCAGGTTCTTGGACTCGGCGGGGTCTAGCAGAGTGACGTGCAAAACTCCCTCGGGTGAAACGTAGTCGACGTTAGCAACCAACTCACGGTCGCCGGTCTGCTCCTCAAGAAAGCCAACGGCGTCCGCGAGGTAGTCGGCAGACACGGGAAATTGGACGAGAGAGAGTACGGCATCCACGGCCTGCGCACGGAGCTTCTGGATGGAGAACTGCTGAGACAAGGGTCGCAGGCGGGACCAGGGCACCACCTCGGAGTTGCCAAAGTCGACGTAGACGACCTCGGCTTGCTTATTATCGCGGTCGTTACGACGCACCTTGGCCCGGTACCATTCGTTGTCCTCGGTGAACTTCGCGGCCACGAATTCGCCAGCCTTGGGAGGTCCGGGCAGAGGAGTGTCGTTGGCCTTGTTCAGATGGAAGGAGCGGAAGGCGTTCATCAATTCCGTCAGGGCGGAGGTGCCAGCGCCGATCTGCTGAAGCTTGACGCGTGCGCTGGTGGGATCAACATAGGTGACTACCACATCACGGTAGTCCTTGCGGCGGGAGGCAGTCTCAGTCTCAGTCCCGCTGGTGCCGTCGACGGGCTCTTCCTCGGCCTCCTCCACGTCCTTGCTAGGATCCCAGTCGTGCCAGAGTCCCTTGCGGGCTTCTTTAGCCTTCTGCTCGGCAGCAAAGTATTCGGTGGCATTTCCAGATTGCTCCGCGGAGTACGCATGGACGGTGGCCAGACCCTCCTCCAGAAGAACCTTGGTGAAGTTCTCCTTGTTCACGTACAGGGTACCAATGAACCCACCGACCTTGTCGATCGTCTCAACGTCAATTTCGACATCGCGTTGCATGCAGCGCTTGTTAGCCAACTCGTGAGCCTCGTTTCCAAACGGCTCGGACGCTTCGCCGGGGTTGCGAGCAGATCGGGGAGCGCGGATACCGGACAGGACCAGAGTGAGCTTGGCGTTCTCGCGAGGCACGAGAACCGTGAAACGAGATCCCGACTTGACGAAATCCACGACGGCAGGAACACGCTTCTGGCGCTGGAGAATGGAAACCTCCATCTTGGCCTTCTGCACGCTTTCCGAGTAGTCCTGGTACTGCTTCGTCTTCGGGGGCTTGGGGGACCACATGCCCTTGCCCTCCTTCTGGGCCTCGGCCTCAGCGATCAGCAGGTCGTCATAGTCCGGAGAACGGTCCTGGTCATCCTGACGGTGGCGGATTACGGAGGCATAGCCGGCCTCGACGAGAGCGAGCGAGATATTGGTGTTACCCTGGATGACCGTGGCCACCTCCCGCTCCTCGTATCCCTCGCTAGCAGGCTTCTTGCCGTTAATGGTAACCTTGACGTGCTTGCCAATAACCTTCTTGCGCAAGAATTCCTTCGCATCAGCGGCAAACGGGGCCTGCTTGGGGTCGGACGGCTTGGGCTGACGAGTACTGCTGAGACTGATCTTCTTTTCTTGGCCGGCCTTGTTACGAATGAAAAGGGTGTCGGCGTTCAGCACGCGGCTGACAATGTAGTCCTGGTCAACAGCCCCGCCCGCAGGACCCTTAGAAGCGACAAGGCCGGTGAACAGACCCTTCCGGGCATCCTTAGCGGCCTTCTCCGCGCGCCGGAAACTGGCCATGTTGGCGCCGAGGAGAGTAGTGTGCAGGTCGTGGCAACGAGCCAAACCGGCCTCCAGAAGGAACTTGGCGATGTTACCGTTCGGGTGCAGCACAGTGGCGATCAGCTGGCCCTGGGGCGTGACACCCAACAATGATACCTGAACCTTGCGCTGCAGGACCCTCGACTCGACGAACTGGTGGGCCTCATCTCCAACGGCTCGGCAGGCTGCTCCTTGCCATCGGCAGTCACCCGCTTCGCAGCAGGTGCCCGGACACCGGCGACCGCAACCACCACCTGCAAATGTTCTTGCGGAGAAAGCAGCAGACGGAGAACCAGTCTATCGCCGTTCAGCACTCGCTCCACAATAGCCTCGAGATGCTTGTCCTTCCACTCCTCGACCAAGGATTTGCCGTCCGACAATTCGTAGCTCGTCTCGGTGAGGCCATTTCCGGCACCGGCCCAGACACCCTTGTCCTCAGACTTGGCGTGGTCCTCTAGCGCGCGGAGTCGTTCCAGCAAGGTGGCCGTTTCCTCGGATTCGTCAGCCCGCCTGCCAGCCTCTTCGCGGACGCGGACCCATCCTTCTTGAACGCAAATATCGGGCAGGGAGACCTCGAAACTCGGGAGTTTGATCGTACCGTAGTCGCGTTTGGCGCCTGTCGGGATGGTGTAAAGGACCTGGAACTGAATCACTTTTCCGACGAGGAGTTCTCGCAGAAATTCACGGGATTGGAAACCATACGGCTGCGGGAAAGAGGTGTCAGTAATTATGTCTTTTTCAAAGGGTTCAATTACACAGGAAGGGGCAAAATAAGAGGTGAATTTTCTCATCATGAGTGGGCAATACACGGGAAGAAGGCAAGACAGTGGGTGGAAATAAAAGATCCGTAGGAGGTAAACGGCCAAAAGGCCAATGCAAATAAACAGAAACGCAAAGCCAAACACAATGACTTACCTCGTCACCTTCCCGGCGCAGTCTCGGCGCAGAAACATATGCCAAACTGAGGGTGCGTTCCTGCCCGGGGTTGGTGATATGCGACAGGACGACGGTGTCGCCTGACAGGACAGATTTCACACGAGCTTCCAGAGGCATGCTGGAGAGCGACGGAAATAATAGAGGTGGGAAAGGATTAACAAACTGAACCAACCAGAAGAAAAGATGGCAGCAATCCAAACACACGCAATTGATGGAGAAGAAAAGAAAAGAAAGACAGGCAGACGGGGAGCAATGCGGACAATCGATGGGAAGTCGGAGTATGCCAGAAGCAACGTGGTTGGAAGGAAAGGGGAGCTTGGGCCTAGCCGCACACCTGACCTCCGCCTTTCTGTGGGGAGAATTTCCGTTTATTCATCATTGTTTACAGAGTATCACCGAGAACAAAGTGCATCACAACGTCAATTGAATTCATCAGTCCTATACAATCTCTAGTTCTGCTTTTCCCAGGGTCAAAGGATTATGCAGCTTGTTGGTCCACCGGGAACAGCAACAGAAAAAGCCACGCTTCATCCATATCAAACGATCCTCAAATCTGTCGCTACGGACGCTTCCAGTTTGCCCTAGTACTTCCCATGTCCTAGATTGAAGCATTACGAGATATTAATTTACGCAGCAATGCCGATGACACCTAGAAAGCCAGTCAGTATCCCGATACACAAGCCCTCTCGGAGTCCCACTTACCGCAAGCAGGGCGAGTGCCAGCGTTGCCGGTCTTCTTGGACTCCTCGTTGCCACCACGGCCAAGGTCATCGGTGCCGGAGTGAACGACCAGGGTGCGCTGCTCAAAGTTAGCCGGTTAAGAACCTACAAGCACGATCCCGAAGACCAGGGGGGACTTACGCCAAGAACGCTCTCGGAGCCAATCAGCTTAACGAGCTTGTCCTGCTTGGAGCCGACGGCGTTGCCCTCAGCGTCGGTCTTGAAGTTGCCCAGGTCACCGACGTGACGGTCAGAGTCCTCGGGGGCACCGTGGGACTTGCCGAAGGGGTTGACTGGAGTAGTAAGTCAGCATTGCGTCTGCTTGCCAACGGGGACGGGTCCTTCTGCACGTACAGTGAGGGCCGGCGGAGGTGCAGCCGTTGGTGTTGTCACCGAACTGGTGAACATGGAAGGCACGCTCGGCATTGGCATCGTTGCCAGTGATGTTCCACGAGATGGTGGTGGGAACGTTGGCATCGCTCTGCTCGAAGGTGACGGTACCGGATACCTTGGAGTCACCACGGAGGACAGCAACTAGACGACATCCCTGTCAGCTTACTCTACTGGTCCCCATCCGCCACAATTGAAGCAGAATAAAAGTAAAAACCCCCAAAAAAGGACGAGAATGGTGGGCAGAGCTTGATCACCACCAGGAATGATTCCACCAAGCTCCAAGAGGGAAAGGCATAAGAGCCAGAAGCCAGCCAGAACCGCTGACCAGGAGTTCCCCTCTTTCTAACTCTGATACCTCAAACAACAACCCAGGGTGCAGCCCATGATAGGCTGAGACACCCCAGCAGGAGGAGGGGGTTAATTCCCAAGGTGCTCAAATCTGCTCACTCAAGGTCCTCCGGCGGTCGATCGTGGATCCGTCGAGCGACGCACCAATAACAAAGGGAGATGCAATCAGATAATCGAGAGGAACAGGTACGTACCAGCCTTGACCATTTTGACGGTTTAGATAGATTGGAATTTAGCGATTTTGGGTGGAAAGAGAGATGAAGGAGAAGAGGAGAGATGGAAGGAGAGAGAAGAGAGAATGAGGAGCAGCAGCAGGAGAAATGAGGTAAGTGGAAGGGGAGTAGGAGGGGCAGGTCGTATTAGCTGGTATTCACCTTACAGAAATACCATGGATACCCGCCTGGCAGCAGGGTGACTGCGGTGGATACGTCGTCATGACCGGTACGTGCTCCCCACCCGGCGGGGTTATCGGGATGACGTTCGGGCGGTGTTATTTGGCTTCTTCCGGCGATTCCTAAGCAATCGAGTCCAGATCTTCCGTCATCATGGCGAGCTTCTCCGTGCACAAGCATGGGTCACTCAGGAAGCAACGCTGACGTATGTGTCTCTGTTGTCCACAGTCCTACATACACTACTAACCAGACCTGAGCACGTCCTGAGCAGCCCGGAGGAAGACAAATGTGGGAGCAAAGCAAACACAACAAACCAAACAAACAAGACAAACATCCAGATAGTGTAGGAGACGATCATCGTATCTGACTGTCGTTTTGTATCCTTTAACGAACAAGGCCAAGCCATGAATGGCAGTCTTGTTAGCGGCATCTCTGAGCTAATTCGGTAATGGCAACGCGATATATAACTCGACAGTTAAGACAAATCTCTGTCGAGAAGTTCGCTTTTTGGCTTCAAGTTATGCTCAAGTAGCTATAATAACTGTGGAAGAAAATCACCTGAGCTAAAAAGGATTGACCCCATTAACCATACAACAATAACTATAATCAACCCTACCTTAGGCCTTTTGAGTTACGCTTCTAAACCCTTGCCGCCCTCGGTTTTATGGAGATTATGGCCATTTTAGCCTGTACATGAAGTCTAGAAGTGGTTACTTGTGGAGCTCAGTTGTAATTCACCTCAATTTCTACACTGAATGCCATTTTAGATTGTTACTGGTTGGAAACCATGGATCTATACTTCGGTGAACCTGGGGAGGGAAGTGGAGTCAGGTGACTCCAGCGCTTATATTGGCATGTCTCGCTCGTCACCCTCTTTGCTGCCTACCAAGTATGGCCGGTACAACTGTAAGTGGCTATTGCCGATTCTCAGTTCTATGCCATCTAGTCTAACAGAAACCATCCCGTCAGATCCCTGAAGAAGAAGCCCCTGAGGGGTGGACTACGGACCCCAAGCTGCTGGAGCAGAACTTGGAGGGAGATGAGAGGTTGTGGGTAAATCGCTGCGGTCTTGAAAGCCCCGTCACTCTCTTACACAGCACCCCAGCATCCGGAAATGCCGAGGCTTTGGTTACGGCTGGGGGGGGGGGGGGCGGTATTACTTCATGGAGTATTTAGGGTACTCCATTTTCGAGATCCTCAAGCCGAAAACACTGGATGGGATTCTGCAACTAATGCGTGATGGCCGGGAGAGATTCATTTCTCTCAAGAAATTGGAGGAGGTAAAGCCGGTCGAAACTGAGGAAGAATGGAAAGAGAATCAAGAGAAACGCAAGAAATCTTTGGCCGAGGAGGAAAGACTGGTGGCCCGATTAGAGGCTGGATTTTGGGACTGGAAGCCCCATGAGCCGGACCAGCCGAAGGGAATGAAGCACCAGAAGGATGAAAGGCGAAGATTAAAAGGAAAATTGTAGCTCGTGGGCGTTGGAAGAACGGAAACCATGGCACTATGTTCAGAAAGTCTTGAATTATTATCCATCAGGCCGCGAATGCACTGTGTTTTATCGTACCCTACTTTACTCGACTCATTGTCCCATATCTTACAACCATTAATCAACATTCTACTACATTACAGCAATTGTTAGGAGTAACCTTGGAAGTATGGACCGCTCAACAGAATGTAGAATTGGATTTCGAGTCTATACTGTGCCAAGAAAACAAGCGAAGCCATGTTTATCTTTGATACCGCTTAGAAAAAAAGGTTATGGGCGAACACGTTTGCTGTGACATCAAGTACGTATAAGCACACACGTACATGTGCATCTATTCTCACGACCTCCTCGGCTCTTACATACATACAATACATACAGTACCGCAACCCGAACCCCCCGCTGTCTCCAGCCCTGGAAGCCCACATGCCAGCATAGAGATGAAAGATGGAACGATCATAGTGAATTCGTCATTCGTATCTACTAAAACTAAATTTTATGTTTCACGTCGCCAATTTTTACACGTGGACATGACTAGACATAACACACACACACACACACACACACATTTCATGAAGACATGGCAATTTAACCCCCCCATTTAAGCCTGGATCTTCGCCTTCAGGATGTCCTTGAGGGTGACGGCGTCGGCCGCGAACTTGGAGATACCCTCCCGGAGCTTCTCCACGGCCATGGCCTCCTCGTTGAATTCGAACCGGAACAGAGGCTCGTCGTTGATGTAGCTGCGCTTGGGGATGTCCTGGCTGGCGGCGTTGGCGGCATCCAGCTTCTTGGGGACGGCGGCAGTTGAGTTGTAGAGATCCTCAAGGAGGTTGGGCTGCAGGGGAGGGAAGGGTGTTAGCATTTCACCTGGCACGTCAATCACCTGCTAGATGGAAACATACCGAGATGGTCAGGTAGTCGCAGCCAGCGAGTTCGGTGATCTCGCCGACGTTACGGAAGGAAGCACCCATGACAATGGTGTTGTAACCGTGCTTCTTGTAGTAGTTGAAGATGCTCTCCACCGACTTGACACCGGGGTCCTCCTGGGCGGTGTAGTCGCGCTTGTGGGCAGCCTTGTACCAGTCAAGGATACGGCCAACGAAGGGAGAGATAAGGAAGGCACCGGCCTCGGCAGCGGCGATAGCCTGGACGCTGGAGAACATGAGGGTCAGGTTGCAGTTGATTCCGTGGTCTCTCTGGAGAACCTCGGCGGCCTTGATGCCCTCCCAGGTGGAGGCAATCTTGATGAGAACGCGCTCTTTGGGGATGCCGATCTCCTTGTAGAGCTGGTGAACGATTAAGGTTAGTGACATGGACAGCGATCTACATTCCTGACCGAGCTCCGTACCTGGATGATGCGGAGGGCCTTGTCAATCGAGGCCTGGGTGTCGAAAGAGAAACGGGCGTCGACCTCGGTCGAGACCTTTCCGGGGATGATCTCAAGGATCTTCTTGCCGAACTCAACCAGCAAACGGTCAAGGGTGGCGTCAACCTGATGGTCAAGGGAACCTTGCTATGGAAATCGTTAGTCCTCGGTCTGGGAGCCGATTCCTGGCCAACAACGTACCTGTTGCTTGCCGTAGGCAACGGCCTCGTCGATGAGAGCGGCGTACTCGGGCTTCTTGGAGGCCGCGAGGATCAGGGAGGGTTGGTGGTGGCATCCTGGGGCTTGTACTTGCCAATCGCTTCGTAAAGAGTTAGCAAACAGCTCTCGGGGCAAATGTAACTTAGCATCCTAGGGGGTACATACTGGCAAAGTCACCTGTTGGAGGGTTGGCGGTCAACTTAGCTGTCCACGTGGATATACGGGCTGCGTGGCGATAGATAAAAACTTACCAGAGTCGCAAACCACGACCTGGAACGGAGGTCAGCTCAGCAAACAGGAACAACAACACGTAAAAGGGGAGATGGAGGGGAAGACGGAAAGACCTACGGTGCCAGCGGCCTTGAGCTGTTCAAGAGAAGAAGACATTGTGAGTGTGAAAGCAAAGGGTGGTATCACAAAAAGGGAATCGAGATGGACAGGAATAATAAGATCGGAAGAGAGATGGAGGAAGAAGGGAAGAGAAATAAGAGACGTGGCGATGGAAGTCCCAGGGAAGAAAGAGGAGGTGGGATGGTGGGGCAAACTATGACGCTATGCGCTTCTGCAGCCGCCAAACACTCTCGCTCTTCGCTGCGTCTCCCCAACCGGTCTTAAAAAGCCTCAATCCCGGTCGTCTCTGCTCCTAGCATTGCTCCTCCTCTGGGCTGGCCGACTGGCCATCTGCGCCAACCCGCACCGCTTCCGTTTCACCCTCTTTCCCCTCAAAAACCCCCGGCTGCCCGTGGCTCTGTCGGTGCAGTGTGCTCCGGCATCCGCATGGGCAAACGGTCCACCGACTGGCCCGCTGGCTAATCACGTTCCTGTTTTCTTTCACCGGAGCACTACGGTTGCTTGACTTCCTGTTATTCTTACACTGTCGGCGCTTGGACTTGCGAGGGTCAAGATTCATAACAATAACGATGTGTAATCGGGCCCCCCATGCCCCCATGCCTCCTCGGAATTTTTCCCTCCCTGTCCGGGGCAGTGTTAACCGCCCCCTGTCTTTCTCTAGATCTAGCTGGCTATACATTTTCGATGGGCATATCCCCGATGGCCTGTCGTCCGGCGCCAGGCCAGGAAGCAGAGGCCGGTAAGGCATAAGCGAAAGAAAGAAAGGCAGATCGCTCGAAATAACTTCGTAAACTTTTCCGGTCATGTAGCACATTTAATTTGCTTTTTTGTTTGGGAGGCACTGAATGATGGAATCGAATGACTTCAACGCCGGCTCAACGTCGCTGGACACAGCTCCATTCATACTACACGCTGTGGTCAGCTTTCCGTCTACTAACGATAAAAAAAAAGCAAGACTCCGGCATCACTCACCACTCGGCCGGCTTCGTCGCCGGTATAAACGACCTGTGGCAAGGCTAGAATGCAACTGATCCCCACGGGGATATTGGCTCCGTTGTCCCGACTATTGTCAATGTGGTGAAGCTGTCGGATCAATTCCAGCTCAAAACGTCCGCCATGGATGATCTTGCTCCAGATCTACGAGGTTGTCAGTTTCGCAGCCCCCGGCAAGCATGGGAGGCACGTACATTAACAACTCCCCTTCGGTGACCCGTGAAGAGAAGCTCTCGCTCCTGCGATTCGTTGTCGACGCCTTCGTAGAAAACGCAGGACAGGATTTGGTCGTCGACAGAGTCGCATGCATTTTGTTCAAGCAGGAGAGTCCCGTTAAGCGTATACAGGCTGATGCGGTTTCCCCGGCAAATCATAATCTCTCCGGTCACGTCATTAACCCGCGCACACTACCCTGCGATTAGCTGGGAAATATAAAGGGATGGTTGAAAACACTGTGGCAGCTCACGTTTACAGGGCCACCCGCTGGAAGCTCCCGGACAAAACATTGCTGATTCAGATCCCACAACATCACCTGCCCGTCCGTCGATGCAGAGAGGAGTGTGCTGAAGGATCGCGAGACTGCGAGCGTCGTTACGGGAGAACGATGCCCGAATAGAGACCCCGCTGGCTGTAAATCTACCGATTTGCTGGTCGATAAGCAAGTCCACGTTGAGACTGTGCAGTCCGTCCCTGATGTGACCAGTGTTCGAGAGTCCGCAAAAGTAGCACAGGATAGCTGGCCAATATGAAGGTGCTCAAGGTGACCCAAAAGCTAAGAACATCAGCCGTGGCTCTGAAAAGCGAAATATGGAGAAGCCAACCCGTACCTTTCGGTTATCTGCAGAGTAGAATCTGACGCTGCCGTCGAAAAAGCCCCATTCCATGTATTTGTCATAACTAGGAGGGATATTTAACCGCAAAGGAGCAGCGCACAGAAGACGATCTTGTTTCATTGACAGCGAGGAAACTTTCTCTCCAATATCTGTTCTAGCGTTAATAATTAAGTCACACGCGTATGCTTTCGGATAGAAAGAAGTATAACTGACTGAGAAGTGATATGGGGAGCTGTGTGAGTGATTCAGCAAGACGATCTAGACGGGGAGGCTTGTGTCGCAAGTCCTCTCTCTGTGGGTGTGGCCGATTGAATATCTGATGGGGTGTCTGTCCAAAGTTGTGTATGATCCCTATCGTTGCAAGGCGTTCAACAGGGTCGTCGATTGTGTCCACATCCTTGGCTCCATGGTAGGAGAGATGATGGAAAACATTGACTGCTTCAATGGCGGCCTCTCCTTTCTGTTTACAGCCGAATACTAAATCAATCCAATGATGTAGATTCTGCGTAACATGAGGGCTTTCTAGAGCTTCACGATGCTTGGCAATAAATATTTTGGGATCCCCTTTAGCCCAAGGAGGTAGTTCCACGGAGTCAATTGCAGTCGTCATGTTCTGTAGGACACCGAACTCATATTTGTTCGAGTTGACAAGAAACTCTGGGAGGTAGAAGAATTCGGGAATCAGTTCTCGCACATCTGACATATTTCTTCGAGAAGCGGATTCCCATGCTTTGCTGATGGAGTAAAAAAGACGGTCGGCGTGGTCAAAAGTGCCACCCTGAAGGAGAAGATACGATTTTACAAACGGTTGAAGACGTATCAGGTAAGAGCTGACAATCATCGCAGAGGAATAGTGAGTGCCGTAATGGAATGGCGGTGCATCATCATCTCCCATCTCTGCGAATGCTTTATACCGTTCCCTGAAATCGGCTTCTCGCTCTGGAGTCTGACAACCCATTGGTTTGGAAAGGTCACGGAAGGTTAGAGGATTGGTCAAGTCCAGCTCCTCACTCGTATAATCCGCAAGCACCCAAGGAAAAACAGGGTACTGCGTCAGGTCATTGAAGGTTCTACCAGCCAACGTGTTGACTAACATGAGATAGTGGAAATTTGACATCTCGCCCTTAGCCCACTTGCGAGTAGCTGGATGCACTGGCGAATGACCAAAGACGCTAGCGACCTTGGACCCAAGAGACTGCGGAGCATCTTCCTGACTGCGCAGAGTTTCGAATCTCCAAACGTCCTCTGGTCTCGAGTGGCCAACGCTCCCAGTCACTTGAGGGGCTTTGGTGGCAAGTTGACTTGATAGAGTGTCTCGAGCAGGTGATGAGATGAGGGTCAATAAATAGCTGGTACCATCCGTGAAGAAGATCTCCAAGGCCACGTCGCGGAAAAGGAACCTTCGTTTTGAAACACTGACGAGGTCTGACCATTTCCAGCTTCTAGTTTCATGTTCCTTTGGTTTGCGCTCGTTCGACTCTTTGCCAGTGATCATCCCTACGTAAGGGTCACGCTCCTCCGTGGGCGCCTGCCAAACATTCACGATTTCACCATCGGATCTCTGGAAGAAGTTGTCAAGAATGTAAATATTATCCTTGCCAATAATCAACAACCCTTCAAATGCTTCCAATCCAATGATACGAGAGATGTTGCAAACGTTTTCGACCTGATCTCCGCGGTGCAGACTTCTCATAACCTTTCTGTTCCTATCTTCATAGTCTTCAAGGTCGGCCTTAGGATCATCGATCATCTCGAAGCTTTCTTCAAGCACACTCCTGCTATCGGGATTTATTCCCTCGGTATTGGACTCGGTTTGGTCTGCAGGCACAGTAGGGGTTAGGCCGAGACCGTCACCACTAGATGAAGTCGGGACTTGCGTATCGACCTTGATGACTGGAGGTTCTGATGCCTTGCGCTTCGGTTGATAGTCATGCCGGTCCCCTGAATCGTCTGGGACCATGCGAATCCGCATGCGGCTGCGACCTTCTGTTTGGTCAAGGCGCAACTTTCTTTCCTTGTCATCGGCAAGAATGCCACCAAAGCGGTGTAAGTCTAAGATCAAGTGCGACAGCGCTGCCCACATGAAAGCGAAATTGTCTTGCTGATCCTGAAGGGATCGCTGATATTTCAGGAACTCAGATGCCGATATGTTGGATATCCAGTGAGGGAAGGTAGCCTCATGTTTTCGTATCACCTCCTCATTCTCCTTTTCTATTTCGCTCCATTCCTTCAGCTTAATCTGTCGCTTATGACACCGAGAGCGTGCCGAATTCTCAATATTCGCGTTCTCGTCGTGGACAAAGGTTCCCCACTGTTTTGACAGGCCCCCATAAAACAATGAGTTGAGGTCCTCCTCGTGATCATCCACCCATTGTAGGAAAGCAGCGTCTTCCATTCCCACGAGTGCTTCAAAGCCACTTGAGAGCCGGGTTTGCAAAGAAATGTTTGTTTGGCTGAGAATGGTAGACATCTCAACCGGCTTTTGTACCAACAAGATGCGAAAAAGACTGGCCGCCGCCAAGCGTATGTCTTCGCTCTTGTTAATCAACTTGATATAGAGAAGATAGCATAATAGCTGCAAATAATCTGACTGTGTTTCTCCAGCAGAAAGAAGCACAACCTGCCAATATGACAAACGATTCAGGAAGGAAAGTGCCTCCGTACCATCGACCTCTGACAGCTTGAGGAGGACGACACGGAATACTGTAGACCTTATCGTTGTGATTGCCTGGTTACAGAGCCTGATGCTCTTCAATTGCGAAACCTCAGGTCGTTGGAGGTATTCCAAGATAGTTCCAGCAAACTCAAGGGTGGAAGTGGAGCCATCAACAAACCAACCTTCATACACAGCTTCTCCTAAATGAGTAGAAAAGCGACCCAAGTTCGTTAGAACACGAGGCTCGGACAGTAATTCGAGTTTCGAGAACAGGACGTCCTGTAGAGTGGAGAGCAGGGATCTCAGAACCCAGGAATTAAAATACGCCTGGTTTTCTGGGAAACCGGGTGGTGTCTTCATGTATAGGCCAAGGCCAGAAAACTCTTTCCGTTCAAGCAGCTGTTCTGAGAAAACCGATAAAACAAGGCTTAAGATGGTGGAAACCAGGGGGTGGTCGGGAACTCCTTTAAAGTCTACCCCCGGAGATGTGAAAGCATGTTGTATGCGTGCAGAAGATGACGAATACCTTTTGTCAGAAGAGACAAGCACGAATGACGAGCTACGTCCTAACGAGCCGTTTTCATCATGAGGCTCAGCCTGTTCAACCGTTGTAGTTCGCGCGTCGGTTGCTCTCCTTGAACGAGGACGAACCATAGAATTGGAGCCATCAAAATCAAGACCACCAATACGAGGATGGGAGCTTATCTCATCTTCAGCGCTCACTGTATCCGAATTAACGATGACAGGGAATAGGACAGATAATAGGCTCTGCACATAAACTGGCTTTGTCGCGTATTCACGGAGGCTTTCGGATTTCAGCTGCAATTCGGCAAAGAACTCAACCACAGCAGCTAAGAGAGACACACCCTCGGCAGTCGCCCCAAGGGGTACATGAGAAGATAAAACAGGTTTAGAGCTCTGTACGCGATCCTGGAGAGAACAAGGGGTACGGTTGTCAACTTCTGAAAAAGAATCGACATGCACAACCCTTTTCAGGCCACTTTGTATCATATCCGTGATAACCGGAAACATTTCAGGGATAATCACTTGAGCCTGACTGCCGGCATAGAATATTTCCGATAGAGAGGTGTGGTCAAATGGCTTATCAAAAGCTATTCTGCCCACATCCAAGCCAAATAGAATGGAAAAGCAGATAGGCCACAGAATCGGGGAGTCCCACCACCTTTTCAGATAGTGCCGCATGAGGACAAAACCCCCTGTCTTGTCGATAAACTTTTTGCTATAACTGCTGCCATGCACCACAAGCAGGCGAGCCATTATCTTGGCAGCCAAGACAACAATTTCGGGTTCATCCTCACACATGAGGTACAAAAGCCACTAAAAATTAAGTTAGGATGGATTGCCTTGTTGCAAGTGGCCTTTTCTGGGACGAACCTTGTTTGTAACTGCTCGGGCAAACTTCTTTATTGGCCCAAGATCATGTGCATTACAGAGGAGGGAACAATACATGCGAAGCATCTCCGTCGCTACCACTGTGCTTGAAACATATTTAGGCTCAACAGAATTCGCTGGTTGCCGGATGCCGGAGTTGAAGCGTAGGTTTTTTCTTCTGGAGTCTGCTTGGTTCTTTGGGTTTGTGGATAGCATAAGTGATAAAAAGGGACAGCGACCGAAGTAAGTCCGCCGTTAGGCAACTTTCCATCAAAGATCCAAAGGCGGAAGTGAAGAGGCTCAAGGCCTCTGCAGTAAAATCTTCCCCTTTCAAGGTCTCAAGAAGTTTCTTACTTACACCTATTGATCATCAGCCAAACTCAAACGGGAAGAGATTCGAGCAAGTAAACTCACGCATGCGAGCGAGGCGCTTGGAGTTGGATCGACGGAATTGACTCTCGCTGGCAAATATACAGAACTGAGAATAATACAACTCGATGACAGGAAGGTTTCCGAATCGCCACACCTCCAAATCAACAAGCAGGATCCTGTAGGCCAAAGGGTTCGTTATAATGGAACGATTTGGCTGCTCGAAGTCATAGCCTACAAACTTGAGGGTCAATTGAAGAAGATCGAATGCGAGCACAGATCGCTCTTCGGAGGTAGAGCAAACGCTCAGCGTTCTGGAATTCGTCACTTGGCCCCCGGATGATAGCCCTAGCTTTTCACGTAACAATGCAGCAAGAATTCCGTAGCCATTTTCTTTCTCCATTGCTTCGCTGTTTCGCCAGCTGTCTTGCACGGCCTCATAAAATGCTTCAACCGCTAAAAGCAATGTTTCTGCAGTACTTGCAGAGTGGATCAAGCTCAGCTGGACCGCTGCGCAGCCACCGATGCGCCAGCTCGCATCGTCGAGAGAATGAGGCACTGCAACGACAGGGTCTCCAGTCAACATTCCCATTCCATGAGCCTGTGTCAAGGCATCGTTGATAGCAGGGGTCGCTCCATTGATTGCTACTGCGTTTGCTCCCATTTTTGTTAGCTGGTGCAAGTTCTTGGCGGCTTTTTTTGAAAGACATTTGATGAGTTGCGATTCATCAACGTTGTTATCATCGTCATCATCTAGCACAGCCAAGGGAGAGACATTGAGTATTATGGATTCCTCCCGGATGAGAGTACTCGCCTTGCGCCTAATGGCAGTAACGATATCTGAGGTTTCTTCTTTGCCAGGATGGAGGTGCTCATTACGTAGATTCAAGGCTGCGGAAGCTTTGTAGGTCTGAAATGAACCCAAACAGTCCTGATAATTTCCATAGTAGCGGGGACCTAGGTTGTAGAAGACAGAAACCATGTCATCGCTATATGCATCATCAAAGAGTATCGCATTCGCTAGGGACCACCGAGATGACGATACTCCCTTTCCAAGTTTCATTGCCAGGTCCTGGGGGTGCCATAAAAAGCTTGAACCCGTGAAGCCCTAGGGGAAGTGTTCGCAGGAGGCAGGGATGGATATTCAATTCTCAACTGCTCGACAAACTCGCCATCTATGAAAAGAGAGGCTCGCGAGTACGACGGCGGTCTTGGCTTTTTGTGCACCACGCAGATATGGTACCATCGATTGGGTTCGAATACTGTAGACTTGAACCGAACGCTGGGTCGAGAGCCTTTGGTCGATGTTTGTAGAATGAAGTTGCGAGTGTCCTTCTCCAGGTAAGCCAGTACAAAGCACGTTTGGCTAGCATCAAATGCTCCAAATATCGTGGTGTGAGTCGTCGTATCAAATTGATCGAAGCGTGCCCATACTGAGAGTGTGTAGCCAGACGAGATTGTAGGCGGGAATGGACGGCCAATGGTTGAGAATTCCAACGAACAGAACCCATGTTGAGAGAGATCGAACTGGATTGACGGCGGCTCTTTCGAGGATTTCAGGGCGCGGACGAGAAATTGCAGCACTTTCGGGCAGCCATGCGCTTGCTGATAGAGGAATACCGCATCATCTAAGCTGCTAATTCCCTGAGAAACAAGCAACTCTGCGAGCTCCTGGTAGGCTTGTCTCACTGATTCCGGATATTTCTCGTCGAACAGAATAGGAAGAATCAGTGATAAAATCCCAGTAGCATGCAAAATCGTAGTGTTCCGCTGAGACTGGCGCGCAAGCTGACAGAGACACGATGGCAAAGCCAGTCTCTGTATTCTGTGGTCGGAATCAGAATCAGACGAAGATTGCATCAACCAGACTCGAATTAAAGGGCCTAAAAGCTCTGGGACTTCAACGGTTTCAGAAGTTCCTACACATCGGTCCACTTCCGCTCTAATGTCAGCATGAGATACTTCGTCGTCTGTCTGGAATTTCTCGCTCAGAGTCGTAAATATACGGGAAACTGTCTCTTGGCATAGGCTGGCCGCGAATATGCCACCATAGAACTGTTCCGCATCGCCTTGGGCGGCGTCTACTTTTCTGGCCACAATGGCAAAGGTATCCTCCAAAGCATGCTGGCCTCCCCCTACAATCCGATTTGCAAAATATCGTTTGTTTCCAAAATGCTCCTTCAAGGCCTCAGCCAGGACTGCCAGTACATCTTTGTGTAGAGACAAGAGGAACTTTCTTTCCTCTGTAGACAATCCGTGGGGGTCATAGAAATCCGAGACCTTTCGAAGAAGGTCCAATAACGTTTGGAACCCATGCAGATGCCGAAAGCTCTCTTTAGCCTGTCTGGGGTAATCGCTGTCGATAAATGTATGACGGAGACGAAGCAAGCATTCCGTTGCTGTGAGGGCGAGTTGAGAGTCTATCGTATTGCCCTCGCAGATGGCCTTGAGCTCCTCGATAACCGGGATTAAGTCAGCGGCCGACCGTTGGGCTGGTGAGGACGGGGACGAGAGGTCAAAGGAGGTGCTGGCTTGGTTCATCGCGCCGCCGGATCTTAACCCCGGTTCCCTATCTGATGGCCAGTGACCACCAGACACCATAGACATGCACTTAGCGTAGGGATGAAGGCGGTCTGCATTGGTATGCGGTTTAGGGAATAATGACTAGTGGGCTTCAATCCACACGAGCGCTTAGCATATCACAAATTTAAAGCGGGAGGGGAAGAAGGGCTTTGCCGAGTTTCAGAAGCGATCAGCAATTGCGCGATTATAGGGATAGACAGGAGAGCACGGCCAATGAATCGGAATTCAGCGTTAAAAGAGAGGGGGGATTTTTCTGGATGTAGTAAAAGAACCTACCTCCACACCCTCACAAAATTCCTTGAATGTGGGGCTGAATGTGATGAAGAGTCGCCAACGTCACTTGAGGCTGTACCATAAGCGGGGGGATTATCGGTCGAGTTCCAGTCCCAGAGAAGCCACGGCTAACTATCAGGTGACAAAGGACGGGGCAATCCCACTGTTTCCACCGTCATTGGCCAGAAGAGCGGTATCGATAAGCTCCCAGTTTGGAGGTCTTATCTCAGCCTGCTTATCGGGTAAGATAGGTACTGCACGGCGTAGGTAATGTACTGGGCGGTATTGCCGCCCGGGCATTACCTCCCGTGACCGTGACCGTGACCGTGACCGTACCGACCTCCACTCTGAGACAGTCAGCCGAACATCGGACCCAAGCACGCGACTGGGGGGGTTGCCTGGGCACTCCGGTGGCTGGAGACATGCCAGCCAGGCACAAACACTCTCCAAGGTGCTCCCGGGTATCCCTAGGTCAGTTGATGGCGGAAGCTAGGATGCCTCCCTCCAGCCTGCCGAGCTTGTTACTAGTGGCTAATGGGTAACTGACTTACTCCATAGTTAGTTATTATTGTTGACTCGTTGAGTCACCACTTACCTAGGGTCCTCAATAATTAATGCACTCAGGATGCAGACTCCACTTCCCATCGCCTCATTCTGAAGATAGGGTAGGATCATCTTAGGCAGTACTTTGTACACACAGAATATATGCGTATGCACGATAGGTAGCTCTCTCTCAACCTCGTGTGAGGGTCCCCATAGTTACGACTTCACCGTAGATAGCTACGGTACATGTATCCTACCTACCTAGGTAGTTACTGTTCCTTATCAGCCTGAGGATCTCCTTTCCTTGGTTCCCAACTTACCATACCGCCCATACCCCAGGTCTCTCCGGCGCTAACAGTCCGAGCGGATCGACAGAGCTGTGTCATCAGGTCACCTGCTGTAAATTACGGTAACCCGGTTGCATCATCCTCAGCTGCCCTTGCCTTTGCTCCTGGCCATCCTCTTGTCCTTCTTCAACTCCATCCTCCCCCCCCCCCCGTCCTTCGATCTTTCTTTTCCATCTCTCCTTCCTTCATCACCATCCATCCTATATTATTTCCATCTTTCTCATCCTTCCTTGTGAATCTTTGATACCGTCCTCTTCCTCCTAAACTGCCCATCATGAAAGGCTACCTGAGCCTTTCCCTACTCCCGCTGCTGACGGCAGCCTCGCCCGTTGCTGTCGACTCCATCCACAATGGAGCTGCTCCTATCCTGTCCTCGAGCAATGCGAAGGAAGTGCCCGACTCCTACATTGTTGTTTTCAAGAAGCACGTCGACCCTGGTGCAGCTTCTGCTCATCATAGCTGGGTGCAGGACATCCACGAGTCTCAGTTCGAGCGTATTGATTTGAAGAAGCGGTCGCTCTTTGGCTTCGACGAGATGTACCTCGGCCTTAAGAACACATTTGACATTGCTGGCTCCCTGGTGGGCTACTCTGGTCACTTCCATGAGGATGTTATCGAGCAGGTCCGGAGACATCCTGATGTAAGTACTTCATTTTGTCTCTCCGAAGCTCCTGTCCCCTTCCTTGCTGTTAAGTGCTTGTCGGCTAATCTCTCAAAATAGGTTGAGTATATCGAGAAGGACTCCGAGGTCTTCACTATGGGTGAAGAACCCCAGGTTGAGAGGAACGCCCCCTGGGGTTTGGCCCGTATCTCTCATCGTGATTCCCTCTCCTTTGGCACGTTCAACAAATACTTGTATGCGTCGGAGGGCGGTGAGGGCGTCGATGCCTACACCATTGACACTGGTATCAACGTTGACCACGTTGACTTTGAAGGCCGGGCCACTTGGGGCAAGACTATCCCCAACAACGACGAAGATCTTGATGGTAACGGCCACGGAACTCATTGCTCGGGTACCATCGCCGGCAAGAAGTACGGTGTCGCCAAGAAGGCCAACCTCTATGCTGTTAAGGTCCTGAGATCCAGCGGGTCTGGTACCATGTCCGATGTCGTTCAGGGTGTCGAATGGGCTGTTCAGTCCCATCTCAAGCGGGCCAAGGATGCCAAAGACGGTAAGGCTAAGGGCTTCAAGGGCAGCGTTGCAAACATGAGTCTTGGTGGTGGCAAATCGAAAACTCTTGAAGATGCCGTAAACGCTGGTGTTGAGGCTGGTCTGCACTTCGCCGTTGCCGCTGGCAATGACAACGCCGATGCCTGCAACTACTCCCCGGCTGCCGCCGAAAATGCCGTGACCGTTGCCGCCTCGACGCTTCAGGATGAGCGTGCCTACTTCTCCAACTACGGAAAGTGCACTGACATCTTTGCTCCCGGTCTCAACATCCTCTCTACCTGGATTGGCAGCAAGCACGCCGTCAACACCATCTCTGGCACCTCGATGGCGTCGCCCCACATTGCCGGTCTTCTGGCGTACTTTGTCTCTCTCCAGCCCTCCCAGGACTCTGCCTACGCTGTTGATGAGCTCACCCCTGCCAAGCTCAAGAAAGACATCATCTCGATTGCCACCGAGGGTACTCTCACCGATGTTCCTTCGGATACCCCCAACGTAAGTTGCCTGGTTCTACTATTCCTAACCCCCTGCATGGTATGGATTCTAACTGGTATCTTTAGCTCCTTGCCCTGGAACGGCGGTGGCTCTTCCAACTACTCTAAGATCGTTGCCGGCGGTGGCCACAAGGTGTCCAGCGTCAAGGACCGCTTTGAAGGTCTGGTTGACAAGGCTGAGAAGCTTCTCACCAAAGAACTTGGTGCTATCTACAGTGAGATTCAGGATGCGGTTGTTGCTTAGATTTTAAGACCATCTCTACAACGGGTACAGTCTTGCCCATGGCAGGCATAGGAATTGGTTGATCGAATACACTGGCGCTGGTACTTTTTTGAATTGTTTTTTGTGTTGTCTGTCTGAGTTCTGGAGGTGCCGATGCATTGAGTGCATTGGCTGTATCATCCTAGCATTGATTACCTACCTACCTACCGTTCGTTTTTGTTTCCACCCATTTTTACCGTAGTACACGTTATCTCAACGAAACCTTCGCACATCTAGACACTTGTCGTTTTGGTCTTTTGGTGTTACTCGCACATCTAGACACTTGTCGTTTTGGTCTTTTGGTGTTACTCAGACTGGAAATTTCATAAACCCATTTGTTGCATTCATGGTCGACTTGGCCCGAAAATGCCGGAGCGCAAAGTCAGCAGGGTGGCTGTTGAGTCGTCATAGCACAAGTGCCGATCGACGCGTACTTTTACCACCCTCCACAGGTCATATGTGTTCTGTGTATGCGGCGGGCATGGATCTGCAGACCACATGCGACCATTTGCTAGGAACTTGCACCGCCCATTGACTTTGAAGTCCGGGCGTGCCGTCATTTGATATGTCAATCCCTACCGCCGGATAGGCGCCTCGTACGTCAATGTTCAGCTCGCGTGGACATCTCAATGGATTCCATACGGTTACCTGCCGAGGTAGTTAATCACATATAGTATTGAATATAGTTGTTCTTGCTAACTTATATGAAGATAGGCCTAGTTATGTACGTCAGAAAAAAGTATTTGTTTTTTAACCGGTCTTGCCGGTCTTCGGAGCTTGTTTTCCTTGATTGATAACTCTATTTGCGCTTGGTTGGTCATGGGGCTGACTGAGACCTCGTGTGACTCTGTCTTTGTTCGGGAATGCCTTGGACAGTGTGAGATTACCTTTGGTGGTGGTGGTGGTGGTTTTGAGAGATGGGGGGTGGGAAGGTTGCATGTGGCGTTGCGTTGCGTATTCTGCGGAATACCTTAGGTAGGATGGATGGATGGGTCGGTGGGTGTAATCTATTCTTGCGTGTGATCTGGCTAACTAGGTTTGTGTTGTTTCTATATTTAAGGGTCAGCGCATTTGCTATCGAGAAGAGTCTATCGACACATAGTAATATTATATTATATATATATGCGCACAACCAGACGACTTCAGCCAACTTGACAAAATAGGAAGTAATTCATTTCTAAGATACGCGATGAAATGTATGGCCATGTAAACATGATTGCCAGATGCAGGTCAACTGTCTAATGCATCGCGATGAACCCTCCGCCTAGCTCCCGGTACGCCTGCGCTATGCCATGAATAAAAGTAGATAAAAGTTCCTCCGAGGCGCCAAAAATATCTTCATAGATCGGTGGGGAAAATCGACAAGACACACCCCAATGTCCCTTCTCTGTAGTCTGTACGTGTGGTTATGGACGGCGTTGCTGCTAACGGCGGGGCTTCTCATCTTCCTCCTCGTCGCTGCCGGTGTCTTGGTCGTCAACGTTCAGGTCCTCGTCCGAGTCGCTTCCGCCAAAGACGTCGTCATCGGCATCGCTCTCCGCCCAGAAATCCGAGTCGTCCTTTTCGACCGGCTTTGCGGCCGCAGTTGTCTGGTGGGTGGGCATGACGAACCCCTCGGGGATGTCGTTCTTGGAAGCCTCCACGTTGCTCTGCACGATCGATTTGTATTGCGCGGGTCCTTACGCAGCATGATTCCGGCATCGACGTTGGCGGGAGACGACACTTCGGCATCGTCGAGTAGGGACAGAATGGAAATGAGAACGGATTCGACCCGCTGAGCGGGCGACCATCGTTCGGAGGCCAGTTCGCCGGACATCTCATCTTCGCCCGGGGCGTGGAGGATCGAGATGCAGAGTTTGCCGTCTTCATAGATGTTGGGATGGTAGAGAGGGCGGAGAAATCGGAATTCTAGCGATTGATTCCAAAGGTTAGTCTCGTGAGGTCTTTTGAAAGGAGATATGCCAGTCTTACCCCTCTAACAAAGGGGCAACAAAGGAAGATATACGAGGCGACTTACCTGGGGGCGAATATGGATAGTTCTTTGGGAATTTCATCAGGGCCTTGAAGTAGCCCCCGTAATAGGAGGAGTCCGGGTTGAGAACGATCAGTCCGATCGTCCAGTTAAAAATATCTTCCTCCTTCAACTAGACGATGACAGACCGATTAGCCGGAATGCTATTTATTGTACAGGCCAGGGCCACACCATAACCCGGCGCGTTAAGAAACCAGGAAGGCATGATCCATGCTAATCCGATAGAAAGCAAACATACCTCAATATTGACCCATGGCTCCTTCGCCAAGGTCTTGTATTCGTTCATCAGGATCCGTTCCGCCATGGCGAGAGAGGGCTGAGAGGGGGCAGAGGATGACTCAGGATTAACCCAGGTGTATGAAAGTAGGGGGGAGGGAAGGGGGAAGCCGTCTTCCGATATGAAGCGAGTTAAAAGGAAGACGGGCTGTGTTAGACGAGAGGAGAGAGAAAGCGAAGGTGGCGGAAGAGAGAATTGCAACGGTCGCGGTATCGGCTTGAGGCCATTGGATTCCGCCTTTTGCAGCCACACGAAGTCCCGTGGCAATCAGGCGGAAAGTTCCGGGGTGGCGCTAAGAAAGGAACTTCCCCTGGTTTGTGTCTTTGACTTTTCCCTCGCACGTTGTGCTCGATCTTTCTCAGTAGTGAACACTGAACCGTCTGTTCATTATTCACTCTTGGCAGTGAATCAAAGCTTCTAGTGTTATTACATCCCCACTGCCGCCTGCCGTCCCCAAGGCAAACGTCCTGTACATCATCATGGCCGATCCGGCTGCCTGGTGGGGGAAAAGACGATAAATAAGCCCGTCAAGTGGGGGGATCTTGCGGTGGCGCCTACCTATGAATGTCTTGATACCATTACTGCCTGTTCGACGTTCTCATGCTGATTCGCATCATACTATGATTCTTGGTTTCTTCCGGGCTTCCACCTATACTGTATAGCGCAGTGTCTGGCATTCATCCGCCATTTAAACTAATGTTCGCTCGGCTTGAGACAGCCTCTTATCTCGGAGAAAATGTTCGTCCCAAGGGCGCGCGTCCTTAGACCCTTAGTTGGGTTTGAAGGGGAGGGGGATTGAGTCAGAGCTTCAGACAAGATTACATCCAGCGAGGGACCATTGTCAACTGCTTTGCCTCTGCAGAATCCGTGTGAGAAAGTTCACAGATTGAGTCAGACCGCCAGGGGGAAGTGATGCCTTTTCTTTCTCTCTGTCTCTCTCGCGCGTCTTGGCATTGTCGGGGACTCGAACGAGGCAAAGCACCAACCAGTGTGACTGCAGCGAGCACGGACTTCTTTGTCTTATTTGGATAGTCAATTAGATTGCTGAGACGCGACCGTCCACAATGCCGGAGAATAGCTTGTTCATTATTCTTTACGTAAATCCTCGCTCGTATCACGACATCCCCAGAGGAACTAGTCTCTGGAATATGAGCCCTTTCTGGCGCTATCTAATTCCTCCATTCGTGGCTTCCATTCCAGCGTCTCCGATAGCCCGTCCAAGTCACGCCGCCGCCCATTGGGACGGCCCCCTGTCGCAGTGCGCCCTTCGACATCTCGGTGAGGGATATAATAGAGAGCAATAAGTAATAGCAATGAGCCATCCGACCAGAACAACGGGGACTCGAAACGGGTTGGTCTGGAGTCTTGTGGTGGGACTGGAATCGCGCGTGGGTCCCTCCAAGCTAGTTTAACTAATCCAACTTGCTTCCGCCTTTCCTCCGTCATTCTTCTTCTTCTTCTCCCTGCAGTTCTTTTCCTCCTCGGATTTGGCCTCCCGACCTCGTGATTTAATCTATTCCTCGCTATTCTTGGTCTCATCTCTTATCCTGACTCCCCTCCTCTTCCCTTCTTCGCTGTACACATTTTGACTCGTATTCTCGAGTCCGTTTTTTCCCCCGTTAGAGTCGTGCCAATGGTTGGCTTGTCCTGCATATCAATGTCAAAAAAGAATTCCTAAATTCCCGAACCGAATTGCTGTTCATCTTTGCTCCTACTGGTTCTCTATATCTTGCAATTGAATTCAAGAACAAACGAATGAGTTGCCAAAGTCCTCATTTCAATCCCGGCTGTTTCCTATCTTTCTGTCGGAAATGATCCCGGAATGTCATGGCCCGGTTTGGGCTGTTGATGACATTTCTCGTTGCTTTCAACGGAAGTGAGTTCCTCGACTCCTCCTATTTCTGTCGTTTGGGACGTTACGATCGTTTCCTTACCGATAACTCTTGCGTCGCAGCTACCTACAAGTAATCTTTCCTCTTATCGCATGCGCTCTCTCCCTATCATTCATCATATTTCGAATTGTTTATCGTTATGCCATCGCTCGGAAGGGTGTTTCCTACAAAATTCTCAATACCAATGTCGACGCGGCCGACGCTCAAGATGCTGGGATCGTGGAAGAGGAGCAAGGCGAGGAGACCGACCCAATGTTGTCCAAGGCGGCGCAGGCCGAACAGCTAGAGTTTGAAATCGACCGCCCCCGCGGCGAAATCCTTTTTATTTCTCTGGAATTAGCTGCACTGGTGGGTGAAGTGGCTGTTTTTATCGCCATTTTGTTAACCGATGGCTGGGGACACGAAGGCAAACTCCCTGCGGTGGCGAAATTGATCTCCTGGGGATACATCCTGTTCCTCGCATCCGTACGGCTGCTTCTTTCGACCCTTGGCTTGCATTCTTTCCCTAGGCTCTGGAATCATACGGCTTCGTTGTATGGCCTGCAATGGGTGTTCGCCGTATTTGTCTTCCGCTCCGCGGTCATTCACCCGATTTCCAGACGTGCCGTGACCTTCAGCGCGATCGAATTTTCGCTGTCTACCTTCCTACTGATCATTGCTATGACCACTCGTAGAGGAAACAAGGCAGTCTTAGTTCCGCACGAGGACGGTCTTGAACCGGCAAGACATCCCACCGCAAGCTTGCTATCCCTTCTGACTTTCTCCTGGCTCGATCCTCTTATCTTCAAAGCCTGTAGGCAGACCCTGGAGCTCGAGGATGTCTGGAACTTGACGGGCCCCCAGAAGGCCGCCACGGTGCTCGAGGACTTTCGTCGGAGACAATATAAGGGCTCCTTGACTTGGAAGCTTCTGCGCTACTTCAAGGGCACCCTCTTAGTGCAAGGCGCCTGGGCCGTGTTTGCGAACTGCTTTACGTACTTGCCTACAATTCTTCTGAGGGCTATTTTGCAGTACGTCGAGGATCCGAGATCCACTACGCCGAATGCCGCCTGGTTGTACGCTATCTTGTTGTTTTGCTCTGGGGCTATCCAAGGAGTTGCCGACGGACAAGGTCTCTTTATCGGGCGCAAGTTGAGCGTGAAACTTCGTGCTATCATCATCGGCGAGATTTATGCTAAGGCTCTCCGACGCAAAGCCAGCGCTTCGACCGATTCCGCGAAGAAGAAGAAGACGGCAGATGAACCTCCAGCTGACAATAAAAAGAAGAGCATCTTTTCCTTCGGTCGCAAGAAGAAGAAGGCCACGAACGACCCCGAAACGGACCCGGAAGATACGAAGAAGCCAGAACCAGAAGACGAGGCTCATTTGGCCAATGTCGGTACCATTATCAACTTGATGGCAATTGATTCCTTCAAAGTTAGCGAAGTCGGTGCTTACCTCCACTTCCTGTGGGCCAGCGTGCCAGTGCAAGTTATAATCGCCGTCACCCTTTTGTACCGACTACTTGGATTCAGCTCGTTTGCTGGCATTGTCATCATGGTCCTTATGCTTCCCGTCAATATCTTCATTGCCAAGCAGTTCACCAAAATCCAGAACAAGATTCTGGCCGGTACCGATGCTCGCATCCACGCCACCAATGAGATCCTCCAGAACATCCGGATCATCAAGTACTTCGCATGGGAGCAGCGGTTTGAAGATATCGTGAATGAAAAACGAAAGGCGGAACTTAAAGCTTTGCGATACCGTTACATTTTATGGTCAACGGCGGCCACGGTTTGGTATGGGACGCCGATTCTCATCACTTTTGCTTCGTTCTTCCTTTACACGGTGGTCGAAAAGAAGGATTTGACTCCCTCTGTTGCCTTCCCTGCTTTGTCCATGTTCTCGCTGCTCCGCATTCCCTTGGATCAGCTTGCCGACATGCTGGCTCACGTACAAGAGTCTAAAGTATCCCTGGATCGTGTTGATAAGTACCTCAACGAGGAAGAGACCGACAAGTACCATCAGCTAGAGCCCGAGGAAAACGATGGACAACCGCCTAGAATCGCACTGGAAAACGCCACGCTGACTTGGGGAACGCCCAAGAAACAGTACCAGGACGAGGCTTCGGATGATGCCGCAGAAGCATTCCGTTTGATCAACCTTAATGTCTCATTCCGCATTGGAGGTCTCAATATCATTGCCGGTCCCACGGGTTCCGGAAAGACATCGATCTTGATGGCCTTGCTTGGAGAAATGAAGCTCTTGGAAGGGCGGGTCCACTTGCCAGGTGGTACAGTGAGCCGAACAGAACTCCCCGTGGATCCTCAGACAGGGCTCATAGAAAGTGTTGCATACTGCGCACAGGAGGCTTGGCTTGTGAATGACACAGTTAAGGATAATATCATCTTTGCGTCTCCCTTCGACCAGCGACGCTATAATGCCGTGATCAAGGCGTGTGCCTTGGAGCGGGATTTGGCTATTTTGGATGCTGGTGATCAGACAATGGTTGGAGAGAAGGGCATCAGTCTTTCTGGAGGACAGAAGCAAAGAATTTCCCTTGCACGTGCTATCTACAGCAGGGCTCGGCATATTCTACTAGATGATTGCCTGAGTGCTGTTGATTCTCACACGGCCAAGCACATCTTTAGGGAGGCTCTTACAGGACCTTTGATGATGAGCCGCACTTGCATACTTGTCACACACAATGTTGCCTTGACTGTTTGCACAGGCACACCACGTTGTCGTTCTGGGACAATGGCAAAATAGCCGCCCAAGGCGAACCGGACGAGGTTGCAGCCTCGGGCGCCCTGGGCGAGGACCTTCTCAAATCCCGACCGGCTTCTAGATCTAGCTCCCAGCGCCCATTACACAGACAGACCGGACGAACATCTTGAGGATGATTCCCACGCCAACGCGGGCCACCAATGGCTCTGCCGCCAAGGGTACGAAGCAGGAAGATGCCCGCCCCAAGCTGGTAGAGTCGAAGGCAGTCGGTAGTGTTCAGTGGTCAACCATCAAAATGTATCTCAAGTCAATGGGGCCTTGGTGGTATTGGATCAGTGCTGCTCTTGTCTTCTCATTGCAGCAGTTAGGATCGGTTTCCACCAACGTTTGGATCAGACAGTGGGCGAATTCCTACCGCACCGAAAACATCGGGTCGGAAGATGCAGGCAATTATGCCGCCATGGCGAACTTGAAATTCCCATCATTCAATGTTGGAGGTGTTCCACGCAACTCGCCTGTAGGCTCTCCTCATCTTAACGCGCAGGCAGCTACTGCGTCTTCATCGGATGTGAACGTCTCATACTACCTTGGTGTCTACGCGCTTCTTGGATAGTCTATCTTTTGATTTCTCTGACTAGAGAAGCAGTGCTTTTCTGGGGCTCCCTGCACGCGTCGTGAAGATCCATCAGCGTCTCCTCAAGGCAGTGATGCACGCAAAGTTCAAGTTCTTTGACTCGACACCCCTGGGTCAATTGATGAATCGATTCTCGAAGGATGTTGAAGCCGTTGATCAGGAGGTTGCTCCTGTAGCAATAGGTGCGCTCCATTGTCTAGCCTCGGTCATCATGATCGTGGTCCTTATTTCGGTCATTACACCTGGATTCTTGATTGCCGGTGTCTTCATTACCATGGTTTACTTCGCGCTGGGTGCAGTCTACTTGAACTCCTCTCGTGATCTCAAGCGGCTGGAGTCCGTCCAGCGCAGTCCGTTGTATCAGCAATTTGGCGAGACCCTCAATGGCATCGTCACTATTCGCGCCTATGGCGACGGGCCAAGGTTTATCGTGGACAACCATCGTCGGATTAACAACTACAATCGACCTCACATTTATCTCTGGGCTAGTAATCGCTGGCTGGCACTCCGTGTCGACGTTACGGGTGCTTTGGTCTCTTTCTTCACTGCCGTTTTCATCATCACGAACATTGGCAAGGTTGATGCCGGTGCCGCTGGTCTTTCATTGACGTACGCGGTCACTTTTACAGAGAACGTTTTGTGGTTAGTTCGACTCTACTCCGAGGTTCAACAGAACATGAACTCCGTTGAGCGGGTCAACGAATACCTTGATGTCGAGCAGGAGGCCGAGGCAGTCATTCCCGAGTCGAGACCCCCAGCCGACTGGCCCAGTACCGGTGCGGTTAAATTCTGCGAGTATACCACACGGTATCGCTCTGACCTCGATCCCGTTCTGCGCGGAGTCTCATTCGCCGTGCAGGCTGGCGAGAAGGTTGGCATTGTTGGCCGGACTGGTGCCGGTAAAAGCTCCCTGGCTCTTGCCCTTTTCCGTGGCCTTGAAGCAGAAAAGGGACGCATCGAAATCGACGGCGTAAATATCAGTGCCATTGGCTTGCGCGACTTGCGAGAGGCCATCACCATCGTGCCTCAAGACCCTACCCTGTTCACCGGAACGATACGCAGCAACCTGGATCCGTTCAACCTGTTCACTGACGAGGAGATCTTCACTGCGCTTCGAAGGGTTCATTTGATTGGACCCGGCACTTCAGGGACTGCTACTCCCGTGGCAGGCAGTTCTGAGCCCAGCACGATCAATGTCAACGGATCTTTGGTCCTGGATAACAAGAACATCTTCCTCAATCTAGAGACTGCGGTATCCGAATCTGGCTCGAACCTCTCGCAAGGCCAAAGGCAGCTTCTGTGTCTCGCACGTGCCCTTCTCAAGAACCCCAAGGTTCTCATGATGGATGAGGCCACGGCGTCTATCGACTACAACACCGACGGAAAGATCCAGGAGACCCTCCGCGAATTGCGCGAAAGCACTATCATCACCATCGCCCACCGTCTTCAAACCATCATCGATTATGACAAGGTTCTCGTATTAGACCACGGCCGTGTTATCGAGTACGATCACCCCTGGACTTTGATCACCAAGGAAGATGGTCTCTTCCGAAGCATGTGTGAAAACAGCGGGAACATGGAAGTTCTTGAAGATGGCGCGAAGAAAGCATGGGATAATAAGCGTCTCGTGGATGATTCATAGACAGTGAAAAAAAAAACAAAAAATCCGCCGTCTTTCTCAAATATACATAATTGTTCTTATTATTCTTGTCTACCTTTCATTTATCCCTCCATATTTCTTTTCTTTTTTTATATCTTTTGCTCTCCTGGTCTGTACAAGAGGAAGGAGAGACGAGCAAAAAAGTTGCGAATTAGGGATGAAAGCATTCTTAAAACTTGCCGCATGGTATTTCACCATTGTTACTGAACGTTGGCGTTTCATGTCCTTTTCTCGGCCCTTGCTTCCTTTTGCTCGTTGGAATAGTGTTTGTTTCATCCCCTACATTGCCCTCGTCCTGTAAGAGGAATGAAATGGGCAGATCCCCGATAGACAATTGAAGATGGGTATAGTTGCTGAGGTGAGAACATTTAGAATGATATTGAATGTATTCATTTCGAGTTGACTAGTTCTTTACGTAATGTTGCTATATTGGTTGACGTCTACAATCCTTTCCACTCTGAAATAAATTGAATCGATCAGACTCTGTAGAGAATGGAATGTGCAGTACATAGTTAACTATCTAACTAGACAGCCCTAAGCTGACTCATCCTCTCGGCTGGACTCGATCGACGATCTCCACCCAAGTTTAAATCAAGACCCGAGCAGATCCGAACTATGACAGCATCCACTTCCTCAACGAACAGGCGCGTCGAATTTTCCGAACCAATTGATCCGCCATGATCCACACAGAACGAGTCACGAGTCATGGACGAACAGGTCAACAGCTCGGAAGGAAAGGGAATGAGAGAGAAGAAAATTTCAAAATTCAACCGATCGGTCGATCGGTCGATCCTTCTATAGTTCTATCCATGGCTCTCGAACCCTCCCCGGCCGTCTCGGAGCCCGGAAATGATATCACGAGAAGCGCATGATATCACAACAACCAGTTGATTGCTTGCTTCTGGCTTCTGCCTAACGGACTTCCCCCCACACGGCATGCCTTCGTTCCGCGCTGAAGTTTCTAATCACACCCCGGGAGTCTTGGAAGCCGCGTAAGAACCGGGATTTCGATCGATTGAATGGATGAAACGTCGGCATATAAGGTTTATTGTTTCCAGGGTGCGGATGGCCCGTTCGGCTCACGGTAACCGATGGAAGCCCACGCAGCGGCTAAGGTATAGCTATGGTCATGATGCAAAGAAGATCGCAGTGGGCTCAGACTCGGCCTCCCCGGGGGGTGGAGGACGACGCTGGTTCGTTGCTTCAAGGCTAAGAATAGGTGTGATTTCATCATACCGTTGCATTTTTCCATGTCTTCCTGACCACTGACTTGCGTGCGAGAGCTGGATGGAGGGAGGGGGGTTATAATAAGAGGGGGGGGGTGTACCGGGTGAGAATGATCTCCTGGTCTTCTTTCCCTGTATTCTAGGATCGGAATTTTTTCTTCTTCTCATCTTTGTTTGTTACTCTCCCCAGACCTCCTTCAGTCAGGAAAGGAAAAGAATCAGAGGGATTAATCGGAAAACCACATTCGAAAGACGTTCCCGAGTATATAAAGAATCATGCGTATCTTCTCTGCATTGAGCGGCCTCTTCCTGGCCGGCGCCGCTTTCGCCCAGAACTCGAGCTCAGGCTGCTCGCCCAAGTCGGCAGATGTCCAAGTCATCCAATTCGGCTGGGCGCTGCAGTATCTGTCGGAGAGATTCTACACGGCGCAGCCGCTGAACCAGTCCTTCCTGAACAGCGCCACCAACAGCTCGCGCGCCAACTACAACACCAACTTCCAAGGCATCCAGCGACAAAACCGTCTCGGTGTCCGCGCCGTCCAGCAGCTGGGCTCCCAGGTCTCCGGCTTCAGCGCCCCCAAGTGCAACTATACCTTCCCGTCGGCCAGCAGCGGCGAGAGCTGGGTGAAGAACGCCCTCCAGCTGGAGCAGAGCATCACCGGCGCCTTCATCGGCCTGGCCGGGTACACTCAGTCCCCCGAAGTCTCGTTCCTGTTGGCGCGCCTGTCGGCCCAGCACAGCGGACAAGCCTACTACATCGCCAGCCAGCAGCAGGGCGTCGTCTTCCCGACCAACAGCTCCTCGCTGGTCCCGGCCTATACCCCGGATTGGGTCCTGCAGTCCCGGCAACCAGCCCGGAAAGCTGGGATCGTATCTCAAGGACTGCGTCTCGGCTCCTTCCTCTCCGTGCGGCGAGAAGCTGAACATCGGACCTCTGATCGGCACTTTCGGATCGAACGCCACTTCCAACACCTCCTCTGCCTCGCCTTCGGCTTCGTCGGGCTTGTTCAGAAAGATGTTCTAAGCTGCGTGCCGCCACTCAGCTTGGCAAACACCGGTGCAATTGTCTGGTCACCAAGAAGCAATTCCACGGCGCAAAAGCATCCAGGTGAAAATTGCAAGTAATATATGGTTCCCTCAAGAGGGAACAAGGATTTCCTATTGTCATCAACCTCTGTAATCATTCAATTGTCTCCGCATATTGTTTAATGTAATGCTAGTTAGGAGATCGTGTCATGTAATGAATAATGTACAAGACTTTCGAACCTATACATCTATACTATATACTAGCTTCTTCGATGAAAAGCTTGCTGGAAGGTCGTGCTTCTGACCAAATAGGCGAGCGCGCATGTCAAATGCAATGCAATGTCACATCAGTCAAGGCCGCATAGCTTCCTAATGCAAGGTCGAGCTGCAGCTGAGAGTAGCGACATAGAGGCAATGTAACCGAACTTCGATGGCCAAGCCTCAGAAAGTTTAATACCCACTGGGCGCTGCACAAGTCGGCGTCCATAGGATATACATCATTCATCCGATGACTTGCGACTGAGGTCTGTACCCACAGGTGCCACGCTCAATTGGTCGGAGAGAATGGACCGATAGGAAACAGACAGGTCCATTTGCCGATGCCCTCCGGAAGCCCGTGGTGGCGTACTCCAATGTCCGCGGTGCCTGCAAACAGCAAGTGGTGAATCCATAAATCTCGGGGAGGCGTTACTGTGGCCCCCTATGGACCACTTCCAGCAGAAGGGTGATTGCGTGTCTCGTTTCGTGCAGACTCTATTCGCGTCTTTCATACCGGCTGAACCAAGACCAAGTATTTCTCTAGACTCTCTCCAAGGGTATTGATAAACGGCCACTGGGTGTTCTTGCGGAAGAGACGGGCCCACAATTTGATTACAGCCGCTCCAAGACTAGCAGGATCTTGGCCAGGAAGTGCTTCTCCTTCTTCCAAGTCCATCGAAGAGTAAGCTTCCTCGACGATGCATCGAGTCCAATGTAAGATACGATTTTCATTATCTGTGGAGTAATGTCAGCCAGAAATCATATGGATTTGTCGAATTGTATCTGCCAGCCATACCGCTCAAATTCTGGTCATTGCCTGTTTCTGCCAAAGACAGTAGCCATTTACTTAAAAGAACGGCACATTCAAGGCTAGCAATTGAATGGCGGACACTCCAAAAGAAGGCCTGACTGCGTGCGACATGATCAATCCCAAGTCGTACTGGAATGCTTAAAGCATGCGCCGAATAGATAAGCGCGGGTGTCAGCCGGTAACTTCGGCCGGGCCGAGGGGACCTGTGCAATGCGGTGGCAATCCGGTACGGGTCTCGCGTCTCAAGTTGGCGGAACGCCCCAAGTTAAGGGAAAGTCGAACGTAGGCTAGACCTAGGAGTGAGCTCGAAGTGAATGGGATAGGGCCGTTTTCATTATGAGGGTCCAGGCTTGACTCAGGGGCTTGTTGCCAGACCGAAGTCCAAGACCGCAATGCTCGCCTGTGGATTACTGTCAGCAGCCATCCCATGTCGAAATAACGTCGAATGCTAAATGGTAAACACTGATAACTCACTCAAGTTTGTTCAACTCCTCTGTGGGTAGTGAGAGCATCTGGTCGCCTGTCGGCAACGAAAGCTCGCTCACCAAGTGGATGCGCTGAAGAAGGCCGTGAAGTAGAATATAGTTACCCAAAGGAGCCGGAATCGGATCTAACATGACAGTGGTCCGCGACTGCTGTAGAAGCAGTGCCAACGCATCTTGGAAAAATAATTGCTGCGAGCCGACTTCTTTTTGAGCCACCTCCCATTCTTGAGGCGTGCTTGCCTTCCATTCTTTTGTTGAACATGGTAATCGCAGATGTACTTCGCTGCTGCGAAGCACTGGATAGATGTTGTAAGCTATACTGTGAACGTGGACGAAGCAAAATGCGATAAACCGTGTCCGTCGGATGGACTCCTCTTCCGCCCATTCATGCCACTGAAGAGGGGCGTGTCTTGGGGCCACAGTGATATTCTCTGTCAGGCCAAAATCACGGAGACATCGCACAAGCAGGTTCTGGAGGCCGAATGCCTCTTGGACCAACTCAGCACCTTCCCAAGTAGCATATGCCATCAGTGCGAGCAAAGTACGAATGTTCTCGATTTGCCTCCACGCGCTCATCCCTATCGCATTTTCAGATGGCGCGAGTATCGGAGGTTGGCCGGGTTGCTGAGACGGCTCACGCAGGTTTTCCAACGGGATTTGGATGACCGTGTTGTAAGCTCCCGCAGGAGGCTGGGCTGATTCTTTGGAAATTCTGTGAAGAGCAATAGCTTTCGCAGCATAGAATATCCTCTCTGCATTACGATGCTCAAAGCGATACTGTGCCCCTACTGTCAACAGGGCCAAAATGAGCTCCGGAGCGCGCTCGTTGATTCGCAGAGTTGGAACATGGAGGAAAGGCAGATGAGGATGGAATCCACCAAAGAAAGACGTCAAGTACCTCGTCAACGTATGTCGAGAAGGCAGGACAAAATCTGGAATAAGATGCCGGAACTCTTCAAGAGAGGTCGCAAGGCGCAGCCTTTGCTCTTCGCTCACTTTGAGCGGAGTGGACTTCGTTGAGACTTGAGGCGGTTCTAATACAATTATTAGCGATTATACAACGTCCTGCAGACATTCACGGGTCATCAATGGCCTACCATAATCCGAGACGGTCCCCAAGCTTTGGTCACCAGGGGGTACAGACGGCAACCAGGACCGGAACGGAGAATCGCCCCGGGAGCCCTCCCTCTGGCCACGAGACGATCCATGTGTTTCCCGTGTACTCCGACCCGGGTCGGGGATGTCGGCGGGCACTGCACTTTGCACTTGAGGCACATCGCCCAACGCAGGAACCCATTCCGAGGGCAGTCCGATCGAGTCCAGAAAATGCGTGAATTCTTGAAAATGATTCAAGTCCTCCGGCAGATAAGGCACCGGTTGAGCTAGCAGATCATTAGCCAATAGATATGACAGCGCAAGACGCTCAATTTACCAGGAGTTTGGGCATCCCGAAAGTTGCCGGGCAGTAGGAGTTGGGCAGCTTGGAGGATATCGGCATCATGGGTCACCGCAGTATGCGGATTGAGGACCGCATTGCCGCCACCAGCATTCAGCATACCCGGGTTCTGTTCCATATAAGCTACCTGCTGTGGCGGCGGCGGCGGCGGTCCAGTCCATTGCTCCATTGTGGTCGGTTGCAGCGGGGGAGGCATCTCGGATCGCGGGGTCATTTGGACATTGTACGGTTGCTGCTGCTGGTGGTGGTGGGACGTCGATAGGTCCGACGTGCGACGCGTCGTCGCCTGGGACTGTTGTTCCGGCGCATCTCGGTCAGGTTGGGAGTTGGGCGAGATCAATCCGTTATTATCATGGGTTGCGCGAGTGGCGTTTCAAGAGATCCCGTCGAGTGAACGCGGCACCACAGAAGCAAACGTAGGGTTTTTCCTTCGTATCTGCAGACCATCATCAGCCTGCGTTTCTGCAGAGAGGCGCTAAAACGCCATGACGCATGTCGCCTGGGCGAAGAGAGGTACATACGAGTGCGGACATGTCTATCGAGATGCTCGTTCTCCTAAAGCTTCGACCACAGTGGCTGCACACCCGGGGTTTCGCTCCAACACTCGAGCGCCGGCGGGCTCGGGGATATTGCGAAGATTGAGATAACATCAAGTCATTTGGGGAACCACACGGTGATTCACAGCAGGGGGTAGGGGGCAGGACTCTCCACTGTTGGAGAACAGCAGGCAGGGGGAAAGAGGGCAATCCGGAGATGAGCGACTTGCACGGAGGGGAATCTCGCCCGTGACTCCAACACGTGCTCCAACGCCACCCGCGACTCCACTTTCTCTCCAACTGTTCACCTTCTCTACTGTCTTATACATCCATCTGATACAATTATATAATTATCTAGTATCGTCCAATACTTCTATACTCGATGTCTGCATACTCCTTTCCCGGTGTGGCCGTCATCACCGGAGCCGGCGGCACAGGTACCGTATGCTCCCCGGCATTGTATACTTCATCTCATCTAACACCTGCACCGCACTCCAGGCATCGGAGCCGCCACAGCTCGCGGGTTCGCCCAGGCCGGATGTTCGAAAATCGCCATCACCGACCTGAACCCGGATTCTCTCGATCAGACCCGACAGTCCATTCTCACCGCATACCCCAACACTCAACTCATGGCTCGGGCAGGAAACGTTGCGGATGAACAATTCGTGGAGTCGTTTATGGACCATGTCGCCGACACGTTTGGCCGCATAGACTACGCAGTCAACTGCGCTGGAATCCTGGGACAAGCGCAACGATCAACGGAGACGACAACGGAGACCTTTGATCACATCAACAACGTCAACTATCGAGGCTCCTTTCTATGTTCTCGAGCAGAGCTGAAACATATGCTCAGGCAAGACCCTCTCCCGAGTCACGATCCCGACCGCGCACCCCAACGAGGATCGATCGTCAACGTTGCCAGTCAATTGGGCATCGTTGGACGGCCTAGTGCTCGTAAGTGCATATTCTCCTCAGCAGACGAACCCCGAACTAACTGCAACAGCCGCATACTGTGCCTCCAAAGCTGCCATCATAGCCATGACCCGATCCGACGCGATAGACTACTCGAAGGACAATATTCGAGTGAACTGTGTCTGTCCCGGCGTGATCGAGACGCCCATGACCACGTACAGCGAGGAGGTCCGAGAACGGTTGAAGCCTGCCGTGGACATTGCTCCGATGAAGCGAATGGGGAAGCCGACCGAAGTTGCTGATACGATTCTGTTCCTGTGTTCGACGTTTGCATCTTTCGTGCAAGGGCATGCGCTTGTTGTCGACGGAGGGTATGTCATTAATTAGGAGGGGAGGTAAAATATAAAGGAACTCGTAATTATATTCTATCAATCATTCATGCAGTCGTAAAGTAGTCTATCCATGTATCTATATTCTCTAAAATGGATCTATACACCTTCTTTCCAATCGAAATGCGTCTCCCACGCATGCCCAGCCCTCAGAATCTTTGACTCCTCCCACAAGCCCCCAGCAATCTGCATGCCCACAGGCAGCTGCACCTGGGGGTCGTCCTTCGAGGGCGCAAAGCCCACAGGAATCGACATGGCAGGGTGTCCAGTAACGTTGAAAATAGCCGTGTTAATCGTCAACCCCATACTCGGCGTGACAGACTCAATGGGCAGGCCGCGTTTACCATTCCGAGGCGCAACGACAGGCGTCGTAGGCATGACCACAACGTCATATTTCGTAAATATCTCCTCGTAGAGGTCCCGAATTTTCCGACTGATGTTGCTGGTCTTGCTATACAGGCCCGGGAATCGCGAGGAGAGATATAGCCCGTTGATGATCACGTTTTTGGTGGCTGGGAATGCTCTTTGGAAGCCCTCGTTTGTCCAGGGGAGTCGTGCGCGCTCCATTTCAGTCATATAGAGACCCCGTCGGCCATGGGCTTGGCCTAGTAGGTTCTGAGAGCCAGCGATACGTTGCTGGATGGTCCAAATGGCGGGCCCGTGGAGATGTTCTGGGATGGACACTTCTCAATCGTGGCACCAAGCCCGGCGAATTTGTGGACTGCACTCTGGACTGTTTCTTCACAGCCGGGTCGACCATACTGTGCTCGAATCCTTCCCTGAGGACGGCAATTCTGAAGCCATCAAGTCTCGTTGGTCCCCGTTTGGAGGGTATTGGCGTATACCGTTGATCCATGCTTAGGGCTTCCCAGGCATCTATCATCCATTCCATCATAGCCACTAATCGAGTCCAGGCATGTAGCCGCATCGAGGACATTCCTGGCTAGAGGCCCGGTGTGATCATTGACCGCATCTCCGCTGCTGATCCCACTGTAAGGTACCAGGCCATATGTAGGCTTCAGTCCAACACCTGAGATAGCAAATTAGCCATGTTCCGAGATAAGGGGGAAAAGAATAGTAGTGTATGGTTCACATACAACCACAAAATGAAGCCGGCACTCGAATGCTTCCCCCTTGATCGCCACCAATGGTCATGTCCACCAAGCCAGCGGCAACCAAAGCAGCGCCTCCCGAAGTGCTACCTCCAGAAGAATATCCAGCCGCAAAAGGGTTCTCAACCGTACCCTGCGCACTCGTGAACGAGGACGTTGAATGACAAAGATTCTCACAGGTCGAAGTGCCCAGGATATCGGCGCCAGCATCCAAAACGCGAGTCACAACGGTTGCATCCGAGACCGGCGTCCAGGACGGAATGATATCGCTCCCCAGAAGTTGAGGCACGCCGGCGACAGCAATGCAGTCTTTCAGACTGAATGTCTTTCCTACTAAAGGGCCACCGTTGGAATTGCCTTTGATCAGGAATTTATGGGCCCACGCTTGGCCGAAGACTTGTTCCTCGGGAGACGGACGCCGTACATTCTGACGGGGATACCGATCCAGATCAGGAACGGGTTGATAATCCGGTAAATTGGAGACTGTGTCGGCACAGTCGTGCACCGCTGCTAGCAGTGTCTGGAAGTCATCTTCTTCGTCCTGTTCGACGGACAGGCCTACTTTTTGGAGAAGATCTTGCACATCGCCCTGCTTGACCGGGTTGTTCCTTTCAAGGAAGGTTAGTATGGAGTATTACAAGGGGAAGAGAACTCGGACTTACGGAGAAATTGACGTGAACAGCACCGACATGGTGATCTAGCTAGCCAATTAAACAAAAACAGCAAGGTGTAGATGTAGATTGGTGGTGAGTAGTAGCAACGAGCACCGGCGACTATATACTTTCGCACGGGTTATAGCGAAAAGGCTTCAAGGAAGATCAGTAACATTTTGATTCCAAGGGCTCCATTCAGTCTCCAATATAAGCAAAGGCTCCTTTACATAAAACTCGACAATCTCCATCGTCGTCGTCATTTTTCTGTTGCCCTCTCCAACTCCAACTGCCAAGCCCACGGACTCCTATCACGGCTGTTGGAGAAGCAGTGAGACGACTCCAACATGGCAGGCAGTGATCGTCGAACATTCCAACGGTACAGTCTAGTGCCTGTAGCTAAAATAACTAGCCGGAGACCTTCCGGAATGCCAGTCTAGACTCTAGACCGAGGTGAACCCCGCTCCCATCCTATCTCACGGCGATGGTTGAATGGCTGATAACGAGAGGCAATGACGGCCCGTAGACAAACGCAGCTGCTCATTGATGGAGAATTACTCTCATTATAATAGATTATCAGACTTGTGTCAATGTCCCGACCCGACCACCTACCACCTTTCGCCCGTGGGTAGCCGTCAGCGTAGTGGGATTTTGACCGTTAAGGCAGATATTGAAAATATCATCTTTTTGAACCTATAACAACCACCCAATATGCCTAAATCCTCTAATTTTCCTGATGCACGTGTCAGGAAAGGTAATTAAAGGAATCTAGCAAAAAAAATATTAAAATGTCGCCAAAACTGTGCGAGAATTCGAGACTCCGTATTGATATTATATATTTTACGGTTATACCTATATATAATTATAAAAAGCCTTATCCAACTCGCACCTATGCATGATGCGAATAAAGTATTCAATTAGTATTAAGAGGGTATCTTAGTCTGGCTAGATTACTCAATTGCGCAATATGTTAATCTCCTAATAACGATTTTAATCCTCCTTGAATAGATAAATCTAACTGTATAGTAGGTTAATCCTGTTTAACATGTTCAAGGACTACAGGCACATCGCTTTGTCAAATCGTTTCCTCCGAGTTTAAACCTCGATCTTACATTTTAGAAGAAAACAAAAGGTTATATAAATATGAAGGAGTAAGGACGTCGACAAAGTTCGGTTTTAATATAATCAGCTCGCTAAGTTGCTACATTGGAGGCATTCGGCGTAAAGGCAGATATTGAAATACTTCAAATTTCAACATCTAGAACCTGTAGAATCTACATTAAAAAAAAGTATAATCCAGTCTATCAGCTATTTCGCTGTTAGTAGCTGAAATTTGTTTGAAAAAAATTGTACACGAGGCGAGTAGGAAAAGGCGGTGGGTGGTCAGACCCGCCACTACGGCAGGCTATCGACGGCCATGCCACAACCAATAAAAAGTTTCTGCAAAAATCCTGACCAAAACCAAAGACCACTGCTATTAAAGGCCTGGACGAGAGGGGAACAGATCTCTCAGCCATTCCTACGGTGTTGAAAGAATACACCAGGACCCTTCATTATTAAGGTGTTTTAGGGCACACATAGCCTCATGACCGAGAGAGATCGTGACCTATAATAAGAGGATGCAAGGGGTATATTACCATCAGTATGTCTCTCCCCCCCAGCGACCAGATTGTTCAAGTTATATTTAACCATGCATCAGCTGAGTTATCGAGTATATTAAGATAGTTCCTGCCTCGTCTCATATTTTATTGTGTTGATTCGAGTGCCCATTTACCGCTGACATCACGACCTCTCGACCGTACCTGTCCATTTAACGTGAGCGATAGGAGAAATGCAACTTTAAATATCCATTCAAGGTAAGTTAGCTTCTTTTCAATCCCACACAAGCAATTGCCTAAAAAACCTTCCAGTACTCCGTCCTCGGTAATAACCCCGGATTTCGAAAGCGGCAGGCCATCTTATCGAGCATCAAGTGCTCCAATTCCTGCTTCGGTCGACCCCAACTGCTTCTCCAAAGCAATATCTCCGGGGTTTCTCGATTGCTTAGAGGCACGGAGTATAGACAGAGCCTGTCAAGTGTGATTGCTTGCTGATAAGTCCCGTGGGCGTTATCAGTCCGTCGTGTGGATCCTGTCCTCCAAGGCTGTTATCGGTCGATCTTGCTGCATGCGCCGGAGAGAAGGTCCCTTATCGACGACGGTCAGGGCTGTCTGAGCCTTGCTAGGGAAGTCCGGGAGTTCAAAGGGCGATTTAATACCAAATATAAAGCAGACCCCTGTCTCTAGAAGAGTGTTACTTTATTAACTCACCTGCCCTTGTGCCGAGCCTTGACCATGGCAACAACGGCTGATGAAGCCAAGGACTTCAAAATCGCAGCGAATAGCCCGCTCGCAGATGATATCGGCATTGTCAATCCCGATGACGACCGGTATGAAGTTTTCAAGAAAGTTGAAGGGCAAGTGGACTTCCGGACTGTGAGCTGGATCCGTGCATCAGCTATCTTTCTCAAGAGTAAGACCCTGACCAATAGTATGAAATATATTGGGCCAATATCTGACGCATTGCAGTGCTCTTCGCTACTGGCATTCTCTCCATTCCATCGGTAATGTACGATCTCGGTGCTTTCCCGGGTGCCGTGAATCTTGTGTGCTGGTGCCTTATCAACGCATACGGAGCCATCATCTTCGGGGAATTTCGCAATCTGCATCCCCAATGCCACTCGGTGGCCGATATGGCCCAAGTAATTGGTGGGCCTATACTTCGTGAGATTGTGGGGTTCATGTTCGTCATATCATATGTGATTACGGCTGCCTCCGGCATTATTGGTGTATCGGCAGCGTTCAACGCTTTATCACTCCATGCCATGTGTACAGTATGGTGGTCAGTCATCGCGACGACCATCATCGCAGCGTTTGCGAGCGTCCGAAAATTCTCCCACATTGGATGGCTCACGTGGGTTGGGTTTTTCAGCGTTCTCGTGGCAGTATTTATCATAGTGTATGCATAATATCCCATCCCCACCATGACGCCTCCCATCGGAAGACTGACATATTCAATCTCCAGCATCGGAGTAACAACCCGAGATCGGCCAGCTGTTGCTCCTCAGACCGGTGACTTCGACCTCGGTTACCGCGTCATTGGCCATCCCACCTTTGCGGCCGGCATCACGGCCGCAGCCACGATCTTCGTATCCAGTTCCGCCACATCTGCCTTCCTCCCGGTGATATCAGAGATGCGGAATCCCAAGGACTACCCCAAAGCGGTGTATCTCAGCATGGGTTTCGTAACAGCCTCCTACCTCAGTTTCGCCCTTGTGATCTACCGCTGGTGCGGAAAATGGATCGCCTCTCCATCGCTCGGCAGCGCCGGCCAAACCGTCAAGAGAGTTGCGTACGGCATCGCATTACCAGGTCTCATCGTCAGTGGGTCCTTGTATGTACACGTTGCTGCCAAGTATCTCTTTGTACGAATTCTTCGCAACTCCAAACACCTGCAGTCAAACAGCCCGACGCACTGGGGCACATGGCTAAGTTGTACAGTCGTGCTTGCGGCGATATCATTCGTCTTGGCTTGTGCAATTCCAATATTCACATATGTATTAGCACTAGTGGGAAGCCTTTGCTTTGCGCCACTAGCGATAATTTTGCCTGGGTTACTGTGGTTATATAGTCATGGCCATTATCGACGAGGGAGCATGATGCCGATGATGGTATATGGCCTCCATGTTGCACTTGTTTTGCTGGGGGCATTCATGACCGTAAGCGGGACATATGGGGTGATTGTTCAGATCATAGGTGCTTATAATAGCGGAAGGATCGACAAGGTGTTTTCTTGTGCTGATAACAGTGGGTCGGTCTAGTTGTGAATGGGATTTCAGCGACCTCGACGCCAATTTTGATGATTTTAGGCAATCGTGTTTCGTTTTCTGATTTGTACGACTTACTACCATACATTATAGACGCAGAAGATGTGAATAAACTGTCATTCGAGGCATGCTGATTTTTACCTGGACAAAAGAGGGATGACGGCGGATTTATTCACACAGTACCCCTTGCTTACTTCTTCTGCAGGTTAGTGAGACAGGCGGAGTGCACCGATTTGACGGATGTTCTTTTGCACAAAACGTATAGGACGAAACGGTACCAATCATTGTCATAATCCAATCCGTTTTTATTCAGCATTATGTAGTGCATGGTCTCGTTGGCCTTGATGACAAAGGCATGGTGTCACGTAGAATGCTGGGACTATGCCATTCAGCATCGGACGGCATAACTCCGGATCTCAGTTCCCGCACTGCCGCGCATGTGAGGAATATGGCAAGCCTTGGAATCGCTGGCACCAATCACTCCGATGGTCCGGTTCTGGGTACAACCATCATCCTCGAAGAGAGCCACTGAACATGAAGGTTGCCCAAATCTCCCAGGAATGTATGATAAGCCTCCACCATTGAGGATAGCACTCTGACATACAGTGCTCCCGTTCCCCGAAAATGTGGACATTGCACTGGTGCATTGTTTGTTCTGATATATATCGAACTTCCAAGATGCATAGGAATTGTGGTGTTGCTGTTGGATGCTTAAGCGAGTTGCATCGGCAGTCTGGAGGAAAAAGAACATGATAGGAGAGAAGGTGTGTATAGCTTTCATGGCGATTGGGGAGTCCTATTTGATAGGGTATGGCGGATTCAATTCTATCCGTTCGGTTTGTTGTGGCGAATGATGTCTCGTTGCTTTGATTTCAAGGCTCAGAGAAAAAATCCGATCTACTCATTTTCTTCGTGTGTACTCCGTATTCCGATGTCTTTGCAAATTCCACGAACGCTGAGAGCCGAGCCGAGCATTAAGAATGAATTCGATTTTCGACAATGAACGCTGACCGGGGCTGGGGGGAAGTTCAGGTATAACCTTGAAAGAACCGTACCAAACAATGCTTCCGAAGTGGAATAAGGAAAGCTGAATTGAGCTACTTAAATGAGGATTCGTGAAACAGCTGCAGGCAAGGGACGTAACCCATGTCTCTCGATGTAATGTACCACTCACCCAAGAAAATCTCATTCGTTTTGGGATCCACGATTTTTTACGGACCCTAGCGCCAAGAGATAGATATGTCTTAGAATCCAACATTCCCACACAGCATTGGCTGGTTTGTTCGCGTCCACAGAAGTTTCATTCGCGGCCAATTTCTTGTAGAAAGAGGTCTATGTTGCTGGATATGTCATCTTGGTCTAATTCCGGTTGGGCAGTTCCACCGAGATTATGGTAATCCAAAACTTCGGAGTATCTGCAGAATCAGATCAGTTGAGTATCTTGCTTGGTGAATTCGGCTGGACTAACATCATGAACTTCCAGGTATCTTTGGGTAGATCTGCATCATTGAAAGACCAGTCGAATTCCTTTTCTGCCACGGGTTCGTCATTGGGGTCGTGATAAGGCGCTAAATAGGGATGTTGCAAGGAAGTCTCGGCAGATATTCGCTTTTCGGGGTCAAATACCAGCGTCTTTTCCAGAAGATCGATGGCTGTCATGTGAAATGAGCTAGAGATACGAAAGGCGTTTCGAACGTTGATGGTTGTCTTACCATTCTCGTCAAACCCAGCAAAAACGGATTTCAGTTGGTGTGAGCCTTTCTTTGGCAATGAATTGACAAGCCGTCGTGTCTAACATCATCATTTAGTTTTTGGCATATACGCTCGGAGATCTCCACGTCACAACCCACATTTGCGCTTGTAATCCTTTGTATTACTTCGTCGGGAGGATTGCCGATTATATCGGTAATCAGATAAAACTGGTTGATGTGATCTTTCCCGGGAAACAACGGTACACCCCGCAGCATCTCAGCGAAAATACAACCTGCACTCCAAATATCGACCTCATCATTGTATCGTTGCCATGTCAGCATGATTTCGGGTGCCCGGTAATATCGCGTTGAGACATAGCCCGTCATCTGTGGTTCTCTCACGCGAGCCAAGCCGAAGTCACAAATTTTCAGATCACAATTTTCGTTCACTAGAAGGTTGCTAGGCTTGAGATCTCGATGGATCACACCGGCTGAGTGGATGTATTTCAACCCTCGCTATAAAAATTAGAAAGAGGCCAACATTCGTCTGCGATCAGTATGTGAATTATACCATTATTTGATACATGAAGAACTGCGCAAACCTGGCATCTAATGGTTTTGCTCTCATCAACTGATTGAGATCTGTTCCCAGAAGCTCCGTGACTAGGTATCTAGATTCCAGTGTCAGCGAACCACAGATGTTCCCCAAAAGATGGATGAGATGCAAGGCATAATCATACACGTCTTCTAGCGGAGATATGAAGATATCGGATAAGCAAATGAGCTGGTTATGGTTAGTTTGACAACAAGCCGAAGCCTTTGTCTTAGGTCGTACAGGACACACACATTCTCGTGCCGCAGTTGCTTCAGCAACTTAACCTCTCGGTAAGTGCGTTTAGCAAGCACCGTGCTAGCAAACGGGGTCATCATCTTTTTGATGGCCACATTTTGCTGACCGATTAAATCATATGCGGAACTAGCACGGACGGGTTAATATGGTCCGGGAGGGGAGGGCCTCGATCCTCAGGGGTTGAGGGAGTGGGGGGATGAGAATACCAGACAAGCCCAAAGGCACCCAAACCAACGGGTTGTATATTTGCATATCTAATTGAGTGTCACCCATGGGGGCCATTTGCATAGCGCGGAGTCTCCAGAAGGGTCAATACCTGGTGGTGGTCTCGAACGTGGTCCCCAAGATTTCCGATCGACTGAATTCTGCCATGCTGGTGCTGGCACTGGTTCTGATGCTAGAAAGACAAAGGAAGACTGATGTGGATGATGATGTGGATGATGCAAATCAGGTGCGCTGCTAGGATGCGAAAACGTCCGGATGATGAAGATGACAAACAAATCAAAATGAGATGATAACGATGAAACGTGGACAGAGTTTTATCTAGGAAGTAGGTACCTTCCGGGGTGTGTGTTCCAGAGCACCTAAGTACGAGCCACCATAGGCCCGGAATTGGAAGATACTAGCGAGAGCCGCAGACAGCCTAGTAGTAGGCTTGTTCAGTCAGCCATCCCTGGTGCACGGTCTTTCGGGGGGGAGGAGGAGAAGGGAGGAAAAAGGAAAGGAAGCGAAAGGGGAGACGAGTGAAGGGTGGCGGGGGAAAGGGAGCCTGGTGGCTTGCCTGGGAGCCTGGGAGCCTGGAGAATCGGGCGGGTGGGCTCAATAAAGTCCGTATAGATCGTTTTCGCCAATGCTGCGCGCTGATTGGCGGGATGAGATGCCGCGGCTGCTCAACCAAGTTAAGCAAGGCAGCGCACCTTTTCTCTCTCTTTTTTCGCCGTATCCACCGGCCTGGACTTTGCTCGGAAATTGCGCAACTCGCAGGAGACAATTGGCGGGAGTCCTTCCATGGACATGGAGCCTCAGGCACTCGGGGTCTTGCCCTGGTTCGCCTGTGATTCTTATTATGCCTCAGGCATTTACAGATATGGCCCTGCACGCAGCCAATGATGAAAAAGATGTGGAGTCGAGTATTTTTCTATCATTAAATTGGCTATTTCCATAGACACTTGAAGTACGCAGTATCTTTCAGTGTTCGATTGGCGAAAATCTTCCCTTGCCTCGGCATTACCCTCCACTCTCCGGACTCATTACGACTTCCGACTTCCTTTCCGTGGACCGTGAGGAACCCGATAATCAATCACTATCATCCAGCAGGTTGATCGGTGGCTTCGAAGGACCTTTGGCTCCTTTGCTCGATTCAACTATTGATTCGGCCATTCTCTCCAATCGCTCATCCAGCTTCTGGGCCCCCCCGTTGGCGAACTCCTGGTACCGCCTCACAGCTTCTCTACGATAGCTATCGACATCGACAACTCCGTTGGAATGGTTGGCAATCGGAGGAGGGACAGGACGTGTCGATTCAGCTACGGGCCGAACCGGTACCTCGGGACACACACAAGAGCAGGTGTGAGTTGTAGAGCAAGGTTTTTCACATAGGTGGCCACATGACAACCTCCTCTCGCAGACTCGGTCGCATCCAACCTGATCATGCGGGAAACTAGAGAAACGACTGGCTTAATACCTAACCTCGTATCCTAGATGAGGGATCTCTGTCTTTGCAACTTACCTGTGACATCGCAGAGGACACTTGTGTCCACATTCGAGCAGCTCACCGCATGCAAGATGACACCCGCCGTTCGTCCTATCCCATTCGGACGGCTCTTCACCTCGAGATGTTAGCGAAGCCCTGTCAAAAGACCAAATGCCAGGTAAGGAGGAGCACAAACCCTGAATGAATACTTTGTTCCTATGTTTGACACACGTCAGCGGAAGATAGAATCCTAGACGCCGCCGCGGTTGATCGGTTCCCATAATATTGATGACTCGCCACCACAATGGATCTGCACAAGCGAGTGACATGGCGTTCCCAAAGATATAAAATCCTCTTTTTGCACGCGAAAGAGCCACGCAGACCCTATTTTCGATGGACAAAAACCCAACAGTCGGTTTGCCGCTGCGCACGAGGGATAGAAGAACAATTTCGTTCTCTTCGCCCTGGTACGAGTCAACCGTCACCACATTCACATAGTGCCCTTGAAGATATGAATTGCTTTTCAACAGTTTGAGCAATTTCTTTCTCTGGCCGTTATAGAATGTCAAGATGGTGATGTCCTCGACCCGCGTACCACCGAGCACAAGGTGGACAAAGAAGCCCACGATCATCTTCGCTTCCATTTCATTGAACTTGGATGCTAAGCTATCACTGCTTTCCGGCCATTTGTGGGAAAAAAAGTAGGACTGTATATCACCCATGCCGGGAACTCCAGGACGATTCTGTACCGATGCATGGTCTTGCAATTCACCATAAATTGGCTCCAACAACGCACGGATCTCGGGCGCCATACGCCTTTGTCTTCTTAACGTAGTATATTCCAGGCCATTGTGCAGAAGGCGCTCGAACATTGATATGTCCAAAAAGAACGGCTCGCCCTCGAGCTCCTGAACCGAGCAATGGCCTTTGAGCTGCTGATGGTCGCCAACAAGAATCAGCTGCTGGATGGACTCAAAGCAAGCCGCCGCTATAGGTGCTTCTATCGCTTCAGCCGCCTCTTCGATCAAAACCACCCTTGGCTTTACTGACGAAATCAGCCCCCGGTACTTGCTTAGGCCCGTGGCCGTTACCCCGATGACTTTGGCGTTCTGGAGAATATGAGCGTCTCGTTCGAATTTGCCAACCTGGAGATCTCTGGCGTTCACAGTGTAAATCGCGGTTAATTTGCGAAACGCTTCGAGCACCTTGATCTTGGCTGCTTTTCTTAAAGCATTGTAGACAGCTCCACGAGCCCTAACAGGTATCTTCCAGAGGTCACGAGACTTCAGATACTCCTGACACACTGCGTCGGATAGAGAGCTCTCCTGGCCACAGAACCCTTCTTTGAGAAATATGAACTGGCCTTTGAGAGTCTCGTAGTCATCTTCATCTATTCCTTGCTCTGCTTCAAGTTCTTTCAGTTGCTCATATTCGAGATCAATCTCATCTTCGGCAAAGCCGAAATTCTCGGCTGTATAGTTCACCTCGAATTTTACCGCTTTGTCTCCAAGCCACGCGACTAGTGGGTCGACGTCGTCCTTTCGATCCGAGCGGATCCAACCTTTGGCTCCCTGGATAAGTGCGTCGGACTGTTCTCGGCTTAGCAGTCCGAGTTTAACGAAAAAGGAAGATGGAAGCGGCCTATCCGCATTCTCGGAGTTGAAGGGCTGCAGTAATTCTACCATGGGCGGAATTATGCTCCTCAGTTTCTTTCTTGCCGGCCCGAGTAACCCTCCCTGCAGATTTGGAAACGGCTGGGTTTGTCGAATCGAAAATAGTGTTTTCTTTTTGATTTCAAGATCAGTGCTTCGAGACCCTACCCGAACGTATTGCTCTTCAAAACAAGAAATATACTTCAGAAGCTGATCCAGTGCATGATTTGTTTGGGACGAAACAAGAATTGGAGCGTTGTCGGGCTTCATATTTGCAAGCATAATCCTCAGCGCCACAACAGATACATGGGTTTTACCAGTACCAGGAGGCCCTTGGATGATGGAAAGGCGTTTTGTGAGCATTTGCTGCAAGGCCTTCCACTGGGTAGTGTCCAGATCACCCGCTGGCTTGTCTGGCCAATCATTGAGAATATTAATCGGGCCCTCTTCATCCGAGTTACCGCACGCAGATGTTATATCGACAGCTGGGGCCTCCTCTACATAATGGGGAGCATCAACATTTGGCTCAATGAAACAAATCTGCTCGGATAGGGGGAACCTGAGAACATGAGCCGTGTTTCTAGAGAGGATATTCATTTGAGATATCTTTACTTACTTTTCGTGGTTCATCTGTTGGAGAGCTCTCATCGTATGTCTCAACGATTCATAATATCCGCTCTTTGCTTGGACCATGGTCCATTCTTTCTGAGAATCAAACTCCGCATCTTCCGGCCTGGCTAAAAGGATGTCAATCTCAGGCGGCTGTTGCTTGACCCCTTCTAGTGGTCTTGCCGCAACAACTGCGACGACGCATTGGGTTTTAAACGAATCACTCGAGGGCGACAATGCGACAAGTGAGCCAGACCTTAGCCGGGAAGAGTACTCCCAGGCAATATTCTTACCCGCTCTGCTCGTTGAGAATCGAATGCGAAAGGCAAGACCTTGTTGGGCGAGAGTTATGCCGGTGATGTAGACCTGAGTAGCGGGCGGAGTTAGTCGGGTACTGTTGCTGCATAAAGCAACGGCAAAGAGTCTCACCTTTTCGTAGATTGCTACCATATGAGAGTCCGCCATATCCGGGTCTTCTCTCACGTACGCCACTGCATCCCTCAAAGGAGCAACGGCATCCTCTCGGAGTAGCTCATAATGGGCCTTCAGATATGCCCCTTTGGATCTCCAGGGACCGACCACTCGATTCGGTGCCAGCTCAATGAACTCGTTGTCTTTATCGTCAATGCCCAGAATTTCCTCTTTGGAAGGGATTTCTGGTTGCAGAAGCCATGGCTCGGGATCTTCAAGCTCAGGTTCGGTGAAGTACGCCCTCACATTGGGGTTCACCGGGACGCCTGAACATATTGACAGGTGCGAAAAATGATCATGAAGGCGTTCAGAGTGGGTGGAAGAGGGAGTTCAGTAGACGATGTCATTTTTTCTGTTCATCAATTGAGGTGGTATTAGAACTGGTTAGAGAATGGAAATGGTGCTGAGCGTGGTTGGGATTGAAACTTATAGACACTTTGAGAAATAATCCGATGTCAAGGTGAATAATAAGTGTCAGGGAAACAGAACATGAGAATTAATAGATGAATGGAACCAAGCCAAACTTATAGCGGGATGAAGGAAAGTGAGAAGAATAAGAGGGAAAGAAGGAGGAGGGGAGAGGAGGGTACCTAGAGATATACGCGTTTGCAGTCACGGATCTCGGATTGCCGCGTTAATGTTTGAGACAGGATTCACCGTAGACTTAGCACTCAGCCAATCCGGACAGTTTCCGTTTGTATTTGACTCATGGCGAAATGTACCAGTTAACTAGACATCTACCTAGAAAATCTGGTTACCTGGCAGAAGCAAACAGTACTTGTGTGCTATTAGTATTCTGTGCATGCGCCTTATGCGTGTTAATACAGTAATATCTCACTTTCTGATGTACTTCAGATCGATATGATTTTGTGTCCTTTTTTTTTAAAAAAAAATAATTATAAAAGTGATGTAGTGAAGTCTCTCTGCTTGGTTTATACTTGCTGACACTTCGGATCAGAAGGACTTTGTTCCTTTGGTTCCCATAATTGACATTGCATGATTAATGCTGAATAAAGAGCGCCCTTTAATATATGGGTGAAAGTCATCGTGCCATCCTCCTCATGAGTGACTAATTCTCGTGCAGATCGAGGTAGAAGAGTGAAAGAATGAGCTACACAAGACTGACCTCCAACTCCAGGTGAACGATGGCTGCGCTAAACCAGAACAGGCAGCGGCCTCTGTGTCTGCCTCAGGCACCCAGAATCCAGAAACGTGACTGACGTCGGGGAAAAGACGCGGGCGGAGGTATGTGAGTCGTTCATTATTCACGGCTTCTTTGACCTTTTGCACCCCCCTTCACCTATATACTTTAACACCTCTGGTCTTGCCCCATTCACCTCTATTCTCCTTCCCTTGGGGACTACTGCTGGCCGAGATGTACTCCTAATCCACAATAGCTATTATACTGTGTGTCTTATATTGAAAAGACTGGCCGTCTGCCAGAATTGGGCCAGTCCAGGGTTATTCTTAGTTGCGACCCATTATACTTTCTTTATATATACTGCACTGCTGTTCTTTCACTTGCGCGACCCAAGAGAATTCCAAATTCTAGCCCCCTTTTTGTTGCGAACAATGGCCTCGATTGTGGAGGAAGATGACGATCGCGATCTTGCTGGTAGGGACTCCTTGAATGTTGCGGCTTTGTAGCATTCCACGCTGACAAACGTTATTCGAATAGGTTCGCAAGACGGGAGCTCGGACAATGAAATGGAGGACACACTCAGGGATGCGGATGATGGTGGGAACGATAACGATGCCGATGCCGACCAAGACGCGGATCAAGATCCAGAAAGTCCGTCAAACGCCAGCCATGTGACCGAGAGCGCAGGGGTGACCGCGCAACAGAACCCCGATGTCGAAATGGCTACTGTTGGTCCAACCAATATCACGTCCGATCCGATGGCTGCGCTTCACCCCAGCGTGCGCCCGAATGCCTTACCGCTTCCACGTACGACATCGTGCCGACGACGGCGGCGCCCCATAGCACTTCAATCAATGCGGTGACTGCCACGGCGGACATGAGATGGGTCTTCAGCGGAGGGTCAGACGGATATGTTCGGAAGTTCAACTGGGTGGATTCGATCAACAGCAAATTGATGCTCACTGTGGCGCAAAGGCACCCGTTCGTTGACAGCGTGATAAAGGCAGGGGTGCTCATGACATACTGGGAGAACATGGATGGGAATAGTCTTTCACCGGTGTATTCCTTGGCAGCCAAGCGAAGGCCTGTGGCTATTGTCTGGGTTGGAGTCAGGCGCAATCCGGTTACAGTCTGTGCGCCATGATGAGGGCAAGGAAATCGCTCTACTACAGCAGCACACCTCAGCGGTCTCGGTGCTGAGCTTGACCTCGGATGAGAAATCACTGCTGTCTGGAAGCTGGGATAAACGCGTATTCGATTGGGACTTAAACACCGGGCAAACAAGGCGCGCGTTCGGATCGAGTGCCGGACAGATCTCTTCTCTTGACATACGGCCAGAATCCAGCCTCCCAGTTCCTAAAGAAACATCGGACGACTCGCAAATCAACGGTACCTACTCTTCCAACAACCATGCTAACGGTGGCAATGGCCTCAACTTCACCGAAAACCCCAACGACCAAGATGATAGCGGAGACCCTTCGAACCAGCAGGCAGGCTCACCAGCAGACTCATTATTTGGTGGAGCTGATTCATTGTTCGGCGACGCGGATGGCGCTGGCGGAGAGGGCGCCGACACATCGGGAAATGCCTTTGGTATTGATGAGGATGATGAGTTTGGCAAAGCTCTCGCGAATGGCGTTCTACCTGACGCAGATGCTCCAGGTGAAGTCGACACAACAGGCGAGCAGAACGGCGCTGCTGAATTGTCTGCAAATCCGACCATCACCGGTGACCCAAATGCAGGCAATGTCAACACAACCGACCAAACAGCGGATTCTCAGGGTGCCAGTCTTCCCAATGGCATATCACAGCCTGTCGTTAACGGGCTACCTCACGCTGAAGATCTAGAATACCTCCCGCAAACCCAAGACTCCTCACAAGCGGCGCAATCGGACTCTAATATCGGGCCGGATAATGTTTTTCTAGCCGCCTCAATCGATGGTACTATTCGCGTTTGGGACCGACGACAACCGGTCCCTATTTCACGGATTGTCTCTCGCAACGCTCCGCCATGGTGCATGAATGCATGCTGGTCTCCCGACGGCAACTACATCTACGCAGGTCGTCGAAATGGAACCGTCGAGGAGTTCAGTCTTCACAAAGGCTTCCGTGATGCTGAGCGGATCTTCAAGTTCCCTCAAGGCAGCGGCCCAGTCACCGCATTGCGAGCAATGCCCAATGGCCGACACATCATGTGGTAAGTACCCATTCAGCACACATCCTCCCTTACTCACTTCATCATTAACTTGTACCCTTCAGTGCATCGCACGACATTCTTCGGCTGTATGATCTCAAGCACGAACAAGTCGCTCGCCACTCGACCGTTCCATTTCTCATCATCCCCGGCCACCGCACAGGGACTGTCTCGCAGCTTTATATCGATCAAGCCTGTCGCTTCATGGTCTCCACAAGCGGTAACCGAGGCTGGGAGGGCAACACCACCGAAGTGTTACTCGGTTACGAGATCGGCGTGCCTCGCTAATCTTCGGACGTCAGTTGCACTCATTGTACACTACTACTATTGCTATATACCTGGTGCGGGCTGTAGGTTCGCAGACTATTTCCTTCTCTTGTGCGGGACGTTTTCCTTCTTTTAGAACTGGCTGTGGATTTTCTCATGGCTGGTGTTCTTTCCCTTCTATCTACGAGATGGACGATACCCAAGATGGCTCTGTTTTTTTCTACCTACATCTATCACTGTTATGTTGACGAAAGCGTTATCATTGGATTAGGACAATGCAATTAGAGAATATGATTTGGTGTTTTTTTTTTCTCTCTCTCTCGAGTCAACACATAGAATGTTCGGACCCGATGGTTACTATAAATGCGACCTTTGTAATATCTTGATAATCTTTCGGTTAAAGCGCGACAATCCATCATGGATATCCTATATCATATATGCATTCATAAATTCTCGATACAACAGTGAAAATGAAAATATGCTACACCGCCAACACCAACCCAATATCAAAAATCATGTACACACATCATCATAAGACCGTTCGTTCACCAGCCATGAACCCAAGCCGCAGACAGAGGAAAACATAACACAAAACACCAGCAGAAAAGAAAAGAAAAGTAGAAGAGAAAAAAAAATTACACGTCATCATCATGTATATCATCAAAGTCCAGACCCTCGCATACTTGATACTGCTGGGCCCTCCAAGAACCAAAAAGTGGGTTCTTCGCCCACTTGACGTGCCCGTCATCATCATGCTCGAAGAAGACATAGCCCGGCTGTTTCTCAGCATCGTAATCCTCTTCCTGCGACGACTGCGCACCCTCGGGGCCCGTGGCCAGGCCGCCAAAGCCCGGAAGCGCAGTGTTCGGCACATGGCCCCGCGCCTCGATGTGTCCACTGCCGACGCTATTGACGGTGATCAGGTACACGGGCGGCAGGTCGGCGTCCCGATCAGCTCTCAAGGGCATGGGAATCCAGGCCTCGTTGTTGAATGAGTCTGTCCGGGACTTGTCATGGCGCAAGGGGAGTGGTCGGGAGAGAAGCAGGTCGTCCAGCTTCCCCGTGTCGAGCAGCATTCCCGGTGTCTGGACGTAGAGGACGCTGTCATATTGCATGAACTGGATCTGGCCGAGCCGGAGCAGTTTCGTGTCTGTGGTTGCGTACCCCGCGGAGGTCGCGGTCGTCATGTCAATGGGGAGTAGCCAGATGCCGTATTTCAGGCTTGCGTCGCGCAGGAGGGAGAGCGCCGTCGAGACGGACTCGGACTGCTGGTTGGCCGGCATCATGTCCCATTCTTGCGGATACATGAACAGACGGTCTTGGACGACTGTGCCGTTGGACGTGAGCTGTTTGAAGAACAGGATGGCGGAGCAGATGTTGGATGGGTCTGGGGTTGATAGGAGCTGGAGATAGGCGTAGTTTCCACCCGCAGGGGGCTGCGACGAGGCATCATCTGCGTCGTCGGACACCAGATCCGACAAAAGGCTTCGCTTTGTGCCCTGGAATGACGATCCCGCTGATCCGTGGCCTATCTTGGGATCGGGGGGTACAGGAGGGCGAAGCGCATGCTGGATGTTGCGGACAGATCGTTGTTGAATCGTGTATCCGGAGAGAAAGAGGAGGATGGTGAAGACGGAGATCACCCCTGTCGACAGGATGACTGAGACAGTGGAAGACGTCAGAAGCACCATATTCAGGTCGTCTGCGTTGGCATGTGTCTTGTCTGTGTTGCCAGTATGCGTGTAGATGGGACGTCAGTCTTGGCGTGGATAGCAGCAGCGAACTCGCAGATATGCAGACTCCCGCTTTATTGCGATTATTCCTCGTCAATTATAGAAAATCAGCCTCGTAAACTCATCAACCATGCAATAATGCCGTCCAACAAACAAGCAGAGAGGACGATGCCGTCAACCTGACGAGAATGTTTACTCGACGGTTGTCGGCGCGACTATCGATAAGCCGCGTCTTGGCAGCCTTCCTTTTCCCGATCGTCATTCCGTTGCTTTCTCTGTCTTTTTCCTCCCGCCCTCCCTCACCACCGCCACCATGGCATCTCACCGTGCCGATGCCAGCACTCTGCTCGATAATCGGGGCTACAAGGGCCCTCTCATCCGCGGCGTCAACCCGGCCACTCTCTTCGAAAAGGCGGTCCGTGACCGCATCACAGACTCCTACTACTGGAAAGAACAATGCTTCGGATTAAACGCCGCGACATTATGCGATCGCGCTGTCGAATTGACCGCCATTGGAGGCACACACGGCGTGTCTGAAAAGCCCACCCCGTTCTTGTGTCTCGCGTTCAAGCTCCTGCAGCTCAACCCAGACCGCAACATCGTGCTCGAATACCTGAATTTCACCGACCCCGCCGGCGAGGAAGACGAGACGAATGCGGAGGCCACCGCGGAGGAACAAGCGCAGCGCAGCGTCGTCAAGCAGAAGGGTGACTTCAAGTATCTCCGTGCGTTGGCGGCCTTCTACATCCGGCTGACGTTTGACGCGGTCGACGTGTACAAGGCGCTGGAGCCGCTTCTTCTCGATTACCGAAAGCTGAAGCGCCGGATGGGAGACTCGGTGGTCTTAACGTACATGGATCAGTTTGTGGACGACCTCTTGACCAAGGATCGTGTGTGCGGTACAAGTCTCTGGAAGCTACCGTCGCGGCAGCAATTGGAGGACTTGGATTTGTTGGATGAGCGAGAGAGTCCCTTGGCGGCGGAGTTGGAGGAAATGGACCGGGAGAGTGAAGATGGCGAGGCTAGTGAGACGAGGTCTGCAAGAAGTGCTGGAGACGATTGAATTCAGTCAACTGGCGTGGTTCGCCGGTATCAACTCTTTGGGGGATCTGCAATCTCGGATAGGGACTTGACTACGAGTTGGCTCGCTTTCGATGCTCGGGCATCCAAACTCGACAACCCGTCCTTTCTTGGGAAAGGGCACTTGGTGGTCAAATACTTGCACGCCCCCTGACAGGCTGCGGCTGCCAACACCGACATCCCATGGCCTACTCTACCGACCTGCAATTGTCGGCAATGCTCCCAGTGTTCCATCATTGGACGCACAACACCACATCGGGTTTTGGCATGCAGAATGGAATTAGGCCTCTCAAGGCGAGTCAGACTTGTTCGCCTTTGGCACCATCATTGTACTATAATCTGTGGATACCTAGCTTCAGTTCATTACTGAAATCTCTATATCAATCTAGACTAGATTTTGGTTTTGCGGCATTGTTCGCGTTATATCTCGATTCCAATCAGATTTGCTCCGCCCAATTGCTCATAGGATTGACGTATCACACTATCAATGACTCTTCAAAACCCTTGTTGTCGGTGCCATTTCTCCTCCCAGCCTTTAAACCATGGGCTATCTTCCAAAGTAGACACCTCCCAGTCCTTCGGCACTAGGCCATTGTCTTCCTGCTCTCTTGCCCACTCTTCCAGTTTCGGCAGGATGACATGCTCCACGTGCCATGTACTCTTGTATTCCATTAGATTCCTCTTTCCTTTGCTCAGTACCTTCGCAATAAGCGCCGGTACGTACGGTTCGTCGCGGAACTCCGTCACGGGTGTAAAGACCGCTTTGAAGTTAAAGACAACAGCCGACGATAGGGGAAGACGCCGCAGCGTTTGCCAATCAACTCGCAGATGGCAATCTTCTAAGCGGAGGCTCGGGTCCTGAGACAGCCTGAGCACTTCGTGAGGGTCGCCTTTTGGCATATACAACGGCTGTCCTACTTCCAAGCCCCAGGACCCTCTCTGAATCGGCTTATCGGTGGGCATTTTCGTAAAGAATCTGTCCCAGTCCGTAAGTATGAGCGGGATCTTCACTTGGGGGGGATTCTGCACTGCGGAAGAAAAGACCTACCGATCCATAGAGAATTGCATTTTCTCCTTATAATCTGGGATCGGCTCGTGAATTTCATGAAGTTGAAGACCAATCTTGGAACCAACGTTCCATCCCAACGCAGAGCAGATGACTCCTGCACGCAGAAAATAATTGCCCGTTTTATCATCACGCAGCATGATGCCGAAGTCTTCGGGGATATGTTCAAGCAGGATCTCCAGGGGGTGTTTTGATCGGATATCTTGCTCTACATCCAGGATTTTGTTACGTAGACGGCGCTTGTCAGTCAGTGAGAAGTACTGAGGATAGCGGGCACAGGCAAATTGCAGGACCATCTCCATCAGCTCCTTGCAAGCCAGTTCGGAGCCGGGGAGGGCGTTCAAGACGGCGCTTCCATGCTTCGCATACAGCTCCTTACGCTGCGCGATGCGTTTCTTGTAGGTATTCTCGATCTCGAGCCACCAGTCCGTTTCCAATTTCGTAAGTGCTACAAGTCGTGCAGGATTAGCCTCCTCTTGTCTTGTTTATCGGGAAACCGTAGGTATACCCTGCAGGAGAGAAGAGGAATCATACACATGGTTTGATGGTAGGCCCATCTAAACGGACGATATGGCCTTGGCAGGGCTTTGTCGATGTTGAATTCAGGATATGGCTGGGGTAAAGGCACGCCGCTTAGCGCCGCATAGTCTGGGAAATCGCCCAAGGCCTTGATCTCGGATACCGAGAATCCCGTTGGCGTGTAGTATTGGTCATCGCAGGTCCGGTAATCCGTTGTCATTGGTAAAATATGCTCGTAGATCTCTTTGTCGTCGACTTCCCTGTATAGTACGCCTTCAACCTTCAAGTTGGCCAGGACCTGTCGACGCTGAGGCGGGAGAATTTCCGCATAGCTCGTTTGTGATACAGCGTTGTCAGATGATTTGCTATCTGGCGATATTGCCCGTGAGGGAGTCCCGCTTGATAGCTTTCGGTAAATATGGAGGTTGAATTGATGCAAAAACGGCCTTCCCTGTGTCCTGTCAATAAGGACGCATAGCCCTGTCAGTCCAATAAAAAGAAAACCCAGGGCCAAGATAGTATCCGGTAAATTCACAGAAGACATGGTCGATCATTCCGTGGATTGAGAAACTGTCTGCTGAAGGCCTGAAAACCGTGACGAGACACGCAGGGCAATGAGAGTATTTGAGAGTGCGAGTATTCAAAAACAAATTTCAAAGAATGGGAAGTCGAACAATATCGGGCCCAGCCTGTAATCAAATACTGAGCAAGTTAAAGGGAACCAAGAGCCACTCTCGCATCAAATCACCATAGACGGACTGCATTAAAGGCCATCCCGATTTAATCGCATAAAACAACTCCCTAAGGCAGCGGTGTCACGAGGGCGTAAACTCAGTTTGGATCGGCGATGCAGATATGACGATATGATAAAGAACAACGTCGATAGGGCCACTCCCTTTTATCTGGGGTGCCTTTTAGTAATGAATGCACGACTGATCAGCCTACCGATGCCAGGATTCGGGGGGCAAGGCTGGCGTGTATGAGGAGAAACATCCGCTAATTGGTGTTCTTGCGCCTTCGTATAGACCTATAGCAGAGCAGTATACTAGGGGCAGGTTGCATTGCATGTGAAGCATTGGCTGTACTGCATCTGCCTCAGCATCGGATGGAAGATGGTGTTGGGCTTTTCTGCTTTCAGGCGCATCATTGATTGCTGCAAATAAAGAGCATAAATGCTGGTAACTTTTTCATCTTTGAGTAGAGCTTCTATATTCCGAGGAGCTTTGCATTCTCCTTAAATAGCGTACATGCTCGACTAGCAAACCGTACTCTTCCCGGACGATGCTGTGCCATGGAGGGGAAAGAGGGGATTCCACCTACCATTGCAGATCCCACAACTAATCAACTCCGTGTGTGATTTGTCCAATCATGCCTTTGAAGCGATGTAGCAACAGCAGATAGTAAGGGGCCGGCGTGGATCAGGTTAACTGAAGGGGAAACAGAGAAATGCCTCCGCATTACCCAAAAGGGTTAAAGTATCCTGCTCATGAGGCGGTCGCATGTGTCTCTTTAGTCATCCTGGAGATTCGAACTTCAGGCTCTCTGCCAGCATATCCAGTTGTTATCCAGTTAGAATCAGGATTCTTTAATCCCTAGGTATGACACGATTGGTGCAAACTGTATGTTTGGTCCAAGCAGCTGCGGGAAGTGGATAGTATCTAAACCAGAACATGTTCGAGCGGTAGCTACATGTACTCTTTGCAAAACGGCCTTGTAGGTTCATTCGATATCAGGAAATGTCCATTGTAAGATTACAGGTTGGGAAATTCCCGCTGATAGCTCTAACATTACAAGCGTCATCTGGCCCTAACTAAATACTCCCAGAAATAGGTAAAATATGGGACACAACAGAAGAAAGAAAAGATAGAACTGTAAATGGACAAAATAAAATGGTTAAAATGGACGAGGGAAAGCCAAACACGCTAAAGAGATTAGTGTATGTATGTACGAGGGCTCCTGCAATTGTTGATGTACACGAATAGTTTCCACAAAAGCAGCCGGTGCAGATGATAGCAGGCTGATGGCGCAGTAGTACTTGTATGTACCTACCATTGTCGCGCGGTTTTCGAGAGATCAGTTGTTCCCCGAAGTGGATGCAAAGAAAAATTATTATCTTTCAAATGTTGGTTCTGGGCGTGCTATTCCTCAGGGGCTGTTAACGAGAGCAAGGCCCGAGCATCACATCCTCGAGTTCAACAGGAAAAAGATAATACGAAAGATCATGTGACAAATGGGTATCATAAAACCGCTGATTTCGCCGAAACACGCAAATCGAGATGAGATAGGAGAATGCAAGATGCAAAGGGAAGACGGTATTGTCAAAGAGGTCGATCGATCAGTCAGGATTCGTTAACTGTAGTGGACTGTCAGCCATGCATGTATTTTCGTTTAATCTCAAGAACTTACTCGTAGAACTGGTCGCGAATAATCTTGGTCATCCTGAAGGGACACGCTACTGTTTCGACGGCCGGTGGGCCAAATCGCCGCATCTTTCATGCGGTTGTCAGTGAAGGCTGCCGGGGGCATACGGCCGGGCGATATTGATGATCCAGCAGACAAGGTATGGCTGTGGTTGTCTGAGAACATGCCCTTCATGAAGCTCATTTGGGAACCCTTGCTATTCCTTCCATCCAGCAATATGTTTTGGACGCTTGGGTCAGGACTTGGTGACCGTTTTCGGCGTTTTGCTAAGATGAGCATGAAAACCACCGCTACGATGGCAGCGCAGCCACCGACAGAACCCACAACGACGCCGGCAACGGTTCCTCCAGCAATGTTCGAGCCGCCATTGTCGTCATCCGAGGCACTTGGGGTTGGTTGGAAGTTGGGCTAGAGCCTCCTACGGTGATTGTTTTAACTTCACCGCCGGCATTGGTTTCAACCGCGACATTGCCCCCAGTGGTGGTAGATGCCCCTGAGGTAGTTTTAGTTGAGCCATCGGATTTTGTCTGTAGACAAGTCAGTATGGCAACAATCACAATCGCCGAGGGGGGGTGGGAAGGCATCCGTCTCATGCCCAAGCCAAAACCAGCCAACACTGCAGAGAAGCCTTTAATCTGTGCACCTTGCACACAATGCTGCGAGCATGGAGCACAAACAACAGACATGTACTGGTTTCGGGGACTTTCATGGCTTGGCACACAAGAGGCACAAGTACGCGCATTCATAACAAGATTATACTGACCGAGGTTTCTTTTTCTGTAGTACTTGTTGCCGAGGGTGCAGTTGCTGTTCCTGTCGGCATTTGGCCAGACATCTCCAGATAGGCAAAAAATCCATTGGACGCGTCCCCGCAACTGTCATCTGGATAGCCCGGGCAGCCCTTGTTGCATTTCTTATCGTCGACGGTGGTCGCTTTATTGGGAGCAATGTTGGAACACCAGCACTGCTTGCCTTGGAGAATTCCAAAGGCCCATTTTCCAGTGCAATGATCCGTGCAGAGGCCATTCGATTGGAAAGTGCTAATATCTGCACCAGAGTCAGCAGGAATCCTCCACACATCAGATGGCTGGACCGCTTACTTGCGGCATTCGAAGCCCCGGTATTGACCGAAGCACAATAATAAATATCCGAGGCCGAGAGGACGAAATGAGGCCACGAAAACAAGGCAAGGAGCAAAAGAGTGAGGTTGAGCATGGCGGAGGTTTTCCCTATTCCGCCTCGTCTGGATTCGTTCGATTACGGGTGATGTAACCAAATTCCTCGTTCAAGGACAAACTGTCCGGCGATGGTCGATGGCTGACTACACATTCACAGAGGCAGGCGTGGTTTTTCGGTACTTTCGAAATTCACCGGTCGAGTCTTCAATTGTACGGCCGGCGGGTCGGCGGGATAGGAAGGATCGGGATCGCCGACGATCAAAACAGCGTAGTAAACAGATATGTCGCTCGGTTCATGTAACAGGGCGGGTGGTTTGGAGACTGGCTTCAGAGATACCGCGCAGCAGTTCCGTGGTAAGCGATCTTCTTCAACTCAAATCGAGGGTCAGCGAAACTCTGATGCCGATCATTCACGGACCTTTTAAGGACGACGCATGCAAATCGGACCGAGGATTCGAAAGAGGCACCACGCACCAGGGAAACTAAATCAAATCGGCGTCTCCCTGCGCTTCAACCACCAGACGCCGATTCCAATCGCTAGTCAAGATGAAATCGAGTCTTCAGAGCAGAACGAAGGACGAGACCAGGACTGGGAAGATTTCAATACATCGTCACTTCTGACCGCAGAACGAGGGTTGGTCAGAGGGACAAGGAGGTGTGATATCAACAACCACCCGGGTGATAAAGGATGTAAGTGAATGGGAAGAGAAGAAGATAAAACAAAGGGAGGGGGGGAAGAAAGAGAGGGAGAATGAGTGGAAGACGAGGGAGGAGAGAGGAAGAGTTGGAGGTGGATGACCGCAGTGGAATAATTAGCAGGACTACGGCCGGTCGACTGCCTACCTAAATCGTAATATTATTATTAGTACCGGAGTAATGGTAATCGCAATACGGAGTGAATGGAGGAGGGGCGAGACCGAGCGGGCCAGAGTCCCGTTCCACCAGGGCCAGTCACCGTTCTCGAAGGGAATTCTATTAGACTGGGACTGGCATAATAAATAATAATAATAAGGCCATGTATCCTTACCTCCCTAGCCAAGCACCTTACTATACTTACCTACTGTGTACAGGCTACAGCGTACAGGATAATCGCTGTATCCAAACAATAATACCGGCATAGCCAGATGCAGTGGGGGCTCGCATCTGTTGGGCCTAGTCCCGTGGAGCCTTTGCGCCCCGTTGATTTCGCCTGGCCGGAGTCCTCCCGTACCAGGTAACAGTCCCTCTGCGGTTGCACCAGACGGATATGTCCTACACTTACTCTGAGACTTGATCATTTGAAACCTTGACAGGCTGGTTCCTCTCTACTATTCACACTACATGGTTGAATGAAACGCCGTTAAGGGGTATGTAGAACCGGACCCCATCCGTTGGTTTCCAACGTAACTATCCAGAACCTACTCTGTGTGTAGGTAGGTTTCGGTCAGCCATGGAGAGTACCTTGGGAACCATACAGTACCTGGCCAAAATACCAATTCCGACCTGCTAGGAGCTTGTGCCTAGATGGCATATTCGGTACGCTGACGATGTGGCGCCACCTGAGGACAACGTTTGCAAAAAACATCGTCGTCAGACCATAAAGGAGACAATTCGAGGGAATGCCAACCTTGATATCTGCGGACCTGTATCTTCATGGCACATTTCCCACGGAGCAGGCAACTTCCATCAACTTCTGACTCCGTACATTCCTATCATATGAACGCACGGCCTTGTCTAACATTCTGCAACGTCGTCCTTTCGACTTCGACTGGTCCAGACAACGGGGAGTCGGGGACAGACAAGAAAAATAAAAATAAAAATAAACCCCCTCCATGTCCGCGTCACTCGGTCTGACACACGGCAAGCCACGTATCACGCCGTACTCTGTCCCTCTGTACTCTGTCCGCTCTCAGAGTACCTGGTAATTATTGGAAAGGACCGCTCACCAAGCCACGGTCACCTCCATCAACCAAACCGACTGCACCCATTGCCAACAATCCTTCCCAAAGAAAGGGATCTACCGGTTCAGCCACTCGATACCCGAGCAATTCAGTAGTACTTGAAACAATGGCATGGACGAAGATCCTACTCAGCAGCCCTGCAGCAGGTCTTGGCTGGGGCGGGACCGGAGCCATTACAAAAAATACAAATATTATTACGGGGATATTTCCATGCCATACAAGGGCTGGAAGGCGGAATTCCCCCGTACAGGTAGGTACATACAGACTAGATTACCTATCATCCACCCAGACCTACTCTGTACGCAGTACAGAGTGCAGAGTACTTTAAGCAGCAAATGAAAGAATAATAATAATCCCCAGTCAAGCGACCCGCGATCGCACAGGACAGCCTCTGATCGGAGTGCGACTCTGACAAGTGGAGAGGGAAGGCTCTGTCAACAAATGAGTTTTGGGCCTTTTGGCCCGGACGGAGGTCTAGAAGGATGCTAGATGCGCAACCGAGCGTTTGTCAATGTATGATGTAGATTATTCCCGTCTCCTTCGATCCTGGATCTTTTGGCCACGCCGGCCAAGCCGGTAACGCCCTGTAATTCACCAGAGTCCGAAGAGGTGGACCCGGTGGTTTCAGCCCGGCCTCCCGTCCTGGAAATCCAAGGATAACTTAGCAAGTTAGCAACTGTAAGCAACTGGGAAGGATCCACGGAAGAGATTATTAACTACGGAGTACAGAGGGATCGCTCTTTCAATTTTACCTGGCCGATGCCCACTCCGCTCCATTGCGGATATCCTTGGTCCTTTTTCCGATGCGTGAACAATCATACTCTGTACTCTGTACATCATGTTTACGTGTGCCTGCTGAATCATGGATCTATGCTGGTGGTCGCGATTCCGTTCAGGTCAACCATCCAGACTCGGTGTCTGTGCGGACAATATGCCTCGCATACGTACAATTAAACATATGGAGTACGATTCGCAAGGGCACCACGAACCAAACGATGGACAATTCCACCAGCCTTGGACGGAATCCATCTGAACCGAACGTGCTCAATTCCACGAGCATTGTTGACGACTGTTTGTTATCTGAACTTCAAGCCCATACACAAGAATGCTAAAGGAGGAAAGATGGTCAAGTCTAATGAGAGTTGTAGATGGCATGCCAGCCAGCCACCTGCTCAGCACATTCCCATGTCAGGCGGGTTCCGGCATGTTTTCTGCCTGCATCTAGACACGGGGCAACAGCCAATGTTGGAATCACTTCTACATACCTACAGAGTACAGTACTGTACTTCGCGGCCCGAAGCGGAAGAAGAGAATAACCCCAGGCCGATATCCCGGTTTCTCGGTTGCATTGTCTCTACAAAACCATATGGTCGGTGGATGATAACAAGATGCTTACTGCATGTGCTCTGTACACAAGACCTTACTAAGTTACTATACAGAGTACACATCCCATCCCTGGAGTTGCACCATACTACTGCACCACCGACGTGTCGGACTGGGAACTGGGAAGCAACAGCTAGTCCGTCCATGTGGTCTTTGCACCATATCTGCCATTATCCATCAATCCTGGGCCAATCAAGCCTGCACGATTCACTAGTCTCAGAACTGACGCGGAGCTAAGCAGAACGATGACGCCTACACATGGATGGACTATCACGAACCCCGCCCTTTCCTTGTTTTTGTTATTCTTGACGGCATGAGCGATTGCGCATATCCTATGGATTGGTATCGATTTATCGCTCCTCTTCGCCAAAGAATGCCGCTAATCCGATGGACGCGTCGTCGGCGAATCTTGGTTTTGCGACCGAAGAATTTGTCAGGAATGGAAGATGCGAGTGTTCTGATTAGGATACGGAATGCATTCCGAGCCTTCACGCAACTCGGCAGTCTCTCGTTCATGGAGGGGTTCCTCCTTATCTTTGCTATCGGCGCGACGATCCCCAGAACCGTCAAAATCTGTGGCGATTGCACGGCCTCGACCACTCATCGCACAATCTTGGTCGATATGGTACCTGTTTCGGGGCTTAGAATCCATCACTACAAGTGGGTACTCTATAGAGTTTATTGATTCGAACACAAAATTCAGAATTAGGGGCGACAATTCCGCTGCTTGCATGCTATGATCGCACCTAATCTCAAGCGCATTCGATGAAAGGCCAAGCGCGGAGCTAATTAATGCAGGGCAGAATTTCCAGAGTACAGAGTATACGGAGCACAGAGTAACAATCAACTTTATGAATATGTACTGATGCCACCGTATATCGCTGGCTTCTCTACCAAGTTAATGTAATGTATCTTGTAATCCTGTGATAAAAATACAGACCAGGAAATTAAAATTAAGAAACCCTCGCATCCGACTTCATTTCCTCAAGTCCGACGGGGTCAAAAAAAAATCGCAGTGTGGCTTGAAAGGATAAAAAGTGAATGGAATTTCCATCCAAATGCCGATCCCCTTACTGCGTATCAAACGAATATCGGAGACAACAAACACAATCAATTCCCTACAGAGTAGTCCCTACAGAGTACCTCCAGGTACAGTAAGATCTCATCCCCATCGAGCTACTATTATTACCCAGAAAACCCCGACGATATCGATATCGTCCGATCGCCGAATATAAAAAGAACCGGATTCACAGGAATAGAACAATGCCAGTGCCCAGCACCGGACTATACCAAATAGTCTGCTCCCTCGTAAAAATAGCATCAATAAAAAAAAAATCGTGGCTTGTACCCCGAAAGGTCTCTCATCCCGTGTTGGGATCCATTTTAATGTGGAGTGTTTAATTTGCTTCTGTGGCGTTGGTGTCGATGTCATTAATACTCATCGTAATTTCGGATTCCCGCCGTTGCATTCGGTGTATTATTATTACATACATATACGAGTACAGCAAACGGCGTCGGGTTTCAACATTATTATTATGAACTAAGGGATGCATAGATGGAGTCTACCTATCAACACCTAATACAGAGTAGTGAAGGAGATACGCGATCGAGATGTTCATCTCGGCTGCGGCGGGTTAAAGTATATTTACACGCACATACTTCCGGGCTTGGAATGCTACAGAGGTCGTGTGCTTCCCCCCTCCACCGTCAGGAATTCCTAGACATTGCTTACTATTTTAAATATTGAGAAGAGGTCCGATGATAACTTCCTGGTATCCTGCTGACAACTGCCCAATCTGCAAATCGAGTAGGTGTGCCTTGAGGCCCTCTCTATCTCCCTGAATCCTCTCAGGTGAATCCCTCTCAGCTCCCATCGGGCGTCGTGTTTGAGAAGAAAACCCCCCGGGTGACCAATCACTTTCGCGATCGGCTTGCATTTGTGAGACATCTCGTTAGGGTGGATGGATCATGTGGGCTGGACTGCTCTCGATCTGCTTGGCTGCCGGTTTTCCAGGCATACAGAGGACGAAGGGTGTCTGCTTTCGATCGGGTCCGGTCCAGTCCCCGAGAATGGCGGACTACGGCTTAATACTCTCTCTACTCCGTACTCAGATTTGAGATCCCGCCACCGTAAGGCCCGAGGTTCTGGCCCGTTGGCGGGTTCCGAGGTTGAGGATGCTTGTTGTTGCACGTTCGGACGGTTACCATGGATCAGAAAGTAGATAAGCCATGGTATTTTCATGGTTCAGAAAAGTCGCCCTGGCTGGGTAGATGTTTCATTTTCAAGTATAGTACCGTCTTCCTAGTAGCATGCCCTGGGTTATGTACCGTAGTGTATGCTCACTTAGATATGTTTTGCCTGTTGTTTCGTATTCATCAAAATAGTAACCAAAGGATCTCATGAGATGGCTCGTATGTTCCAGGAACGAACGGTTAGAAGCGTTTCATCGTCTTCCAGAACGAGGTCGTCCCCGTTCCTCGACTACCAGGTCCCGTTCCTTGATCTTCCGTCTTTCTTTGGATCTACGCGGAGGGGACATTGGCCGATCCAGTAATAAAGGAGGCCCTTTTTCGGGAACGGCCTTGGGTGGCGGATGCTTTAGGGCTCGTTCGCGCTCCATTTCGTGTATTCGACGGCGACGAGCGCGCCGAATGTCCTCGGAGAGCTCGACGAGGGAAGAGACATCCTCCTGTATCCGGGGTTGTCAGGAAGGAGACCGGGAATCTAGAAAAGGGGCATGCCGACTCACATACTGAAGGTACGAAAAGACATAGTAGGACGATACAGTCTCTTCGTACTCGAAGCCCATCCTTTCGATTGCCTCCTTCACGACGAGGTCCTTCGTAATTTCTGTCCACAGACGGTCTCGTCGGTCCTTGACCCCGACATATCGTCGTCCTATCTTACCACGGTCAAATTCTGTATCTCCATCAGAGATCTTTTCATCGCTCATAGTGAACTTAGACCTCCGATCTCCCAACTGTGGTAGCTTGTTACCTTTGTCTTTGTCTTCCCTCGGAATATCTCTGGTCTTAGCAGAGGCATTCACAATTGCCCAATCTTCGGCCATGTCTTTGGTGACAATTTCTTTTGGAGCGCGTTCAGGAATTCCATCATCGTAGGTCTCTTCGATAATCTCTCGTTCTTCAACTAGGTCACCCTTGGGTGGTCCTCGTTCACGGATAAGTACATCCTTCTCGCGCTCCAGAGACCGCGGTCTGGAAATGGGCATGGCTATTTCCTCTCGCCGACTGAAAGGGTCTGGCGATAGAGCACGGTTTGGGATTGGGATAGTATCTTTTTCTCTTGGCTCAAGAAGTACCTCTTCTCTGGGTACTCGTCCCACACCCTCTTTGCTAGATAGGTTTTAGCACAACATGTCCCCGAGATGTCTGCGGCTCCTAGAGTCTTACTGATGACGCCGTTTTGGCTTCTCGAAGCTCACTTCCGGACTGGGTGGACGAGGTGCACGAGGCACTCCGTATTCTAATAGTAGATGAGCATTCCTGACTAGAAAGACACGTCCAGATTCCTTACCTTCACGGATGTGCAGATGTTCGGCATCCAGATTACGGTGGTTATGAGGCATGCGGGCTGGCGAAGGCGCTCGAGGATCATCCATCTCGGACGACGACAAATCACGATCTTGTATGAAAACATCTTCTTCCTCGAACCTATCGCTGCCTAGGTCCCTTCTCCTCCTTCCCTTCTTGATCATCACATCTTCATCTGGGACATCATCGGTGGATTCATAAACCTCAGTCTGATAGCCAGACGGAGGGTGCGAATGAGAAGCCCTGTGACGATGATGATGATGATGGCCTCGACCACCCCGTATCTCATCCCTGATATCAACAGGCCTCGGGTGTATATCGTCTTTTTCCAGTCTCGGCCGATGTACTCTCCTCCTATCTTTCTGGCCCATACTGCGAGGCACGAGCTCTTCCCTGATCTCACGCCGATGCCTAGGCAATGGCCGCTCCTTTGGAGGAGGCAACTCATCCTCCTCGTCACTGTCCACGTAGAGCCTTTCCGGCTCCGGCCCGGACTCCAGTTCCTCAGGAGGAGAACCATATTCCTCATCCAGGAAGACCTCGCGATGCCGACGACCATGACGCCTCGCCTCGCCCCTCGCCCTTTCGAAGTTCCTCACCAGTTCCCGCGGCGGGACCCCAATCCCATTATGTTCGCGCCGGACCGGCAGTGGCCGGCGCTCCCTGGTAGGCTCGAAGTCGCTAGGGAGAAACTCCGGCGGCGCCGATCGGTCGCGCAGCTCGAGGCGATTGAATTCTTCCATGGGCGGAGGGCTCGGTGCTCGCATATTATATCGCATCTCGGGGTCAGGGCGACGACTGCGCCTCGACCGCGGCGGCGGCGGTATGGGCTCTCGGTCATCGTCGTCGAATAAATCCTCCTCGTCATATTCACGCACATGAGAGCGTCGCGGCATGTTAGATTTTAGGCTGTTCCTAGAGCGGTTTATTTTTTTTTCACGGCCAATTGACTTCGGTGGAGTAATGAATCTTTGAAACGTGGTTCAAAAGACAGGTGGTTCTTCTACCGTAGAGTTCCCATTAGAAGCTGAAATCACCGCCACTATGGTCCACGGCGGGGTACTTCTCTAAGAAACGACGAGTAGCGGGGTCTTTGGGGAGAATGTGGCCAGCGCAGTACGATAATGAGGTTGAAAGAGCGAGGTAGGCCTGTAAACAAGGTTGTGCGACAACTTGGGGTCGATTTGCGCTCACGAGTTGAACCTGGCAGTGTCAAAGTCAGAATGACCCCGCGGCTGCGCCTGCTGATGTCACGCTGCAGTCCTGCCGAAGCGCTCTCTGCGCTGTTGGCAGGGCGGGTGATTTCATGGTGAGGCCGGAGGCCTTGTTTTGATCCTGCTTTAAATGGTTTAAATTCATTTGTATTTATCGCTATATTATGGAATAGATCACAGGAGTCTGGTTCTGAGATAAGCATGTGATTTCGAACCATGGTCACATTCTCCCAAATGGGTTAATCGACCACTGTATATCATTCTATCTGCCAGGATGGCCGCATTTCTTTTCTGCAAATATATTCAACAGTGAATCTTCCCGAGCGGTTTATAATTTTTTTGGTCGCTCCTTAGTTAGAAAGGCGCCACCAAGTTGCATCTTGCAGCATGGTTAGCGATTGCAGTGGTAAGCCCGTTCCCAACAAAAGCTAATGCTCTATTCAAACCGTTTGAAGCGTAGCTTGGTCGGTGTATGTTAAGTTGCTTATTCTCAAGTGAATCTGGGCGAAGAACACTCAAGTCTCATGTCAGGCTCATATACCTGGCGCAGAGACCTGATGCCTACTACAGGAGAACTATGGCGTATGGGGAAATCCATGAGGGTAAGAATCAATGACCGCCCTCTAGCCATTGACTATGCCAGGCGATAGGGCAATTAGCTCTGACTACCCGAATTTGAGTCGCATCTGGCCTTTCTCCGGTGTATCGCGATTGTTACGACCATTCTTGCTCCGAGAATTGGACGGCCCTGCATTGCTTGATGGACGAGGTACCTGGCTGGAGTTTCTTGTTGCTTGTATTTCCTGGTTCTCCAGGTCCTTCGCAAAATGCCAGTCATCGTGTTCATCCTTTTCGGTCTCAGCAATGGGTTTGCTGCATCTATCACAAATATAAAACCCAGGGACCATCTGTGGCGACTGCGACACAGGCGAAGCTGTAACCAGAGGGCTCTCCTTCGGCCCTGCCGCCGTTGCTTCCTGCTCGCCCTCCTGAGGTTTCGTGGCGGTTGCTGGAGGTTGGGTGAAGAAGCGGCGAATTTTATTGTCGTCTAACTTGCGGCGCTTCTCCGATGGCGGTTGAACCTCGCGCGGCTCGTCCGCATCAGGTTTTCTTGTGCTATGCCCGATACGTTTGGCCTGCTCTCCACGGAGAAGGAAGGATTCAATCGCTTGGTTCTTCGCTACCCCGTCTTCGAAACTGCCGACGCTTAAAGAAAGGTTTGAACAAGGCCAAGCCCGTCCATCCACCACAACCTGTCGCAACAGTGTTTTACCAAGATCAAAAAGAAGGTTTGTGTCGATCGAGGACGAGCCGGGGATGGGACTTTGGCGAGAGTGAACCTGCGCGCCTTGCCTATGATGCAACGAGATTGTCTTTGGGCGGCGCCTGTTTTCAAGCACACCGTCTTCGACGAGACGTCCATATATATCGGCTGCGAAGATTCTTAACCACCTGTCGGCCTGATCGACTGAATTGATACTCGGCCTAAACGATTTCGCTGAACACATGGATTTGATTTGCGTTCGTGAGTTGACCTCGCTTCTATCATCTCCACGGATAACATTGTATAACCACGCAGCTGTATCATCGTCCAGCTTGGCTCGAAATTGTTCGAGGGGAACTGCAAGCAGATCGCTTACTTGCTCTGTACTAAATTGAGCTGAGACCTGATCTCCCAGCTTACCACCAAGCATTCTAATTTTGGTAAACTTGAATCCGCTGAGGAAGTTCTGGACGGCACGGTTGCGTACAATAGTTTGTTTGTTGGGTTTATGAGTGGAGCTTCCGAGCTTTGCCATCATCTTGTTTCTGGCAACGCCGGCGGAGCAAGTATAGCTGAGTTGATTCCACACAGCATTACGTAGTGACCGGACCAACTCGGCACCCAGGAGCATTGCGATGTCATCCCAGTCGGGGTCGTCCAATTCTGTCTCATTTCGATCCAGATCTATCAATCCGTCTTCAGGATCCCATTCCAACGCGGTTGTCGGGGGCCTAGGCAAAGGCGTAATGCGCTCATCGCTCTGAAGTTCAGCCCGCAATTCAGGATACCTTTGAAGCAAAAGGCCATAAACCAAAGGCGACAAGTCCACGAAAACTTCATCGACACTGGCTTTTTCCAGCGCAGCCTGTTGGATCTGAGACTGAGGCCCTAGCCCAGGTTCAGGATCGACCAGGGTCCCGTACCATCGGATTAACTCCTCCTTCATCACCTTCAGGATCTTGCGCGATTCTGCTCGGTACGGGTCCAGACACACTTTATCCGTACTCATTTTGCGGAAGGCGTCATCCCTATAGGCCCACTTCCCATCTTCGCCTTCTCGGAAAGTCGCAACATGTTGCAAGACAATATCGGGACATAGCTTCTTCGCCTCCTTTGCAGATATCATTCTGGTGATGCCGAACGACCGAGCGGGGTAATTGATTGCGATCAGGGAGTCCCACTGCCGTACGGCGAGGGGTATGTCTTGCGGCGTCCGAAGCCGCACCATCTCACATTGTGCGTAGAATGCATCGAGATCGATATGCGCAATGACTCGAAGGGGGGAAGAGGTCAAGCCCTGCCGGAGCAGCTGTAGGTGGCGATAGGTGTAGCGGGAATGGTGCTTCAGGGAATCATCGGGAGACGACGGCGATGCGACGAACGGTTCCGGGGAGGAGTGAGACATGTCGACCCAGAAGATGCGCTCGGCATGGCGAATCTCAACCGCTGGCCATCAAAATGGGAGAAAACGGTGTTTCCAGGGTGTTGACGTTATGTCTCTATCTGCCTTGGCTGTGTCTTCTGGTCGCGATCGAAGATCTCGCGTTCCGCCTTGGATGTCCGGCCGAAACGGGTTTAGCGCTATAATAGCTGGTGATGCTCCCGATCGAGATTAGCGTCTTTTTGTCTTCTGTATACAACAAACAAAATGCTTCCATGTCTATGCGATAGTATCTAATGTTCCTCTATAGTATGAGCTGTGTGAAACGAGGCATTAGAATAATCCTCCAGCATTTTAAGTGGTTACTATTGAACACATCTCACCACTCGCGATACGAACATGAGGAACAAGGACAACCAAGCCAGCCTGTCGAAGGGTGCCAAGCGAACTATGCGATATTGTAACACGATTTTCAAAAAGCAATTACGAAAATCAAAGAGCAACCCCTTCTAGAAGCAGGCAGGTTGGGACTGCCTTGTCTCGTCGAAAACAAAAGTCACGGCACCGTAAATCAGATAAGAAACAGGCCGGAGTGCTCAGGACCGGAGGACAAGGGGAAGTGGCCAATTAGGCGGCGACGCTTAGAAGCAGCCCTCTCCTGTGGTTAGGTTGGTCCCTCAAATGGATTAGATGGGAAGCCACCTGCTGTAGAAGGCCGTCACTTGAGCACCTGCCATCAAACCATTTCCAGGTTTACACAGTGACACAATCCCCTGGAACTTGCGTGGAGGGCAAATAGCGCCTTCATCAATGATAGGTAGTCGCAAACAGAAGCATCCAGGCAGCGGGCACTCGCATCGCGGACTGGATTGTGGATGGATTTCTGCCTGTATGCCGCTGAGTGGATACTGTCGTGAGACACCGAGCAATCCTGTGTTACCTACGCAGTACTCATAGACAACCGGCTCCTTTGGTCTTCGGAGAGCATTTCCATCCCGCCCATTTGTCACTGGGTGATCTCCCGGTGAGGCATGACGGAAGGGGGGGTCTGGAATCGGAGCCTTTGAAGCAAATGAAAGAAGCCGATTTGCGTGGGAATGCAGCCGTAATTTCCTTAGCTGGTTTAGTAAGGCGACTATTCGAATTAGATACAGATGCTAATCAAGGCCATGCAGCCTACGGGATGAAGGCGACACCTGTAGCGATGCCATTCGAGCAAACATGGGCCCACCGGCAGGAGTCTCACCGCTGGACGGTCCGTGGAGTACGGAGTAGACTCGCGAGCAATGCTGAATGCAGGTCGAAAGCGGGTGGGCGTTGAAGGGGGATGCATGTCAAGGGACCGTGAGATCATCCATTTTCCACGTCCGGGCCATTATTATTGAGTCATCGACCCAGGAGGATGATGTAAGACTCAAAAGAGAGAGAGAGAGAGAGAGAGAGAGAGAGTAATTCAAATCCGTAATAATGAAAGGCGTTCTTGCAGATCCCCGTGCTCGCTCAGCGTGGGCAAAACAAGTCAAATGGGAGGCTGGGGACTCGAGTTTCTGCGCGAAGCTACACCTTGGCAGTGAAACTTGCATGGAAACCAGAGAAATAGGCGACGATGCAGGTGGAGAGTGTCAGATGGGGAAAGTTAGAAAGCAAGTATCGGGTAAGTACCTCGACAGGGTTGTGGCCGCTCTGAAGTGGTCTTTTTTGACGTTGGTACGTGCATACCTGACCGATACTTGATATTTTCCTTGCGAGAACTGCAGTCTTGAGGTTCTTGGGTCGGGTCAAACTGGTTCCTCGCATTGCCAGCCCAAGGAACTGCGGCTGACTCAGCCGCGGGTACCGGGACAGTACCTTGGTTAGGTATTTATGTACCTGAAGTCGTCGACGCCGGATGAATGCCCAAAACCGCCACACATTCGTGCCCAACCGCTCCAGTGCCATTGGGAATCTAACTGGCTGGCCTTCGCTTCGGCTGCCAGAAAAAATCATGGGCTACCATGCAGGATTACCCTGGGTGCCCAAGGTACTTGCTCGCTTGCAGAGAGGTACCTGGGGACTGCGGCACCTCCGCGAGGCAGCCCATGTACCTCCAAGCCGAGCTTCTTGTCCCTCGCAGGCGGAGAGAGCCTTGAGTCTTGACGCTGAGGATGCAGTCGAAGCCGTGCTGCGTAACGCCCCCTCTAACTCAAATAATAATAATATTAGAATATGCCCATCTCCATCGGAGGTATTTATCCAAAGAACGGGGGGATTTTCTGTTCGGATTCTCTTTCAGCACCCCCTTCACCACCACCACCCATCAATACCTAATATCCCATGCACCCACCACACATACAGTACGCACGGTAGCAGTCCCTGTGTTACCCTGCCACCAGAAGATCTTCGGCATCGCCTATTGCCTTGCGAGTGACTGGCCGAATCATCTGGCAAGGCAAGGCGAAGCAGGCACGATGACAACATGTGGTCATGAAGAGACTTGGGGGAGGACTCCTATTTCCCCCTGTTCTTGCCACCGCAACTTGAGATGTCGGCCTCATCTGGGCATGAATGGTGGAGAGGATGGGAGGGAAGCAGGACGGTGAGGCTTCAACGGTCAATTTACGGGGCGTGATTGACAGATCAGGCCGAAGATTTTCAGATCTTCCCCCTCCCAGGTCTGGTAAGAATCAGATGGTTTCATAGTGCTAATGGAGTTGTGGCAGAGTATTTTCTTGATTTGCTTAATTTTCTTTCTATTTCTTATTGATTTACCTCTCTTGACTCTCCATTTTTTTTTCTGGGCATGGTGGTCGTCTCCCTCAACCCTCGTCTGGTCGTTTCATTGGGTCTGTGTTTATTTTTATTTTTATTTTGCTTCTTTATTTACCTCGCGAGACCCTGCCCGCCGCACTGGATACTGTCGGTATAATTACGCAGGGAAGCGAGCGATCTGCTCTCCATCCCAATCATGAAGAAGCAGACGGCGAGGGACAGGAGCGTCCACTGCATCGGCGGCGAGCATCCAGTCCTGGGCAAGCAGAGCAGAAGCGCCGTCGCACACAACCCCGGCGCCTAAGCCCTATTCGCTCATGCATGCTTGCAGTCGTCTCTTGTCTTCAATCCTCGGCGAGTGGAGTCAGTCGTGGCACCAGACAGAAGCCATGCAGCCCAAAACCGGCCCAACAAGCCCCTCCAGAAACTTGGATTCTCCAGTGAACAATATTTAATAATTCTGATTTATAAAATAATAAAAACTAAGTCAATAAAAATAAATAAAAATTTAAAACCAAAAAAAAAAAACCCTCCCTTCAGTCAATCAGCCCTCGTTCTCTTCTTCCTGCCACCCACACCCACTTGCCCTTCCTTCTCCCCCTCCCACTCCACTTGCTTCCCTCTTCTTATCTTCCCGTGCCTTCTCGCCCGGTTCTTTTCTCTACCTTTTCCTCTCTCTCCCTCCCTCTCCCTCTCCCTCGTCTCTTCTTCTCCTCCCTCTCATCTCTCATCCTGGCATCAATCGCCATTATTATTAAACAAAGAGGCACTCTGGAGTGTTGAACAGCGTTAAGACTGTTAAAGGTGGATTGTTTCCTTCGAAAGAATCTTCCCTGAAATCCCCCCCTCTTCCCCTTCTACCTCTACCCTCGGATACTTGAGATCTTCTCGTCTCGAATCTTCTGCCACTCTTCTTCGCCTCTTTTCCTCCCCCTTCTCTCTCTCTCTCTCTCTCTCTCTCTCCGTCTTGGGACTTTATTTCTCTTTTCGATATTTTGATTTCTGCTCCGTCCTGTCATTGCCGCCCTGGTTTCTGCTGGAGGAGTTTTCCCGAGGATCTTGACCCCATTGCCGTTTGACACCTTCTGGACCATAACGTGATTTCCGGGATTTCTTTATTTTTCTTCTCGCTGGTGAAACCCCAGAGAGAAAGAGAGAGAACAGTCTTCTTGGGTTCAGCCTCAACGCCTTGCTTCTGTTCTACGGTCAAACAAAAGTCGCATTAGCTTTGATTTTCAGCCTCGGAGTTCCCGGACGCAGTCGTTTTAGAACTGTACTTCTGCTATTTCTTGCAACCAATTGCAACCAAGCCCAAGGGAGAACATATTCAACCGTCTTCCCACTTCTGGACCCTTTCGGCTCTTCTTCCTAGGATTACCCGGAGGCCACTTGGACCCATTTACTAGAATACCTTAATACTGGACCCTTTCCCTGGACACAATGACTGGACGCCACGGATATGATGTACGCCCGGAGCGTCAGAACGAGTATTTTATTCCCGGCGATGGTATCAGCCGGGAGGTGATCCAAGCAGACATTTGCCGCTACCTTGGAAATGACGCGCTCGTAAGACCCGGAAACCATAATGTCTGTCCACCGATGTTTCCTTACCAGTACAAATGATGAATTCAGCTCGAACGACGAGTTTCTTGTTTTCTGGCCGCTTGCTGAACGCTCTCACTGACTTTGATGTGAACAGGGTCGCCAGGGTTATTTCATCCGTGCCTATCGGAATCTCACCTCTGTAAGTCGTCGGACCGGGCTTGGTTGCTGACTGGCCTTCTCTTGTTGTCCCAATTGATGTGTGGAACTAACCGGCCTTTCCTCTAGGAAATGATTGCTGATCTCAAGGCTGACTCCGCTCGGTGGGAGGCTGATGTGATCCGTCGGGCTGACCAAGGCTATCCGAGAGGTAGTTATATTCAAGACTACAGCATGTCCCAGGCACCTAACGTGGTTCCAGCGAACTATGCGACTTCCTCAATCCATGAAGGTCGTCAACAGCAAGGTCCATCCCCTCCACCTGCCTATTCTGCACCACCTGCTCAGCCTTACGTGGACCCATACCAGGCGGGATTCGCGCAAACTCAGAGTCCTCCTTATCCAACTCCTTCATCTTACCCTTCCAACCACTCACCCTTTGGAGGCCAAAACCCGTATCCCCAGCAGATTCCGTATTCTGCACCCAGTCAACCCCCCGTGTCTACTGAAATGCACCCATCGTATACATACACGAGCACCGCTGGCTATGCTTATGAAAACGGGAGAAACAATGCCCCCAGATATCCTGGTCCTGGCTATGAAACCGAATCGGATTATTCCCCGGTCACTTCCGGAATGGCTTATCCTGCCACCACAGCCCCGGATCCCCGGATAGGAATGGACCCAAGATACACCCCGGAGTCGGCTTACTCGGACCGCAGTAGGCCACAACCCGCCAGGGAAAGAGATGCCACGCGCCGACCCCGGTAAAGAGAAAGAAAAAAAGAGTCAAAAAAAAAACAAAACCAAAAAAAAAGAAACAAAGGAGTTCTTTTCGTTTCGTGTGAGTCCCAGGTTTTAGACGCATTTGCGCCCGTCTTCTGAGAAGACTTCGGAAATGATGAACTATTCCGCGCATTTTCCAATTAAATTTCGCATCGGAAATTTTCTCGTCGAACCGACATTTTCTTTTTCTATCTAAGCCTCTGGGACGCCAGACCGGATGAACCGTGTCTAATTCATGGGAAGCCAAATTGCAACCTTTTTCGGAGTTAGATCCCCGGAAACCTGGACCTCACCTATATCTGAATGCCGTCCGAGTTATCCTGGGCTATACTTGAACCTGGAGTATATTTTCCATTGGCGTCGGCTATCCGGTCTATCTTTGAGCTGACTTTTGCTCACTCCCACACGGTCTTATAATAGTGTTTTAATGGAGAGCGATCATCTTGGTTGATACTTGGTGATGTGATGGGCTTATTAAAGGGTGGCTTTTTGGCTTTTCACTGTACCGTCGGTCCTGGATTTTTCCCCCTATTTTTCTATCTCTTTATCTCGTCTCGTCTTTATATCTCTCCGTCCTGGAAAGCCGTTCCTGTTTTTGCGCTGTTTCATGATTACCTTGGCCGTGGTGTTTTTGTCGCCTCCGTCAATCTGTTCTGAGAGGTATTTTCGATGATTTCTTCATGTGGAGTCTTATGGAGGTATCCAACTGATCCTGGAATTTATCAGCTAGGGGCTTTGATGATATACAGTTATGTTGGTTATGATCTATATGTAGATATGAGCATACACGGCGTTATTCTTCTGGGCTTTCAATGATCTCTTTTGTTCCTTTTATTTTCTTTTCTTTTTTTTTTCGAGCTCCCCAGGGTTCCACAGCTTTGTTCTATAATTGATGTTTGATGGTCTACCGAACCAACGTTAAACCGTCTTCATCTATTCCACTGAACTACTGCAAATGCATTCTCGTGCACGATACTTCCTCCTTTCTTAACTCATCTTCTCTGTCATGCACACCAGTCCTACAAGCAGGCCATGGCAATGCATGTGCTTCTCTCCAGAAAAGTACCTGCGTGAGGAGTATTTGCTACATGCGCTGCTGCAATGCTCTGTCGCTTATGTCGTCCACTCGACACAGAACGACATCACCAAATCATTCTATCAGCAGTGAAGTTTGAAGGATGCCGAGACTTTCCCATAATGAATCTCACTCGTCTGTCAAAACAGCTTGTCCAGGAAGGTGAATTCCTTTCTCCCATCTACCCAGTGTCTATCGTCTTTGGCTTCATCTACCATTCGCGTATTTCCACTCATTTGCTTCAAGCTCTTTGTGTTTCTCCATCCTTTCCTACATTTTAATCCGCCTTCGATCCTTTAAATCGGCCTTGTAGCCTTGCTTTAAGAATGGACGGCTCAAACTTTCCCATGTTCAGTGATGGCGATGTCAAGATATGGATCGATCACAACACCTACCAGCTCCACTCGGGAGTGCTTGGACACCGTTCCCATTTCTTCAAGCATGCTCTTCGGGTGGCTCCAAGATTTGAAGGTTTCATTCATTTCAACCTGGTTCCCTCGGAAATGAGCGAAGTGGAATCCTGGCTGCTCAGGTGAGCATCTGACGAGGCAAAAGGTGAACCAGAGAATTAATTTGTTGGCAAATAAGGAATCGGATTCATCCCCCCGTTGATTGAGAGTCTATTTGACAACCCCATCAAAGTCCGTGAGTATTGGGAGAACATTCTTCGTACTCTTTACAGGATCAAGCCCAAGTTGCATCTCCTTGGCCTTGGGCCTGCAACGGTTGCCCTCGACCTAGCTGATCTGGGTGAATCCATCGGATCAAAGGCCATTGTCGATGAGGGTATCGATCGAGCACTTCAGGGCCTGGGCCAGGAATTGTTCCTTATGGTTTCCTGGGACCCTGTTAGGTGGCTTCTCTTTGGAAGTCGCATCCGCTCCGGGACAATCTATCGCGAGGCTATGATTCACCTGGTCGGTAAGTGGCCTCAACTCACTGACGACGACCATGTTCGGGTTTCGCTGCTTCCAGGCTACACTCTTGACCTTCTCCACGATCTCTGCGCAGCCCTGCGTGAGGCTAAGGAGGCCGCCGAGACCTTGCTCTCGTGCTACTCGTCCGATTGGTTGTCTGCGGACGACTTCACTTACTACTGCTGATACTTCGATGGTCCAGGCTGCAGGGATCTTCCGCACATGGTTTGCTCAAGAGATGGCAAGAGGCAACAACCTAATCAACTGGGATGGAGGAACCAGACTTATTCGCACCATCGCTGCCGGTGGAGAGGCATATCTCGGAAATGATAGATTCGAATTCTTCCGCGGTCTTCCCTTACAGGGTTTTGGAGAAACAGACGAAATCGAGAATGGACTGGACATAATTAAAAATGGCGCGAAGCAGATTGTCGCGCCTCTTTTAATAAACGAAAGTCAATATGACCCCCGGCAGTTGGGCCAACTCCCATATCTCACCTGCGTCAAAATTGAAATCGAGGCCATCCCTTGGGATGAGTGGGCCTTTGAAGATGCCAACAACGACTGGTCAGAGACCGAGTCATCTGAATCCGGGTCTATAAGTGATGACAGTTGGTCTTCAGTTGCGAATTTACCATATAACCCTGAGAACGAGACGTTTTCGTCGTTCCCACTAGACCAAGAACTTGCCCAACACGACCAAGAAGTTATCCAGCTCGACGAAGATTTTACCCAACTTGATTTTACCCAGCTCGACTTGACCCAGCTCGACTTGACCGAACTCGATTTTACTCAACTCGACGAAGAACTTACCCAACTCAACCCAGAAGTTATCCAATTCGACGAAGAACCTATCCAAGACGACCAAACTGAAGGAGACATGAGTTCGTTATTCGAATAAGACCTGCCGTGAATATTACGACCCCTTGATTCGCATCCTGTGGGCTTTAGCTCGGATTGAACCGGACAGCACTCTTAGTGGAGGTCATGTGCTCGAGGTCTCTGTCGGCATTTCCTTTTACGTCCAACTTTTATCTTCGGTTCTCGTTCTGATTCCTCCTTTCCATGTACAAATAGCACGCCTTGTTTGCGCAGTGTATTAACTCTTATTCAAAGTGTTGTGGCTATGATGACATTTTCCCATTTCCAATAGCATGTTGCCTTTTCCTTCATGTCAGAGTCTCTCGATCAACGGTACCATTTGCATTTATTTACCTTGAATTTATTTACCTTGCATTTTGTGGCCTGCGTTCTATAGTATGGAAATTCGCTGTAGTGTCACTTTTACTCAAACTGTATACTTTAATTGAATTATTTCGCAAGAATCGCTTGTACTACAGACAACATGAAGAGACAGAATTAACTCCATTCTAATACCATTCCATGTACCCTGCACCGTGCTGGTGATGCCATCCGGCTTAACCACAAAGAGGCATAATGGTATAGAAGCACCATTGGAGAGCCCCGGATATCAGGGAGGGAGGGGGGAATCATTTCCTCGTATCATCTACTGCATATCGCAACCTGGGTGGTCCTTGAATGAATGGTCTTTGATATTCCCCAGCTAAATACACCAAAACAAGCCAAATTTGAACTTAAAGTCGACTCAATGCACGAAACATCCACGAAACGTTCTACTCGTCGTCGTAGCCTTGCGGGATGACCCGGCGTCCCTGGGGAACTAGAAGTGCGAAGCGGAGCCGTCAGTAATCGCGAGATACAACCGGAGCCGGAAGTCAACATGAGCGTCGAGTCCGTTGGCCGGAGAAACAAACGAATGGCTCTTACTGGGATATGTCAGAGGAACAGGCTCCGGGTCGACGTCGCCGAAGTAGTGTCTGATGGGAGGCAGAGTGACCAGGGCGATGGGACCCATGGCGCCCGTGACAAGGGCATAGAAGATGGCGGGCTTTTCGTGAGAGGCCCAGCGAAGGTACCGGAGAGGCGTCGACCAGAATTGAGGAGTGGCCATGATTGCGACTGGCGAAGACAAGGTCGGGGTGTGTTGCGTGATAGGAAGAAACTTTTTGGCGGAGGTTAGTCAGGGACCGGGGATGGGTGGAATTACGCCGCAAGGGGAAGACCAATCGATTGAGGGACACGGAGACGTACCGATCAAGGCTGGGAAGTCACACAACTGCAACGACGGGGGCAGACGAGCAGCAACCGGGGATGCGACGGAGAGGGGAAAGAATGGAGGTTGAAAGTGACGAAAGCCGCTCGAGCGGCGAGCGGGTCTTGGCGGTCGGTCCAAACACGTCGCCCGTTACTTACAGTTGCTGGCCTTCCTCCCTCCGACTTCCTCGACAACTCCGGGGTCCAGCGACATTTGTTTGTTTGTTTGTCTTTTTTTTTTCTCTCTGACGCTCTATTTGATCTCCCGTCAGTCCTTCTTCCGCCCCGCTGTGCGGATTCCTCAAGATGCGGTGGTTCCTGTCCCTTGTGGTATTCTGCTTTTTGGCCGTCGCACATGCATTGAGTAGTTCGGGGAATCGTCTCGCAGTGATCCTGGAGGATGCTGCCGACAAGGAGCTATATTCGACCTTCTGGGAGGACCTGCAAGGTTGGTTTGGCTCCGGAATCAGGACCCAATTGGTACTAATGCAGTGTTTCTAAAGCCCGCGGCTACAACATCTTCTTTGAATCTCCCAAGAACGAGAAGTTCTCCTTGTTCGAGTATGGCGAGCGAGCCTACGACCACCTTCTCATCCTGCCTCCCCGATCTAAAGGTATGTTGTCTAAAAAGCCTGCAGGTTTGCCCATCTCGCGCAGCTCAATTGATCGCATGGCGTAGGTTTCGGCCCTTCCTTGACCCCCAAGAACATCGTGGATTTCATGAACAAGGACGGCAACGTCCTGCTCGCTCTCTCCGGAAGGTCCACTACACCTAGCGCTATCAGCTCGCTTCTTCTGGAGCTGGATTTCCATCTCTCCACGGACCGATCCTCGATTGCCGTCGATCACTTCAACTACGATGTTTTGTCCGCCGCCGAAAAACACGACGTCCTGCTTCTCCAGCGACCCGGCCAATTGAGGCCCGATACCAAGGCCTTCTTCGACGGCGAGGGTGTTCTCGCATTCCCCAAAGCTTCTCCCCACACCCTGGGCGATTCCAGCCAGCTCATTGCTCCCATCCTGCGCGCCCCGGCCACCGCCTACAGCTACAATCCCAAGGAGGACGCCCCGACTGTGGAGGATGCTCAGGCCACTGGCTCTCAGTTGGCGCTGGTCTCCGCCATGCAGGCCAGAAACTCCGCCCGCTTTACTTTGTTGGGCTCCGTGGACAGTCTTCAGGACAAGTGGTTCTCCGCGACCGTTAAGGCCTCTGGCAGTGGAAAGGAAACCAAGACTGCTAACCAGGAATTTGCCAAACAGCTGACTGCGTGGGCTTTCAAGGAGACTGGAGTCCTCAAGGTTGGCAAAGTGGAACATTATCTAGCTAAGGATGGAGAGGTTACGGCCGATGAGCTGAACCCTAGTCTCTACCGTATCAAGAACGAAACGGTACGTAATGACCGTCTGAACTGTGGCTTAACCCAGCTATGTTTGCTAACGTAGCTTTCCAGGTGTTTAACATCGAGGTTTCGGAGTACAGCTATGACTCGTGGGTGCCGTTCGAGGTCCCCGCAAACGATGCTCTCCAGCTTGAATTCACCATGCTTTCGCCTTTCCACCGCCTCGATCTCCAACCCACTCGCCGGACAGCGAACAGCACCATCTATAGTGCCCGTTTCGTCGTGCCTGACCAGCATGGAATCTTCTCGTTCCGCGTCAACTACAAGCGACCCTTCTTCACCAACATCGAAGAGAAACACGAGGTGACCGTGCGCCACTACGCGCACGACGAATACCCCCGCAGCTGGAAGATTAGCGGAGGATGGGTCTGGATTGCGGGCCTGTGGTCCGTCATTGGAGGCTTCCTGGCCTTCGTGGTTGTGTGGCTCTACTCGGCCCCTACTTCGACTGCTGCGCAATCTTCTAAGAAGACGCAGTAAGTAATGTATTTATCAATGATTGTTTGAATGTAACTTCCCATTGGATGGGGTTCTCTTCCGTAGATGTCTTAGGTAGTACGTAAGTTATGTAGGTGAACAGGTGGAGAGAAGTCTATTCAATATGTACAACTGCGCCCTAGGTGGATCTCCGATCTTACAAGTACATCAGGGCTTGCCAAATTCAACCAATATAACTCCGGTTCATGCTGAGAAAGCTTCAAGAAAGATAAAAAAGAGAGAGAGGGCCAGGAGTAGCCAGCCCTTCGCGATGGGCTTCAAAAAAAGCCATAGCTCTTCTACTTTGTCCTGCTCACAGACCCCTCGTCTTCTCAGGGTCCATCTTGACCTCGTCTCCGCTGATTTCCTTGACCGACTCAAAGGCCGGCTTGCCCGCATACAGTTGCTCGGTCTTGGTGGGCTGCTGTCCCTCGAGTTCCTTACTGACCGCAATGGGTTGGTTGCCGCGGAAGCGTTTGCGCATATCGATCATACCGCGTCTATGGGAATAATCCAGTGTTAGCTTGACATTCCAGTGTTTGCTTGTTCTCCGACACCACCAGATGACCTACTTGCACTCGCCGTAACCTTTCCGCAACTGCTGGCATTTCGTAGGTAGCTCTTCGGCGTAGGGAGAGCTCAGACATTCTCGGGGCGTGCGGCGATGGACCATGATGCATTCAGATTCTTGCAGGCACTGGGCCAGTGCATCTCCTGTTTTGTATCAAAACACGGTTAGCATGGTTTTCACACGAGTTGTTTTTGGTGAGCATGGCCTGAGGGCCGGCGAGAGGACGACTTCCAGCCCAGCCTGCTCGCAGCAGAATCCAATCCGGGGTACTCACGGATATCCCTGCAAGAGCTGGGCATGGTGACAGCGGAAATGACGAAATGCTGCGATGCTGCGATGCCCGGCAGAGCTGACGTGCTGGAATTGCAGCCAAAAAACCAAAAAAAACCCAGACTTTGGAGGAGATCCCCGGATTAGATAAGCATCACATGAAGAGAAACGGCGCATGACGTCTGGGGCGAGTTTCCCCCCCTGTGAATGAATAAAGACGACATTGCGCTTCTTTCTTTTTCCTTTTTCCTTCTTCTTCTTCTTCTGGAGCATCATCCCTGCGCTTGCACTATGGAATTCAAGTCTTACGAGTAGCGATCGGTTTCAGCTCGAGTGTTGCAGTGAAACCGACCGGCTTTCCATCATGGCGCGTGTACCGGTGATCGGAAGACTGTTCTGGTTCGAGTACTTGGCTCTCTTTGCCTCGTTGATTCTGGTCCTACTAGAATACATCATACATATTATCACTTTCTGTCTTCGTTAGTATTCCTGTCCTGCGAATGTGCAGGGCGTCCCCCTCCTTATTCTCTGTGGATTCTAGATTGACGGAAGCTTGCGACAGCGGACCCTATAATCACCTTCTGCTACGATCGGTCCAAAACGATATTCAACCTTTTTATCAGCCCGGAGAATGCGGGCAAGCGCGGCAAGGAAGAGCGGCAGGCCACGGCGGTGGCACAGGCGTCGGACTTCGTCGACATCTGTTCCCTGTTCGGGTACGAGCCTGAAGAGCACATCGTCCAGACGGGGGACGGCTATCTGCTGGGCCTCCATCGCTTGGCCTACCGGAAAGGGGAGGAGGGATTGCGCGTCAACCAGGGGCCGGACAGCGTGAAAAAGAAAGTGGTCTACCTGCACCATGGCTTGCTCATGTGCAGCGAGGTCTGGGTCTGTTTGACGGAGGAGCAGCGCTGCCTGCCCTTCCAATTGGTAGAACGGGGCTATGACGTGTGGCTGGGGAATAATCGCGGCAATAAGTACTCGAAGAAATCCGTCAAACACTCGCCGCTGTCTAACGAATTCTGGGACTTTTCGATCGATCAGTTTGCCTTCCACGACATCCCCGACAGCATCACCTACATCCTGGAGGTGACAGGCCAACCTTCCCTGTCATATGTGGGGTTCTCGCAAGGCACGGCGCAGGCGTTCGCGACCCTCTCGATCCACCCGACGCTGAATGAGAAGATCGATGTCTTCGTCGCCCTGGCGCCGGCCATGGCGCCCACAGGCTTGCCGAATCACCTCGTCGATTCGCTCATGAAAGCCTCGCCCAATTTCCTGTTCCTCCTGTTCGGGCGCCGCAGCATCCTGAGTTCGACGACGATGTGGCAGACCATCCTCTATCCTCCGATCTACGTCCGGATCATCGACACCTGCGTCTCCATGCTCTTCAACTGGAAATGCACCAACATCAGCCGCTGGCAAAAGCTCGCGGGGTACCTGCATCTGTTTTCCTTCACCAGCACCAAGTCCGTGGTCCATTGGTTCCAGATTATCCGGCATAAGAACTTCCAGTTCTACGACGACGAGATCCACGCGCCGTTCAGCATCGTGGCCAGCGAACGATTCTACAAGCCCGTCAAGTACCCCACGAAGAACATCAAGACGCCGATTGTGCTGCTGTACGGCGGCAGTGACAGCCTTGTCGATATTAATGTGATGCTGAAGGAGCTGCCGCGCGGGACCGTGGCTAAGAAGATTGCCAAGTACGAGCATCTGGACTTCCTGTGGGCGACAGATGTGGATCAGTTGGTGTTCAATCATGTCTTCGAGGCTCTGGATCTGTACGGCTCGGGCAAACGAGTCAATAACGCGGCAAGGGTAGCGCAGGCGAATGGGCGCATCAAAGAACCAGTTGCGGCCTGAACGTGCTGGCGTGGTAGATAGAGAGGGGTCCTGCATCGGAGAGAAGAACAAGGTTCGATGACGACGCTGCTATGCCAAGCCTTGACTGGTGTTTGTATGATATGAAGTCTCTCGACTGCCGGCCTGTCACCGGTTGTGCCGCCATGTATCCCTAACAGAGCTCGTGCATATAGTCTAGTAATTTAAATGTCCAAATTCTTTTAGAGGAACACCACCCAGCTCGATGAATGGGGACAAGGCGCAGGCCTGCGTCAGACAGTTGTCGACGCATGACGTGCTCCAAAACATGTATCACCTCTCAACTGTCACCCTCTTCAGCCACCGACCGCAATCGTACTTCTGTCTCGACCTGACATGACATGCATACCGACAAATCTGTACCCATCTGTACGTGATAGTGACGATATGTGGCATGTGTCATAGCGGCCTGTCACCAACTGCGAGGCCCGGCTGATTGACAATAGAGAAGGGCATTATTATTATTGTCGACTGTAGCGCACCGAGCGCCCAATGGACCAGTCAACCAGACCGCACTGGTACTTTGGCGCCCGGCGGTGCCTGACAGCGTGAGTTGTCCGGCTTCTCATCCGGTTCCTGGGAATGCGAGACTCGACGGGTTTAGACTTCGAATCGAGTCCATCCAAGCAATCCAGTCAATCCATCCATCCATGCATCCATCCATCCAGTGGTAGGCAACGAAAGAGTGGATGATCGTCGGTGGAGACCTATTCCTCCACTTTCCCCCTTTCCCTGCCCTTTCTTCTTCGCCCTCCTACGGGGCGTTACAGTAGTAGGTGGTATACCTAGCGTCGGATATGAGAGGTGACAGGTAATAATCCAAGAGGGTGGGATGAGGGAACGGCGTTTCAGGCAGGAAATCTGAACAAACAGACCAATGCTGCTGGTAGTATTATCGAACGTGGTTGTGCGTGCACGGATGGAGGGATAGCTATGATAGTACTGGCGGTGATATATCCGTATCCCGGGGGTCCTGGTTGTTTCGAGTCTCCCATGATATCATTATCGACTGCCAGGCTGCATGAAAGTGATATATTGGCTCACCACCTTGCTCCCCGCGACCCCCGGCCGTGAAATGTGGATGGGAAGGGATTCCAGAGAGAAGACGATCCGAACATCACGGGTTTTCTGTTAAGGTTTGGCCGCCGGGACTGCTCGAGTCGCACAACCTCATCTCATCTCATCCCATCTCATCTCTGCTCTTCCTTCTCTCCTCTCCTTCTCCTTGCTCGTCTCTTTCTCTTTCTCCTTTTCTCTATCCCTCTCACCGCTGGATGGAGTAAACCCGAGAGATCCTGCCGGCGACTTAAACCAATTGCTGCCCCTGGGAAGACTGGCTGCTGCTGACTTAGCCTGGGCCTAAGTTGGGTGTTAACTAACTAGTCTCCGGATATCCACCCGATAATAATCTGATTTATTGATCGCTGGACTTCATTCCGCCGTCTTCTGCCCCCAATTCCATCCCGTCCCTGCTTGACTTCGACGGCCGTTAGCTTTCTCGCCCTCCTTTTCTCCCCCCCCTGGGTACCTGCCTCCCTACGACCCAGTCGAAAATCGAGTTTGAGTCCTATGTAACGGATCGCGTGTCGTTGCCCTTACTCGTCCTGCTACACCCCGCCTCCCCCCGAAGAGGGAAAAAAAAAAGGAAGAAGGAAAAAGGAAAAAGAAACACCTGTTTATCAGGCCATCCAACCCTCCCACCTGCCGTGCAATCGATCAATTGGGACCGAGGTACAGTACAGTACCGCAACTATTCTGACGGAACCCATCGGAGGAATTGATCCGCCGGCCAGCTTGTCGCCTACCTCGCCCAACCTCCAATAATTCGGATCGGAATTGTCGACTGAGGTCATACCGCCGGTTCAACCAGCCTCTGGTCGGAACTCGGAAAGCGAAGGAGCTACATATCCGGGGGCTGAATTGTCCGCACAGCCCGCTAGGGGTTCGTCTCGACTGGATCCCAAGCTTCGGAATCACATACTATTGAAGGACGGTTGCCGTTTCGTCGTTCCAATGCGGCCGCAGTAAGTTTTGCGACCTTGTTGTTTCGGCTCGGGCTTTGTCGCATCATGGATACTGATAACACCGTCAGACGGGAATACCATATCGTCGTGCTAGGCGCAGGTAGGCCTCATCCTCCCTCCTTCCGCCGGTAGATATCTTCAAGGCCGCTTGCTGATTTGGGCCAATTCGTGCCTGTGTTACAGGAGGTGTAGGAAAAAGTTGTCTGACTGGTACTTGATCCTCCGCCGATTCTCTCCATGGGCCCTTCACCAGGTGCCTCGTCCCTCTTTGCGATCGTCGCTCACAATTGGCAGCTCAATTCGTCCAAAACGTTTGGATTGAGAGCTATGATCCTACAATTGAAGATTCATATCGGAAGCAAATCGAGGTAGACGTAAGTGAGCTCCCAGTCTCCATTGGGGACCGTGTCACTAATGGACCTAGGGCCGACAATGCATTCTCGAAATGTACGTTTAATCAGGAGTACCCACGGAGACACGAGAGTTGGATTGGGAAAACTTGCAATTGTTTGACCATGCTCGCTAATCTTACTTTTCTTTCCAGTCTGGATACCGCAGGAACGGAACAGTTCAGTAAGTTTCCTATCTTTTGATTGCACCGTGGACGCATTGCATTACTAACAGTTCAATAGCGGCCATGAGGTAATCGCTCTCATCTGTCGTTCTAATCAGCCGATGAGCACATTGCACATTTGCGATCATTGCTCCTTGCATCACACTGACGTTCATACCAGGGAACTATACATGAAACAAGGCCAGGGGTTCCTCCTTGTATTCTCCATTACTAGCATGTCGTCGCTAAACGAGCTATCTGAACTACGAGAGCAAATAACTCGCATCAAGGACGACGAGAAGGTTCCCATTGTGATTGTCGGAAACAAGTCGGACTTAGAAGAGGACCGAGCGGTGCCTCGTGCTCGCGCATTTGCCCTCTCGCAAAGCTGGGGCAACGCTCCGTACTATGAAACCTCGGCGCGCCGCCGAGCCAATGTCAACGAAGTTTTCATCGATCTCTGCCGGCAAATAATCCGAAAAGATCTGCAGGGCAGCTCGAAGAGCAGCGACAATCAACAGCGCAAACGGGAGGGACCCAATCGAAACGAGAAGAAGAAGGATAGAAGACGTCAACCGCGACGAAGGGGACCATGCGTGATCCTCTAAATTCAACAAACTTCGACGAAGAGAATATTAAACAAAACAAAAATAACGACAAAGAATAAAGCGACCAAGACGTGAATCAAGCGACTCGCATCTGCCATATACTTTCAACTCCACATTTCATCATCGGGAGGGTTCTGCCTTTGATCTCTTTGGGCTGCGGCCACAAGAGCAAAGGATGTCCCACTCACTCCTACCTACCTCTGCACATACCCAATCCTGTCAGATTATAATATCATATTTCTTGTCTTCTCATGCCATGTTACCATACGCTGTCAACGTCCACGTGTCCCAACGATAGATATATGTACTCTTTCTCTTTTTTATGCCATCAATCACTGATACGTCTTGCAACCCTGTTATCTCAAATGTTTAAGGAATGGAAAAAAAAGTTGCATGTTTTACTCTGGTGTTTCAACAACTTCTGGATGCTCGCTTTTCATAATGATTCCCTTAAGGTCTAGACACGAAACAGATGTTTTGCCTGTCACTTAACCCGGACAACGCCAAGGAAAGGAGCTTGGAAACTAGTTTACTTATCCATGCTCCTGCATTGTCTCATCCATGTCACTGGTCTTGGCATGCTTCACGGTTGTTTGATCTGAACATTCCAGATGAAATGCTGCATCGTGCTTAAAAACCCTTGCATTTCGCAACTTTCTTCACACCACGAAAAGTTGAATGGATGGATGGGTGGATAGCTTATGACTTTCCGATACTGCAGATTAGACGGTCCTATACATTAAATTCCTATTCTCAAACTGCTCTCATACCATGCATGACTGTAGAGCCCATCCGGCAATGAATTCTATCACATACTATTATAGAGGGACCTACTGTACGTCATACGTACATACATCCTATATATAGCTAGCTAGCTCGTCCTTCTAAATTCCATTTTATTTATAATTACTCCCAGTATGCCATACAACAGTGAGAGTATGAAATAGCCAAACAGTGACCTGAACACCGCGATGACGAACCCCCAACAACGAGCCATGCCATCACATTCTAAACACTCCGAATTTCGTCTTCACGTCTTCGCTCCGGCCTCCCAAGGCAGCCGCCAGACTCAATCCCAAGACACGTCTTGTCTGAGCCGGAGGAATCACTCCGTCGTCCCATAGTCGGGCGGACGAGAACACGGCTTCGGATTCCCGGTCGATGCGATCCTTCAGGGCCGGGTCTGCCGTGCGGCCGACGGCTTCCATGACGGCGGAGAGCTGCTCGGATCCCATGACGCCGATCTTGGCGTTGGGCCACATAAACATGAGGCGTGGGGAGTAGGCGCGGCCGCTGGTGAGGGGTTTGGTTAGTATCATTTTGTATTGAAAGGACAGATGATTTGCTTTATGTTGAGGAGAGAGCATATACTGAGGTAGGGAAGGGGGGAGGGAAGGATGAACTAGACCTACCACATGCCGTAATTGCCCGCGCCAGCGCTGGAACCGAAGACCACGGTGAACTTGGGGACGTCAGCGCAAGCGACGGCGGTGACCAGCTTGGCGCCGTTCTTCGCGATGCCGCCCTTTTCGGCGTCCGCGCCGACCATGAAGCCGGAGATGTTCTGCAGGAAGATGAGCGGGATGTTACGCTGGGCGCAGAGCTCGATGAAATGGGCGCCCTTGAGCGAGGATTCGGAGAAGAGGATGCCGTTGTTGGCGACGATGCCGACCTGATGGCCGAAGATCCGTGCGAAGCCCGTAACCAGCGTGGTGCCATAGTCGCGCTTGAACTCGGCGAATTCGCTGCCGTCGACGATACGCGCGATGACCTCGTGCGCGGGGATCTGTCGGCGGAGGTTGGTGCCCACGATGCCGTTGAGTTCGGCCGGGTCGTAGAGGGGCTCCTTGATGGCTTGGTCGGAGAGTTGTTTGGGAATGCTGGTGGCTGGGTAGTTGAGGTTGGCTACGGAGCGGCGGGCCAGGACAAGGGCGTGTGCATCGTCCACAGCGAGGTAGTCGGTGACACCGGAGATGGTGCTATGTAGCTGACCGCCGCCGAGGTCTTCCGCGGAGACTTCTTCGCCGGTGGCAGCCTTGACGAGGGGAGGGCCAGCCAGGAAGATGGTTCCTTGGTTTTCAACGATAATGGTCTCATCGCTCATGGCCGGCACGTAGGCACCGCCAGCGGTACAGGGGCCCATGACCACCGAGATTTGTGGGATGCCGAGGGAGCTCATGCGGGCCTGGTTGAAGAAGATGCGGCCGAAGTGTTCCTTGTCCGGGAAGACATCAGCTTGGTGAGGAAGGTTTGCACCACCGGAATCAACCAGATAGAGACAGGGTAGCTTGTTCTCCTGAGCAATTGCCTGGGCCCGCAGGTGCTTCTTCACCGTGATAGGATAGTAGGTGCCGCCTTTGACGGTGCTGTCGTTGGCGACGATCATGCAGGTCACCCCTTCCACGGTTCCAATTCCCGTGATAATACCTCCAGCGGGAACATCCTCGCCCGGGTATACCCCTTGACCAGCTAGTGCAGACAATTCAAGGAATGAGGTGCCGGGGTCGATGAGAGCCGAGACTCGGTCTCGAGGAAGCATCTTCCCGCGGGCAATATGCTTGTCTTTCGCTTTTTGTGGCCCGCCCTGGGAGATTGTGCTGTGTAGGTTGGTCATTTGGTCGACCAGCTCCGTCATTTGTTGAGCGTTCTCTTTGAAATCAGACGAGGACGTATCAACCGCCGTAGGTAGGACAGATATGGCGGATGCATGATGAGGATGGGTGTAGCTGGCCACAGACCGAGCGAGCGGACTGCAGCGAACCGAAGGGAATGACCGTGTAGGAAGACGCCGGAGAGAAGAGAGGGAAGCTGGTCTGGAGCTCAGACTCCGGAGGAGCGGAGACGGAGCGCGCATTGCGGGGAGGATAATTGTGGGGGGGAAACAGGCAATTCGATGATGTTGATATAAAATCCCAGGAGTCAACTATAACATGACCTTAGCCTGGGATGGCGAGGGCGTCGTCCAGAATTGATCGAGATAAGGAGGTGAAGAGAGGACGAGAACGAAGAGGATGAAGGTATGTAGAAGAAGAAGCAGCGAAGGAGAGACGAAAAACCCCAGATCGACTGCGGAGAACGTCGATGCGGGCCGCGTTTAGCCGCGGCTGGCCTCGGCCCTGCCATCCTTGCGGTTTAAAGCGTCTCTTTTCTTTCCTCCGTCATTTTCCCGTTAACATCTCCCTGGTTCGCTTGCGAGTTACCTGAGCTCTTTCTTTATAATGGCTTCGTTGCATCGTCTTCCGTGCCTCCTGCGCACCTCCTCCAGGTCTCTAGGGGCCGTGAGGAAACCACTTGTGCAGATCCCCGCATTCCGAACACTCACAACCAAACATCCCAAGGGCTTCGTTGCGCCCACCGAGGACGACCTGCTGGAGCTGCGAGAACGAGTCCAAGAGTTTACTAGTTCGTTCTTCCATTCATTCTGGTGATCTGCGCTCCTTGAATTATTGTTCCTGACAATGTCTTCCAATTTAAGGGCGAGAGATTCCTGAGGAGGTCGCCGCACAAACAGACGCCCAAAATGAGTTCCCAGCCGAGATGTGGAAAAAGCTAGGCGATGCTGGGTATAGATTATATTTCCAATTGCTGCGAAGTGCATCCAGAGTGTCTAACATGTCGCTAGGTTTCTCGGTGTCACTGCCAATGAGGAGTATGGCGGTCTTGGAATGGGCTACCAAGCTCATTGTGTGGTTATGGAAGAGATTAGTCGTGCTTCCGGTATTTCCATTTCCATGGATCGCTGATTATGGCTTCTTGCATGCTAATTGAACCACAGGAAGCATCGCCTTGTCCTACGCGGCCCATTCGCAGCTCTGCGTGAACCAGCTCTCGCTGAACGGATCCGACGAACAAAAGGAAGCGTATTCTCCCTGGCCTTCTATCGGGCGACAAAGTCGGTGCACTCGCCATGTCGGAGCATTCGGCCGGCTCCGACGTTGTCAGCATGAAGACAACAGCCAAGGCAGTTGATGGCGGATATCTTTTGAACGGGACGAAGATGTGGATCACGAACGTAAGTCTCCCAACATGCTACAGCATAGCGGTGTTCCTGCCTAACCATTGTTCACTGGGATTGTAGGGGCCCGACGCCGATTATATTGTTGTCTACGCTAAGACGGAGCCGGAACAAGGCTCCAAGGGAATCACGGCGTTCATTGTCGAGAAGACGTTTGACGGCTTCTCGTGCGCGCGGAAGCTGGACAAGCTTGGAATGCGCGGCTCGAACACCGGAGAGCTCATTTTCGACAACGTGTTCGTTCCCCAGGCGAATGTCCTTGGAGAGCTCAACCGAGGCGTCAAGGTTTTGATGGAAGGTCTGGATCTGGAACGTCTCGTGCTCAGCGCTGGTCCGTTGGGGTGAGTGCGCTTGACATAACCATCCACGCGTTGGCGAACGTCAATACTGACCAGTCGCAGAATCATGCAGGCCTCCCTCGACCTTGTTCTTCCGTATACCCACATGCGCAAGCAGTTCGGATCGCCTATCGCACATAACCAGCTAATCCAGGGCAAGCTGGCAGACATGTACACCAAGCTGGCGGCATCTCGTGCCTACACCTATAGCACGGCGCGTCAAATCGATAACTCGGCGTCGTCGCCTGACATGAAGATTCGGACGCAAGATTGTGCGGGTGCTATCCTCTATGCTGCGGAGCGTGCCACCGAATGCACCCTGGATGCTATCCAGCTCATGGGCGGCAATGGATACATCAACGAGATCCCAGCCGGACGACTACTGCGGGATGCGAAGTTGTATGAGATTGGCGCTGGCACCAGTGAGATCAGACGAATGGTCATCGGGCGTGCTTTCAACAAAGAATTTGCGTAGTATTGTTTCGTTATACATGACTTACATATGATGCTGTATTTGTACTTACAGCAATTCCTAGCTAGAAATAAAAGTAAGGAAAATGCTATGCCATCTAGTTCTTCTCCTGTTTCTGGCCGACCTTCGCCCGGTCCTGTCGACTCTTCCTGCCTTTCAATGGCCTCTCCAACCTTCTTCGTTGCAATTCGTTTAGATCGTGGTCCCAAGGGCTCGTTTGAACCGCTCTTGTTCGTGGTCGCCTGCGACTCGTCGTGCGACACGGACGCCTTGCGTTTCCTCCCCCTAGTAGTTTGATTGGACTTGCCAGAACTGACTCCATTCACCTGAGTCTTCTGAGTGCGCGTCCTATCCGCTTCCTTCGGCTCCCGCGCCTCCAGTTCCAGCGTCTCCTCGTAATCCTCATGCGCTTCAATCGGGTATTCGTGCTCAATCATCTTCGAGTTCACTGGCATGTCAGCAGCTGACTCAATCACGCGACTCATGTGCACTGGCGGCGGAGAAAACGCCTTAACGGGAGCATTCGCATCCTCCGCTTCCCCGTCAGCATCCCATTCCTCCACCATGCGATCCTCCTCGTTATCGTAGTCTCTCTTCCCCGCGCCATTGCCAACCTGCGCGCGTCCCTTAGCTGGCGCAGAACCAGCAACAGCAGGTTTGCGTATCCGCGCGCGATCGGTGGCAGGATGCGAGGTGCGGAAAACCTCGCGCCAGTTCTTCAGCAGGGCCACTTTCTCGCCGTCGCCGGGCTCGTACAGCTTGGAGCGATTGTTCTCGTCGGTCGATGTGCGCCACACGGTGCCGCGAAACGACGCGACATCTGTCTCGGGGGCAAAGAGTTTCGGTTTCGCGTCCGGCTGGCGTTTCCGTTTCTTCTGCGGGAGGGACTCGGCGGCGTAGTTGACGTTGAGATCGCGGTTGGGCCACTTGGCCATGACTCGTTGTATGCGGGCGGCGGTAGGGTCTTCATCGTAGTAATCGTCGGAGATTTCGTCCCAGTCGCTGAAAAACTCTTCGATTTCGAAGGATGGGTCTTCGAAGAAGACGGCGTCGTAGGTTGCGGTTGCGGCAAGGTCATCCTGCATACCATATTTGGTCAGTTTCCATCGGGGTGGTCCAATTGGGACTTTCACTGCTCGTTGGGGATGAGTGATCGAGAAAAGAAGAATGAAACATACGGCTATTTCAGGGTCAGGCTCCTCGATCCAGAAGATCTCGTCGAATTCATCATAATAATCTTCGTCGTCTGACATGATGAATTGACGAATGGGGAATTGGCAAAATTGGGCTGATGCTGAAACAAGACAAGATGCAGAAAGAGAAAATCAACAAGGTTATACTAAAAAGCCCCTCGAAAAGGTAAGGGCCGCCGACCGAGAAACAAAAAATCGGCACGAGGCTGAAGGATGACGTCGAGCGAACTTGTCTCCGTCTCTCCGTCGATGAAAATTGCTTAGACCGAAACCCGCAGCCTGAGGCCCGCGGATCACGGGTCACGTGCCCGCTTCCCCGCAGGCTCGCTTTGCGTCGGCTGAAGGGGGAGCTGGGGTCGATTGCGCAGGACAAGCCGGGGTGCGGCTTTCTCTTCCTCTCTTCTCTTTTTTTTTTAAACCTGATCCTGTTCGCAGCTCTTTCTGCCTCCTGGAGAAGCTGTCTGAGAATGCACTGATCTGCCCATTCATACCCGATCTTTGCCCCAATCCATCCTACATACTACATACACATAGTTCCGTACAATGCCTTTGCCAGCGGTTCTCCGCACCACGTCCCGCCTGGGGCCGACGATTGCTCGGAGGTCGAGAAGAGCGGCATCCACGATTGCCTCGGGCGGTTCAAACTCTCAGAAATCGCTGGATTCGATCCTCATTGCAAACAGAGGAGAAATTGCCCTGTATGTTTGTATATGATACCGAGGACCGTTTACTCAGTGCTAATGCGATCCTCAAGACGAGTTGGCCGGACAGCTGCAGAGCACGGCATCCGAGTAACTACACTATATACAGATCCCGACAGCCGAGCTCAGCATGCGCTTAGCTCCCCGTTTGCCTTCAATTTGGGGTCGGTGTCGGCTTACCTCGACGGCGATCGTATAATCGAGATCGCAAAGAAAGAAGGCTGCCAAGGGATACACCCGGGTTATGGCTTCGTACGTCTTCATCTACCCTGCCTACAATAATAGGATTGGCTAATGGTTTGGGTCCCTATCAGTTGAGCGAGAATTCTGCCTTTGCCCGAAAATGCACGGAAGCTGGTTTGGTCTTCATTGGGCCACCCTGGAAAGCAATTGAAGACATGGGAGATAAGAGGTAGGCTATTTTGCGGTTTATAGCAGTGCAAAGTGCTAAAGACTTTGAAGCCAGTCCAAGAAAATCATGACGGCGGCAGGAGTGCCTTGCGTTCCTGGCTATCACGGTCAGAACCAGGACGTCAACCACCTTGAGGCCGAGGCCGATAAAATCAAATACCCTGTACTCATTAAGGCAATCAAAGGCGGCGGTGGCAAAGGCATGCGTATTGCCCATTCGAAAGAAGAATTCCAGGCCCAACTACAATCCGCCAAATCCGAAGCTATGAACTCATTTGGGGACGATCACGTCTTGGTCGAGAAGTTCATCACTACGCCGCGACATATTGAGGTGCAGGTCTTCGCTGATAAATATGGAAATTCCGTTGCTCTGGGCGAGCGGGATTGCAGTATCCAAAGGCGACACCAGAAAATTCTCGAGGAGTCCCCTGCTCCCCACCTCCCTGATGCCACGAGGAAGGATATCTGGGCAAAGGCCCGGTCGGCTGCTTTGGCCGTCGGCTACGAAGGCGCCGGTACTGTTGAGTTCATCTTCGATAATGACACCGGCGAGTTCTTCTTCATGGAGATGAACACCAGACTACAGGTTGAACACCCTGTGACGGAAATGGTCACCGGTCAGGATCTGGTCTACTGGCAGCTGAAAGTGGCCGAGGGCGCAAAGCTTCCGTTGACTCAAGAAGAGGTCGAGGCCTTCATTGCTAGTCGCGGACATGCCATCGAAGCGAGAATCTACGCAGAAAACCCTGACCAGGGATTCATCCCAGATTCCGGTACTCTGCTCCATGTTCGCACCCCTGCTGTATCCGAAGATGTCAGAATCGACGCGGGCTTTGTTGCCGGCGACGAAGTGTCTGCCCACTATGACCCTATGATCTCCAAACTCATCGTGCGAGGAAACACGCGTGAAGAAGCTATTCGCAAGCTTGCCGCTGCATTGGAGGAATACGAAGTTGCCGGACCAATCACCAATATTGAGTTTTTGAAAACCATCTGCAAGAGCCCCGACTTCATCGCCGGGGAGGTGGAAACGGGATATATCGAAAAACACCGCGAGGAGCTGTTCAGCAAAAGCCAAGTAGAGCCCGAGCTGCTGGCACAGGTCGCCTTGGCCTGTCTACACCACGACGCCACTCCGATGGCCCGGAAACAGGCTAATTTCGAAGGCTCCGCCGTCGGCTTCAGTCCAGGCTACCAGGCTCGACAGATCGTTTTGGCAGATTCCGCACCCGGAACCAAGGACAACGCACCTTTCAATGTTCGTGTCCAACAAACGAGTGAGAACACGTTTAACGTGGAAGTTGGCGAGCGTGTCTTTGAGCAGATCGAAAGCCACCGGGACTCGACATCGCAGGTGGTCACGTCGTTCTTCCCTCACACGCGTCTGGATACCACGGTCATCCGTGACGAGGACTCGATCATCGCGTTCCAAAAAGGAAAGCAATTCCGTCTCACGATACCGCGGGCCAAGTGGATGGAAAAGGCACTGGGCATTAAAGACGTCACAAATAGCGTGCTGGCGCCGATGCCATGCAAAGTGCTGCGTGTGGAAGTTCAGGCTGGCGACGTGGTGGAGAAAGACCAGCCGCTGGTGGTGATCGAGAGTATGAAGATGGAAACGGTCATCCGCAGCCCGCAGAAGGGGACCATTTCCAAGGTGGTACATAAACAAGGAGTAAGTCGCGCTTTTCTCTGTTCTCCCGTCTTTGCCTCTACCCCAGTATCCCTTCCACTTCCCCCCAAAGCTTTAAACCATTGGCAACATGCACCGACCCCGAGTCAAGCTTCCACAGCCATTTCCCTGGGGTTCCTCCAAAACCCTCCACTGCCGATCCAATAAGACCTGCTCAGATGACTAACGTGTACCTTGCAGGACCAATGCAAGAGTGGAACGCCGCTCGTCGAATTCGCGGATGAGAGCAGCGAAAACTAGAGCGATGAAAACTGTCACGGCGTTGCAATTTGCGCGGGAGTTATATAGAGTGGAGGCCGATGGGTACGAGAGAGTATATTAAGGTGTCAGTCTGGGGATGAGTGACCTGATTGACTGCCCAGAAGTGTAGGTTGGATGGAAATGTTTCATATTACCCCGATCAAGAGAATCCATAATTTTGCCAAACACTTAGTCCAGCACGATGGATTAGAACAAGCCAAAAAAAAATAGACCATCAGCATTGACTTTTCGTTCTGGATACATCCATCCCGGTGGTCGGAGGGACTGTGCATGCGTCCACCGGCACGTAAGCCTAGGTACACCTGAGGTACCAAATTAGCTGATCCCGAATCTGACGGTGGGAAATAGTAGGATCCTCATAATATTCGGTGGATTATCTGTTCTGTCCTACCGCGGGTGGCAAAAGATAACCCTGCTTGGTTGGTCACTTGGCCACTGTATGCCCCCAGGGATGTAGCAGACAGTCATTGTGATGAAATTCAAGATACTGGTCGTTTGCCATCGAAGATCTTGTGCTCACCTTGGACTGCACAGCACATTAGTTAGTCTCTTCTACCTATACATACATGATACATGTAGTTATATTCTCAACTCTACTTGAGGTTGTGGATAGAAGGTGTAGGTAAAAGCCATTTCTGTTTTGAACTATATACATGGCTACTATCTATTATCGTTCTTCAAGTAGTATATAGAAGATAGGGGAATGAATGAGTAGAATGACCAAGAGCTCCAGGAGTCACGCGGGAGGCAAAAGGCGGTGCTGAAGTGGCCATTAAGACTCCGATTATTATTATGATTATTATTATTATTCTGTTCTGGACTCCAAGCCGATCTCCGATCGCATTATGCATGGCGGTTGAGGTCTGGATCTTCACCGCAATTGCTCTCTCGATCGCCTCTCACATTCCGCGGCTGCTCCTTGTTCTCTTGCAGGGTTTAGCCTTTTCTCTTTTAGTTTTTTCTTTTCTTTTCTTTTTTCTATTATTGATTTCTGTTCCACCGCTAAATCCTGTGAACAAGCTGACATCTGTACCTTTCTCCCTCGTTTGCCTTCCAAAAGGCTCCTGGAGCTCTTCGTTGCCCCTGTAGGTGGAGCAGTACTACATGTACATTACATTTATCTGCTTAGCCCCCAGCGTCTTCTCTATTTTTCCTTCTCTTCAGTCTCCTTAGTCCTTTTCTTACATGAAGCATTGACAAAACTCACTTCCCCCGGATTTTATTATTCTCATCTGTCATTCAGGCATCCACTCAACTCGAAATGCTCAGACCCGCGGCCGCCCGTCAAGCCTTCAAGGCTCTGAGCCGTGTCTCTCGTCCTGCTGCGTGGACTGCTGCCTCGCAGTCGGCTGTAACGCACCCCTCTCGTTCCATATCCTCTACCGCTCCGCGCGCCAAAAACGACGACGATGGGAAAATCAAGAACGATCCTCTCTTGACGGCAACCACCAAAGCCCCCGAGGGCACTTTGGGCGAAACAGAAGGGCGGTTTGCCCGTACAGACGAGAGCTTGCAGATCGAGTACCCCGATGACGAGAACATGCCTCGTTCTCCCGTTGTCCAAGGACGCGGTGGAATGCATTTCAAGCGAACCCTGGCCCAGTTCTCTCTGGAGAACAAGGTCACCCTCGTCACCGGAGGAGCTCGCGGGTTGGGATTGGTCATGTCTCAAGCGCTCGTTGCGTCGGGATCGGACCTTGCGATTGTTGATTTGAACAGTGCGTATATCCGAAGAGCGAGGGGCTGTTTTGTCCTAATTGGCGTCCTATAGAGGAAGAAGCTGAGGAACAGGCACTTAAACTTGTGGAGCAATTCCGCAAGGAGAACCCTGGTCTTGAGCAGTAAGTTCATTGGTCCGGCATATAACTCGCATGATCCTAACAATTCGTTTTTCTTTCTCTCTCTCTAGAATGCCTAACGTTACCGCTCACTACGCCGACGTGGCCGACCCCGATTCCGTAAACGCCGCCCTTGCCGAGGTCATCTCCAAGCACGGCCGTATCGACAGCCTGGTCACCTCCGCTGGCTTTACCGAGAACTTCGACGCCATTTCATACCCGCATGATCGGATGCAGAAGCTCTGGGGCGTCAATGTGGATGGCACATACCTATTCGCAACGGGGGTCGCGAAGCACCTGATGGAGCGTAAAGTCCCGGGCAGTATTGTCATGATCGGGAGCATGTCCGGTGCCATTGTCAACGTTCCCCAACCTCAAGCCCCCTACAATGCCGCAAAGGCTGCCGTTCGCCATCTGGCCGCCTCTCTTGCCGTCGAGTGGGCCGGCCATGACATTCGAGTCAACTGCATCAGCCCTGGATACATGCTGACGGCTCTGTAAGATGAAAATTGATTACGAGTTGCATGGCAGCACGCTAACACGAGAGTTTCTTTAGGACCCGCAAGATTCTAGACGAGAATCCTGAACTGCGAGACAAATGGATCTCTCTCATTCCCGCCGGGAAGATGGGTACCCCTGAAGATCTCATGGGTGCCGTTACGTTCCTCCTGAGCGATGCCGCCAAATACATCACGGGCGCCGACCTTCGGGTTGACGGCGGTTACACTCTTACTTAATGTGTATATCTAGGCATCCTGCTAATAGTACGGTGTTGTGTACGGAATTATTTAATGGATTGTGATGGATTAGCCTGTTTTGTTTTAATTTTGGGGATGGGATTTTTTGGATTGTTCGAATCAGCTCTTGCCACCTTCTGTTCTTCGACGATGGGCGTTATACCCAGTGAGCTGCATTGCGATTGCTTCTGTGCCTGGTTGGGAGCGCGACTCCCGAGGGGTATAGGTTTTGATAATTACAAGCGAGGGCAGGGCTGTATTTTCTGTTGTGGAGTACCAAAAATTGAGAGTTGGACTTTGTTTACCAGGTATAGATCTCTTGTTTAGTATGATGTCATTGTGTTTTCTACCAATTCAAATCTGTGGAGCTGTGGGTCAGCTTTAATTGCGGCGTGGGATTGGGAGTTGTCGGTGTCCACAGTACCGTAGTTTAACCTGTACCAACATTTTGCACTCAAGACGAATTGCTAACTGCGATTTGGTCTGTCTGACTCTGACTCTCTAATAGGAGTCAAAGCACCGGCAGAAAATAAGGGCCGAGAGGGATTGGTGCATACCGCAGGTATCTGTTATCTGTTTGTCCCCCCTGAAGCCCCGGATTAAGGAATTGTCTACAGCCGACCTTGCCGCCAGGGGTTTGGCACCAAGGGTACTCCGTAGGAAAAAGCAACGTTGTCTTTGGATCTTTATCTCCCGAATCCAATCATAGCGTGTCTATTTGATTTCCTGATTGGGATGGTGATCATTTTCCTTGTTCGGCAGTTCTGTGAATGGAAGCCATTGGAATAGCATCCATGAGGAGGATTACTCTTGGATTGTATGGCAGCGCTTGGTATCAGGCATTATCCCAGACCGTAGAATCAGAAGCACCCAGTAACAACTGAGAGGACAGGTTCGTTGTGGATTGTAATGTGTTTCCAGTATCTCAACACTCGTGGCCGGGCTAAACCCGATGTGGACGAGGCCGTCAAATGACAGCGTCAGGTGACATGGACGCGTGAGCTCAGTTTGATCCGTTTGACTGGATTGATTCGTTTGATTCATTTGATTCGTTTCCATGAAGGAATTGAATTGGTCTTACTCTCTTACTCCGGAGCACCGATGGTGAATCCAAGGACTGCATCGGTCGGATTACCTACTCGGTACTACGTCCCAAGACCACCGGTGCCTGGCCAAGTGACTGACGGCTCGAGAGGGGTCTCGTCATCAGCGATGACAGACCGTGGGCCAATAAACCCCCAAGTGCCGGCTGGATCGTCGCAGTTAGTCTTGATTTAGGTCTGACAAAGACCGTGGGGATGCGCAATGGATCTCTGGAACTGGCACCGAGTCTGGACTGACCGTCGCCAATGGGGCCAAGGAATCAGCCATATTCCGGTCAGTTGACGGCAGATCATCCCCCCTTGGGGCCGCTTAATTCGCCGAGTTGCTGGATATCAGGGCTTCGCATGATCGGTACCGATGAGGAAGGCAGAAATCGCTTTTATATATTCCATGCATCGTTCATGCTCTGGTCTCCCCCAGGGTGTTCATGTTCCGCAACCGTGGGGTAAAAGACACGCCTTGTCCTTTTCCCTGGTCCTACATTGCCCCGATTACCCGCGGCTGTCGACGGCGGTTCTTTGTCCACCGTTTGTTCGTATACGAGAGGGAACAGCAGATGCAAAAGAAAAACAGGCTGGCATGACTGACGTGGACTTATTTTTTGGTCATAGAAAACCCCCCCACACGTAAATAAGACGATCGTCTTTCTCCGGCCTTCTAGCCTTTCGGAAAGCTCCGGCAGGTTAGATTAAGGCAGCGGGTGCCTAAAGATCGATCGACTGATTCGGAGGTGAAAGTGAAACCAAAAGCAGAACAAATTGGTTCCGTCTCTCTGCGGCTGAGATCATTCAAAAGCAAGTATCTCGTGCCGACATGCCTGCATCCAGTTATTGGTGCTAACTTGCTGGGTGCTTGTTTTCTTTTCTTTTGGCATTGGCCACTGACAGCCATCGGCCCTTGCAGCTGTTACCCCAGATTGGCCATCGAACTCCTCGCCCAGTCGCTGCAGCCTGCTCCATCTCCCGTTCTTCACGCGTTAACTCATTGGTCGTATATTGCTTGCCTCCCTGCTTTGCTCGATAAGGATTTGTTGCCTCACGAATTCACCGCCAGAAACCCCCAGTCACGGCCATATATTTGCTGACCGTGACTCTCGCTCCCCGCCCTCCTTTCTTTCCCGCTCATCCTTTCCTCCCTCTTTCGCCCCTTCTCCGCCTCTTGATGTGTTGGCCATCCTGATTGTCTGCTCGTCTTTCCCTCTGATCATGTAGTTGCTGGAACCCTATTCCACACCTATTATTCTGTTCAGCGTTGCCGGGCTCTTCTGCAATGAAGGAACTTCCTAAAGGGTTGGTGTTGTCAACGGGACAGGCGCCAGCGGTGATTGGGGACGTGAACGCGGTGGACCTTGGTGACATTGTGCAGTTATGGAAGGGTGAGCAACCGGCCGTTATCATGTTGGAAACTCTAGCCTGACTCACCGAACTAGCCTATAGTGCTAATGCCTCGGTCCACGAGGGGGACATTGGCCACAGACTGGAGAACTTCTTCTGGCGAATCTGGAGCAGCGAGTCTCTCCGCAGATCTATGGATGGGTCTAGGCTCGCCAAGCTGTTTCTTCGCATATCAGGGGCTAGTCCACTATCTCTCGCCACTCCGCAGCCGACTACTAGCAAGGTGCGAACGGGTGGTAGCAAATTGAGAAAATTTCCCTTATTGACCAACATAATCAGGAACCAAAGGAGCAACTCCATTCTACCCCGACCACGCACAAGGATGATAAGTCGCCATCTACTAATAGTTCCAATCGCACGCCTATGCCACCACCTATTTTAAAGAAGTCCAACACGTCGCACGGAGAAACGCAGAAGACGACGCGACTGCTCCTCACTGGGATTGGAGGGCAGAGCATCACTCGCAAGCCGTCAACGCCTCCCACCCCGGTCCCTCCTCCTCCCACTCGCAAGACCTATTTTGTAGCGAGCAAAGCAAAGAGTACTAAGCGGCGGCCGGTGCTCATGCGGCGCAAGTCCTCCCAGACATCCTCCGGTGCAAGTACTCGTGCCCATAGTCCGCAACGGATCTCCACTCCGCTGACCTGTTCATCCCCGGTGGAAACGGAACGTAGTGGCGATGTGTCGGAGGTTGAGCAGCCACTAACTGCGGGTGAGTTCTCATAACATTTGACTTCAGCAACGTCAAGTCCTGAGAACTAACTGATCCTTAGAACTCCCGAAACTCGGTGAAGCAGTCAAAACAGTGGCCAAAATCAGTGAATTTCCCTCATCATCCCCCAGTAGCCCTACCCGGCCACAGACCACCAAATCGACAGCTCCGCAAAAGGACTACCTGACCAGCGTTAACCGTCCCTCGGCAGAGAACCTCGCGCCACAGCCCTCATCATCGTCACTCGTCGATAAGGATTTCCGCACGCGCTTCGCAGAGAGACAGCGCCATGAATACGAGGATCCGGCCCCTTTGCACGGAGAAGCTGCAGATGCAGACACCACTAATACAGCGCCCCATGCCATCACTAACGAGACATCGAAGATCTTTCTCCCTAGCGACCCCATCTCCACGCCGTCCTCGGACTGCCGGCCCTCGCTTGCCGGCCCCGGTATTCCCATCGCGACGCCAGCCATCAAGTCAGGGCGCTTGACCAGTGAGGCGGTTTCGCCTCAGACAATGTCCACATCGAAAGGACGCAGCCAGCTCAGTGTCTTGATTGAGGAGAGTCGCAGCAAACAAGCGGAGGCGCGGGTCGTGAGCATCCCTGAGAATGAGTTAGATTCTGCCGACGAATAGGATAGGTTGGTTATCGGCCATGGGATAGATACTACTAGGATCATCTTGAAGGAACTGATTGAAATGGAGGAGGTGTAGGTAGCACACTGATGATTTGTATTACCAGTAAGAATCTAACCAACTCTTTGAGTACGTTTTCTCCTTACTATTTTCTACTTCTAGATGAACCAACTCCAATGACAATAAAAAAAAAAATTCAACAACAATCCCATTAAGCCTTCAATGCAATCAAACTTCCCCAACCACCATCACAACAGAACAAGCCAAACAACCAGGAGAGAGAAATCTACACCACCTCCTTCTCCTCCTCCCCCTCCTCCTTCATAACATTATCATTCTCCCCCCGATTCCCCCTCCACCACCTCAAGCCCGCCCAAACAGCCGCTCCCACCGCCAAAACCAAACAAACCAAATCAACCCAAACCGTCCTCCTCATCTTCTTCTTGTCACTCCCCACAAACTTCCCCGCAAAGATCCCAAACACCACCAACCACAATATCACCATGACACCCAACCACACAAACATCCCCAACAGGACCCCTCCCTTCCCACTCGAACGGGTATTCCGCTTCCTCCCAAACGCCTCGAACCCCATCCCCGCCAACGCCGTCACGCAGGCCAGAAACGCCGTCACGACCGCAAACACCCACGCCGCGGGCGCGGAGTCCCCGCGCTCATGCGCATGGTGGATATCCGAGCCGTAGAGGGCCATGACGGCGATGGCGAAGATGAATTGCAGAGCGGGGAGGGCGAGCGCGAGGTGGTGTTTGAGGGGTTTGCGGGCGGGAGGAGGAGGGGTAGGTTGCATGAAGGAACGGGCGGCCATGTTGAAGGAGGAAGGGTTGGATGCGTCGTCGGAGGTAGAGGCAGAGGGGGTTTTCTTGTTGGCGTTGTGTTTTTTGGCTTGTGAGAAGCCGAATTTGAAGATTTTGAGGAGGAGGAACCACATTTCTTTTTTTGAGGTTGCTTTTCTTTTGGAGCGGGGATTGGTGTTTTATTTTGGGAGGTTGTCGGTAGTCTGGTTGTGTTATAGTAGATCTGTAGACTGTAGATCTTTGTATGGATGTATGTGTATGCAGACGGTTCTCTCAAAGAAGCAAGTGTAGATAGATAGACAGACAGAGAGAGAGAGAGAGAGAGAGAGAGATCACGGAACGGATGCGCCAGCGCAGTCAATTAAAGTATCGGATGTAAAGAGAGCAAGTAAGGAGTCGCCCGAAGGAAAGAGAGAACAATGCTTTCAAGATAAAAAAGAAAGAAAAGTGAAAGGAAATGCTGAATGGGAGAGTTGAATGATGAATCAAGGATACAACCAGCCCATTCATTGTCCACATACCTCCCTCTTTATATACTTACTTTTAGTACTCCAGTCTCTCTTCCCGTCCTCTCACACCTGCACCCCCCCCCTCAAACAAACTAAATATAACTCTCAGACAGTCTTGCCTCCGCGACGCCTCTTGTCCATTGATCCAGCATTGACTGCTGCGTCTGAAACCCGCCGTCAGATATACGCGCGCGCCAAGGAAGCTCAAGCAAACTGCAGACGGAGTTTGCAGAGACGTCCGCAAGCGCCTGGCGGGTCGTTGCAGGATGAACTGACGATTGATTTTCCTCAGGCGTGTCGATCAGGGAGGGAAGCGCCTGCGGGTGGGAATGTTGTAGTCGATTGTAGTTGTCTGACTGGGCGGAGGGCAAGACGCCGGGAGGGCAGAGGCGGCTATATTTAACTCCTGCAGAGACTGGACAGGCGATTGGATCTACGGCCAGGTCAAGGGCACTATTCATGCATACAGTTTGTTTGATTTAATGATGTCGAGGCTAATGGTCCTGCAGATGCCAAGGGACGGTCTTCCAATCAAACTAAGTATGTAGTTCTCCTATTCCATCCAACTCAAACAGGACTGTTTCAGCAAACACCTTCCTCTCTCTCTCTCTCTCTCTCTCTCTCTCTCTCTCTCTCTCCTCTTCTCTCCCCCCTTTCTTCCTTCCTCCTTTCTCCCTCCCAAATTCACTTCCTGCTAAGATTACCTATGCTCATTGGTAGACCCTCGGTAAAGGCCCCTAGGGAAAAAAAAACAATGCTTCACAAATACCATGTTTCCTGGCCTGAAACTGAAAAAAAAAAAAGCCAAGGAAGAAACGTTTCAATGCACATTCATTATGCTGCTGGCGTGATCCTCGTCAAACCGGAGTGGGGATTCATTTCATAGATGCAAAAGCGTCTGGAAAAGACGATCATAAAGAAGAGGGAGTGATGAAGAACAGAAAGGCTAATGAATATTTCATGCAAAGAAGAACAAAGACACAATAGAAGGCGAAGACGACGAATTCAAAACACAGAACGGACAATGCGCAGGGGAAGAAAAGTAAACAGCCGAAACAAAGGTCGCTCACGACAAAGCACCACTGTCAGGGCGGTCGATGGCTCCCTCCGTCGCTGGCGCCTTTGACCATCTGCGGCAGCTGCGGAGACTTCAGCGCGGCTGGAGGCGGTGCAGGCGGTGCAGGCGGCGGTGGTGGTCTGACAACGTTCTCGTCCTCGTGCTCGTGGGCTAAACACTCATCGTCTTCGTGGACGGCGGGAGGCCCCATGGACGATGGGTCGGCGGCGCTTCGGTCGTATCCCGGCTCATAGGCCGCCGGCGGGCCGGCTGCGTTCTTGGCGGCGTTCTTCGTGGCTTTCTTGTTCTTGCGTCCCTTCATTTTCGCTTTCTCCAGCAATCGCTTCTTCTCCGCCAAGCGCTTGCGTTCCTTCCGGTCCTTGATCTCGTACTGTCGGATTAGCGCCTCGGGAGGGCGCCCGAAGATACTCTCGTACTCGCAGAACTCGCAGATCCAGATGTCTTCCAGGCTGGGTGGATGTTGGAGGTTAGTGTATTGCTGCTGGACTTTCCGCTGCCGTGCTGCCATCGCGTACATACTCCCCGGCGACCGCTTCTTCTTGCGGCCGGCCGGGGGTGCTTCGGTACCGCCTGCTGCTGGCGGGTTCATGTGGGACGCGTTGGGCGGGCTTGTCTGCGTTCCTTGCGTCGAAAAAGCGCGCGGGTTCGGGGCGGTGGGGGTGGGGGAGTGGGAGGAGCGATGCTGAGCTTGGTAGGTGTTCTGCGCCTGCATGGCCATCCCCTTGGACGAATCGGATTCGCACGTGAAGGTGAACTGGGTTTTGGTGGGGGTGGTGGGCTGTCGTTGCTCGAGCATGCTGACGTTGTCCGGGCGAGGAGGCGAGGAAAATGCGGCGGCGGCTGCGTTGGCGATGGCCGCGGAGATGATTCCCTGCTCGGACTTGGGAGTCGCATCGCCTGAATGCGGGTGAGTGGGACGACCCTCTAAAGCAGCACCGTCCAACATACCTGCCGGTCCCGGAGAGGACAGCAGACCGTCTCGACGACTATGTACCCGGCCTTGAGACAAGCCTGCCTGCGCGTGAACGCCCGTGGGAGGAACTCTCCCAGTGCCGTTGCGAGGCGGGTGACGCGCCAGGCGGCCCCGTCCTGACCCCGAGTGTCCGCTGGCGACTGGCGAGGCCGGGCTCCCCGTGCCGTAGAAAGTACTCACATGGCTTCCATCCATCTGTGGGGGAGGGGTTTGGGCGGAGCTCGTCAGGCCCATGCTGGAGAATTCCGGCGAGAGAGTGGAGTGGTGGCTGCCGAGACTGCCCGGGGTGGGGATCTTGCGCTTCTTCTTGTTGTTAGTGTTCTCGAAGGCATCATACCCGTCGGGTCCTGCCGCAGATGTCTTGGTCGGTGGCCCTTCCCCGTTGCTGGGGAGCGGTTGCGGTGCAGACGGCGACAAGGACAACCCGCGGAAGCCGGCACTGCGACGAACCACCACCGGCCCGTCCTCGTCTCCGCTCTCCAAGTCGACGCCGTTCTCGTACAGCAGCTGAGGATCTCGCTCGAGCGTGGGGTCCGGGCCGTCGCTCTGTTGCACGTATATCTTGGATCCATTCACAGCCTCTCCGGTGTCCGCTCCGCTCCCGTAGAAGAGCTGCGTTGCCGGAGGGGTCGGAGGATACAGGATCGAATCGGCCGCATCGGAGGACAGGCGCGAGCGCAAGGTGCGTTTGGGAAGGGGACGAATCAGTCTGTCCGGATAGATTGGGGACGGGGTATCTGGGGCCGTGTTGTACATCCCATCTGCGGAGAGCGGGACAATATCAGCACCTGAGCAACCATCAGACCGTCTCCTTGGCTATCTCCTCTCTCTTCTCTCTCTCTCTCTCTCTCTCTCTCTCACGGGAGGTGCCCATCCGATTCTAAGCAGATTGCACACGCTCAGGCCAGATGATGTCTTCCTGAGAGGAGCAAACATCCTTGGTGGAGAAGCACATACTCAACGTAGCAGTCATTATGCCAGAATCTCGACCCTCTCGACCTCCACGACCACGGCCGAACGGCTTTCAGCTGTCTCCTTATATTCCAGACCTATGCCGGGTGGGGAAGGAAGGTATGAATCTCTCTCCGTCGTCTCCTTTTCTCTTTCCCTTCTATTTTCCGGGTTTGATTTCCCTCGATATTTTTTTCCCTTCACGATTCACGACCTCCAGAGGTACGTTCTTGTTGAAGCCAATGGCCCCCGATATTTTTCTTTCTTTCTTTTTTGCCTTCGATTTTCTGTCTTCCTTCTCGTTCTCGGGTGTGACCGGAAATAATTGGGGAGAGTGGGAGGGATGGGCGAAATATGGAGAAGGTCCTAGACCGCACGACGCACCGTCAGTTGTCAGGTTCGAAGAGCAACGCTGGCAATTCGGAGCCCACAAATGGTGCCTAACGTTGGCCAACGGATTCTGCCAGTCTCCCACAGGCCCGGAGCAAGACCCAGAAAAAGCAAAGTAGAGAGAGATCTTACCAGACGCCCGAACGAGAGTAGCGGTGGTCTGTACCAAACGGTTGCAGACTTTTGGTGTTCGGTAAAAAGAATCCCCAGGAACCAAGAAAACGAGAACCGACCGACCGATCACTCCGAACCAGTTACTCCATAAAAGGGGGGGGGGGGACAAATCCACGCGGAGAAGCAGGCAGAGGCAGAGCCAAAAACAACGGTAGCAAAGTCCGACGACGAACAGGCAAACAGCGCTCAGAGGCAGCAGGCAGACGGGGAGGAGGGGAAGTATAAGAGCGTCAGGAGCAGCGAGTCCATCAGTCGGTCTCGGTCTTAGTCAACGTAGTATAGGAGAGAAAGGCGGAGGGGAGTGAGTGCCTGAGGCTGCACAGCTGAGTCATCCCGGGGAGGCCGCTTTTGCCATCTGCTGATTGGCTGCCGACCGGGGCCTGGAGTGCCTGTCTGCCTGAGGCCTGCATGCCGCTAGTCCCGATTGGGGCGGCTTCCGGCGTCTGACATCAACGATGCCTCAGGATCACAGAAACAGAAACAGAAACAGAAACAGAGAGAGAGAGAGAGAGAAAGGGTACTCGATATCCTCGATGCACTACGGACTACAATCTACCAGCACCCTTCCATGACTTCCCCGTTACCCCTTCAACAAGAACCACTCCCCTCCGGATACCCTCCTTCCCTCCCTCCCCCTCACCACCGCAATCCAGGGAAATCCAGGTACCCTGCAACCGACAGGACTCAGCAGCGCACCCTTGCATGAATTACCCCCATTGCCGTTCGGTAGTCAGCGATTGCCGCATTCCACCATGTTCTACAGTAAGCTAGCATAGAAGCAGTTACTTTTTGAGTTTCTTCCTCGAGGACATCAGCCTGTTCTGCCGTCTATTCCGTACCTCATGCCAACTTAGCCGGGCGATTGACGATGGGCGAAATTCTTATCCATTGAACCCCTCCCCTTTCCTCGAAATCCTTGTCTGCACGCGACGTAGTTTCGGGATTAGATGGGCTCTACCCTCATGCCGTGCGATGTGTTGGCAGTCCCATATTTGTGAAGGCCTAGGGAGTTTATTCCCTCAACCCCAGTCTGTATGACCTTTCCCGGGAAACTTTGGATCAGACGGGTACCACATCACTATAGAGAGGTTCGTGTGTATTTTTCCGACGCTCGCCGAGGGGAGCTGCGGGCTCTCGTAGAGGGGTTTCGACAGGACAGGAGACTTCGGGCTTCGTTGCGATACGACTCGGACATTGTCCAGGCTCGAGATGACCGTCGTGCTGGAGACAGAGGAACCAAATCCCAGTAAGCAAAGTCTGAGCGAGCTTAGTCTCCAAGCACGAAACAAAGGAGAGGAATGCAGGTCGAAAGGGGGTGCGGCGAAGGTGGAAGCGGGGTTTTTCCTTTCTGGCTGGAATGCGAAGGATTGTCTATCGTCATCAGTTCAGCCGACACTGGCACTCTCTCGGGGGAGGGCCACGAGGAAAATACTGTCTCGCGGACATGAACAAAAAAAAAACACACATCAAGGAACAGACAATGAAGCGCAGGAAAAGAGGAACGAAGCGAGCGAAAGAATCGCGTTGAGGGCGAAGCGGGGAAAAGCCGCCATCGGTTGACCGCAAACCGCGTCCCGTTCCCGGCGTTCCTTTTCTCTCTCTCTCTCTCTCTCTCTCTCTTCCTCGCCCTCCTCTTCTCCTCTCTTTTCTACTCCCCACCCTCGCTCGCTCGCCTCGCTCTCCCCCAATCTCCATGTAGCCCTCGTCTTCGCCGTGGGCTTCTCGACGCAGTTTTTGGATCTTCTATGTCTTTGGTCTCAATTGCCTCGGAATCCTACACTGCCTGGTCTCTTTCTTCATTCCCCTCCTGTGTCCCTTGTACGAGTCGCTGCCAGCTCTCCACCCGCGTGCGACAGCTTGCCCACGGCTAGCTCTCGCTCGCCAGCATCGTGAGCTGGATCGGTTCTCCTCTATATCTTCCTATAAACTTTTCTCCTCCCTTTACTTTCCTTTCTCTCTCTCTCTCTTTTTTTTGGGGGGAATATCCTTAGCTACCCGCATCGACCATGACTCCTCGTCGCTCCTCTCGTGCTCGCACCTCCCAACCCTCGCCCGCCGTTTTTCAACACACAAACTCCTCCAGTTCTTCCAACTCGTTGACTCGAGAAAGAAACACTAGATCGAACCACAAAATCCCTTCTCCTAACCGGTCCCAGTCCATCGACGATGCAGACGACGGCTCCAAGAATGGCCTCCCACAGACGCGCCAGCGCCAGCGCACCAGGGGCGAGGAGGACAATGATACAAATGGTGACGGAGAGGAGGACGAGCCCGAGGATGACGAGGAAGAGGTGACCCGATGCCTTTGTGGGCAGCAGGAATACCCGGGTCTGCCCCCTTCTCGGCGAGACGCCCTCGGTCGCAACGGGGTTCATGGCAGACCCAAGGATGACTCTGCTCTCAATTTGTCCGCAGACTCGTCGGATCTCATGTCCGACGAGATCGGCAGCATGTTCATCCAATGTGACTCTTGCAAAGTTTGGCAGCACGGTGGCTGCGTGGGCATCATGGACGAAGCAATGAGTCCGGACGAATATTTCTGTGAGGAGTGTCGGAAAGACCTCCACAGAATTAAAAACGAATCTAATGGGTGGGTTAGAACCTCTCTACTCTGTGTTGCCTAGATTTGCTCGGGGAGGCATTCGTTCTTTCCACCCTCAAGAAGAAAAATTTTTCCTTTTCTTTTTTGGGTGTTTTCAAGCATCTTTTCGATTGTTTGTTGGAAGGCGAACGCGATTCTTTGCTACCGCTCGCCTTGCGATCTCTCCCCCCGTTGTCTTTGTTGCTTCCATTCTGTTGCCCCATACCACCGATTTGTCCGTTGTGGCAATCATGCTTACAGCTATGCAGGCAGCATTCATCCACATACCTCCCCGTTGTACCCCCGTCGACGGCAGCATCCTCTCGCGAATCCTCCCGGGATAATTCGAAGCGCTCCAAGGATCAGAAATCCCGTGGGAGTGACTCCGCCTCCAACCCCAAACGTCGCTCGACCATGAACAGCCGTGACGCTGCATACGACGAAGAGGAGCTGATCCGCCGTGCAATCGAGGAGAGCAAAGAAGATACCAGCCCGGCTGCAGAAGATACAGCCGCTCGGAGACCCAAAAGGAGTCGCAGCGACAGCGAAGCGTAAGTAGACAACCCCCGTTGCATACGATTGCGTGGAGGAATTTTGGGTGCGGGAGCTGCGGCTAACCCTGTCTGCCGATATAGTCAAAAGCAGCCTCCCAAACGCCAGCGTACAAGCTCTCCTTCCCCAGGAGCTACCTCTAAACAGAGCAATCCAGGTTCCCAACCTGCCTCGGACGATGAGAAAACAAAAGCAGCCACAAATGGTGTCCGAAGACAGAGAGCCGCGTCTCGAAGCGCGATCGCCAGCGTGACAAGGAGACTAAAGATGCCGAAGAACCCGAGGCGGAAAATCTGGACGCATCCACTCGACGGAAAGGCAAGACCGATAAGAGGAAAGGCGACGGTATGTATGTATAATGCTGGAACCCCACGCCCGCCATTGCGTTTGAAGTCAATACTAACGATTATCCAAGGGACAGATTCTGACCATGAACCGGGATCACCGACTAAACCGGTTGCAGCCGATCCTGCGCCTCCGCAACCGAGCCCTGAACCGCCTGCGCCTGTTCAAGAACCTGCGCCCCTCGCCCTTCCACCCGTAAATCCGGCCGACCCCTGCGCGTCGAACACGAGTGGGACGCAATCAATATACAAGAGACCGCGATGCCCACACTAATGGGGGCGATTCGGGCGTCATGAACTCCCCGCGCCGGGGCCAGTCGCACGACACGGGGGGCGATTCGCCGAGAGTGGGCGGTGCCATTGGTGCACATATAAACGGCGGAGAAACGGGAAAACCCAGTCGGCCTCGCTACGTGAATCAGCGGACGACTTTGAATGAGATGAAGAGACGGGTGGCGGCAATACTGGAATTTATATCACGAATGCAGGTGGAAATGGCGGTTGCCGGAGAAAGCTCACGACACCCCCAGGTAACGGTGAGCGACCTAATGGCATCATTATGAAGGCCGTGGGCGATCAGCTGGAGAATGTATTGCTATCAACGGCAAGCGAGGGCGAGTCCGCGACCGGCACCGCCGACAGTGACGCCGGCGCCGGACAGTCTTCGGAGAAAGATTTCAAGGATCTCACCAGTGTTGAGATGATGGATGTTCTCACACGACATTTGCTAAAATGGCAGCAGGAGTATGGCAAATTTGGAGAACGGTGACGTCGAGATGATTCTCCTCTTTTGACTCCTTCCTTTCGATATCGAGATCTTATCTACACCTTCCTGGGCAGCTTCATCCCATCTTGGGAGGAGCTTTTGATACGCACGATACCCTGTTTGTCTCTTCTCTTCACAATGTGGATATGTATAATATGGCTACTGGAACTGCATCTTGGGCCGGATCCGGTCATGGCGTTTTTTTTTTTTTTTATATGAGTTCTTATGGCAAAGCAGCCTTCTGAGATTCTTCAATGGTCTTTTTCTTTCTTACCTTATTATCCGGCATGCCGGTGTTATATCCCATCTCTCTTTCTTCCTCTCTTATGGGCGTTACTACTCTTTTCTTTTTACTTTACTTTCCATTCTCATTCGGGATAGTATGGGGTAGTATATTGATCACGGCTCTAACTCTCTGTTCGATTACTTTCTTTCTTTCTATTCTTTGCCTCCATGTTTATATGTCTAAGGCTCTCAATCAACAATTCTTCGGATCTCCTTTCTTCTCTACACTGCAGAATGGGAAAGTGCGGTGCAGTCTGATGCTCATCAAAAAATAATGGCAATACAATAATCAAGGCTTTGCCAAGAACCCGCCAAGACCAACAAAGCCTTTTGACGTCCCGCCGTTAAAAATTGGAACGGCACCACTTTTTCACCTTGATATCGCCAATCAACTTTTCAGAGAAGAGAAGGCAAAAAATTCAAAAAGTTACTGACCGACGCAGGGGTCGAACCTGCAATCTCTTGATTCGTAGTCAAGCGCCTTGCCATTGGGCCAGCCGGCCTGGTAGATGTTAATTTGCCAACACTTTTGACATTATAAGCATAGAGGCCATGAGGTTTGGGGTTCCAGCTTATATTTCCATCCAGAATATAGCCAGCCCCTTCTGATGCTTCAGAAAGTTACACTGAGACCCGTTCTCTTAAATCATTGTGTTGATCGTGTTGGACACATCAAGGGTTTTCAATCACGATGAACGAACACATTTAGAAAGAAACTTGCAGTTCGGAAACACACGGTGCTAAATTTGACGTCTGGGCCAAGTCCCTCCTCCTTCTAACAGCCCTAAGAACAATGTGAATAGGTACAAAATGCCTAGTTCGCGAGTCTGCAATAGGTGAATTGATTATATACTGGTTGTGATCAGACTCGAGCACAAGCGCAGGTAGGGTAAATAACTGCCTACCTATCGGGATAGCTTGGCTTAAAAAGGATATCCAGTGTCTGTAGTCAATTACGTTGGTTTCTTTGCAAGTCTATTCTCGAGGTGTTGATATTGAGATTGGCTACATTGACTGTACGGCTGAAGACGGGCAAGGAGCGATCACAGATGATGCTCTGCCCTACAATATCTTTATTGGAAGGGTAGACTTTAAGCCAAGTAGACTGACTACCTATGAAAGATCAATGGTACGAACCGTACCTCGAGGTTGTATATCTGTTAATGTTGGTAGAGTGCTTCACTCATTATTAAAGGAACAGATGAAAGAAGAGGCAGTGGCCTATTCGTGTTGCTCACTGATACGATACATTCATTGTTTACCACCTGGACAGAAGCGCTACAATTCAAGGTTCAGGACAGTCAGTCTACATAATCAAATTCCAACATTACGGTTGCTAGTTACAAGGAGAGGCCCATGATACAGATTGAAGCAAATTGAACATTTCCCAAGGCCATTTCCATCATCCATAATCCAAGGTCAGATACACAAAAATTCGCAGGTCGTCAAGGATCGTTTGCTGCACAATAGAAGATTCGTCGCGCGGGAAGAAATAAGACTGCGGTGTGACGTCAGCTGGAATGCCCTTCCGCGGCGGAACCATCGGGAGAGAAAGAATGGGAGAGACACGAACCGATTCCCGGGGCTAAACCGTTCTGGGTAGATGATCTACAGACGGGAAGCGTGGATCACCTTGTAGTCCACCACCAGCTCGCGACCGCCGTCGTTGATGACCAGGGCGCGGACGCTGCCACGGCCATCCTCGAACGCCTCACGGATGCGGCGGAAGAGGTGACCCTGGGGCACGACCGGCAGGCCCTGCTTGACGTCTCCGGACTCGGTCATGGCGACGACATGGCCGTCATCACGCAAGTCCAAGATACGGTAGGTCTTGTACACAGGGCCGAGCATGGTCTGGACCACGACGGAGGGCGAGGGGTTGGAGATGAAGCTGGACTCCTCGTGCAGCTGGCGGGTGAAGAGGTCGACACCCAGGTAGCGGTGCTGGCCGGTCTGAGGGGAGACGGAGATACGGATCACCTGGCAGGGACGGCCCTGGAGGATCAGGATGTCGCCGATGCGCACGAAGTGGCATGGGATGGGCACGGATTCGGTGGTGGCGCCGCCACCGCTACGGGGCTGGACAATGCGCACATCCTCACGAACACCGTCCCGGAAACGAACTGGTCCACGATCGTCAGCAGCGACGACAACATCCTGGCGGTGGTGGTGATCATGGTGGTCATGGTGGCCATGATGGTCATGGTGGTGGTCATGATGAGAGAAGGGGTGCATGATGCGGTCGGCAGCGCGTTCCACACCACGACGGAAGGAGTGGTAGTTACCGTCGTCGTCGTAGTAGCCCATCTTGCGAGCAGGAGGGTGATCAATCACAGTCTTGGTCTTGTAAACCTTAACGTTGGTGGCAGGGGCCGGAGCGGGAGCAACGGTCTCTACGTTGAGGTCGCGGCGACTGAAGGAGTCTCCGCGGTAGTTGTCGACGGGCTGGGGCTGGTAGCGGCTCTCGTAGGAGACGTTAGTCTGCTGGGGGCGACGGGAGGACTGGTCGTAGACCTGCGATTCGGCAGTACGGTCGTAGGCGGTACGGTCGAAGGTGTGATCAACCTGGGACCGACGGTCGTAAACGTCGGCAGTTGGGTACCGTTGGCTGTCGTAAGACTCTACGGCGGGACCTTGAGAGCGGCGGTCGAAGGCGTTGACCTCGTAAGTGGGGTCGGTACGACGACGATATTCACGCTCAGTGATGTCGAGCTGGGACTCAAGAGCCTGGTCGTGGACTTGAGGGCGGTCTTGGAAGCGGACCGAAGGTTCACGGTAGCTAAAGGGGGGTGAGCGGGATGAGCGGCCGGGTAAGGGAAGTAAGAAGATAGATAAAACAAAACAAACAAGGGCGAGAAGTGGGCTGGGGCCCGATGATTGGTGTGATATATGGGGAGTGGTTGGGGACGGATTGTTTTGATTTGATTTGTTTTGGTGCCACGTAATTAGTTAGGGGGACTAGACCATGCTAGCTCCGGAGGCAGCTGAAAAGGCCACTGGCGGCAAGACGGTTTGGGGTGACACCGCTTGTTGTGCTCTCTCCACTGTGGGTATTTTTGGCGTGCGAAGAGCAACGCCCGGCGGTTTCTCCTCTTTCTTTCGGAGGGGCAGCAAGGGAATAAAAAACAAAAACAACCAGAAAAAATAGAAAATAAAAATAGAAAACAATTGGGCACAAAAACAAAAGTACTTACTGTTCACGAGCTAGGTCAACCTCGGGATACCGAGTCGTCTGCTGACGGTCTTCGTAGACGAAGCTGTTGGTGTTGTTGCCGGCGTGAGCGTGGGCGTGCTGATGCTGGTCGCGGCCACCGACAGTGGTACGAGTGTCGCGCTGAAAATGAAAGTCGACTTCTTCCTGACCGTGGAAACGAGGGTCCGGAAGAGGAGCAGAGGTTCGAGTATCTTCCCGTTCGACGTGCGAAGTGCGATCGAGATTGACTTCTCCCTCTACTCTTTCAGTCTCAAGAGTAGTCTCAGGAACAGCGTCACTCCGGTACGACGACGGGAAGACACTGAAGGGGATGGGGACGCGGGCGTCAAAGTCCAGATTGGCTGTCCTTTGAGCGTCTTTTCTCGAATGCCTTTCGAACTGTTGGATAACAACTCGAAAGGCTAGACAAGAAAAGACTTTTTAACGGGGGAAGTCTTTCTCGTAGAGAGGTGGGGTTTGGGGTGGTGGGTTGGAGAATGATAGATCTGATCGATCTATAATTCCGGGAATGTAAGATATATGAATTGGAATGGGGGGGGAAAGGGGGTGGGGATGAATTGATAAGCTTATTGACAACAAGCTGTATCAGGGGGGGAATGTGGGAATTGAAAGGGGGATGGAGAGAAGGAAGAGGAAGAGGGAGAAGGAAGAAGAGGAAGTAGAAGAGAAGAGGAGAGAGAAGACGGAGGAGAGCAGCAGAACGCGAATTAATGAAGCCAGCTGAAATACGGCGTTTGTTTTGTTTACCGCGCCTTGCCTCTTCGGGTCCTCTCCAGCCTCTCTCTCGCTGCCTGAATTATGAGGATAGACACGCCTGTCCACTCCGTCCCGAGGTTGATTGCCGTTTTGGCCCTTCGTCCTCCCTCGTGCCGTCTCTACGGGGTATCATTCTATGCACTCTACGCCGGGCACGATCCAGAGTCCCTCACTGCCCAGTCTAGAAGCCACTCCTCATGTCCAGGAGTCTTCCTCGATAGTTATACAGACAGATGGATCCCTCTCCATGCAATTCCATTTGTTCACCGCAATCAATGCGCCGTGCTAAAAGCTCCCCCGGCTGAGCTCCGTTTGCCTGACCGAAGCGCCTGCAGATGAGGCTTCTTCACATGCAGATTCATGATTTGCTCAATCCCCCTCCAGTCTCCAGTTTCCCCCTCTCCGTCTTCTGCTCCTCCCGAGACCCCCGAATCGAAGGAGGTTGGCCAGCAACGGGTCCCCAAATCGCCATGGCAACCTGCTAGTCTTCCCGGGTCGAATCGGAAATCTGGATCCCTTGGCGTGATGAGCCTAGGAGCTGAGAGCTCCAGATGATCATCGCTTAAGGATTGAGTTTTGGTTTTGTCTTTTTTTGCTCACGCAGGCATTTCTTACGCCGATGCCTGATTCTTGATCTGGCTTTTCGGAATCATGTCGGTCATCCAGAGCATGTCGCTCGATCTCAGTCTCTGTCGGACATATCCCAATTATAACCCTACCTTGCAGGCACGGAAGCCGACCCAAAAAAGCAACACAAAAAGAAAGGGGAGGAGGAAAGACGAGCTCCCTGTCCTGCAGGTTTCTCACTCGCCCAGCCATCGTGGTTCCTCGTAATTGGAGACATCCTTGGGCCCCACCGGTGGTACTTGCTCCTTTCAGGAGTCCGAGTCTGATTGCCCAGGCTGCTCAATAATCATCATTTTAATCAATCCCGGATTTTGTGCTCCTTCCTGGCTTCCTGATTGCTGATTGCTGATCCCATGCGCCTTACCAGCCACTAACCTGCCCCAACGTGCCCGTGCCAGGCTATCCGGCTCATGCGAGGGAAAGGGTAAATTTGCCACACGATTTCGGTTCCTTCGTCAGCCGGGGGCAGGTGCAGGTGCAGGTTTGTAGAGTTCCAGGCCTTCCCCCCTGATCTGTTCTCTCTTTGCCGAATGGAATTTCTGCAATAATGGGAAGGATTCGGGGCTGGGTGGCTGGCTGATTTGGCTTGGATTTTTTTCCCTTGGTATTTTTTATTATTTACCTGTACTCTGTACTCCGGTACTTTGGTTAGGTAGCTTCTGTTTGCCCGCGTGGAGAGTTCCAGCGATCGGAAGTGGAGAGCTGCTCCATCCGAGGCTGTTGCGCCGGTAAACATGGAATTGATGCTACGCGTCCGTGGTTTCTTCCCGCCTCGCCCAAAGACCAGCTTCACTATGGGGTGGCCGATTGGTCAGGCACCCAGGGCATTCGCTACGGATTGTACGGAGTAGGATAGGTCATTTGGTTCTTCGTTTGTCTCCTCCGAGACTTGTGGCACAGTCAAAAATTCAATTCTGACTCAAATACACGAAGATGAATGATACATTCAAACAACCTTTCCTCTCCATGGCCGGGTTCATAGACCCTCGAATTAAATCCGGTATAATGACGAGCCTGCTCGCAGTGTCCAAAAAAAAAAACATAAGTACTTAACAAAATTTCATGCATATCTCGTAAATATTTCCTAATTCCGTCAAAATGGGCCTGCTATCCCGGACAGCAGCTAGCTATAACTATATTAATAGTATGATGAAAAAATAATTGGTCATGAATCGGCCAAAGAGAGGTAAAAAAAAATTACAAGAAGTACATCAAGTAGATCAATGAAGAAGGCAACAGATCAAAAGGGTGTTCAAGAACAAAAGAATGAAGAAAGAGCTGCATCTAGCTCCGAAGACCAAATGCTTTCCGGATCTTAGGGAATCGCTTCTTGCGAGGGGTAGAATGATTGTCAGCTAAAGGTTGCTGGCCGTCACCTTTCAAGCCTGACGAGAGGCCCAGAGGATTATTGTTCTCCTTGGATACAAGTGCTGCATTATCACTGACGCTCGTGGTGCCGTTTTGGCCGGCGCCGTCGGCCGTCTGAGGCCGTTCGGATGCATAGTTGCCATTGTTCAATTCCCTTGGGGGCCCTCGGAGGGGCCAGCTTTCTCCGCCGGAGGATCGGTGGGCGCCTCTTTTGAGGAGCTTAGGTGATGATGAGGAGCTGGGGTTCGCCGTGATAGTGGTGACGACATTGCCTTGGTTCGGATCCAAGACAGGCTCCTCCCGCACCTGGTTGGAGTCGAGATTGCTCAGCTTGCTCGAGCCTCGGCGCTCGGCCGAGGATTTGGGTTTCCGGATGGTCAGACGGTGAAGCAGACTAGGTCGCCGCTCAATGGGAGGCTGACGGAGGAAATCCTCTGCCTCTTGCTCAGTCATTCCACGGGACTTTGCAACAGCGGCGAGCGCCGGATTTCTAGGCGAGGCGGGCTCACTCGGTTTACGGGCAGCCGTAGAGGTTGCCGGCCGGTGTCGTTCGCCATCCGAGCTGTCTTCGAGTTCGGTCGAGTCCCCATCATATTTGCCCGCCCGACGGGGGATACCACGGACTGGGCGCAGATTGTTTGTCTCCGGCTCGTCGTCGCTCGAATCCGCGTAGCGGCTTTGCCACGAGCGTACATTCTTACCGCCCTGCTCCTCGTCGGAGTCCGGATATCGGGACGTGAATATTGACCCGGGCGATTTGGTAACCTTGGCCTTTTGCATCTTGCCTGTGGAAAAGAATGAGGGTTTCTCGCGTCGACCTTCGTTTCCTCGTAGAGTTGGACGGAGAACGCCGGAGGCGCCTGAACTCGCCGTTTGGGGTCTCATGTCCGGAGGGGGTGACTTCTGGTGGATGGGGGAAGTAGATTGCACGCTTGGGGAAGGGGTCCCCGCATAGTACGTCGCATGCTATAATGCGGACTCGTGCGAGCTGGGCGGCTGGATCTTACAAAGCTGCTAGACGAGTCGCTTCCATTTGACAGCCGTCTCTGAGGACGATGAACCCCGTAGCCATTGGTTTGTTGTCCTTCCTTGGAAACAGCCTCTTTGCTCTCCAGGATGCCCCCACCCCACGACGCAGGTTTGCCTTTTGGCGAATACTTGCCAGCTGCGGATGGTGCTCGAACCCCAACGTTCTGATTGGTAACAACGTCTTGCGTTGCAGGCCCTTCGTAGGCGTCGGCCGACATGGATCGTCTGCCTGGGTTTGCCGCCATTGATTGCTGTGGGACTTGTTCTTGCGTGTGCCTCTTGTGGACACTGGGCCGCGTAGGGAAAGGAGGATAGGCGGAGAATGGAAGAGGTTCTTGTGGAGAAGCAGGAGATCTGGCAAGTGGCGGCAGGGAGGGATTTTGGACGGGTGTCTCGACACGAGCGATCTGGCAGGTTTCAGGCACGAAGTCAAAAGTCTGGTCAGCAGTCCCATCGTTCTTCGTTGACTCCTGGTTTGTGTCGACAAGTTTATCATTGGCAGTTCCTGCGTCGCTGTCCACAATAGCATTGATAGATCCAAAACCGTCGCCATCAAACCCCTCTTCGGCATCGCTGTAGATACTTTCGCCGGACTCGTTATCTGTTTCGTTTTCCTCGACTTCTCGGGTGGCAGAATTGTCAACCGCCTTCTTTCCCTTACGTCGGCTCGAGCTCTTGGATTCCAGCGAAGCCCTAGGGAATCCCCCGGGCACTGTACACCAATCGAGGCTAGACCTTTCCTTCTCGAGTTCAGGTGTTGCTGGCTGGACCGCGATACCGGGCATGCGAAGGGCAAGATTAGAGGTTGGTTGTTTCAATTCCTCTTCATGTGTACTAGATGGGCCTTGAATACGATCGGGCCTGTCGATTCGGCCACAGTTGCGGTTTGGCTCGACTGATCTGAGTGAGTGCTTTTCGTGGCAATTCTGGCCGACATGGGAACTTCATGATGATCGGAGCCTGGTCCAGTATCGGTGCTTTCTTTATTGGAGAGAATGGCCCCGATGGCATGATCATTAGAGAAAGACCAGTCCGGTGGTTCTAGATTCGGTTCCGACGAAGTCGTTGATTCTTATCACTGAATTCTTGCCGACTCGGCTCCGGCTGTTCACCATCTCTAGCGCCCCGTATACTCCCAAACGAAGGAAGGGCAGGCCGCGGTTTGAGCACTGCATCAAACTCGTCTGGAATGGCAGCATCGCGTGTATGGGGTTTTTTCTTCCCGAGACCAAACCAATGCGACTTAGACTTGGCTTTAACATTGCCCGGGGGCGAGTCAGGGACAGCAGATTCGGGGGATGTCGGTGGACTCGCAGCCACACCAACAACCTCCGCCTCGTCATCGAAACTGACTTTAGCCGCTTTCTTGCGGAACCCTTGCTTGGAGCCATCATCAGATCCGGCGGAAGTACCATCCGAAATCTCACTGAGTGGAGGGCCGGGTCGTAATCCCCCAGCAGTCCGCCCGTCGGGCGACAAGGAACTCACCCTCGAGCTTTTCATGGCAGATTTAACGGGGGATACAGATCTGGGTGGTGGTTTGTGTAACAATTCCCCAGGAAGCCCGGTTACGGACAATTGCGTGGAGAAACGGGTCGATCTGCCAGGACTGCTGCTCGCCTGGCACAAAGGTGACGGCTGCAGCCCACGGCCAAACCCGCCGGAACCTGCTGACTCTGGAGAGCTGACGACTGAGCTTTGCAGAGACTCTTTTCCCGTTTCCGGTGTCCGGGGCATTCTGGCGGCCGACGGCCCCTCTGGCGTCACTCTCCCAGTCCGGGAGACTGAATCAACCTTCAACGGAGCACTGGTCTCGGCTTGTTCTTCGCCTTGATAATCCTCGCGCACGGTTGAGGGCCGTTTCATCAAGGCAGGCCGAGACGGAGACGGTTTCGATTCCGGAGACGCCGGGATTGGAGCAGGAACGGGTTCCCGAACATCTGGTTCCGTCCGGGCTGGCGGCGAAGGGGGAACAATGGCGGCCTGTGCTGCAGCAACAGCGGTGGTCACAGGCAGCGTCCCCCTTCCGGGGCTAACAGGGCTGGGGTTCCTGGTCTTCCTCCTCGCGGAGGTATTTGCTGTCTGTGACGGGGTATTCTGAGCCTTGGAGGAATTGAGTCCTGACAATCGGTCCGCCAGCAATGCGCCCGTCGACACATCCCGGCCATCGGATGCTTGGAGTGGCTGAGAGGGGGAGTTTGGGCGTGAGCTGATCGGGTAGGAGAAATTGATCGAACTTCTGCTACCCGTCCTCTGGGTTTCGGGAACCGTATATAAACTAGGACTCCCCGTCCGCATGTTTTGGCGGTCCACGCTCCCTCCGCGTCCCGACGGATGCTTCACCGGGAGCGACGACCGCATTGGAGGCCCGACGCTGACCGAACGCCGAACGGGAGTGCCCCGCCCCGTGTACTCTTTTGGAATCGACGGTATGGGCGGCACGTTGTTGGTAGGACCGGAGCCGGAGCTTGAAACCGGACGGCGAGGGGATTGTTCCCGAAAGGTCCGGTTGCTCATGGAGTTCGAGCTATTGCTTCGACGAAGGCCATTGCGGCTAGGGGAGCGCAGGGTTGAAGAGGCGCTCAGATGAGAGGAGACGGACGACTGTCGCTGGATCATGCGCTTCGTTTGGACATTTTCCACGTCGGTAGGAGGGGGCGTGAGGTTCCGAAGGGCCGTCGCGGCGGCCGCAGAGGAGAGACTCGACGAGGAGGGCCGGGATTTAAGGAAGGCATGGCTGGCGGCAGACTGGGCAGATTGGGCGGATGACGAGGACAGTGGCTATAAAAAACGGTAGTGTTAGCATGCTATGCTTCGCGGAGACAGTAAGGTAAGTTCACGGACCTGATGGTGATGCGACGAGCTCCTTCGTCGGCGGAACATGGTTGATTTGAGGGGAAAACCGCCGATGTGTCGCCGTCAGGCGGACACGGAGAATTTGGAATCCCTCAACAATTGATTGGGAAATATAAATAGGATGAAAAGTAATTGACCGGAGAAAAAGGAGATTGATGAGTAGATGGCGAGAGAGCGAGAGAAAAGTCAAAAAAGCGAGAGATCAACGGGGCGGAAAACAAGGAGATTCGAGGGGCAAGGGAGGAGGGAGAAAGAAAGTGAGGGAGAGAGATGTAGATGGAAAATCAAAGGCCCTGGGAAAAGAGAGGAAATCAAGCGACCAGGAGACCAGGGAAAGGAACGACACACTCGAAAAAGAGAAGCGAGATGAAACGGAGTCTGGAGGTCTGGACCTTTTGCGTCATCCGGAGTTGTTCAGGAATCGCTGCCCACTGGCTCAGGCATCCGTTTCTGCCAAACACATGAAAACATTCCCTTTCGAGATTCCTGCTTCCTTCCTATCTTCTCCGTCCTTCCTACTTCCTACTTCCTACCACGAAGCCCCGCCGGCAGGGATCGCATTATGATTATTCTCCGATCGTTTCCTCGGATAATCGATCTGCCTGATCGTTCGGTGTTATTCTCCAGGTCATCGCTTTATATATCCCGCCCACCCCCCCACTAACCATCTAGATCTACCTTTTATGATCTATACTTCCCACCCCCCCTTGCTTTTCCACCATATCCTGAAACACCAAATCCACTATACCAAGCATCCCGATCTACAAGCCCAACATGCCCCTCTCCCCCTCCATCTCCACCCGCTCCATCAACACCTCCACTCTCAACTTCCACATCCTGGAAGCCGGGTTCACCTCGTCGCGCGATCGGCCCCTTCTGCTACTGCTGCACGGATTCCCAGAACTGGCCTACTCCTGGCGCAAAGTGATCCCCCGCTGGCCGAAGCCGGCTACTACGTCGTGGCCCCGGACCAGCGCGGGTTCGGGCGCACCACGGGCTGGGACACGCGGGACTACGACGAGGTCGATCTGACGACGTTCTCGCTGACCGCGTTCGTGCGGGACATGGTCGTGCTCGTGCACGCGCTGGGGTATCGATCGGTGCGATGTGTCGTCGGCCACGATGCAGGCGCCGTGACGGCCGCCATGTGCGCGCTGACGCGGCCGGACTTTTTCCACAGCCTCGTGCTGCTCAGTCATCCGTTCAATGGATCGCCGGTGCTGCCGTTCAATACGGCCAATGAACCGACGACAGGAGGAAGAGAAGGAGGAGGAGGTGCCGAGTCAGCGGCGGGCGACCACGTTCATGCCGAGCTGGCCGCCTTGGGCAGGAAACACTACAAGTGGTATTATTCGACGGAGCCGGCCAACGCGGAAATGACCACGCCGCCGGAGGGCCTTCACACGTTCCTGCGAGGCTACTTCCATCTGAAGAGCGGGTCCTGGGCGGGAAACAAGACCTACCCATTGAACGGCTGGACGGCGACCAACCTAGCCCAGCTGCCGTATTACTATGTCATGCCGCTGCAGGACACGATGCCGCAGGCCGTGGCACGTCATATGGCCGAGGAGACTGAGGCCGGGGAGCGGGTCTCGCATGCCTGGCTACCCGACGAGGATCTCGCCGTGTATGTGGCCGAATACGCGCGGACGGGGTTCCAGGGCGGGTTGAACTGGTATCGGGTGCGCACTTCGGCCGGGGGGAAGTATACCAAGGATTTTGAGATGTTTGCCGGTAAGAAGATCGAAGTGCCGTGTGCGTTCGTGTCCGGCAAGTCGGATTGGGGCATCTACCAGGAACCCGGGGCGTTGGAGAAGATGGCCAATGGCACGGTGTGCAGTGACATGAGGGCGATGAAGCTGGTCGACGGCGTTGGGCATTGGGCGCCGCAGGAGTGCCCCGACGAGGTTGTCCAGGTCATTCTGGACCTGGTGCGAAGTCTGTAGATATTATCCTGCCCGAAGGGCTTGGGCTCTGAGCGAGTCCTGGTATGTATTAGATATGGAATATACGTAAATAGTTCTGATCAAAGCTTGACCCATCCCATCTATCCTGACTAAACCACGAAGAATACCATTTAGTATAGCATAAAGGGTCTGAATGAACTGAAAAGCAGTGATGTGAATTATGTACGTTAAGCGTATATGCTCCATCGACGCCAGAGGCCCACGTAGTATCTGCCGGGGCGGATTGGCCAGGCTCATCGTTGCATGTCGCCCATAAAAAGGAGGGTAACTATATTGGGTATGTGATACTGAAGTGGAAACCAAAGTACAAACGTGACTAGGTAGGTAGAGAGGAGGGAGAAAGAGTTGTGCTTCTACACCATCATCCAACCAATTACCGCGGCCATCAAGAACGGAAGCACATTCCGGATAGCCTGCCTCGTCGGGTCCATGGAAATTGCAGCCGATTTGAGCGATTCGGTAGTAAACATCGACTGGAAGGTGATGGAGCTGGAGTTGAAGCAGTTATCGCGAGTGACCTCGGCGACGTCTTCCGGTTCGGCGAATTCAATATCCACACACTAAATAAAAACAGATCAGTATTGACTAGATGAGGACTTGCAATCGTTGAGACATACGTTGTAAAGAGCCGCCCCGTGCTTGGCTGTTTCAATGACTTGAATTGTCGCTTTGTCACCAGGGCTCACACTGATGTTGGCCGGCAATGGGACCTGCGGGAGACAGATGGTACCCGGGTAGGGGTTGTTGGTAGGGCCTGAAATCTGGAAGGGAGGGACCATCGGGTGGCTCATGTTTGGCGGTGTTTCACCGAGACCCAGGTTGATGTAGATGAACGCCGTGGCGTGGCCCTGGAACCAGCCAGGTTGGAGAGACACGGCGCCGCCACCGACAGGCCATTTGGTTCGGTTTGTGGACGTGGGCATTCCGCCACCTATGCGAGAGATGAGCCATTAGGTATTAAGTTTTGTGAATGAAGGGGTTCGGATGGATTTGGCTATCATACAAGGATAGAGCCATTGCATTCCGTATGGGAAGGCGTAAGACCCATTTCTATATGCTGCCGAGAGACCGTGGGTATCCTCGACAGTGCCGTTGGTATGCAGATTGTTCCCCCGGTATCCAGGATAGACAATGACCGTGTGAGCCTGCGACAAGCCCACGCAGAGGAGCGCAACAAGGGCCAACCATTTCGGTAACGATTCTTTGAAGAATCTCATACTGGCCAGGGTGGTTTGTCGAACACAACCCGAAACAGAGACCAGCTGAAGGGGTTTATTAACAACAGAAGAGCGAGTACCGGAAAGAAAAGAGAATAGAAGAGATGAGGAACACGAGAGATGCAAGCGCCTCGATTGTGCTCTTTCTTGTGTCTTAGCAACTCATCCAGAGGGCCGTTTCAGGTCTCACAACTTGCGAGTCTTACGAACGCTGCACTCGTCCGCATCAATGATCACCATTGAAACAAGCTTCCCAGGACGGGAGGGTCGACAAGACTTTTTGAGGGGAACAAGCCATGTCCCAGGTGCTGCAGCAGCGCTCACATCAAGACCGTAGCGGGGAACGACGGACAGCCACGGACGAGTGAACATGCAGGAAGGCGATGTGACCACACCCGCAGGTGGGAGAGCGGTTGACAAGGGGGGGGGTGTCCATAGCGACGAACGACCAAGACTAGCCATTCAGCATGGCGAAGAGGGCAGCAGAATTCCAAGCCGAGAAAGAAGATTGGCTCGAGGGAAAGTCTGCTGCAAGAGATATCACCTTGTCGAGGGTGACAGGCAATTTCATTCGCGGAGGCGGCGGTCTTGGAAGCGCCCCGATCGGACGCTAAGAGAGGGGATTCACACCCGCCGTCCAGGGCCCGGCGCTTAGAGATCGACTGAGAAGGGCTCCCAAGTGCTGATCCGAGTGTGATGATGGGTCATGTCGCCGGTCTGGTATTGCGGACGCCCAAAGGCCTTGGAAGTTCAGGGAATCTCATCATTGTAACCCTAGGCTTGGAGCACATTGGCAGTTGACCGAGAGTGCGGAGTCATGCAGAGTTACCATCACGTTCGAAGATACCCCATGAGTATCTGGAAAGCAGACACTGAGGATGCAATCGCATCCCTTGATAGTTATGGTAGATGTCAGTCAGTAGAAGAAAGAAAGCTGGAAACGTCGGAAGAAAGTAAAAGTCACGGGGGACGAATCAAACCAGCCAAACACACCCCCTCCCCCTCCTTATCTTATCGCCGCAATCGCATCTTCTCTCCCCCCAAAACCCCCCTCGGCGTCAACCTCCGAATCCAAAATCTACCAGCCAATTCGCTCTTCCTCCCCTGTCCCTACCTACAGAATGCCCCACAGCAGTCGCAAAAAGCCCCCTCATCACCAACATAAGCGCCTCCAAGTCACCGACGACAGCGGCTGGACACACGTTACCACGAGCGGGAAAACCGCGCGACAAGTTCTGCGCACCACCGCAGCCCACCCACAAGACGACCCAGCCCAACCAGGATCCTTTGTGCCCGCCGAGGCCCCGTCCAGGTTGACCGCGAAGACCCTGCGACAGCAATTAGAGGGCTACCGACAGCGGTGGGAGAACTCAGATACCTGTAAGGTGGTGACGGAGACGTTACGCGCTCGGAGAAGACCCTCGGGCCATGATGCGATCGTGTGCATTGGACTGGGAAGCCTGAGTGGGTTGCTGCGAGGGGGCTGGGTAGATCGGAGGAATGTGTCGATGTATCAGCTTGCCGGACTGGCGAGCGTTGTAGATTGCATCAGTAAGTCTTTTGGATCCCTGTTCTCTTTCCTTCCTCCCTCCCTTTCCTCCCCGAGTCCAAATCCTAAAACATTCGTAATCGAGCTGACCCGGGGCTCACCCACAAATAGAAGAAGCCAACCCAAATGTCGGTGTCTACGCGCAAGACCCCGTGTTCAACGAACTTGACAAATCCCTCCTCTCTTCCCTTGGCATTACCGTTCTCGAGCACCCCCATGCCTTCGAAAAAGTGACCACCGCCACCTTTCTTTACTGCCCTGGCACGGAACAGACGCACCTATCGCAAGTTCTCAAATTGAACCCGGGGTTTCTATTCGGGGGTCCGCTAGAGGACATCGATTCCGAGATAGTACGGCAGTTTGTGGGTAGCAGAGGGTCGGTGCGGCTACCACGGTTCCAGGAACATGAGCATGCTTTTTGGAATATGCGGGTTTATTATCCCGAGGATACGGGGGGATGACAACTAGGAGGGGATTCATGGTAATCGCAACGGGGGATATACTCCAGCCAGTCGATATGATTAAACCATTATGGACTGAAGTGGCCGAACCATGGTACCCAAGATACTGCTAAGGAAAATAGGTATTCCGATATGTATGATATTCACATTGCAGCATGGAGAGAGTGAGATACCATGGATATGAAATGCTAACACGATATATACAACCATCAAAGAACCAGATCCCAGCAATGAGTGTGCAGTATAGAAACATCATCAACAAACATGTGAACAAGAAGAGAGGACCCGATAAGCTGACTGCAACCGAACACATTGCCCTAATATTAGAATACAATTCAAGGAGAACATGTCAAACACCCAGCGTACCCCACTGAGAGACAATATTAAGATGCGAAAGAGCATCAAACATCCTGTAGCTTGGGGAATCAATCGTTAAAATAACCGCAAAAGGCACGATAATGGAGAGAGGGGAAAAAAAAAGGAGAGTCGTGGAGATCATGGGAAAAGAAGCAAAGGCATGAATAGACAGTTGAAGATGACCTTTGTGAACGGTCAATTAATCAACCTCTTTCCCGTCGCAGTCGGGAATCTTGATGCCGGGCTTAAGGTTCCGGCCAGCATCCATGAGCCCCCATTTGTCTTCCCATTGCTCGTTCTTGGTGTTGAACTGCACTTTCCACGGTTCATCGAACGCCTCGAACCTAAATTTACTGTTAGAGTCTCCTGTAAACACAACAAAGAGGGTTAAAACATACCAGAAATAATCCGTGCCATTTGCCATCGCCTGGCAGACCCAGTCCGACATGAACTTGTTCATATTTTCCACACTCGCAACAGATCCATCCGTGTCGCTCTTGCAATTCTTGTGACCATCACCACAGTCGTTTCCTCCGCCGCTGGGCCATCCCACCTCGGATATGATCTGTTTCTTGTTGCTGTTCTTTGTCAACGACGCGACGTGATTTTGCCAGAAACTGTAGGTCCAACTGGCCCCATCTTCGGCCTTGGTGCCTGCAAAGAAAGGGTGGATGTTGGACATTACGACATCCGACTCCTTCACGAGATCGTCGTCCCAGTTGTCACCCAGGTCTGATGTCGCGATCGGCAGGTCAATGTTATGCTTCTTGAAGTGATTCCTCACGTCGTCCATGTAGCTGGTCAGTGTCTTTTTCGCGCTAGCTTTGCTATCGCCTGCACGGAAAAGAGCTTCGTTACCAACAATGGCGCCCTTGAAGATGGAGGTATCCTTCGCGTTGTCCAGAATTTTATACAGATGATTGATCTGTCGATCGGCGGTCGTGTCGTTTGTGTCGATCCATACACCCAGCCAGACCTTCATGCTCTTGAGCTTTAGTTGGTCGATGGCATGCAAGACCATTTCCGTTTGGTTGCAATCGGTGCCGTACAGCCGAACGGTATTTGTGAGCTGCGAAATCACCGCCATATCGCGAGTGACGTTATTTTGAGACGGAGGGTACTTGAGACAGAGCGGGTATTGGACACCCCATGGGGTATAATCGACACCGGGGAACACTTTGTGGAGATCCTTGTTGCCCATCAATGACTTGATTTCGTCCGAGTCCTTGTCGAGGTCACCGTTGTTTTTCGTATCGCTGGTCGCCGATTTCGTGGACTCGGAGGGGTCTTCTTTATGGTTTTCCCGATGGCCTATTGTCCCACCAACGGCGCCTCCGACAATGGCTCCGACAACGATGAAGGCCAAGATGAGCCCGACTATCCATCCCCGTTTCCGGCTTCCCCCGTCGGGTCGTAGCCTAGCCTTGTCCCCAGCCTCCAGGCGCGCTCCGGGGACGGGGTCGTAGGATGCGCCTTCTGATTTCTTCCCTTTGAATAAGCCCCCCAAGAATCCGCCCGCGGCCGCTCCACCTGCTGCTGCCGGCACCGCCCGAGACGTTTGGCCCGCGGATTTAGAGTTAGGGGGAACGAAGCCGTCGTCACCGTCATCAATGATTTCATCCGGATTGATATCGAGAGGGTAGTTGTTGGTGCTGTACGTTGACTGTCGCTGGTAAGGACCCTCATTCAGCGGGCCGACGCCTTGATAGGGACTGTCGAACAGACTACGCTGGGAATTCGAGGCGCCGGGAGTCAGCTGGCCGGCGGGAGCGGCAGCGGCACCCAGAGCGACATTGGAGCCGTAGGACTCGCGAGGTCGTAGATTGTCCGAGCTTCCGTAGGCACCTTCGGGCGGGGCGGGGATGTAAGGGTTGTCCGAACCGGTCGTGTTGTATCCTCGTTCTGCGGGAATATTGTGCGCTGGCCCGTCTGTTTCCCTGAAAGCGTCAATTCCACTCTGACGGTCATGGGTGTTGGCAACGCCAAGGGCGATACCGCTTATACCGCCGCCCACGGCGGCGGGACCCAGATTGTCCATCCCCGGGGTCGCCGTTGCATACGTGCGCAACGAGTTTGTATGTCCGAGGCCGTGGCCGTTTTCCGGTACTGACGCAAGGCCTCGGTCATGGTCGTTGTTGAAGGTTTGACCCGGGGCTGACATAGGCGAGATGTCACCGTACTGCGCGGAGTTCCTCGAATGCTGCTGGGCGTCGTCTGGCGAGCGGATGGGCGAAATGTCTCGCTCTGCTCCTACCACATTGTCGTCGCCTCGGTTAAAACTGAATGCCCGGTGATCACCGGACATGCTTGTGAATTGGACAGAAGATTCTTTCGGACGTTTTGCTTTTAGGGTTTATCGTGTGTGGGGGGGGGGATGGCGGACCGATGCGATAAACGTGGGAGTCGAGGAAAGACACGATGGATAGAGAAGAAAGAAAAGAGACCAGAGAGGGACGGCAGGCGGGATTAATTAATTCGAGAAGGTTGGAAGACGGCCCTGAAACGTAGGGGACGCAGACAAGCTCGACCCACGGTTCCCAAAAAATTTGACCCGGAAAAGGGTTGTATCACTCAGGCACGCCGTTGGACAGGCGGCACCGTTCTTTTTTCCAGAAACCAGGCAGTACTAAAAGCAAGGGTTAGACAGAGAGCACGATGGAGGAACTGTCTAGCTGGGGAAGAGACGCGAGGGAGAATGCATCGTAAGATCTGAGAGGGATGGATGTACTTACTGTACAAATGCAATTCGCCGCACTAAACATGCAAAGTAGATCGTTTCTCGACAGGGAAAGGAAAAGGAAAGCGGGAAGGGAAGGGTCCAGGCGCGAGGCGAGAACACAAAGAGAGGAACAAGATCAGTAGGTCAGGAGAAGTAAACAAGAGGAAAAGAAAGAGAGAACGGAGACGAGGGGAGGCCAAAGAATATACGGAGCAGGCCGCGGACGGGGGTTGACTGCATCCGGAGAGAGACTCATGGTGGCGGCTGTGTCCCCGACAACCGTACAGTTACTTACTGTACGCTGGCTGTACACAGACTGTACAGCGTACTCCGTAGGTTGTAACTTACGACAGGGTCTTACCGTCTTACGGGACCCGCGGCCGGATCAACCGGTTGTTCCGGCGGACCCTGAAAGCGGCTGGCGTTGCGTTTCTGCATTCGGAACATTTTGTTTCTCCTGTACGTCAGCTGTCTGGCTCCTGGGCTCTGGGCCCTGGGTTTCTTATTTTATCTTGATCTCCCCACTGTGCTATTTCGATTGTTCGATCCTCGGATTCTGACATTCTGTACAGTGTACTGTACGCGCCTTCGCTCTCCACTCCCTCCCTGGCCGTGCAGTGATCGCCTCCGGAGTACGGAGCCCTGTTGGAGACTGCAAACTTACTAAGAAGGCAGCGACCCACTCGTCCGAGCTTGGACCGGTTATGATTTGACAACCCTGGCGGCCTCGACGCTGCTGACGACGTCCGGACTCGCTAGGTACGGGCTGGCATGGCGCGATCCCAGTCTTTCCTTTCCAAGGTTTCCCGCTCCAAAACCGTCTGAAACCACCGAGACAAACGGATCAATCCCGTGAGCCGTGCTGATTATTAACCGGACGCGGGTTCTATAAATATCTCTGCCCATCCAGCACCTTACGGTGGTATTAGAGACTAGAGTCTAGGGTATGGTGTCCCCCGTTGAACTCTATCAATGCTACGGAGTACAGAGTAAGACATAACTACTTGCGACGATGCGGAAGGCTTGGTTCAGAACTTTTCCGGTCCAGTCGTGATTTCATTCCTCGTTTCCTTCAACTAGCGTTATCATCATGATCATCATCAACAGTCAAATCAAAGACATAAGAAAAAATAGAAAGGGAAAAAAAGAGTAGAAGCACAAACCCGCCCTCCAACACCAAAGCCCCCAACCGCCATGCTGCCTGCCCGTGTCCGTCTCTTTAGTTTCTATATACTTTACATAGCGGCCGTATTCGTGGTGGGTTGAGATTTAACATGGATCGCTTCAGATCATGGTGCCATGTCAAGTAGGGTAAAAGAAGAAATTGAAAGAAAAAAAAAGGGGGGGGAATGGCAAGAAAGGGAAAGAAAGAAAGAAAGAAAGGAAAAAATAAAATAAGGAGCGAAAAATTTTTGACGGCGAGACGCGGAGGCCAGAAAGTAGAAACCCAAGGGTCTCGAGGTCTCGACTCGTGATGCATCATCAAGCTTCAACTTCTTCGGCGCTACGCTGCGACGCAGAGAGCCGATGCGCCCCGCTGCCCCGCCCTGAAACCGCTGCCGCCCGTCTTGGCCGTTCGAGAAATCGTCGTTTCCCAGCGCGGGTTTCAAAGTGTCGCGGGATGGAAGACTGTTCCTGTCCGGTTGCCAGCATCGTACTGCGCATTTTGTTTCGGTACGCGTCCACTAGTACCCCGAAAAGGGACATCGGTTAGCGTGCGCTGTCACATAATCTCCATCCCTGGCGGGCAAACTGCCGTGGTGGCTGCCACGGGGATTTTAAATTCCCGACGTGTCCAGGTCAGAACAGAAAAGCAAGGGGGTGTCTATTACGCACAAGATCGCTGGAGGAACAACATCCTTCCCGCAAAGACGCGGCTTTGGCTCCAACTCATCCGATAGCCCAAGTCATTCAACAAGACCTCTTTCTGGCGGCGACTCCGGGATAGTTTGGGCACGGCAATGTCGCTCTCCCCGTCAATTTGGGGGGTTGGCACAAGAATCCGCCCTACTGTCGCACTCTCGTCGTCCTCGGCTTCGGTATCATCCTTGATGTACCTTCTTCCCGGGATTACACGGCCGGGGGGGTTTTTCATCTGCACGGGGAAATAGGTTCGCGGGTAGACTGCGTTTGAGTTCCGGTACGAATCAGGGATCTCATCCATGTCCACTTGATCAAGCATGACCTTCACCCGAACGCGGCATCCTCGCTGAGGATCGTCCACCAGGATGAACTTGCGACGCTTGCCCTCGGGGAACGTCCCGAACAGAGCGTCATTGCTGGGTCGTGTTCTTCATCCTCTTCATCCTCCTCCATCTGACCAAGCTTGCTTGACGACGTTGCAATCGTGGGATGCCGTCCAAGGGTTGCTATTCCGTTGTCTCGGAGGAGGGTGGGATCGAAGGGCCTCGGGAGCTTCCAGAGACATCCGCAGGAGAAGGGAATGCAGGATACCCGTGGAATACCTGCGCGCTGCGAATGTCTGTTGGTGACTGTGCCGCTGACGGGTGGACTTCGGGTCCACCTGGGCGGTTGGCGTCATTCGTGAAGTCATTGGTGCCTATTAATTGTGCCAATACCTCGGATTAGCCTACACGGAACAGAAAAGGACGTCGCGATTAATATGTGGAAAGGGTACGGCATCAGCCGTCAATGGTAGCATAAGAAAAAGAACATGATTGGGTATGATAAACTAGAAAAGAAAAGGGCGAGAAACAGAATAAAAGACAAAGGCCTCTCCAAACAAGAATATAAGTACATGGGGTATGATGTTCCCCTCAAACTAAGAGTGTCGGAAGAAAGAAGAAGAAAAACAGGATACACTTCCAGCCTTGTTGTGCTATCCTCCGAGCAAAATAGCAACGAGCCGAAAAGTACATGTAATATGCACCATGACGAATAGAACGTGCGGCAGGACTGGGCACTTCAAATATGGTGGAACATACCGCTGACTTCCTCATTGCCTGTAGCTCCATCGGGCTGGGCGTGGTGATGGTGTAGTTGTGGGACCCATAGGCAAAGGCCCCAGCGGGGGAGGGCGAGGGGCGGGTGCTGCCATACTCGGCCCGGGGATTGAGGGACCAACGGGCGGTCCAGGGGGCAAATGGTTCGGTGGAGGCGGAGGGATGCCTTGTCGTCTGTTTATCTTGGCCATTCTTCTCACGCGCCGGCTTCGAAGTCGAGGGTCTTGGTTGCTGTTTCGCCAGCTATCAACGGCTCGTTGAATCAGACCGCGTTTGCCTCTGAGTGCGGGATTGAGCTCTGCTAGGGCCCAGCCAACGGCATTGCACTCCGTCTCATAGACGAGACGGTTGCCTCTATATTGATCTTTGCTGCAACAGGCTCGAGGGTAAACGCAGTTTTCCGTCTTGAACTCTTGACTGAGGTTATCCACGTTAACAGACTCAACATCGCAACGGATGGTATACTCCATTTTAACGCGATCACGCGAGTACTCGAAAGCAATCCATTGCACTCCGTTGCTGTCCTGCCGCACAACGAGAGGGGTTGTCGCTGGTATCGGGCCCGGTGCAGCGCTAGAACTTGCTCCAACAGATGAGTTCTGATGATGATGGACACTGCTCGCAGAAAGGGGGCCTCCGGTTGACGCGGGGATCGGTGGGTTCAAAACTGCTCTTTGCGGAGGGGTGTGCTGCTGCGTTGTAGCGGTACTAGGGCTGGTCATAGCACTTGCTGGTGCCTGAGCGGACTGGTGCGGAATCTGTGCACTGCTCGTCTGGTGAGCCAACATCAACGGCTGCGAGCTAATTGGATGCTGCTGCGGAGACGTGTGCGTTGTGTATGGCGAAGGCTGCACCGGGTTGATCGGCTGGTAAGACTGATATGGATACATCTGCTGAGGTACTTGGGGGGACTGGGTATAAAGACTTCGGCTGTGTTCATGCGATTGAGAAGCTACTGATGCCGGCGAACTGGATTGTGGTGTATGATAAATAGGAGGATAAGGCCTCTGCATCTGTGTGGCTGTTGCCATCATTTCAGGGGGACCTAGACATCGAGTTAATCACTCGTCAATGGAATAACAAACAAAGGGCGACCATCTTTTTATGGTCTCAATCCATCGATTTTACGTACCACTTGATGGGTATTGACTCGACGTGCTCGCCGAACTGTAGGAGGAATGAGACGAGTAGTAAGGTGGCTCCTGCGAGGGCGGCCCGTATTGATGCGGCTGGTGTAGAATCCCGTTTCCCAGGGAGTGAGGCGTGTATGATGTTGGGGGAATGCTGGTGCTCGGCTGATGTGGAGAGCCAGGTTGCTTGTGAGGCTGAACAAGGCTCGCTGTTCTCGGGAGCTGAAGTTGAGGGTGCTGGGGACCGTGATGTGCAGCTGGGTGTCGAAGCTGAAAGCAAAATTCTATTAGTGTCGCCAAACTTTTTCAAGGCAAATTTTGACCACGACAGAAAGCAAGACCGCGAGAAGTTGACAAAGGAGATGCGTTTTTGTGCTGGGGAGGCTTTTGAGGAATCCGAAAAGAAAAAAAAAAACAATTCTAGAGCGCAGTCATGCGTCTTAGAACCTTGGCCGCAAGGTGGCAGTCCAGTACTTGTGACAAGCGCTATCTGGCTTCAATGCAGCTCGTCCGCAAAGGAGCTCCGTGTACCAAACACGTGGTGCAATTGCAGCAAACAGAGTGGGAGAAGGGCAAAAAACACGTTCAATGAAAGACATCTGTCAAGCATTGGACCTCCCAGGGACTGGTGCATGTAGTGCAACTCGAATAAGCTCATCTCAAAGGAAATGACATAGCAGTGGATCTGCTTCGTGATTGCTTTTCACTACGGAACATCTGTCATCACCCATATATTCATCCCAATATTGGCGCGCATGCAGGCGATCAAGAATGGCAATGATATGGGTGGACACGCGGTGTCTTCGGTGAAAAAGCAAAAATCAGGGTTTCTTTGAGGATTTGCAGTGCTGCTGGGTAACGATGCCAGGTGATTTTTTTCCTTTCGATGCAGTCTAGAATTACTGAAATCGGTGGTGAAAGCAAAAGGCTAAGGCCCTAGTGCTCGGGCAGCGAACAAGCATTGACGTTTCCATAGAGAAAGGCCTTCCGCAGAAACAATCAAGGATGCCTGTTTGCTGCGTTTTAGAATGAAAGGCAAGTTCTTTCATTCCCAGGTTTCTCCTGGTAACAATCATGCGGAAGCAACGGGGTCTCCCTGGGACAATCCCAGCATAAGATGGGGGGGGATAAGGGGAAATGCAGAGAGAAAAACGGAAAGAAAATTGCGAGGACAACTATCGCATGGATGAACTCACCGGATCTTCCACGGGCTCGTTTTTGTATTTTGACGTAGTTGGATGAGCTAGGTCAGTCTGAACCATAGCGGTCATGACTGACCTGGAAGGGTTGGGATTCGAGCTTCAGACCCTTGTTCCAGCAATTCAGTCCATCCACTGCGAGGCTATTAATCAAAATCGGCCCAGATATAGAGGTAAGGCGACAGAGGATAGAATCTGGAGAAGTGAAGGTATGACACGAAAAAAAGAGACAGCAGCCTTTGAAAGGAGTATGAAGGTTGACAAGGTGAGAGGGTCAAAGCGGCAGAGAGGCTGCACAACAATGGTAGTGGTACGTTGGTCTGTGGTTCAAGGCTGGGGGATGTGGGAAGGATAGTTCCATGAAAATGGACCTTGTTAACGGTGCGATGCGAGTGCCAGTGTAATGTGGAGGGTCCAGGGTCGTTATTTAGCTGCACCGGAGAGACCCATCCTTCAGGCAGACAGACATCCTAAGATCAAGGGAACTATGCCGGATGGGGCATGGAGGGGTTGAGGAAGTGCGCGAGGGAGAAAATCAAATGGGAAACCAGAAAAAGAAAAAGGAAAAGAAAGAAAGAAAAAAGGAAAAGGAAATAGAAAAAAAAATCGGGGGAAAAAGAAAAGCAAGAAAACAATGGGGGAGGGGGAGGGCAGGACAGCGTCAGAGGGATTCACTGAGTGGTGGGGATATCAGAATGAGCTTGTAACTAGCGGGAAGGTGGTGTAATATTGACCAGGATGGATGCAGGACGCAGGAGAAACGACGCGAATGTGACAGCAGCAGGGTAGCATGTAAGTAGGCTAGACTACTCGAAGATCAAGCCCAGAGCTTTGACTGCGCCGTTCCCGAATCCAGTCGATGTCTGGGAACGATGATTTGCAGCGTGCAGCGACGGCGGATGGAAGTGAGAGACCGGGACAAGATAGGTAAAGAAGGGACCCAGAACTGATTCAAGTCAAACGAACCTACCTCCCAAGTACAGGGGATTTCCCTCAAATCCAGTAATCAGTGCTTCGATCCTGAAAATGCCGGGTTCGCCCAATTGGACCGCAGGGAAACCAGGTCGCTTTACGTCGCGTTTCTCGTTCTGGTTCCTCTTCGGCCGTATTGCACGAGCAAAGAACAACACCGTTGCAAGAGACCAACAGATGGGCAATAAGCAAAGGAGAGAGCTGGAGGTGTGTTTGCTGCCTTGGAATTTTGAAAGACTGGCTGGCCCCAGTCGTCTTGGAATGGGGAAGACTTTAAAAAATAAAATAAAATCGATCAGGGAAATGAGAGGGAAAAACAAAAAAACAAAAATCGAGCGTAAGAAAAAAAAAAAAAAAAGAAGGTAGGGAAAATAAATAATAATAATAATCAGCAGGAAAGGAACGGTAAACCATAAAAATAAAAGAACAGAAAATTAATTCGCAGGCAAAGACAAAGAAAGAAATCGGAGTAGCCGCCAGTGAGCTGACAGGGAGTAATAACCAGAAGGGACACCAAAGCCAGTCTTCGTCGGATTCTGTTTGCTCTTGTTTTCCCGGAAACGAGAGGAAGCGAAGGCCACATATAGAGCAGAGAACAGGAGGCCCCAGGGAGTACTTACTATGTAGTGGTTAGTTTACTACATAGTACAGGGTTAGATTATCAATAATATTATTAACGTCCCAACAAGTAGTGATAGCATATTGAAATGCCTCAATCCATTCTAAACTGTTGACGGAAGTCTAGCCCATCCCGGAATGTTGCTACTAAAGTACCCCGAGTAATGATTCCCCATCCAGTATGTCTAATGATCATCGTGATCAAACGGGGGTCAGGTATGGCATGTATGCCCTATGCAGCTAGAGAACTGCTAACATCTGTCGTTGGTTTTAATTTTTTATGTAAACCTCTGACGCAGTGGCTCTGGGAGCTGGATGTCCGTGTCTGTCTGTGTGTGTACGGACCAAGTGGGTGGTCATAGTTGGTCAAGCTAGGGCCAATGCACATCAAACGGAGAACCCGAAATGCCTCCTGGACATTTGGGTATTCTCCGTATTACCGACGCAGTTGATGACCAACGATTTCATCTAGTTAGTGAGTGAGAGATAATTTTAATGGAAATATAGTTCTGGAATTAAAATCCCCATTGGCATCTGGCAGCCCGACACCCGAGTTCTTTTTTAGGTTCGAGGGGAGGGTGGATGGGCTGGAAGAATGAAGATTGGCGCCGGGAGGAATAGGCACAATACAGTAGTAATGAGCTAGTGTTTTAGTGTGGAAGTGCCCTCAGTTCTTCTAGCAGGACCATCTATCTTCATAACAGGAAATGGTCGAACTTTAGAGTGTCAACGTCGTGTTCTAGGTGGGATCTCGCAGAGTCCGAACTCAGGTACCACAGTCAGCTTGTTTCGCTCACACGAGCAGTTTTCGAGGCTACCCAGCCTTTCTCCCTTCTTGAATGAAACGGTTAGCCCCTCTGTAGGTGTATAGCCATGGTCGGTTTCCACTACTCTGAGTAGCTCGATTCAGCAGCAACGCAGGCATCCTCTGTACATGGCAACGTCGGGGATAAAAATACAATATAATATATTCCAGATACCCCTCGTTGATATTCCAGCGCAACGCCGTGCCCTGACAGCCTACCTACATGTCTGCCTCCACTTAGTGTGCATGGGCCTGAGATCCTGAGTCTACGGATCGCCCAGGTTGCTACCTTAACCATCCATATGACGACGGTGGTGGGCTTGACGAGCAGAAGACGAGAGGGATGAATACATGCTTCTTTCAATGCATTTGCCACAAGTTTTGGCATGAGACAATTCCATTCAGAATTTCAGGTTTGATTTATTTTTTTTTCTCTATTTAATTCGATTCTATTATTCAATGTCTTCAACAAGTTTGTTTGGGAGGTGGAGGTCGTTAGCCTGTTCTTTCCTCTTTATTTTCATATTTTTTTTCCTTTTCTTTTTTCCTCTCTCTTTTTTTCTTTTTCTTTCTTTCTTTCTTTTCTTTTTCGGCCAGGCAAACTCAAAATAATACCACGACTCGATCTCGTTACATTCAGGTATGGAAACAACCGATCTGACTTGCTGCCGTCAGCCTTGTTCCACCCATCTCACAGGCGCCACACGCCAAATCCACCCCTCCCGAGGCCGCCATCCACTAATCAGAAACCCTCGTCGGATGAGAGCGAAGGATGCGAGCTCCTCCGGTCTCTAGACTACTCCTAGTACACACTCTCGCTCACAGAGCGAAGATTATTATTGACAGTACTGCGTAGTTCAATGCTGCAGTCCAGGACCCCCTCCTCACACCCGTCCAAATAAACTCGAAACAACCTAACGGTGTCCGGATGATTTAACCCCTCCCCTCTGACTCCCCCCCCCTTCCCACCCTGCCAGCAGATGCTATAATTGCTATTACTGAAAAGAAAATGCCCGTGTAACCCCAGGCTGTGGGCGCAGGACTTGCTGATCAATCACAGCCAACCTGGTGGGCTTTTCCTCCTGCTGCTTCCCGGCGACTAGTCTCCTGCGTCGTGCGTCCACCTTGAGGTGATGAACCTATCTGGGAACTCCGTACTTTACCTACCCAAGGACCCATCCCATAATCCTCCTTGATCAGTGCCCACTGTCCAGTGATTTCCGCCGTCTTGGACTGACTACTAACCTTGGCTGTGCCGACGCTGCCCCAGAATCAGCCAGCGCCGTCGGGACACCTACCACACTACCCGCGATCCCGACTCAACTCCGGACTCAATAATAATGATGATTATTATTACCAACGGGGAAGCATTCAGCCCGTCAGGACTAATGGGGCGGCTCCACCCATCCTTCCGTGCAATCAGCCTTTTCGCTCCAGCGCTTAGTGAGTCTTGGCATTTTGACTCGATCAAAGTGGAAGTGGTGCTTCGACTCTTCGAGCCCATTCAATATTCTCCAGGCCGAGCCTGGCGAAGGGCAATGTGATAAGATGAGTCCAGCCACGCTGCACCGGAGGCCTTCTTGCAGAGTACAGCCTCTCCTCCCCCGTCTCCTATTTTTCTTTTGGCGAGACCCTCATTTTGATGCTGTACGGGATTATTACAAATCTCCAAGCCACCCTGGTCTCTTTTCCTTGCCTCCTCGTTCCTTACCCGTTCAAGATAAGCATGGATACGGCCCTCGTGCATCCCCTCCCATGTGAAACTATATCTGGCGGCGTAAGATCTCCGTTCGTCTTGGTAGTGCTGATAGGCTGGTACGTTGATTTCATGCATGATGTGCTGAGCAAAGGGCCATGGAACAAGGGGCCCGGGACACATCGAGCCCGGCAGAATTGGCAGGCGAATTTCTCCGTACTCAGGCACCCGAAGTTTACAGTATCACCATGCATCTAAGCATGTACTATAATGTACGCATTGCAGTATGCAGCCTCGGGCTTTGTACATCGACAACAATGAACAAATGAATGGATGGGGCCATAATTAATTTTGAGGTGGGCTGTGGGGAGTTCCAGACTGTCATCGAGCTCAGACTCGGCCAGGTCGTTCAATAACTATCTCCAGCCGGGGGGGTTACTCTCTAGTTTGATCGCTCGACGAGACTGGAGTTTTGAATGGTGAAAGTGATAAAGCTATATCAAACCACTTTATTATCGTAGGGGATAGATAATAATGCAGGATAATGCAAAGGGAATGATCATCTGGAGGGATATCCCAAAGGGCATAGCTCAAGCGGGGGTCGTCGTAATCGGAGCACCCTTTTCAGCAAGTTCGCAAGCTCGCACCCAACGCCGGTTGAACTAGCAGCAGCAGCAAAAAAAGTCTCGCAAATATCAATCGCTTTGCTTTAAGACAGTCCATGTGTGTGAGTGAGAGAGTGTGAGTGAGAGAGTGTGTGTGGCACGCCTCATTGCCCACCACCTTAGCTGTCTTTAGCGTCCGGTCGGTGGAGCCCTTGCCTTCTTGGGGTGGGCGCAAGCAACGGTGGTCGACTTCTCTTCCTAAATTACGATTGGTAAGAACCAGGGAAGCTAAGAAGGCCCTTTGTGATCGATGCAGGGTGTTCAAGACTTCCTGTCCATCTTCCGCCTCCAGAGGTTCCGTGACGGCCCCTCCCTTCCCCTCCCTGGTCGCTTGCCGCTCACCGGCCGGGCCTCCTTCAGATCCGTACCTAACCTCCAATCATGATGTCTTGAAACATGTCCTGCCGTTTAGGTAGGTAAGGTAACCGGGTGAGTGAGATAGCAAATAAATACCATCCCGATTTTTAATCTACATTTCAATCGTCCTACTCGTCATCCGCAGCCGACCTCCCCAAATAGTTCTAGATGTTTTTTGGACCCATTTCGGGAGGGGAGTCCAGGAGGGAGGGGGGAAAAAGAAAAGAAAAAGAAAAAAGCAAAAAAAAAGAAAAATATCCGCTCAGAGAAAACTCGTACGAGGCTACTGAACGCAAAGAGAAAGAAAGCCGCGCTCTTGCAAACTCTCAATAGAGGGGCAGTCATTCGAGCGAAGCTTCGGCGAGCGAGCGAATCGCGGAGCCGAGCTTCGTTTGGGTTTTTTTCAATTTACTTATTTTTTTTTTTTTTTACCCCCTTCAAAAATACTCGGCATCTATTGATTATGCGATGGATACTGACGGCCGGGGTCAAAAAAAACCAGTCACCACAAGGCTCAGCAAAGAATAGGTAGAGAGGAAGGCCCGTACCGCGGATCCAGTTTAACTAGATGTCGCTAGTGAGCGATAACCTTCAAATGCAACCATGGATACTCCCAAGCTAGAGGCAACAGAAAGTGGGCATAGGATGTACGGATTATGGAGTACATAATGTAAGAAAAATACAATAAAATAAAATCACAAAATCGTTGAGGCTTATTGCTCCTCGACCCTGATGCCCATTGTTTCGGGAGGCCGTGCTCGGAAACGATCAGGCGTGTCGATTAAAATGCCTTCTGGAGAGAGATTAGGTAATGGAGAAACCTTCGTGCTCCGTAGTCAACTCCTAGTCTCCTAGTGACTCCGTACAAACTACGGACTACTCTCAGAGTATGGAGCCCTTTCTACGGAGTAGGGGGGAGAAAACAGCTACCTATGGAACAGCTTTTCCGTACTACGTATGCCCGCTTGTAGCAGATACTACCCATCGATGGCTATGTCAATAACTAGCGAGTACTAAAGCTATAATTATCCAACCAACAAGTGTTTCTTTTTCGCCAGTTAAAATTACGCCAGAATGTTTCTAAAGTTCCAAGAACGGGCTAAAAAAAAAAGGGAAGCAAAAAAAAAGGGCACTCATCACGACAGGGAATAATGGAACGGCACGCCTTAAACTCGCTAATTGGCACCGTTCCAAACGAACCACGGGGGGGTAAGGTCCCGGAGCCGACCGGGGGGTGTAGGTAAATCAAACCCCTGGGCGGATCAGCCCAATCTCGACTTGTCCTTCGATATCGTCGGGTCGAGTCTTTGCTGGTTTGGCCCCGGAGACTTTCCCATGGTTAGGACGGAGACTGCCTCCGTAGATGATTCGTCCTAACCGCAACTCATCCGTCTCCCTACCCGCGTTCCAGGGGGGCATTCTTAGCTTCTATTCTAACCGGGCGATGCAAATTGCATGTCTTGTCTACCAGTACTCCGTCAGGTACAGCCTTGTGGTTCTACCCAGGGTACCGTTCTGATTTACTTTTCGGCTCTTCGACTCGGCTCGAGGTCCTGAATCCTAACAATCGTGCATGACATGGGCAATCAGGTTTCGGGCATTCATGAACAAATGAAATCCACTGCGTGTTAACTCCTGTAATTCGGCCGGAGCATACCTACTCTGTTCCTACGGAGTACTACCTACCTACCTAGTCTTATTGGTCGTTGTTCTGCCTTGTCCAATCTTATCGTGTCTGGCGGCCGTTGAATTTTTAAATTTTTGTTTTCTTTTTTCTTTCCTTCTTTCTTTTTTTTTTCTTTGTCTCTTTTTTCTATTTTTTTTTTATTTTAATTTTATTTGACTTTTTGACTCTCCCAGAACTTTCCCACTAGCATGCTTTAGGGGGGGATCGGCAACTGGGGGATGTCATGCACATCAGGCTGTACCCGGCTTTTAGCGATGATATTAATGGCAACAACCCTGGCCACGGGAGATGGTGGATTAGGCAAATAGATGGAATGTGGCCGAGCCAGTCTTCAGGTCAGTGTATAGAGAGACAGCTTCAATGAATCGAAGCAGGCAGGTATACTCCGTACCCGTAGGAGTCGCTTCTCTGCCATGTCGGAAGAAATTTGAATCCAATGTGACCCTGTCACAACATACATTATCCACTTGCCCAGTCCCCGTTCTCTCCACTCACCCAAGTACTTTTTCTTTGTCTCAGCTCCTTTAGCGCAGATCTTCATCCTCGATGTAATATCGATGTAATGCAGTCATCGCCGTGGCCAAAAAAACAACCGCCATCAACAGGCCTGGGCAGCCGGCCTCCTCAGATCTCCAGCCAAGCCCTCTTCGAGATAACCGGGGCCAGCGTTGTACTATGGAGTTGACTGCCCCGCAGTTGGCTCCACCCTCATTATCCTCCAGTTGCGCCACGGCAATAATAACACCATCACCATTCACCACCATCAGCTACCACTGCACATCCAAACACAGCCTAGGCCTACCGATTCTGGCCGATAGGTCGTGGGCTATCTCTCTTCGGGGCAGTGATTGTCGCGATTTAACCGTTGTGTAATATGCGCCGGTGGACCCATTTCCGCGACCAAGTCAACTCGAGTCACCTCGAAGACACAAGCAGTAATACTCATCACAAGAATAATACCTCAGAGTAGGAGTTGCGTCGTACCGACGGCGGGCGACGATAGAGGAGGAAGGAAGGAAGGGGGGGGGGGGGAAGCGGACGGCGGAAAAAGGATGAACGCACTCCAACCACATGCCCCGTGAAACCACTTCGTCCAACAATCTCATCGCTGTGAGCAGCGAGATGCGCAGTCAAGGAGAAATCTTGATCGTCTTGGCTGGCTTGGCAGGAGGGCGGCGCTAAGTGGGAAATGAAATGAATGGCCCTACTGATGCCAGCGGCCTTTTCTTTTCTTTTTTTTTTTCTTTTCTTTCTTTTTGTCGTTTGGCCCGAACCTTTCGGCGGAAAAACGCCTTTAGTTTTCCCAACGGTTCGAAGACAAAGAATGCCTGTTTTTATTTTAGTTTGTTCTTCTTTTCTTTTCTTTTCTCGTCTTTTTTTTGCTCCTGTCATCTGCCAACCATGGACCGTGATTTGGAATCTCTGAACCCATGGTCCTAAGACTGGGAATTATTCAATCTAAAGACGATGATTTTCAGGCGAATCACGCTTTCGATTTGTCTGTCGGAGATTATTAGGTATGATCGCTTGCAAGGGGGCAGGGGACTTTGTTGATAGAGGAAGGTCGAGACTCGAGTCGATTAAGGCCGACTCCATCGTCGAAGCACACGACTCCTGGGAGTACGGAGTAATGATCTTGATAATCTCCACTAGTACGACCGTGTGCGCACTGCGCCAGGCAGGTTAGCAACTTAACCCTTCGCAGCTGTGTTCTCCAGTCCCCACAAGCCAGAACCGGGACCACTTCTATTTCCGCCGCTAGTTTCACTGTTTACTTGCTCTCTGATGAGCACTTCATTTTTTTTTTAGGAGCGATTTCGCGACCGAGGACGATGGCTCTCGTATGACGATCTATACTGGAAACAGTCAGATCATTTCAAACAGCTAACTACTCCGTATGTGCTACATACGGCTTATGACCAACCGACATCTTAGTTCAGTCTCATATAACCCCTTCCACACACCGAGATAGGTATTTTCGGCGGAACCCAACCGCCAACTGTCCACCAGCCACCATACCCATCATGATCCAACGACACCCAAAGAAAAAAGGGAAACAAAAAAACAACAAAGCGAAAGGAGGGGTATTATTTCTCCGCACTGAAGCCGATCCAGTCCTGGTAAGGATTTGGAACACGGGCCAAAGAGCCGCTTACCCAGTTTACCTTAGTGGCAGGAAAATATAGGTGGGCGGATACCGGGTTATCCGGCCAAACCCCATAAGCACTCCGTTGGATTGCCTTAGTTTCGGTCGAGTACGACCAGATACGCGACCGTCGCTTCCATATTTACGATTGTTCGTGCCGTTGTCATTCTCCGGCATGGTCTCATGGAAACTCGCCGACTCGGGATTGGCCAATGGATGTTTGCTTTCTTCGCCACCAATGATGCCGGTTCCATGGCCATTTTCTCTCGTCGTATTTACACTAGACACAGTACCTACCTTGGGAGGGGAGGCAGTCTTACGACTACAGAGTAAGTGCGGTATCTCTAGGGGCTTTCCTTACCTTCTTAGGTATCCCGACTCTCCGCCCGCCGATAGCCCGATTCTCACTAAGCCCGAATACTACCCTACTTCGCCCAGGAGGAATTCCGACTAGTCTTTCTCTCTCTTTGGCAGGCTCTGCTTGGCCTAAGAATATTCAGCCAGTCCTGTCGACCACCAGTCAGATTCTACCGTAGCACTCGGAGAACATGTGATCTGAGCCCTAGGGCAAGTACTAAGGGCCAACCGGTACTCCGGCCCCACCATCCGATGCCGAGGGAAAACGGAGGGGACTTTTTACGAGCTTCTGGCTGTTTCTCTTACTAACGGTAGCACTGGAGTTGGGTTCTCCAGCGGATAGAAATGCCAAGTCCTGAATCCGCACACACGACGAATAGATGGGATGGACGGGAGAAACATCGGCCGGCCAGCCGCACTCCAATTCGGGGCAGAGGAGGTTCTCTGAGAATGAGAAACTAGGTCGTGCGACTGCAGATATCACGCACCAGCTGGCGGCACTCAGGTAGTACACATGTACGGGACCTACATATTCTGTAGGGGCTGTTGGTCTTAATATAACTGACTCGCTGCATCTGTCATGTTGATACCGTTGTCAATACAAGGGAACTACCTATCTACTGATTCTTACGACAAAGGGGAGGAGAGAAGGATGGCACGGAGTAGTAACCTTTCCCTTCTTCCTTAATCCTTACGGCGATGTGTACTGCGTACCTATGCAAGGTCAAGACGGCAGGAAACTTAAAGGAGAGGAGAAGGCCTGTCTCCCTGTCTGCATGTATTCTCCGTACAGAGTAAGTTTTCCTTCCAATCGACGGTCTTTTCATTCTATTGTTCGAGAATGACGTACTCCGATGGAAAGAGTAAATAATAGGTATCGAAGGTTCAGAAGAAGTGGCAGGTTTGTTTGTTTGGCTTTAGCAGCTCCGGACATTCGGAGAAAAAAGCAACAACGAGTGACCAGTGTGGATAAAAAAGAATTAAAATAGTCGAAGGGGGGAGGAAGGGGAAAAAAAAGATAAAAAAAAAAAAAAAAAAAGGGAAGTCTAATAAATTAAGTGTCAATTAAAGCCATGTCTACATTCGTTTATTTCTCATGCACTGACACACCAAACCCGAACTAACAGCGGGTGATTATCGGCCCTGTCCAGTAGTGGATTGCGGGCGACCCGAGGCCCTGTTTTAGATTACCGTTCTCTTTTTCTCTCTCTCTCTCTCTCTCTTTTTTTTTTTTCTTCCCTTCCCCCCTTCTCTCCCTCCAAAGTTCATTTCATCCTTCATGTCCACTTACGGAGTAAAGTAGTGGTAATCGCTATCGACCGACGGACTTATTTGGTAAACGGGTCGCAGTCTCCGGAAGTCTAGAAGCTGGTCTGGACTTGCAACTTCTTCTTTATGGAGTGGGCTTCGTGCAAATATGGCAAGCAAGTCCCTACCTACAGGGTAACTAAGGTAATCTTCTCCGGAGAAAGAAGCCTCGGCAATTTTTCTTGTCCTGAAGGTGCCTTGTACGTGCATTACCGACTTAGGTGGTATTTTATGTAATACTGCGTGTTTTATTGGCGCTGTGGATTCCGACTCTGAACTCTGTACGGTACTCTCCGTTGTGTTGTCTTCAGCTGACTGGAGCACCTAGGTAAGGTAAGGTAAGGTAGGTAGGTAGGTACCTGCTTCCATATGTCTATCCTATAGCAAGGAATAAAAGCTATAATGTGCGTATGTATATAGGAGGTAGGGTATGGTGAGCTCATTGGAAAGTTTGATGCCGTGCATCTTTTGCCATGGGGGTTGCAGGGTATGCTCAGAGTATTGCGTTCAAAATATCAACGTCCACAGCACGGTGGACGGAGAAGGTACGCGGTGCAGAAAGCGTTGGCCACAGCAGATCGGCATGGTGTCTAGTACCTACGACTTATCAGGCTAGGAGTACGGAGTACGGACGGAGTATGTAGATACATGTGCTACCTCGGAGTACATCTATTACCTAGTGTAGTAGGTGCCGTTAGGTAGGTAAGGTGATAATGCGCCCTTCGTCGAGTGCATATCTCGAGTATATGGATCCATTGGTAGAGATGATATATCTACGATTTCCTGTTGTATCTAAGCAACTTACCAAGTTACCACTACTCTGTACGTACTGCACTAGATCACCATGGATGAGATATGTACATACTTGGTAATAATATACATTCTTGCACTAAGCATGCACCTATTATCCATTCATCCATCGACATCAATCAACAAGATCATTGTCGTTATATATACAATCCGCGGCGATGTACGCAGTATGTATATTTCCCCGACGTGTCTTTGTAAATAATACTCTTACCTAACCTGACGCGGGAGGGAAGAAAAAAGAACAGAAAAAAAAAAAAAAAAAAAAAGGAACGAGTTAGTATGTATTCCTTCCGAGAACCCGAAAGGAATGGAATCCAACACGCATCGCTGTCAACCGGTGTCTATGATTGGGGGACCAGAGCGGCCGCTTTTCGTCATACCGGGAGACTAGCGGTCTTGGGCCATTATTTATCTTTTTGTTTTTTTGTTTTGCGAAAGGGTCGGAGGTTAAAGGTCGTCCGCACGTTGGGCCCATGATGAAGTTGGCTTCTGCGCTGATTACAGGTGCGCTGCAGTAGGTAGTTAGTAGTTCCCTAGTTCCCTAGTCTACCTTACCTACTGCGTACTAAGGTTCTCTCCCGGCTCCGAAGGCGCTGGTGATGAAGTCAGAGGAAGTCCAGGACTCCGCGGATACTTTTTGATTTTTGGTTTTTTCAGCCGGATTTGCGGACTCGCTTTGGGATTAGCGGGAAAGTTAATTGGGTTTGATGTTATTTTTATTTTTCTTTTCTTTTCTCGCTGTCTTTCGTATATTTACGCATAATATTTATTTGGTCTTTTTCTCTCGTAAAAAATATGAAAAAAGAAAAAGAAAATTAAAGAGGAAAACAATGAAAGCGATTGATAAAAAATGCATAGATCCTGGCGGAAGACCCAAAATCCATCAGGTCATCCATCGTAGACATTGTTTGTCCGATAGTCAAATAAGCAAAACACAACAAAGCTCTTGTCATACTCTGTTTGCGAGGCGGGATTATACCTCATCATGATATTACTGTGGCTCTGATTGTCATAACCCCGTATTATTATTGACCAAAAACCAATAATGATGAGAAGAAAAAAAAAAAAAAAAGGGAAGGCGGCAGCGACAAGCACGACGACAACACTTCTCCATCGCCAATATCAGCCTGTAGTAAGAGCAGAATAGGAGGGGAAACGGTTAACAGATGAAGAAAGGATCAAGGGACCCATGTCCTCCCGTCGATTCCCTGTTGCTTTAGACGTGCGTTGGATAAAACATGTTCATCCGCCTCCGCTGCGGGAGACTTGCGTCAAGATGTGCCTATGGGAATCCCTGTTCTTGCTGGGCCAAGACAAAAAAGGATGATGGTCCCAGAGGCATTCCTCAAAACGATCCTACGGAATACAAGTACAGTATGGGCTGGGAATTAAAGGCTCGGGACAAGTCCGTCAGGATTATCAATCGATTGGAGTTGGCAGGGCCCGAAGAGTCGAGACTCCAAGTGGCATCGGACAAAGATCAAAAATAAATTCCAGATATCTATCTATCTATCTATCTATATATCCCATTTGTTTTGATTTTAATCGCGTCCATCAGGCCAGATTTCACGACCCCCAATTTTCGGGATTGATGGTAGCACGGAGAGAAGATGGCGTTTCCATTTCGTAGTATTTATTTTCCCCTCTGATTTATTGACCTTCTCGGGATTTGAATGCAGCCTCGAAAAGTGATAGGTTTCCATCATAATATGGTCTGGTTTAGCTCCATGCTCGATGAGGAAACCAGAGATGAACGAAACTAGCACGCGCAAGAGCAATGGAAAGCAGGTTGCTCCTCTGTATGCGCTCTGTAGGCGCTCTGTAGGAATACCCAATTTTGATCCAACGTTGTACAGAAAGCCTCTGACAGCACCAACAACAGAGCGTGCTTGAAACGCTTCACGCTTTGCCTATATACTTTTGCTGTTTTATTGTATTTTCTTTTTTTTTTCTTTGCCTCGCCTCCTATCAGATCAGCCAGTCAAATGACCGGCGCGGGCTCCAGAGTGTAACCCTTCCCTGTCAGGAGACCAACCTCCTCGTTTCCATTTGCCTCCTCTGTTTGCTTTTTCTCGTTCGCCTCCGGAATTCCGATTCATTGGACTACGACACCACCTTGGGTGTTTGTTTGCTACCTTTTCATTCGGTTGAGAGCATGCGAAAAGATGTAGTCTGCACCCAGCCAATCTCGCACGCCAGAGGTCCAAATATTGTTTGCTTAATCGATGCAATGCTCAATTGGATATCAATATCAACAACTCATCTGGGTGTTCCCGCCCCAAAGTCATCTGCTCCCCCCCTGATTGTACATACATTCCATTTGCGCCTTCCTGACGAATGACCTCATGTTCTGGATGAGCCATCACATGCACGGAAGAATACCGAGTCACCGACACAGCAATGAAGGGAAAAAGAAAATCGAAAAGAGAAAATACAAATGGAAAAATAATAAACATGGTAATAATTCACACTTCATGGCTCATGCAGCTGCTTTCGCAGGCTCTGCCCCCGTGTTCGATGCTCGAGAGGCAGGTTTCGGCTCAGCCGGACCCTCTATAGCCAGCGGGGAATCGTCTTCATCCTCTTCGTCGTCACTGGAGAAATCATCCAGTCTACGTCCTCGTCGGCGATCTTCCTCACGACGTCGGCGGCGCTCCCGAATATACTCGTGGTAGCGGGCATCTGTACCAATTACAATCAGCATTCGTCAAAGCTCCCAAATGTTTGCTACTCAGGGAAAGCATACCTCGGATCTCCTGGGTCTTGACTGCGTACGCCTGGATTTCCTCTTTGCTCAAGACCCGTAAAACAATGACATAGTCAGGTCGTTCCTCAAACCGTTCTTGTCCCGCTTCCAAAGCTGCAGGATTGACCAGTCGACGGTCAACTTTGGTCCATCGGGCACCGGGAAATCCCCTTCTTGTGAGCATCCTTCAAGGGGGCTACACCCTCCCTTACCGGATTGGGTTCTTCGGGGAATTTCTCCCGGGGAGGTTTTAGAATCCCCTTGGGCGGAGCGTCTGGTTCCTTCGAGTTTGTAGATTCAGGCCTCTTGGGATCATCCTGACGACCGGAAGAATCTTTGGGAGAGGGGGCTTCCAACTTGCGGTGACGCGAATGTGATCGTCGCCGTTGTGGGTGGTCGACCGTCAGATACGGCGAGTGTTGATCGCTGTTGCTGCCCGACGTCTCTGAGCTTGGCTTTCGACGCGCCGATGGTTCTCGTCGATATTTTTTCAGGTCTTCATCAGACGAGTATGCGTCTGAGTCGGTCTCCACGCGACGTCGAGACGGCCGGCGAGATCGACTGCGACGCTTGTGCTCGCGGTCTTCGATCTCACGAGGGTGGCGGTCAGTTCGCGGAGAAAGATCATAGTCAAAGTCGTCTGCATATCCGCTGGCCAGGACTGCCGTTCCCAGGCCAGTCCCTGCCCCAGAAACCGCTGAATCTTTGCCGGAAGAAACGCGGGGTGCATGATCGTCAAAAGATTGGCGACTGCTTCGATCTTCGTCTAGCCTTCTGTGACGGCGGTGACGGCGGTGGCCCTCTTCGCGATCATCTCTGTAAGACGAGTATCCCTCGTCATGATCTTGATGCAGCGAGACCGGGGCTCGGTGGCGCGACCGCGGGCGCGGCCTCGACAACTCAATGTCACTGCCCACGGAGCCCTGGGTAGAGTGGCGAATACGCCTATCGCGATCAAGTTTGTCAAACCCTCTCTGAGACGGAGGGGGCCCAAGACCTCGAGGTTCTTTCTTGGGGAGCAATTGAGGGTCGTCAATCCCGGTCAGACTCAGGGGTCTATCCCTGCGGTATGCGGGACGCTCGTTGCGCAATCTCGCAGCGGAATCCTTTTCAAACTGCTCACGAGGATTGGTATAGGAATAGGCGTCATAATCATCGATATCGTCGCCTTTTCGAAGACCTCCGGTGGGAGGATACCTCCACCTGCCATTTGGCTCGTAGCCACGATAGCCACCGTGAGCCATTCGTGCTCTGATGACTCGGTCGTTCGGGTCCAGCCGGCCGGTATCACTGGCGTAGTCCGTATGCGAGAGAGGATGGCGGTGATGGGGTCGGTGGGAAGACGCGGGAACTAGATACCGGTCGTGGGCGTGGAGAGGACTCGGAGAACGGCGATAATCGGACATGATCCCCGGGGAGGTTCTCGAGACGGGGGCATCCAACCTTGCCGGGGTGTAGTGGATGTCTGTGACGGAGGTGGTACTGCTGCGTTGCCTCGGACGAATAGCATACTCGGTTCTCAGCTTGGTAGAGTGACCGGAATCTCGATATGTCTTGGATGATACCGGTTGGGCTTCCAATCGCGGTTCTCTTGCCGGTCGGGTTCGTAGGGGTTCATATAAGCGGCATCGGAAGGATAGCTAGGATATCCATAGCGGCTCGTAGGCGCATCGTAGGAAGAGCTGAGCTGCACTGTGCCGGTGGAAGCTCGCATGGGGTCTATCATACGCGAGCCACTTGGAGACATGGGTCGGTAATGTGCTGCCGAGCCCATTCCGAACCCTTGCTTGCTGACAACGAGGGTATGAAGCGCAGTCGATTGGCAGTCTTGCGTAAGATGCGGTGGGGGTGTCACCAGAAATACAGGTGGGTTTTCAAAGGAAGATGGATGGAAATGAAGAAGTAATGGGTCTGGGAGGGGGAAAGATGGAGTGGGATAATAATAATAATAATGGCACCTTAAAAAAAGGAGAAAAAAAGGGTAAATGCAATCTGGGGAGACGTTTGTCGGGCACCAGGCCAGAATGACGAAGGCAAAAAAAAAAGTGAAACCAAATAGTAAAATAGGCTTGAGGGGCAAAAAGCAGAAAGAAAAAAAAATTGGGGAAAAAGGAAAAAGAAAGGAAAAAAGAATTGAACGCGGCGGAAGAAGAGATGCCTGATTCTACAGGCCGACGGAGAGACGAGGGGAAAGATATCGATGTATTTAAGAAGCCCGAGATCAGAAAGATACGAGACGAAACGAGACGGTGGATCTGTCAGGAGATGGAGGGATAGAGGGGTCAGAAGCAATCGAAGCTTTGGAAGTCAAGGACTCTGATTGAACATTGGATGATTAAATCTGGATGGATGAAACTTGCAACTCCAACAACGGTTTCTCTCAGTGACGAAAGACGGATGACAAAGAGCGGAGGAGAACAGAGTGGAAAGATCAAAGAGGCAAGAATCATCACGGCGTCCTGTCCAATAAGCAGGGCGCACTGGATACACGTCCGCCCCAGTAAGGCTCCGTCTATTTTAATTGCCCGAGCTGGTCGGCCGACGGTTGGCAAGATGGGGTGGAAGAGTGGATTGTATACTCAGTAGTGTAGGAGAATGCAACCGTGGATGGCCTCCGTCTGGACAGCAGCCGTCTGGAGCCGATTCCCGAGTCTGATCCATGAAACCTGCCCAGTTCTCCGGAGTATGTCGGTTGAAGCTGGACGGACTCGGCGTCGTGACTCAAGATTTCCTCTTCAACGACGCCCCGTGATACTCCGTCAGGTGACTCCCGGGTCACGCCCCCTGCTCGCCCGTCTTTGCCTTCATCTTCATCGCCGCAACTCAATCGCTCCGTCGCAGCCTGACCATTCGGATGGATGCCACCCCAAGCTTCTTTTTTTGACTCGCATTCCCAGCATCACGAGGCTCTCGCCATGACTGGTCTCGTTCGGGTCTAGCGCCTGTCTTCTGCCCAACGCTAACAAGGTAGTCCGTCTGCCACGGCTGACGGACTTCCTGCAATCCGCGCCTGTCTCCACTGCTCCTCCACTCGATGTGAGTGGCCGCTTTGCAATGTTTGAATCGATGATGTACGGAGTAGCTGTCGACTTCGCTCGCTTCACTCACCTTCCTCACGGGCCGGACGAACTGACCAACTACCAAGCCTGAGCTCTGGTTATGCAAGACCCAAGGGGCAAAACACCCGGCCTTCCGGGCCCACTTTCTGCGTCTGGTTTTGGGACAATGTCAGTGGGGGATGTGGAATCTGAGACCATGACATCATCCAATCCCATTGAATGGATACCTTGGTCTTACACTCGGCATCCCGGGGCCTTGACTGGAACCAATGTCTACGGGGTACTCCGTACTAGCAAAAGTAAAATTAAGGAATCCGCTTGCCACCAGTGGGGTTGGGGATCTTCTAGAAGTGCTCCCTAGAAGCGGGAAGTGCATGATTGCATGCAGACACCCGTCAACACCCGTCAACACCCGTCGTCGATCTATTCAGCTACACTACTGACATTCCATCTAGTTTCTTTGTTCAAAGGGCGTTGGGATACGTTCTGATCTCTTCACCAAGAACCAAGAACCGGGCTTCTGGCTCCAAGATCTACTGGAACTTGGTTTAGGCTTGCATCGCCCAATGCATACACCGAGGGCAGTCGGGCACACTTTGCCCCATTGCTAGACGTCTGATTGGCAGAGGAGAATGGTTGCCCCATTTCATTTTCCAGAATGATAGACAAAACATTCTCGGGCCCTAGAGGTTGCCTTGAAACAAGGATCGACCATGTTGAATCTCGATTCTCGATAGCTCGTTGTGTCCGTCGTCACCCCACCTTGTCTGCATCACTCATGCGACTCTAGTCGTCATGCACTGCACCTAGCATGAAGAAGGGGTTGCGGGATTTTTTCCTTTTAACCTACCTCCTCCAAGGGCAAAATGCCTCGTCTCCTAGCCGAGATATTCATTTATGTCCATCTCTGGAGACGCTAATTTCAATCGAGATTTCAAAGTAGGACTCCTGTGTCATCTTGGGCAATGTTGAATTAGCAAAGGTATCTCTGTGGATCAGTGTATGATGGTACCTGGGAAGGGAAGTTGCAATCTTCAATAGTATATGCATGATGCCACTAAAAAGAGCGCCAAGGGACTCTGCTGATGCGACAGACTTTGCCGGAAAAGACGACGTCGCATCTAACGTCTATAACGTTATGAACGATGCCTCGTTTCTAATTTTCAAATCCGGTTTCATTCACATGCTTCCGAGACCATTTGAATGGCTAATTTGATCATAGAACCAAGATAAGATGCCCTTGACCAACATCGCACTGTCCGAAATATTGATTGGAATCACCCGCCATAATAATAATCCTTGCGAACGACTCGGTCAGCGACAAAGACACAGCCGGGTTTACACTAGGGCTCATTCACACCGGGCAATGGGCAATTGCTGCCTTCATAAAACACGTGCAAGACATGAATCGTCACTGAGACTCCAGTCCCCAAACCTAGGGGCATGTTCGGCACTGCCACATATGTAAAGAAGCCCTTTACCTCTGGCTTAGCCTATGCTTTATCTCGGGACAGGCCAACATTAGGCGTGTCACCCTCAGCCACGACTTCTCGCCCGTGAAACAATCGATTCTCTCAGACATGATTGGTCTGGTTAAGCCCCTGTGGAAATGAAAGTGCTGGGAATCAATGTCCTCTTCCTATTATACGGCTTGGGCAATCCAAATCGTCAATATCCCATGGGAAGGGCAAAATGGGCAGCAAGTTCTGTTATGAGTGCCCTTCGTTGCCCATGATGAAATATGTCAGGCGCATTTTGGAACAGCAGTCTCTTGTCAAGATGGTATAGTATAAAAGGTCGCAGTCGAGTTAATTTCTCTCAGTTTTACAATCAATCAGTCTAGCATTCTCTAACACATCTGATCCAATAAGCGAGTATATTTACCATTTGGCTTAATCTGACTCAACTTTGGGACAATCAAACATATTCTTGACTTGGAACTCTCCACTCTTAGACCTTGCGGGCCGTACCAACCCCCATAATTTGACTCTTCGCGAAACCCTGTCATTCGGTTATTGTCAGATCGTCCTATCTACAACCGCACCATGTCTCAGATCTCACAAAGCCCCAATCATTGCTTGCAGGACTCGGCTCGACCCTCAATGGCTGGCTGGTGGATATGCTGCTCATGCTCAGGCGAAAACAACCCGGCTTTGAGTTCGGGCAAATGCACGGTCTGCAGCCACAAGCAATGCCCTTACTGTCGCTTCCTCAGATAATCATACACTCTTTCGCCTATAGAGATGTGGATGCTCGACACGAGACATGTTTCGAATGCTTTTACTATCTGTCTTCTCGAAGGCCATCTTGGCTATTCTGATATAATCATTGGTTTCTTCTGCTGTGTCTTGATACCATATATTTCACGAATTGTTGTCTGTGTACCCTAGAATAGAGAGTCGACTCGGAGATGTCTGGCTGTTATGTTTTTGTTTCGCTCTGTGTGTTTTGCTTCAATTTTCCCTCTTTCTTTTTCCTATCCATATTGCCCCTTTCACTCTCCCTGTGTATTTATAGAAACACTCGGTTTACTACTTTTGGTCTTTTGTTATATAACGATTGAAATGAATATGTACTCATACATGCACTCGTTTGATATTCTATTCAGGTTAATAGTTTTCTTCTCTTTTAATACTTAAGAATGCCATTAACCGCAACATCTCAATGTTTATGTCGGTTCTTTTTTTTTTTCCCATGCAGGTTTATCCGTCCCCCATGCAGTAATCCGGCTATTAGTGAACTAGTGAAACCACTAGGTATGAGCCCATAGAAGTAGAGGGAGTGCACAATGCAGCGCGCCGTATGTTGATTAGTGGGCTGGTTTTGAAGGTGCTGGAAATTGTACCTTGGGTCAGATTCGGAAAGAAGTGGTCTTAATGGGATGGATGGTTGCCCAGCTCGGGCAGTAGGAACCTGGTAATCAAGTCAGAATACCAGGAGAACCGTGCCTTGGGGGTTATCTGGGCCCCCAAGCAAATGCCAGTCCCGGTTGGTTCTATTCATGCCTAGGGTTCTTGCAGGAGTCAGATCGACGAAGATGTATATCGTATCTGATTCGGATTGTATGTACATAGTTCTATGTTCTTTCTACACCTTCACTTATGAGAAAAGAAAATACAATATCCCGTGTTCTATTGCTCCTGGCAGTTTTAACTTTCACTTTCAATCATACCTACCATCCCGGGGGGAGAAGGGGTTTGAAACTAATGTATATATATCCTATCCTATCAGTCGCCGAAACCGATCCATGAGTTTTAGGAAAGGTTTCGATTTCTAGGAGTGCTTACTTCATGCTATATTGGTATCGTTTGGCTGGCATGATTGCTGCCGGTGTCGAATTATCTGACATGCAAGGAATGATGATAATTGAACAGGTATTTATAAGGGCTGGATACATAATGCGCTCTAGGCAAGGACGACTACTGGCTGACATAACTATTTATATCCTCTGCGCTTGATAAAGGCCACCGGGGTAATATCATATATAATGGAGTATATATATTAACTTCCAACCAGGGGAATGTAAGGTAATTAATTATGCTGTAAGCACAATTCTTAATAGTGAAGATAGGAAGATTAGGCTCTTCAGAGAAGTACTAAGAGTAAGTAAAGTATAGAGAGAAAAGAAAAAACAAAAGAAGGGGAAAAACCACTCTCGAATCCAAAGGTGTAAGAGCGAAAGCAGGTATTTTTGCTTTGCCATTAGAGTAGGTAAGTTGATAAGATGTTGTTATGGATAAGATAACCAAGAGGACTTGCCAATGGGTCCTTCCAAAGAAAATGAACAAGCAGGGAACATGAGCGAATCATTCTCGACGTCTATGTTTCCGTCGCTTCTTTTTATGCTTCGGCCACCTAGGAGTCCAAACGTCGTCGTCGTCTGCCTCCAGAGAAGGTTCGAGACCAGCATCCTGCTTGAGCCTCGTGAGCACAGGACCGAATGCGAAGGTACTTTCCTGATTTTCGTGGTCTGCACAGGGGCTGTGCTTGAGAGGGAGCATCCAGTCGAGCAGCGAGAAGCCCATGACCTGTTGAAGATTCTTGAAAGGACTTCCTAGGTCGAAGGGATTGTCGCCCGGGAGGGTCTGGAGGATGGCAAATACATGTTGCTCTGCAGGCGGAGTGTAGTGCTGGTATTCGGCTCCGGGTTGGGAGTTAGGAGGAGGCATAGGTGGAAGAGGGTAGGTGATGGTGCGAAATGTTGGAGCCAATTGCGTCTCCGGGTTCAATTTGGCCAGGATGTGATTAGGCACGCGAATGGCTAGATTCCAGACGACTGAATGGCGACTGAGATTCTCGATTGTCGAGAGGTTAAACATGGCTAGCTGTAAAGAGCTTAATGTCATTCCAAAAGTGAATAGTCCAAAAAGACCGCTCCTGTAAGCAGTTAGTCACGCCGTAAACCAGCTATGGTAAATGTACGTGATTGAAAGACATGATGAGGTAGTTAACTTACAATCCAATGCCAACGGTCCAATGAGGATTGACAGAGCCGGTCTGCAAATAGTCATATTAGTACCGATGCAGGAATAGCATGCAAAGTTAACCAACTCACATCTCGTTTAATTTCAGCGACAAAGTATACGCAAACAATTAAACAAAACAGGCAAAAGATCATAGTGTAGAAGACGAATTGAATGAAAAATTTAAAAGAGGTTTCAGAAACAACGCCTCCGACCCTTGAGACAGTCAGTCTAAGCCCATCTCCCAAGGATTAAACGCAACTCACCACGGACAAAAGTGGTCCATCTTCCGGACACACCGGTCTACTTCGCGACAATGGTGCGCGCGGTCTGGTTTATAGCTGCAACATGTAGAGCAATATAGAGGCCGTCCGTCCGGCTGACAGACGAAAGCATCTTTCGTATAAAAATTCTCCAATCCCACTGGGTCTATCTGGAACGCAGGAACCCCGGCATTGTACTCTGGTCCCGCCTCGACATCGGCTTGGGCGTCTTCGGATTTCTCGGATGGCCTCGTTTGCTCAATACTCTGCTTCCTTCCGCGTCTGGATCTTCGACGACTATGCGGTCGTTTGGCGGTGTGCGAAGTCTGAGCAGGTGGGGAGTTTCGGGGCAGTAATCCCGGGTTCCAGATGACGTTATATAGGAGTCGAATGTAGGTGGAGATGACCGGGAATAGGAGCACGTAAAAGATCACAAGGATGGCGATGCCTGCGCCAGTTCGAGGGTGACGATTATACTTTGGACGGGGATGGATGAGATAGTCGACTGGATATGAAGGACTCGACTTAGAAAGGGAACGGAGAAAAAGAGACGGAAAGGAGACCGGGGGAGAGATCAAAGAGACTCACTGCATAGTGGTTTGGTGATGGCATAGCAAGCATAGATCACTACACCAAGCAAGGCCACAGGAATAATCCTAGCTATTGCTAAGTTCACGCGCCTGTCCGAGCGCGCCATGGGATAGAGAGGTCGGAGGAGACTTGCGCCTATCTCCGCATTGAGGGAGGACGAGTGGATAAAGGATCAGCTGACAGAGGTCTCAACCGCGTCCATCTTAGTTGAAATGAGTTATTATGTAGAAGCGTTGTGACGAAGGATCATAACAATGGGTCGAGGCCCGGATCTAGACGATGCTGCCTGGAACGAGGTGACGACGTTGAGGCACCGAAGTTGCAACCAGGAACGTTGACGGGCGGGCAAACAGGACAAACGAGACAAACCCGACGATGACGTACAGCACGTGACGGCGGGTCGAGGATCCCTGGTTTGATCATTTTGCTCGGTTTGCATTGTAGTAATCAAAATAAAAACAAAAATGTCATATTCGGCAAATACTAACTAGTAGTAACTAGAAGAGAAGAGTCGACTAATCGCTAATGAGGATGCCACGTCAAGTAACCCCGTCCAGAACTCATCGAACATGATTGTCTCTGGATTCGGTAGGTGTACCACGTCCATTTCTCGAAACAAACCCCGGCGAGTGCAGAATACCATACCTGCCCCCTTAGCTTAGGATGCCCTCCCCTGTCGCATTCCACGACATCAGCACGAGGATGACGGGGTTAGCTTCAGCGATCCATATTTCCCCCTTTCCGGAGATCTGGCGAGATTGCCTAGTCGCCCTCGAAAAACACGTCGGCATGGGTCTGCCGAATTAGGCTGTTGGTGTAATCAGGCGAGCCGAAGCAAGCTGAAGACTCAGGCGGCCCCCAATGGTAGATATTACCTTCAATCCTTTAATTAGACCGAAACAACTTTATACCGTCAAGCTACTGAGTGTAATGTTCCCGCCCTCGGGCCAGGACACGAGGGGCGCGCGGTCTAACGTCCTGTCAGGTCCGCGGAATGTTTTCCGGAATGGAATGGGGCCTGGAACGATTGCATGAACCAACAAGAATCCAGAACTGCATGACAAAAGGGCTGAGAGAGGGATGTCGGGAAGGAAACTGACATGAGATCGGACCGGAGTTGGACCATCAGCTCAGACAGACCGGGAGATAAAAATATCGTGATAAAAATAAAGTCAGTCGCACAATCCCGCGTAATGAAGCCGTTCAGGGACAGGAAGAACGAGAAGCAGCATTCCGTAATATGGAAGATGGGTGACGTTGGTGGTACATACAACATCGTAGGCGCTGTTGGTGATGGTGACAGCAGACAGACTGACAGGTATTGTCGGCGCTTACCTACAGAGTAGGCTGATCAAGATGTCAGCAGGATTATACTTTTTCTTTTTTTTTTTTTTGAAAAAAAGAAAAAAAGATGATTATGTATTATGGATCGTTATGGTTGATGACAATGACGGAAGTAAAAAAAAAAAAATAAAAAAAAATAAAAAATAAAAAAAAAATAAAAAAAAATAACTATTTTTTTTGGCCTTCGTGGGACTGTCTAGCAGGAAGATTCCCCTCGAGACAGCGCGCACTGGTTCGTTCATCGATCGGACAGTCAGTCATCGAGGAGCCGCAAGGGCAGGTGACCGAGCGAAGGCGCAGGCAACAACAGGGATGCCTGCTTAGTCGTATTCTCGCAGACCGACAGACTGGCGAGCGAAATGACGGAGACGCTGCCAAATCCAGGCCGAAGTAACGGTCAGAAGTCAGAAGTCAGAAGCCGAAGGTTCTCGATATCGCAACGGCGCAGAGGTCTAAGGGGGCCTAGCTTCAGCTGCCATCGTTGCCTGGCGGCCTGGTGGCCTGGGAAAGAAGGAATCGAGTGGAGACGCAAACACATCGATGGTGTTTAGACGGTGTTTAGTTCCCTCGTTCAGGCGTTCTACTAGGCAGGGTCGGGACTCAATTGGAAGATGCAAATAAGATTGAGAAAATCATAATAAAAAGGGACGAATGTAAAAATGTTTGATTTCAATTAATTTGATTTTTAAATTGCAAACAAAGGAAACAATAATTAAAAATAAAAAAAAAAAAAAAAATAGTAGGGCAAAACGGCGGGGAACAGAGGGCATCCCGGGCTCAAAACGAGCGTCCAAGCCTTGTCAAACCCGCCGGTTCGACGACCCATACAACGGTTTTGAGTCAACCCGACTGCATATTCTAGCGGTGGTTTAACGCAAATGCGGCAGCAGTATGAATCAGAGGCCCCGACTATGGAGAATGAGGGCCCATCTAGACGAACAATTTCGGACCCCCAGGGCCAGGGCATTGGCCCGCCAAGCCACGGACTTCAGAGGTATGATCTACTTCTCAAACCGCCCCGTCTCTTGAAGAGAGATCACCTTAAAGGATGACTACGATTTGAATGGTTTAGCCCGATTGGGGCAACAGGGCTTTTTGCCTGGGTCTCAAGCCACTCTGAGCCCTTGTGAGGGTGCCTTGGCTCCGTCTTTCTCTGATTCATCGTTGCTGCAATGCCCTCGTCGCCTTTTATAAAGCCTCAGGATGGCACCTCGTTGACATCCAGACAACAACTTCAATCTTCATTCTCCTGACGGTCTTGACTCTCTTGGCTCTCTTGGCTCTCTTGCCTATATAACGCTATAATACTCTTCTTTCTCTGTCAATCTCTGGTCTTTTGATCCACCACTATATCTGCTCTCCTCTACTTCGAGTCTTCGACTACCAATCTCCAACCTGGCCCTCGATCTATCTCACACTTCCAAACCTTCTTCAACTACAATCATGTCTTCTCACTGGAACTGTGACTCTTGCAATTTCGGCCCTCACAGCGTCGAGCTTCACAAGTCGTGCATGCGCTGCGGCACTCCCCGCTCCGCCAACGGTTCCTCCGAGGACATGCACTCGCACCACGGCCTGCACATGTGCGGTGCCATGTCTCCATATCCGGCTCCGGTGCAGAGCCACGGGCTCTCCTCCAGCCCATTGAAGGGGCCACCCCCGGCCATGAACCGCAGCTCTTCCATGAGCTCGTTATTCGGCGGAGAGGTCCACGACCGCCCTACTTCCAACCTCGCCAGCTACGGCGTTCCGGGTGTCCGCACGCACGGCCAGACCCATTTGTACATCTGCTGCCAGTGCAATGACGGGCCCAAAACCTACAATATGCAGCCGAAGTGTGTGATTTGCCAGCACGCCGCTTGCGCCAACTGCCACCACGTGAAATGAATGCAATGATTGAGGTGAGAACCTTCAGACGGGTATCCTCGGCACGAGCAAAAGCTAATCTTATCTTCAGTGACCTCTATCTTTGTGCCAGTGTTTGAATACTTTTTTTCTTTTCTTTTCGTTTCTTTTCTTTTCAGCGGAATCATCATGAGCATGACTGGACACATGTAACGGACGGATACGGACAAGGGGAGTCTGGGTTTTCTTTTTTTTCTTTTTGCTTTTTTGCTTTTTGTTTTCATTTTGTTTTTCTCCTTTTACTGGTTGAAGTTTTTGCATGGCAAAGGACGCTATAGACATTATTCGGGATCATTGGGTTGTTGTGTTTGCGCTGCTTTTTCTTCTTGTGGATTAGATGGGGCGGCTGCCGGACTAGCAGTTCGAGCTGGTTTTCCTGCTTAGTCTTACAGCCGCGCAGAGTGCCTTGGAGTTTAGATTATGGGCCGTGGGGCCAAGCATCGTTGCTGCGTTCTTCTTTCTTTCGTTGTCTTGTGCTGCGGTTGTTCTATTATTATCATTGTACTAGCAGATAGCTTGTGATTGATATTCTCATTGTGAACTTCTTCTTTGTCTTTGTAGCAGACTGGAACAGCTCTCCATACTGGGGACTTTCGTGTAGAACTACAGTAGATACCGCAGCCTTGCTGCCTGGCGGTAACGAGCGGTAACAAACGATACCGGGGCCGACCCACCGCGAGGCCACATGGTTTGTCGTACTAGATCCATCTCTTACCAATGATCAGGTTGAATTATGAATCCTATCTAGACACGCCTAGAAAGCCAACTTTGCTATTAATAATCCTGGCTCATCGTCATTATTAATGGCTAATCCATTAGCCTTGTGACACGGGAGGGACCACCCGCTCACTACTCAGAGTAAATGCCAGAAGATTATTTATCATCATTCAATCCAGGATTAGGATCGCATCAGATCCGGCGCGTACCTACCTACCCAGGTACCCAGTGAGTTATTCCTCCGGACCAAAGACCAAGCTGACCAGAACCAGGACCAGGACCAGGACCAGGAGAATCGCACCCGAATGAGTCTCACTGACCAGTAAGATAAGATAATTAGTCGACGTGCCCCCCCCCCCCCCCCCCCCCCCCCCCCCCCCCCCCCCCCCCCCCCCCCCCCCGTCGACAGGTCAAGACTAGCCCGTCTAGCGTCGCGACTAGCAGACTACAACACGTGCGTCGATCACCAACCAGACGAACAATTGACGGAGCAAAAAAGGAACGGAGGTCCTCTGATCGTTGCCCTGCCCCATCCTTCCTTCCCCCCCGGCCGGCCTGTAAGAGTGCACGGCTGTTCGCGAGCCGCAAAGTCTTGGTCCTGCCTGCTCGAATAGCGGACTCGGAGTCCTGGGCGTGTCGGACTGATGCAGATCATGCAAGCCACTTCGCCCGTCTCGTTAGGTACCATCACCGTGTTTTCCCGACGACTTGGCCTGGAGGGCATACTGCGACCGGGGAGAAAGAGCGGTTGATCGTTTCGGTTGCTTCAGTTCCCTGCATCTACTAGGTACTAGGTACGGAAGTAAGCCATAGTATCACCGTCTGTTTTTGACGCCCGATAGGTGATTACTTTCTTAATCCTTTCCTACTAACCACTAACTACTCCCTACCTACTCCTAGTATTCTTTAACTCTTGCCGGCTTCTCCGCATTTCAGCTCCGCCGGACAGCGCCTGCCAGTCGGAGATGAGAAGCCGGATCTGGAATGAATGAATACGATCGGTCGGCTTGAGATGCAGGAGGGGGCTGTGTTTGCGGACAGCTGGACACGGGGGGTGGTGTTGATAGATTTAGATATTTTTTGCGACTTGAGCGGGGGTGGGACAACGTTCTAGAATTACGAGCGTGCTTTCCATCGAGCTCCATTGCCTACGGAATAGTAACGGATACAGGAACGACTCTGAAATTTCTCGACGCAATAATTGCCCGACCGGGTATAGCCATACAAGCCATTATAGCCCCCCCGGGCTTTAGCATAGCCCTTGGACTAAGCCGCTCAGCTGGAGACGGGGAATTTAGAAACTTTGGGGGCAGAAGTTATCGCATCAGACCATCGTTTCTACTGACTTTCCCGCTCACGGAGCAGCTAAATCTGTGCTCACTACGGAGTACTCAGTAGTACCTAGGTACTGGTTAGTGAATCGCTAGTCAAGAGCCACACGGAGTTCTCTCTCGTCGACAAACTCCGTGCTCTTGACGATTTCCGAGGGCGCCAACTCCCTGGCTCGCCAATCACCGGCGCCCGTGTCACCAAACCCGTCCAGCTCTGCTATATTTAAACATAAACAGCGATTGTTCGACACGATGGACCGGATGGATGATTTGCATTGAAGGGAACGCACGCTGAATGGACTGGACTGCCGTCGAAACCATGGACCCGACCCCCCTGCGTTGGGACCGTCGAAGGCTTCTAACGGGCAACGGCTGAGCTGACGGTCCACTGGTGCATCATTTATCTGGATTCTCCATAGTTCGAATTCGATATCCACTGTATCCAGAAGGAACACGGAGTACCGAGTACTGCCGTTCCCATCGTCATCGTCGGAAACTAGTTCGCTGGCTCGCCCCGACGGGACCCTATTCTTCCTGTATCTTCTTCACTCTTCAATTTGCGCAAATGGAGCCGGTGCATGCCAATAGCGTTTCGCAAGGAATACTGGTCGACGGCCTTGACCACTTGACTTTCAATGATTTAATGATTTAATGATTTAATTTACCCTGATCAACGACTCCGCCGGTTAGAGCAAATCATGATGCCAATACGGAGTATGACTATGGAGTATAACCCCAACGCCAAGACCAGCTGAACGAACCAGATCGAAATATTCTGGTTTACTTGTTCATTCGCCGGTTTTTTTTTCTTTTCTTTTCTTTTCTTTTTTTTATAATGCCTCATTTATTATTTTTTTTTTTAATTTTGTATTTAATTTTTAATTTTTGTTTACCTTAGCACTACATCCATCATGCGCTAAATTCTCGGACCCTCGACCCGAACACATGGCTTGGAGTGACAAGCGGACTGGGGACCCTGGACAAATCATCTAATTCTAGCAACAGAAATGGACATGGACAATCGGACGGACTTTCGCGGAGTTACGGTTTCCTGCTCCTTGCCTGGTAGAGAGGGACAACCAAGCAAGACTCAGCAGCCACGGCACGGCATGGGAGGGCAGGGCAGAAAGGCAAGGCAAGGGAGATACATGTATTACAGTATATTGGATAGACGACCTATGGACACGCAGTCAACCTAGTAGGTAGGCAGCTGTAAGCACATGATGTCATGCGAACTGGCTTGAAACCCCCTTTACTGATCCTTTCCCCCCAGAACCCGGAAGATATTGTTATCCAACGTCCTTGAAGTGACCCCTCTGCGAATGCGATAATCATATTAGAGCATCATCTATCTGAATGCGCCGTTCGATGATCCAGACTCCGCTGCCAGGCCTGACTGACTGGCATTATGCAGGGGTTCTGAGACTTCTGACTGCTGATGCGGTCTTGATTATTTTTATTTTATTGTATTTATTTTTTTTCAAAGAAAATTAATAATAATATCGGTTATTTTATTCTCCCCTGAAACACGAACACAAGACCCAAAGCTTGCTGAGGTTAGATAACCTATCCCAGAGGCCACGCGGTCGCAATGCATGGTCAGACTTTCCAAATTCACCCCTTGTCCCTGCCACGTGCTGCGCCCAGATGGTGGCTTGTTTCTTTTTTCTTCTAGACTCCCTCTATTTGGATTTCGTGATATCTGCCGTATGATAGCGCCCTCCTTGACAGGTTTTTTTTTTTTAGGTGCCACGGCCATCGGTGTAACGATAAGAATGAGGTAGAGATACAGAACTTCAAGTATGTACTGACTACTGAGTATGTACTCCGTAGTAGTACGTAGGATGGATGTATAATGGACTAGGCCATGTGGCACCGACGACTCACACTGAATCTAATCTAAATATATCAAGTATGAAGGAGTTAAAATCACAAAGGAAGCGGAAATGTCAAAGTTCTGACTAGTGATTTTTGTTCTTTCATTTTCTTTCATTTTCCCCTGGTCTTTTTGATCAATATTGGGACCGCAGTTTCTTCCATCCAATCTACTTCCCCAACGCTGCCAAAGCTTAGGGACTTGAGGCCGTAAGGCCCCCCTCTCCTGCTCTGGGTATGGGTCTGTCAGTATGATGATTCCATGATGATTTAGTGTTTATCGTTAAATCCATCCCGTCCGTTGCCGCGCTGACCGTGATCACCGGTCGTTTCCCCGGTTGTTTCAGCGTGACGCTGAGACAACCTATCTGAATTCTTATCCTTCCTTCTCCGTAGTCCGTATAGCCATACTAGGTCGACTAAATTAGATCCTCCCCACAATTCAGCTGCTGATCATGTTTCACTCTTCCCTGCTTTTCCATCATCGTTCCATATTCTGTACTCCATAGTGCTGGGGATGGTCAATCAGCACTATAGGGTATAGTGTTTTGGTTTTATTTCTCGACGCTGGACTCTATCCTCCGACCTCCGACCGATGCTCACTACTACCTGGTTTAGACTCCTTAAACACCTTCCGGATCAGTGTAAGTGGGGGGCATTTCCCACTTCGTCACATCTTTTTTTTTTATTTTTTATTTTGTTTGCTGTTGGCTTACCATGGTTGATTGGTGGAAAAACGTATGGCCTAGTTAGCTGCTAATGCTATATTGCCTGTCGACACTTCACTAGGTAACCAATCCCTTCCGTGCTTATCACATTCACGGCCACGTCAAAAACCACCCCATAGTTATTCTGACGTCTACTATGCAATTCTACTTCCCTGAGACATTACCAACACCGACGAGACAACTATTACTCACAATGAGTGACTGGACCTGACTAGAGAATGCAGGATGGGTTTATGCGCATTCAAACTGTAACGCCCAGGCCTGAGTCAGACGGTCATGCGACCTGCGTGAGTCAAAGCCCGTCAACGCGATGAGTTGGACTTGACAGAGTACTTCAGGAATGAGAATATGTGGGTATGGGTATACCGTATACGTAGCCATGTAGGTAAGTAAGGTACTTTACCTAGTAAATGAACCAGACCTGCAGGACTAGGAGAACAGATAGGTAGGTACCTAGTTAGTTACTCAACCAGAAACAGTTGGCTGAACCAATCCCAAAGACAGCCTAACTAACTAACTACCTACCTAGGTATGTAACCAACTACAGCAGATACCTACATACCCCAGCTCCCCTACCTACGGAGTCCCAAGGGGACTTACTTCCGACCTCCTAACTGAACCGTCTCTTGCCTGCACCCGTCTGCACCCTGCACTGCCTCTTTTCGCCCTGACAGCCCGAACGAAAACCCAGTGACCCAATGCCGCAGTGACAATGCAATGCAAGAGAGGAGAGAAGGCGCTTTTTTTTTTTTTTTTTTTTTTTTTCGCTCCCAAGTGCAGCTGGGTGTTGAACTGAGTTGGACGGCGTTTGGGTTAGTTGGGTTGGGTTGGTTTTGGTTGGTTGCACTCCGCAGTAGTGATGGACATACGTGCAAGAACTGCAGTGCCTCTCCGAGCTGGGCAAAACCGAAGGACCTCCGTTGGCGGGGGGACTCGGCCCAGTCAGTCTCTCTCCGCGCCCGGGCGTTGGGCAAATGGGAAGGAACCCCGGCTAAGTTAATCGCCCGTCTAAACCCTGGCGTCTGCGCCTTGGTGCCTGCACCTGCACCTGCGCCCGCACTGGCACCCTGGGGGCCCCTGGGCCTTGTCTTGGGCCTTCCCTGGGCCCTTCCGTCGTGGGCGCCAAGCGCTCCTCCGTCCCGGGCGGTAGGTAAACTAGTTAGTCGCTAATTATCGAGCGGGTGATTTCGGAAGGAATATAGTGCGTGATTATTGATGCCCGTAGATGCTACGCCGTATATGCAAGAGACAGAAGGAAGCGAAATTAAATGAAATAGGTAGAAAATCATGTTCAGAAAAAGAGTTGCTATCGCTATGTACTCCTAACCCAAACGCCCAGCTGTACAGCTGTTTTTGCCCACTAATCTTTTCTTGCTTATTTTTTTCTTCTTTCTCTTTCCTCCGGCGATTCAGCCAACGACTCTTATCATCTTGGAAGAAAAAAACCCCCCCGATGAACTGAAACGTTGGATCTGTCTCGGTTTTGTTCAATATCATTCAATGGTCAAACCGTGCTGCCGAAGTCTGAGAAGATCCGCCTACGCCATCTTCGAAAAAAGAGATGGTCGATTCGGTTAAGCCAAGTAGCCATAAATTCACCAAGTAGAATGGCAATGCCCACTGGTTCAGGCCAAAAGAGGATCATGAGATCCCGTAAGTATTAGAAAGAGGCTTCCTAATGTGAAAAAGAAGAATTGAAAAAAAAAAAGATGATAACGTTCCCTGATGAGGCAGAGAGCAGGCGAAATGCGGGTATCAAAAGGACGTAATGAAGGGGGAAGAGAGATAAAAGAAGAAAAGAGTAAAAGATATGCTACTGCCATGGCCTGACCCAAAAAGACGACCGTGCAGCCGGGAAGGTTCGAAGCGATTATATGTGCTCCACTGACTCTTGAATCGACAGCTCACCTTGATCAATGAAAAGGGAGCCCTTTTCTGTTGGGAGAGAGTGATGGGTGGCGGTCCAGAGATTGTTACAAGGGCAAGATTCGCGAAGGGTCCTGTAGGAAGCGTCTACGGTATGCGGCAATCTCGGTGGCCACAGTATTGAAATCTTTCACCTTATCGCGTCGCATGTCGTTGATGATCTGCTTCAGTCCCGCGATATAGTGATCTTTCTCCTCGGGAGTTTTGCCTTCGCGGAGGGAGCCCATCTGGACCAAAATCTTGTCATCTGTCCAGGTTAATAATCCTGTGCGTCAGCACCCGAAAAGAGCAAAGTAACAAGTGACAAAAAGAGACACTCGAACGATGTGAGAAGCAACGCATGGGAGGAGAGTGGGATAACAAAAAAAAAAGGCCTAGGATCAATGACGAAGCAAAATTCGCAAGGCAGGGGAGAAGGGTCACTGGAAAGTTATATGGCAGATGGAAGGTGTTGAATGTAGCTTGCTCAAATTGTCGACGCACCGCTAAGAGTCATGTCCCGGAAATGTTGGAATTCACAAGATCGGTCGTTGCAGACACCCCCTGCCGCCTCAAAAGGGCAAAGATATTTCATAGAGTCAATATTGTGGCTATAGGTTAAAGAACGGAAGCCTTGTGTGGTGTCACCGGTGTAGTTGGGGTGATATCGATAGGCGTTGAAATGCTTCAACGGACTGTCATAGGGTGAAAATTTACGCTGGGGTACCTCGGCTTCATGCGTGTTCTAATGCGATTGTCAGCGTCAAATCCTTCTCGGTTGATGCAAGGATTATCACACATCCAGAAGCCCAACTTGGAAATTCTCCCTAGCCGGCTCAACATCCACTTCCTGGTCCTTTGCAGTTAGCGGCTCACCGGCTGGATTCGTCTGATTCATTGTGGGCATGGACGCCTCACTAGGTTCAATCGGGCCGGGAGGTGGTGGGCTGAAAGGGGGTGAATAGACAGAGTTAGCAGGGCTTGCGGTTGTTTCGGGCTCAGGAGGTTCGTATGCATCCGAGCCTGAAGAATCGCTGGAATCGTCATCGCTGGACATTTCAACTTCTTCGTCCGATTTAGAGGCCACGCTCTTTGCGTTTTCTGTATTCATGGCCGGTGAACCTTGAGGCAGTGGATGGTGAGAGTTTGCGCATGGTTGATCTGCGCCTTCTTCGCTAGCAACAGCAGGTTCGCTGGTCGCATTGGGCGATTTTGGTTCCGAAACAGGCGCCGGATCCTCCGAATCATCTTCATCAATAGACATGGAATCTTCACTACCACTGTCACTAGACTCATCCATAGCGGACCCTTCAGACTCAGAAGAAGACACGCCAGAGGATTCGTGGGTAGAATCGACTCTGTTTTGCGTCTCCACGGGCATGTTGGGTACTTGATTGGATACTGAGTCAGTTGGCATAGCTTGATCAGGCTTCCTGGCTAATTGATCGACGCCGCTTTCCTCAAGGCTCGAATCCACAACGTCGGCGGTTCCAACGTCCGACGCCTCATTTCCATTGGATGTAGGATGTTCCTGTGATGGACCTAGGGAAGCATTAAAATGAGCACCGGCCACTAGTACAAATAGAATCCCCTAAGGATTTGCGTGTGGTGCTTCACCAGTAGTGTAGAATAAGAAACTCTTACCTTCAAGCGCGATATTGTCTTGCTGATTGGTCTTCAATCTGATCAAGGCTGCATCAACCTCGTCCAGTGTGAGGCCATTTACTTCCAAGTTGATGCTGTTTAATTCATCCTGAAGCTGTTTTCGCCCTTCTCTACCTTTTGATATCTCCAACAGAACTTTTTCTTCTTCATTCTTCAAGTCCGCTAGTCGAGTTTCGGATTTTCGGATCTCAGCATCCAAGGCAGGCACGCCAGACTCAATCTCTCTTTTTCGTAAGATATGAGACCTCATCTTCTCAAAATATGCAATGTCCATGGAAGAAGGGGGTATTTGTGGTGAAACATGTCCGTTTTGAGTAGGAGGGCCAGCAAATCCGGTCTCTGAATCTGCAGAGTCGACGTTGTAGAACTCCGTATCAGACGCAGCGGACAGTTCCGGTGGCGTTGGCAACGGTAGCTCTACTGAGCGAGGAGACTGGGTACGGCTAACGTTAAGTTTCGCTTTCTTCCGTTGCTCAAGCTCAGCGATACGTCGATGCATTGCCTGTATTTCCAGATTTTTTCTTCGTAAGTGGTCTTGGTCACTGCCTCTTGAGTTCGGCTGAGGGGTGGAAGCTCCCTGGCTGGCTGATACTGGTCGAGATGGGAGAGATTCTAACACTCGCAACGACATTTCTGGGGCTGCCGAGCCATTATCTCGGGAAGCGTATCCAGCAGATGTTTCAATGTCCATACTGTCATCGTCGTCGTCGTTACCATCATAAAACTCATCATCGCTGATATCGATGACGAGCCTTTGTTCTGGAGCGACGTGATGCAGTCCGTTGCTGAACTCGTTTTTAGCCATGTAAATAGGTTCATCAAAGTCAGACGCCCGTGGCCGCTTGCGTTGATTGGCACGAGGTTGTGGTGTAGAATCGATAATAAGGCCCTGAACAGGAGTAACATATGACTCTGGCGACTGGTCTTCTTTTGATTCGGTCATGAAGAGTCCGGGGATACGGGAGGAGCCATCAGACTCCGGATCCGGGGGTCGTTCAGGGAGAGAATGCTGAATTACAGGTGTCTCATCCGCTCTGTTTGGCACCTGGCTGTCACCGTCTGGACGTTGATGATCCAGGGGCTTGGGATCTGGTTGAGACTTTTGCTGGTTTCTCATGAGACCCTTTTTTTGAGCTGCTCAATCCGCTGCCTGGCGAGCTCCGTCTGTGCCTTGTTCTTTTCTTTGGCTCGTACCTCCTTTTCTTTCGCAGGAGCCTCTAGCGATGCTTTTCCTGTATTTCCCATGCTCGAAGAACTTGCGCTTCCTTGGGTGGTATTGTCTTTAGGTTCATCGGTCTGGGGGGGTTCTGAAGTCCCAGAAACCTTAGCAGCCTTAGCAGCAAGCATACGCGCAATTACTTCTTTTCTTTCCATGGGCTTTGCGGCATCCTTCAGTGGGGCTGGAGCAGAGATAGATAGCGTGACGGCCTCTCCGGCCGAAGGACTTTGCACAGACGCTTTTTGAGGCGCTAGCGTCTCCGCCGGCCGAATCTCCTGTTGACATTGCTGTGTATTTTCCAACAAATTTGATCCTATATCTGGCACAACGTCGGATTGCGGTGTAGCGATTTTGATGCCAACCTCTTCATAAAGTTGTTTGAGAATATTTGGGTTGATTCCTTCTCCGACGAGTTCATTGTAGCGGATATTATGGGGAGCCAATCCAAGCAGAGCCCCTTGCGCCTGAATTCGAAGTTGTGCTGGGAACTTGGAAGGGTGTTTCTCGGTTGGGGTTTCCGTGGGTAGCTTGGGAGTAGCCGCTGACTCGTCGTTCATGCTGTCGAATGCCTCGGCATTCATGGAAACTGGAGGATTATAGGCTGCATATCATTAGTGAACAATATTGGGGGTTGAATAGAGGGAGGACATTACGCGATCCACTGTCTCGGCTTGATGATGCGGACTGAGAAGAAGACGTCTCACCCTCCTCCAGGTCCATGGAATCGCGAGAAGCTGGTTTGTGCGAAGGTTTAGAACCAACATCATTGGAAGTATCAGATATAGGGAGACCAGTGATTGTGGACTGGTGCGCCCCATGGCCCGCTGAGATCTCGGCCACATGGGAAGGTCCAAGATGGCCCCCTAGTGATGCTGGCGGAGCGCTCGGCCCGCTGTTGGACGCGTGTTTCTGCTGTACCGGCAAACCACCCTCTTTATCCGTGAGTTCACCTTCTTCCCGATCAATGTCTTGTAGCGAATTGTTTATGGCGGCAGGCTGCGAGTTGAAATTATTTGTCTGGAAGTCACCGGTTGGGGGACGGTTTGACGGCGCGTTAAACGCGGTTGGCAGAGGCATGGGCGGGTATCCCATCGGGGGCATTTGGCCGGGAGAAAAGGCAGCAGGGGAGAACTGTGGAGGCGTGAAAGCCCCCATGAAAGGGAATGGCGGCGTGGAGAAGGGTCCAGCGGCTGCGGGAGGACCAAGCCCTGGGAGACGCGCATTTGCATTGTAACTGAGATCATTATTATTATAATCAAAGGGACGGCCAACGGAGGCTGGTGGTTGTTGATGCAGTGGCAGAGAGGTCTGGTGGAACGAAGGATTAGGCGATATTATAGACGGGATGGCGGACTGATGAGAATTCAACGAAGGCCACTGTGAGTAGTTGGAGGGCAATCCCGGCGCTGGGGGGTAGTTGGACATGTCGGAGGAAAGTTCACACTGAATCTGGCAAGATTGCAGTGAATCAGAGCACTTTCTAGGTAGTGTGAGTATAACAAAACCGGTTGCGACAGGTGTTGACAGGTCAGGTGTCGCACATCATTCAAGCTCCAATCAAGATGGAACTCCTAGCCAAATCATGCAACCGAAGCTGAATCGACGATTTCGGGAAAATAGGATCAGAGCATTCACAAGGGCAGGCTGTACAGATGACTAGAGATAAGAGGTCTATATGAGATAAACGCGAGGAGGAGGGGAGAGGATGGCAGGAGACAAAGGGCGGAGGACAAAAATATCAGGAGTGATGGGATGTGCATAATTCGAAAAACTGGCGGCGAGTCCCGTGCAGTCCGCCCACGTGATGCTGGTGTGCCTCATCGAGTCTAGCGCCAGATCGGCATCCGCAGCCTAAGGAACGCAGGAAGTAAACAAACAAGTGGATGCGGGTATGTCACCGAGCAGGTGGTCAGTTCTCTCTGCAACCTGCTGCTCTGCTCCGTCGCAATTGCGCCTGCATTCCACTGCTCACTTGTGTATGACCAGTCCAATCTCCCCTCATCTGGTTAACGACATTGCTTGCTTACATACACTGTTTCCTCCAGTTTTGATGCCCTCCCCATGTGAATAATGTTTCAACAGTGTTAACGAAGATATGCTGCCCTCTCAACTAAATGGCTCGCCCAAGCGTGCCAGCCCATTTGGCCGCGCCTCTCCCTCCTCATCTCCATCGGGGTCGCCAACGAAAGGCTTGCGACCGAAATCAGCCATTGTGACGTCGCCGAGTAAATTCGAAGAAGCCAAAGGTCATTTTCGGAATTCAGCCTCGATCTCTCAAGCATCGCCGACTGCGCTGGCACGAACCTCGAACCACCAAAGATTCGAACTCGTTAAGGGTTGACGCCTCGACGGGAACATTCGCGCCTGAATTTATCAAGTCCGAAGAGCTTCGACGGGGTGCCGACCAAATTCGGGGGCTGGAAGGCGACAATGACTTCTCGGGTAACAAATACGTCTGGCTACGTGATCCTGAAAAGGCCTTTGTACGAGGTCTGGTCCTGGAAGAAAGCGTAGATGGAAAGTTATTGGTGCAGGGTGATGATGGCGAGGTATGAACCCAAACACAATATTGAGGATTATAGTCGTGTTTCTCAACAACCGAAACAGCAGAGGGAGGTCGATGCAGACCAAGTGGATAAAGTCAATCCGGCAAAATTTGATAAGGCTGATGACATGGCTGAGCTTACGCACCTGAATGAAGCCTCTGTTGTGCACAATTTGCATTCCCGCTACCAAGCGGACTTGATTTATGTAAGTCGCAAACCTTTCGGCATAGGACAATCTGTGGACGTCTCTGACCAGTATGTCTTTACAGACATACTCCGGGCTGTTTTTGGTGACAGTCAATCCTTATTGTCCGTTGCCGATCTACTCGAATGAGTATGTGAAGATGTACAAGGGTCGCAGCAGGGAGGAAACACGACCTCATATTTTCGCGATGGCTGATAAAGCGTTTCGGAACCTGGTTGAAGAAGGCCAGAACCAGAGTATTCTGGTGACGTGAGTTACTCGCAAAAGACCGAAGCCTTCCCAGAGACCCATCTAACAAAACACAGAGGAGAATCGGGAGCGGGAAAGACGGAGAACACGAAGAAGGTTATTCAATATCTCGCTGCTGTGGCGACGTCCGACACTCCTTACGTTCGCTCGACGACCAAGCAAATGTCCAGTCTCTCCCAGCAAATCCTACGAGCAAATCCCATTCTCGAGGCATTCGGAAATGCCCAGACCGTGAGAAACAATAACTCCTCTAGATTTGGAAAATTCATACGGATCGAATTCTCACGCTCTGGTCAAATCTCGGGCGCATATATCGACTGGTACCTCCTTGAGAAATCGCGAGTAGTGAAACCAAACCAGCAAGAGCGGAATTATCACATCTTCTACCAATTGCTTCGGGGTGCTGATTCAAGCCTGAGAGAGAAGCTACTGTTGTCCAAACTTGGAATCGAAGATTTTGCTTATACGAGGGACGGAAATGATACCATTGCTGGGGTCTCCGATGACGATGAGTGGAACTCGTTGATCGAGGCATTCCACGTCATGAAATTTTCCGGGGAAGACCAAATGTGTATTCTGCGCACAATCGCCGCCGTTCTGCATCTCGGAAATGTAACGGTCATCAAAGAAAGCCTGCGGGCGGATCAAGCTGCCTTAGGCCCGGATTCATTTAACAGTATAGAGAGAGCCTGCCAACTACTGGGGATAGAACCAGAACCGTTCGTCAAGGGTTTGTTACATCCCAGGGTGAAAGCAGGCCGTGAGTGGGTGGAGAAAGTCCAAACACCGGAGCAGGTAAGGCTGGCACTTGATGCGCTGGCCAAAGGAATCTACGAGCGTGGCTTTGGGGACCTAGTCAACCGCATTAACGATCAGTTAGATCGTAGCGCTGTGACGGGAGACGACAGCTATTTTATTGGTGTCCTCGATATCGCAGGCTTTGAGATTTTCGAGAATAACAGCTTCGAGCAATTGTGCATCAACTATACCAACGAGAAGCTACAGCAGTTCTTCAACCATCACATGTTCGTGTTAGAACAGGAAGAATATGCGAGGGAACAAATTGAGTGGCAATTTATCGACTTTGGAAAGGACCTGCAGCCGACCATCGACCTTATTGAGTTAACGAACCCCATCGGCATCTTCTCGTGTTTAGATGAGGACTGTGTGATGCCTAAAGCGACGGACAGGTCATTCACAGAAAAGCTTCACTCGCTCTGGGATCGGAAATCTCCAAAATATCGTGCCGCTCGTCTCAGCCAGGGCTTTGTTCTAACCCACTATGCTTCCGAAGTGGAATATGGTACCGAAGGATGGCTCGAAAAGAATAAGGACCCCCTCAACGATAACATAACCCGTCTTCTGGCGACGTCGCGAGAGAAACACATTACGAAGCTCTTCGCGGACTGCGGAGGCTCTGATGATCAGGTAGACCATCCAAAAAGCCGTGTCAAGAAGGGTTTGTTCCGTACAGTCGCCCAAAGACATAAGGAGCAGCTGTCAAGTCTGATGACTCAGTTGAATTCAACACACCCTCACTTTGTGCGCTGCATTATACCAAATCACAAGAAGCGCCCAAAGATGTTAAACGCCCCTTTGGTACTTGATCAACTGCGATGTAACGGTGTTCTTGAGGGAATTCGAATTGCGCGTACCGGATTCCCCAATAGGTTATCGTTTGCCGAGTTTCGTCAACGGTATGAGGTACTCTGCCGCAACATGCCCAAAGGTTACATGGATGGTCAGAGCGCCGCTCACATGATGCTGCAAAAGCTTGGGCTGGACTCTGCTTGGTACCGAGTTGGCCGAACAAAGGTCTTCTTTAGGGCTGGTGTGCTAGCTGAACTGGAGGAGAAACGGGACGATCTCATCCGCTCTATCATGACACGCTTCCAGTCCTTGTCAAGAGGTTTCGTTCAGCGTCGGATCTCGAACAAGCGACTGTACCGTGCCGAGGCTACCAGAATTATCCAGCATAATTTCAGGGCCTACCTGGACCTGAAATCTAGTCCGTGGTGGCGACTGTTCTCAAGAATGAAGCCACTCCTCGGAGAGACGCGAACCGCCAACGAAGTCAAGCGGAGGGATGAAAAAATCCAGCAATTGGAGTCTAAGATGAAGACCGACTTGGCCGACCGCCATAAAATAGACGAGGAAAAACGGCGCACAGAGATCGAGATGCAAAAGATCCAGCAGACGTTGGAAAGCGAAAGAGCTCTTGCACTTGATAAAGAGGAGATCTTCAAAAGGCTTCAGCTTCGAGAAGTGGAGCTAAGTGACAAATTGGCGGGTGCGATTGCCGACCAAGAAAGTCTCGAGGACCAACTGGATGAGCTCATGGCAGCGAAGAAGAAGATCGAAGAGGAGCTTCAGTTCCGCATGACCCAATTGGAGCAAGCTGGGGAAATAATACAACGTTTCGAAAATGAGAAGCGAGAGATGCAGACACGTCTTGATGAAATTGATCGCAGAATGGTAGAAGCAGAGACGTCTTCTTCTGAAAAGGAAAACCAGATCAAAGAACTTGGACAGGAAGCCAAAATGCTCCAGAGTCATCTCAGCTTGAAAGATCGTAAACTACAAGACCTCGAGGCCAAACTGCTGAAGACTGACCAAGACCTTGATATCAAGCTGGCCAAGGCCTCCAAGGAACTGGATCAGTCAAAACAGCAAGTCAAGGATCTGTTGGAAGAAAATCGCGCGATTAGGCAGCAGATATCTGATCTTTCCTCGACATCTACTGGGTACGAGGAGATGCTGAGGAAAAAGGAAAGCGAAATGGCCCTTCTGCGCAATGATGCCAAGAGAGCCGATGAAGAGAAGAGACAGTTGGAGACAGAAAAGGCCTCCCTGTCTACTCGCCATAACAACATGCAAAAACGCTTGCGGGAACTCCAAGCGGAGTCCGATGCCATGATGGTTGAGAAAGCCCAGTTGGATCGAGAGGTCGCTGACGTGAAAAAGCTGCTCGAAGATAAGATCTCGGAAGACGCTGAAACGGGAGAGAGCCGGAAGCTTCTCGAACAGCAAATACAGGACCTCAAGAGCCAATTGTTCCAGGCACAAGCGGACTTGAGCAGGGAACGGCAATCAAGGGATGATGTTCAAATGCTAGCGGAACACAACCTTGCGGAACTGCGTGACAAATACACCTCTTTGAACGAGTCCAAGATTACTATTGAGAGAGAGATGTATATACAGCAGGACACGCTCCGTCGCGCTACTGAGGCCCGGGTTACTGCCGAGAATTCACGCAAGGACCTGCAGACGGAACTTATCAAGCTTCGCGATCGCTTCACTAATGTTGAGAATGCCCGCTTGAATGCAGAAGCTGAGATTGAACGGAATATCAACAGCCAGGCAAACCAGAGGCTTGAAAGTGTTCGAAAAGATCTTGACATCAAAACCCAACAATTGGAGGAGGTCGAGGCAGAAAGAACGCGACTTTCCACCAGGATTCAGGAACTGAACAACGCTATTGCAGATTCTGACAACTTCCGAATCCGCCATGATCAGCAGAAAGAGCGCATGGAAAGAGAACTAGTGACCCTCAAAGGCAGACTCACGGCCTCGGAAAATGACAACCGGGCTCTCTTGACAAAAATCCAACAAAAGAACCTCGACATTGCTAGGTCTAATTCCAAAGCGAGCGACAACCAACGCCACCGCGTAACAACCCTCCAGAGAGAGAAAGCCAAACTTGAGGATGACAACAAAAACTTGACACGCCAGCTGGGGGACCTTCAACTATCAATCACTTCCCTGGAAAAACAAAAAGAAAAGTTGTCTCTGAGCCTGGAGGATCTAAACCACGAAGTTAACAGAGAGCACAAGGCGAGCCGCAATGCTGAGAAGGCAGCATCTGCTGCTGGAATTCAATTAGCCGAAGCGAACAGAAACTTGGAAACCGAACGGCAGCTACGTACTCAAGCTCAGGCAAATACGCGGAAACTGCAGGGCTCACTTGACACTGCAAACAAGGAAATTGAGGATTTGCACCGCCAACTGATGCTACTGCATAAGGTTGTCGACCCTGTATCTGAGCAGCCCGCTGAGACATGGGAGACGATTCGTCCTGACCTCTCAAAGAAGGTGGATCTCGCCCAAATGTTAGACACTGTACAAAGCCAGTTGCAGGTATCAGAGGAGAAATATAGCAGAGCGGAAGCACAGCTTGCCGAAATGCGCCGGCGTCACGGTGATGAAATGAAAGAACTCGATGCCCGCTATTCCTCCTCTAAGCGGGCACTTTTGGAGGAGATCGACCAGAACCAAGTTGCAGGAAACCGCACGCCTACCCACCTGCGCAAGAATTCTGAAAATAGCATCGCAAAGAGATTCGGTACTCCGACAACTCCAAACCGAAGGCTCAACTTTAACGAGACTGCGAATGACTCTGCCCGGTCTGATAAGACAGTGGATACTGTAGGATATCAGAAGCGAATGGACCTGGCGGCCGAGATCGAAGAACTTCAGACAAAGCTTCAGATGACTGAAATGCAAAACAGGCACCTTCAAAGTCAATTGGAAGGAGGATCTCGCCAAGACCAATGGCAGGATGAAAGCCCCTCAGTCCGTCGGATGCATCTCCTAGAGCGAGAGAATGGCCGACTGCATGATCAACTGGACGACTCCGCGAAGAAGGTCTCAGCTCTGGAGCGAAGCATTCGATCTGGGGACCTGTCGCTCCGAGACGTACAAGCTAAATCGCATGAGGAACTTTATGACCTAATTAATTCTCAAGAACAATCTCGGAAATCTCTACTCAAGGTCCACAATGAGGCTGTTGGGGAGTTCAGCGAGACCAAAGCTCAAATTGAAAAGCTCAAGCGGGCGAAGGCTGACCGAAGTCGAGCTTCGTGATTCTCGCTCGGAAACCCAGGAGCTGCAGTTGGCCAAGGATCAAGATGCTGTCAGCAGAAACCAGCTGCTCCAGGAGTTCTCCGATCTGCAGATCCGCCTGGATGCGGAGACTTCTAAGACCGCAGACCTTGCATCGAGTCTAAGCCTCTACAAAACTCGCGCGGATGAATATTTCAGCAAGCTTGAGCAGGCAGAAATTTCAGTGCTTAAAGCTTCGAGGGCCGAGCAGTTTGCGAAATCCCGCGCTCAAGAAGCAGAGGATACCTGTGCACAAATTATGGCTGAACGCAAACAAATGGATTCTCTTGTGGAAGACCTACAGCGACAAGCGCAGTCCCTAGATGCTCGCATGGAAGATCAAGCCGCGGAACTCCAAGCGGCTCTGCAGTCCAAACAACGTCTTCAGAATGAGCTCGAAGACTACAGGAACCAGCGTGCCATCGATATCGAGGACAAGGAGACATCAATGGAGCAGACGAGACAAAAATACCAACGCGAGTTCTTGACACTGAACAACGAGCTCGAGGTGGAGAGGGAACGAGTCCTGAATGTCCGTGGGGAAAACTCCCGTCTTCGCGAAGAACTGGAAGACCTCCGCAGCAAATGGGATAACGAAGTCCTGAACAGCTCCACATGGGCTAAGGAGAAGGCGCGAATGGATGTTATGCTTCAAGATGTGACGTCAAGTCGTGACGAAGCTGTGAACGCTCACAATGAAGCTCAAGGAAGGGTTGTTACACTTCTGTCGCAGGTCAGAAGCCTACGAACTTCCGTTGACGATGTCACGGCCGAAAGAGACATGCTGCTGAAGGAGAAGAAGATGCTTGAAACCCGTTTGGCTGAAGCAGGCGACAGACTGGAAGACCTTGCAAAGGGAGAAAGTCCATCCATGCGCAACGCGGCAAGTATGGACCGGGAACTTTTGGAGCTCAAATCCAGCCTTGCTCAGCAAGAAGATGTCTCTGCAGCTGCTGTCGGTAAGATGAGACGAGCCGAAGCCTTGGCGACGGAGATGCAGAAGGAAGTCACCGCTGAGAGGGAAACCAACGCCCAGCTTTTCAAGGAAAAGGCTACCCTTGAGAAACAACTCAAGGAGGCTCAGTTGCGGTGCGTTGATTTGGAAACTAAGAGCTACTCATCAGGAAGCCAGGACGTCAGGTTCCTGCATAAGAGAATTAAGGAGGTAAGCTCGCTCGACTACACCTTTGTTATGTCAAGGTACTAATACTTGAGTTTAAAGCTTGAAACACACCTCGAGGAACAAGAGACCAAGCACGGCTCTGAACAGCGCTCTCTGCGTAACGTTGATCGCACTGTGAAGGACCTTCAATCGCAAATAGACCGACGAGAAAAGATGAATGCCCAGCTTAACGAGGACATAACAAGTCTCGAGAGAAGATCGACCGTCTCCTTCGGAACATCCAGGAGCTCCAGGAAGCCGACTCACAAGCCCAGTTACAAGCACGCCGAGCGGAGCGAGAGCTTCGAGAAGAGAAAGAAAAGTCGCTGCGGTTGGCGCGTGAGTTGGAGGGATGGAGAGGCCTTCGCGTAGAGCGCGGAAGCAATCTTGCAGGGAGCAGAAGAGGAAGCGGCGTATACGGCGCAGGCGAAGTGCCACAGCGGATGCCTAGCAACACAAAAGGCTTCTTGTAAGAAACACGATAATCTAGCAGGACGGTCCTGCTCAACACAACCGCATTCAATAATTCAGGCGCTAAACATTTATCCAGGGCCTGAGCGACGGATTACGAGCATGAATTAATGGCGACCCTCTGCATGTCCAATGACTTGTGCAGCAACTAACGCGATGTTTTCTCAATATTCCCATTTTCTACGTGTATATGCCTCATTGGTTATGACGATCTATATGCATTCGAGTTTTCTTTTGTTTCAAGTATCATGTTTGGGAGGATGAGTCTAGCACTTGTTCCATGGAAGGATGCTGAGCGCTTCGAAATACGAACCAGCTCTTACTGCTAATTTTTATTGATTTTTTCTTTTCTCTTTTGCTTAGCTTAGTTCCTTGTCACATCCTGAGTCAGTCCGTGTGTTTCTGTTTTTGAAGGTATATAGTTAGATTGTTGAGAGCCTACTAGTTAATTGATACTACCAAGGGGTCACTGAAACCCTAATATCAATGAAACAAGATGGTTTCAATCGCGTCATTTCATACACTATCATCCATAAAGTATGAATTACACCAAGACTGCAATAAAGGCGTACTCCGTATACTCCGTTGGCGAAGATGCAGTGTGGAAGCCACCGCCTGCCGGCCATCGGATAAATTAGCCGCGCGCTTAACCTTAGCGCCCGCCACGAACGTTTCTTGAACCCACCCGAGCTTGGATCAGGTTCACTGCCGGCCATGAGGTAGCTTTCTTCACCGTTTTTCTCTCAATAGCGCCCCTACCGATCAAAGGCTCCCGCGCCGCCCTTCATCATGGTAGGTCAATATCCACACAGGCAGCAGAAACTGGCACTTGCCGTCCCGATGTCACTGAAAATCCGACCGAGTTCATGACTGACCTCCAATGTCCACCAGGCTCGAAACAGCGAAAAGGCGCAGTCGATGCTGTTCCGATTCCGCGCGCAGCAAGCGGCGGACCTCGGAATCATCGACATCGGACGCACCCGTCGCCCCAAGGCCATCACGTCGGTGGATTCGATCCCCATGTGCGAGAAATGGCGCGGCCAAGTCCTCAAGGAGATCTCGCGCAAGGTCTCGCGCATCCAAGAGCTCAGCCTCAGCGATTACCAGATCCGCGACCTGAACGACGAGATCAACAAGTTGATGCGCGAGAAGTGGACCTGGGAGATGCAGATACGGAACCTTGGCGGGCCGAATTATATGCGTGGCTCGGGCCGTGTGTACGATGACGAGGGCAAGGAGATACCCGGCGGCGGGAAAGGATATCGGTATTTTGGGCGAGCGAGAGAGCTACCTGGCGTCAAGGAGATGTTCGAGGCCGCGGCTCGTCGCGGTCGGAAGCCCGCGGAGGAGGATGACGAGGGCACTCGCGGACGCGGCGGGGATATCGCAACGAAAAAGGTCGATGCTAATTATTTCGGCTACGGGCTGGATGAGGAGGACGGGACGCTGCTGGCGTACGAGCGACAGAAGGAGAAGGAAGCCATTGAGCGTCTACGCAACAAAAAGGAAGAGGATGTTGAAGATGGCTGGGAACCTCTACCGGGCGATGCTGGTGACGGTGTCGAATGGAGATTGCCGACCTTGGATGAAGTACAAGAAGAGCTGGTGGACAGAAGAAGGAGAAGGCTGTTGGATAAGATCACCTGAACCCGTGGCCCATCCCGCCTTTTGTTCTATCTGATCTCTCAAAATTTCTTCTAGGAGGCGTTCGGGGTGTATCTCTCTGCACTGCTATTTTCCGGTTTATGTTTCTTTTCTTTTTTACCTGTCGTTTAAACCATGCATTTGGAGTCAAATAGCTCGCTGACGATACCAACACGATTCGTTCTTTTGTACTGTACATGGATGATAGTATTAACTAAAGTTATTATTTACAGCTTCGATCTAGCCTGTTTCTTTGCCGCTCTGTCGGCTCTCAAGGCGGCGGACATACTAGGGACCACCTCTTTTTTGTTGCCTTCTAAACGGTTCCGTTCTTCAGCTTGTAGGTCATCGAGGAGGAATCGCCCTAGATTGCCTGCACGCCATTTCTGGATAAAGTGTTGCGCTGCAAGATCAACATTGGGAATGCCACCCTTGGCAAGGAGACCCGTGTGATGGGCAAAGTTGTCCAGCAGGGGCATGATCTCATTCGTTGGCGCAGACCAACGTTGATATATTTCAGGATCGTGCAGGTTTATATTATATAATAGGTAGTCGGCGAGAGTAACCGGTGATATGACAGAGTCTTTGACGCAGCCGCAGAGTGCCAATTTCAGCATGTTTTCTGCATCTGGCACGTACGGCATGAAGACACCCGGAGTGTCCAGCACATAGACATGAGAGGCATTCTCTCTCTCGATAATCTTCACGGGCGTCCCAATCTTCCGAGTGATACCCGGCTGGCCACCCGTTTGTACAGCTTTGGCTTTGCCCACGCCCTGGTTTCGCAAGTTGTTGATCAGAGTCGATTTACCGACGTTCGGCATACGACGACCATGACTCGACAACCAACGAGCCTGTCTGGCCCTTCTGCATCTTCTCGCAAGTGTTTCAAGATGGAGCTCACATCTGGACGATGTGACGAGCTCACAAAGAATGTGGCGCTATTCTTATCGAAGCTTCGAACGGTTTTCTCGGCCTAAAATAAAGGCGGAAGGGACATGAGCAAGCGCTCCCACTATAATTAATAGCCGAGAAGCATCACTTACCGATCGCTGCGCACTTGAGCCTGGCTTCGCGCCCAAATCCCTCTTGGTATAGACAATTAAACGCCTGGTTTTGCCAACGCCTCCTCAAACATGGGGTTGATGGATGTGACGGGGACTCTGTAGTCACGGCACTCAACAACATAGTCAATAGATGACAGCATATTTTGCATCTTCTTTAGGCCGGCCCTGTGGTGGCCCAAGTAGTACGACCTAGGAATGGACGCATAATTGGGGAAGACCTGGCGCGGAATGAATTTGGCTGTCATCATGAGGCGCCCACCAATATATGGGTAGATAAGTGAGACAAAACAGAGCGGTTAGTGATCGCCCCTCGACACATGATCCAATGCCGATAGTGAGCCTAATGCGAGAGGGAAAGCATGGTCTTTCGAAGACGAAGCTGCGGCGTCCATATCTTCGCGTGGACCGTTCTGCCGGAGCCTGGAAGCGGTGAAGGCGGCTGTCCACAGACTTTCAGCTCTCTCCTTATGTACGGAGTACCATGTGCCCACATTTTCTGATCTCTACGTGGGCAGATAGACTCTGAGTGAGTCTATCAGAAGGTACTATGTACATCTCACCACTATTTAAATCTGAACTATCAATTCGACAGCCTTTATGATACTCGTGGAACACTCGAACTAACTACTGTCAACTATTCATTCACATGTTACATATATATGTACTTTGATAGTAACCAAATATATTTATACTCATTCTCCTAGCCATAAGCTCTCTATTTTAGCTTCTTGGTTTGGGAATTCGCAGAATTGGGTTGTGGCCTTGTGGGGCAGGACTCAGGAGGTAAGGCTGGGGAAGAGATTCCTCCATATTTAATGCGCGGCTTTGGGAGATGTAAAAATATTTGCGATCTACCTAAAGCTAGTACTGATTTGTCAGAGTCCATTACAGGAGGATTAGTAGCTAGAACAGCAGTCTATGTAATATAACGATCTATAGTAAATAATTCGAAGTAAGCCGCAGAAACCAAACTATTTTTAGATTATTACCTATTTACTAGACAGTTAGCTATCTCTAGAACTGACTTTCTATACTCTTACCCTACTTGTTAAGGAGTAAGAGGTAGATATAACTAGGGGCCTAAGGCAGCTAATTAGAGGGAGGAGAACAGAGCTGAGCGGCTCCTAGGGAACAACCATCCATCCGTAAATCCGCTTTAGTACAGGCATAACTAGCTGGAAAATTCTAGTATTACTAGGAAATTTCCATTGCCCTAGAAAAGCCCCCTGCAAAGAGTGTTTAAGTCTGCAATCAAAATAGTAATGGATGCACAGTCTTAGTACAGTACACTGATCTCCTCATCCGGTTTTTGCCAAGTGCAGCTGTAGGAATGGACCTTCCTATTTCTTAATCTCGACTCACTCAACTCAGTTGTCACATTAGCTACATGTTCAAAGCGGGTGTTTATGGAACGTCGTAGCATATGCCCAGCCCATTTATAGGGTTACTTCGAAGACGCCTCCTTCACGTCGCTTTTAGCTTGTTGAGCTGTGCTTTGGGCTTCATCTGCCATTGATGACATCTGCTGTTTTCCCTTGACTAGTGCCTCATCTAGTTCACCATTTTAGCATAGAATGAGCATTATAAGAAATATCAGAGCAAATTCCAAGGGGAGACTTTGAGACCTACCACCAGGGGATTCTGTTGGGAAAACAATATGTTAGGACCATTTTAGCATAGAATGAGCATTATAAGAAATATCAGAGGAAATTCCAAGGGGAGACCTTTGAGACCTACCACCAGAGGATCCTGTTGAGAAAACAATATGTTAGCATTTGGGAAAGTAGATGTAGAATTAATTGTGCCATGCCTTGTTGGTAAACTTTTCCAAATGCCTCCCTAGCCTGCCCTTTTGCATATTCAAGGTTTTCCTTTATTCTGTCTCCTGCGTGTTCCATTTTCTGTACTATAATTCCAATTAGTTACTGACCCTGAGCATAGGAACTAGGCATGGCATACATGGGTAAGGGGTGTAAACTCTTTTAGATTTAGTAAATTATACTGAGGCTGTCCTGCGGTGCTTTTATGAAAGGTAAGAAAGGAAGTAGATATTAACTGTCGTAGGTTGTAGGTAAGGTAAAGTGTAGGTCTATATAGACCAGTATTTTCCTTCAGTCTTTTGTTCTCCTTCCGCTCGCGGAAGTCATTTATCTTGGTTAGTTGGCTTACCTTGGATAAGTTAAACGCAATGATGACACCTACACAGGGTATCATTTCAAGCTCGGTAAAGTAGCACTCCATCGATCTAGAACCATGGCGGTGCCGTTTATAGAATTTTGATGTGGGTCTATTTCATCATAATTGGAGATGGACTTATCAATGATCCAAACCATGACGTAGTGCAGTATTGCATTGCGTCAGGTTGGGCTCAGCATTCATGAAACCTATTTTTTTAACTGTCTAAATGGTTCACTCTGGCCTCCCTTGTCACTGGTCCCAAAACCCCTAGTCGATGTAGTGGCTGTGTACGGGGGCTGTGGCTATGGGTTTTCCATCGTCAATCCGCTTCCGGAAGTAGACCACGCAAGAAAATAGATCAGGCCAATTTAAGATAGGAAACGTGAGCCCCACACCGATGTCTGCAATATAATAAGAGTTTTATTACCTTTTTCAGATTCCATAAAGTAACAAGTCGATTGCAGGACTCCCAGTTTGAGAATTTCATCGTTCTAGCGAAGTTGTGCTATCCACGTTAACCTTAAATTTTATTTAGTATTTCGATTAAACTAGATTGCTTATTCCTGTGGTGCCGCGTTAAGTCTTCTTCTTCAACCGCCACAGTTTGTGATTTAACCAACTAGAGCATATCTACTTATTGTCCGAAACGTCCCCTTGGGCCCTTGCAGCTACTAGAGGAATTGGCTGCCAATCGAAAGATCTAAAGGGTCGATAGACCCCAAAATTAATGTATCGCCACTAGTGTTCAGGAACAAAGCTACATATCATCCGCTTATATGTTGTAAAGATCAAAGGCTTGTAAAATTTACCCAATTTAGCAGCGGAATCCACTACAGATATGGCTGAATTGGCACACTGTTATGAAACCTGTTGCGGTTGGATAAGATAACTGGCCTGAATGCTGCTATCCTGGCCAGGTATGAAAATCCTCGTCCGGGGTAGTAAAACAGGACTGGTCGCAAATGATAGATCATGGAGACACAGGCAGCGGCTCCGATATTTAACAAACCAAATGCATTTACTCTGGTTTTAAAAGAACAATTATCTCTTTGTCTCATGTGCCTAGTAACTAACCTACTACCACGTGTAAGCAAATGCTGCCGCATATTCTATACAGCAAGTGTTATAGAGGAAAAGGGGGGGGAGCGTAGATCAACAAAGATAGCCGGTGTCATTATACACACACACACCACACACACAATTTATTAACGCCCGGCGGCTAAGCCGAAGGGCAACTATCACTGATCTATTATAACATGTCCAACTATATATGTGCCGTGTGTCTCCTCGGGAGCCCATGCATGATTCACGCTTAATTTATGTCATATCAGCTGTCAGTATCGTAGCGGGTCCTTGGGTGGTTAGTAATTTTGTTGGTAGACTAGCTTGAAGGCGCTTCTTCAAGTGTTCAAACATCCTATTCTCGGCAATTGAAGCGCGTCTACCACCTCTGGCACAAGGTGGTTGTTGTAGGTTAGTTTGGGGAGGATATCGTTGGTGTTGGTTGAAATGGTTAAACAGCTTCGAGTCGGCCTGTGGCGATTGCAAAACCGTATTGAGGCTCGTACCGCTTTCAAGTTCGGCGACCAGTCCTGATCGTCGGAAGGAGATTTTCCGCTAGGAAGAAGGATAGATTCCCTCGGTGGGTATGAGTACATTGCAGCATTTCCGTCCGTTGTATGGTCCACTTCCGACATCGAAAGAGGAAGTGCTCAACTGTTTCACTTGCTTGTCCACATGCACACTGATCCGTCTGTGATATCTTGATTTGATAGAGATATCCATTTAATCTTGCCATGCCGGTTCGGAGTTGAGCCAGAACGCTTGCTTCTTTCCACGATAAACGGTCATACAGCCGCCGGGTGTGCTTGCCTGGGAGTGCTGCATCCACTCGTTTCGCGTGTCTCCCTACACTCTCTGGCAGGCCATTGCTGGGGACTGCTTGGGAACGTGCGATATTCAGTGTCGTCGACTTCATCCTGGGGACCTGTTCTTGCGGGACAGCATCTTTTCGTGTCGCGGCTCTGGCCTGCTCTTTGGCCAAACCTAACAGTTTATTGTCTTCGTTAGCGGGGATCCAACGGATATTGACTTGGTTTCCATTTCTCCGCAGTCTTCTCATCAACTTGTACAGTTGCGAGACGAATTCCTGGCCCGACTGTTGTCGAGGATTCCTTAGTGTCAGAGCCGCCGCTTTGTTGCTCGTGAGCAGCGTGATCCTGTAAGCTTTCAATCCCATTGCCGTGTTCAACGCATATGCCATTGCTGCTAGCTCCGCAGAGAATGGATTTTGCTCCGCTCTTACCCCCAATGTGACGGAAAAGGTCTTCAGTTTCGGTTTTCGATACCGAGGCGGCTGCTTCTCGGTCGCTACCCCAAATCCTACCACCTCGTTTCGTGCCGAACTGCTGACCGCGATCTGCATTGGTCTGCCTGGTTCGGTCTGCGGCTCCGGGATTACTTGTACATCAGCCTGCACGCGTGCCTCCCATGGTGATAATGTAAACGGATTGATAGTTTCGAGTGTTTCCATCTCAATGTTCTTCAGCGCGTCCGCTACATGGTACAAGGGTGAGCGATGGAACCTTCTGAATTTCTTGATCCGCGCTGTATTTCTGCGGAGGGGATTGGTCTCTGGTAGGGTGTGGATGTCCGTCCACATCTTCACGGCCCGTCTCCAGAATCGCTGTTGTGCAGTGGCAATGTGGGCCTCCGCCTCTGCTACACTGGTGGCGACCGTGAGGAACGTTCCTACAATGGCCTGCGCTCCTACTCTTTGGACTCGGTTGATCGGTCCAATGGCCTTGTCCTTGCACGCGTGCATCCAGACATTGGACGCGTAGTCCACCACCGGGGCAACCGTCGATGTGAAGAGCTGCCGCGCTGTTGCGGGGGATAGACCTCGAAGTCGTCGAAGCTCCATCGCCGCCTCCAGGCCCTTGGATGCTGCCCTCGCGATATGTTCCTTGTACTTGAGTCTCGTGTCCATCAAAACCCCCAGGATCTTGACATGGTCTTTTGGCTCAACGGTTTGTCCCTTGATAGTGAACGGATCCTGGTCTAATTTGTGCGCCTTGGGAGCAAAGTGTATGATGGATGTTTTGTCTGCTTCGAAAGTCGCTCCGCTCCTCTTTTCCCAGTCGAGTGCTTCACTGATAATCGTTTCAATACCTTCCCGGTTACTCCGTGCAGTTGGCCCGGTCACCCATGCGGTAAAATCGTCCACAAAGGCGATCGCTCCGCCCTGGCTGTCGATCTGTCGTTGCACAAGGTCTGCATTAAAGAAGAGGAACAGGATCGGGGACAGGGGCGATCCCTGTGGCAGTCCAGCCTGTGGCAGACTTTGGACCTCAGATAACTGCCCATTGATTTGGATATTCGCTGTTCGTCCCGAGCAGAACGCCTCAATCCACCGAAGCAGGACCTCCGGTATGCCTCGGGCTTTCATCCTCTGAATCAATCGTTCTTTACACACTCCGTTGTAGGCTCCTTTGACATCGAAGCTGATCAAGCTTAACACCCGTCGGCCGCGCCACGCCGTATAGATTTGCTCTTGTAGGAGCACTAGTGCTTGTTCCGCGGACCGTTGCTTTCGGGCTCCGAAGTGGCTGGTCGGGAGCAACCCGTGAGTCTCTACCGCATATGAGATCCTTTCTGCGACCACTGATTCCAGTATCTTTCCTAGCGTCGCTAGGAGTGAAATTGGCCTCCATGCCTTGGCAATTGTATAGTCCTCTTTATTCGGCTTTTTGAGCGGTATGATCTTCGCGTGTCTCCACTGTCTTGGCAACGTGCCTTCTTCCAGCGAGGATTGGAATAGATCAATGACCCTGTGCTTGACCGTGGGCCACGTCATCTTCCAAACTATCACTGGTAGGCCATCTTCACCAGGCGCCTTCCACGACTTCGCCCCCAACAGTTGCCGCTCTACCTCCTCCATCGTGATGGCTGGTATCTCTACCGGTGCTCTCTCGGGTCTGGTTCCTTCATCGTCAATATTATCTGGAAGAGGCGGAAAGAATTTAGTCAGCAATTCTTCTGCTTGCTCCGTATGATCGGTGGTGGTGCTTCCATCTGCTCTCAGGAGCTGCGGGACCTTCCCGAATGCTGTATCCTCCCCCGAATTCAGGTATTTAGCGGCTTTCCATATGTTATCATTGTCTGCAAGAAATTCATTCCAGTGCTTTTTCTTCTGTTTTCGGATGGCGTCATGGTATTGTTTTGCTGCACTTTGGGCCGTCTTTTCTAGGTGTGGTACCTTTCGCCCTGCCCGTCGCTCAGAGCGGGCGCGATTTCGCCAGTAAGTGTATATTTGGCGGAGCTGTGTCAGATCAGCTGTCCACCATCTCTTCGCGTGTGGCGACGGTTTTGCTTTTGGTGTCAAGGCATGTACTGCTTCCGAGACCGCAGACATTAGTCGATCGGTTTTCTGCTGCACTGTGCCTTCCGACGGAGTGGCGGCCAAGGTGCTCGTGATTCTGGCATTGATCTCTTTCCATGGCGCGTTCTTCAGTAGAAGCCGTTCCTGATGCTTTGGGATCGGCCACGGGGTATCAAATACAGTCTCAATGGTGCAATGATCCGAGCCGTGGTCTGTCCCATATATTGCACACTTAGCCACAGAGTCTGTCAGGTTTTCCGAGGCCAGAACAAGGTCGATTGTGGACTCGCAGTCCCCACTTTGTCCTTTACCATGCCATGTTTTTGTGCCTCGTTTGAGTAGACTGCTGAGGGAATATTCATTCATGAGGTCGATGATTGGATCCGCTTCACCTTGCCTCGTCAGCGACACGTCGTCTCCTCCCCAGAGTTGGTCATGACGGTTGAAATCCCCCACGATCATGAGCTCCACCACGGTGCCCGTGTCTCGCCGTACTTTCGTGATCGCCTTTCTTAGGTGATCGCACACGTTGTCCAATGCTGAGGCATCCCCTCCCTCTACGTAAACTGATGCCATAAAGATCAGTCGCCTGGGAAACCGGATGACTGCTGCTGTCAGATCCGGGGATTCTATCGTTACTTGCTCCGCCTCTATATCTTTATTGATCCAGAGCATGCTTCGGATCGCCCATCTGCCTTCCCTCCAGGTAGAAGGCACCATCTTTGTCCATTTGTGATGTCCCATCGGGGTAGTCAAGAGCCGGCCTTGAATTCTCCTCGCTTGGGGTTCCTGAATCGCCAACGCCACTGCGTTCTGTGTGTCTTCGTCATTCATTAAGCTCTCGTGCACTGCACCCTGCTTCCTCACATTAAGTTGAATTACTCGGAGAGTTTTATTCATGGCGTGATGGATAGAGCCTCTGACAGTTTTTGCTGTACGATTCATGAGGGCCTCCGCATGGAACGCACCTTAGAACCGTTTGGTCGCAGTTACTGTGGCGATGGCCTTCCGCGGCGCATTTTGCACACTTCTGGACGTTCTTGCACTGGAATGCCTTATGGCCAATCTCCTGACAGTTGTAGCATTGTATCGGTCGTGGTCGGTGTTCGAAGACCCTGGTCACACCAGATTCCCCTCCGGCGTGAAAGAACCCGTCGGCTAGAAGTCTCCGTGCATCAGTGCCTTTCGTTAGGTAAACAACCATTGACCCATAGGCTTTTGCGCTCTCCTTTCTGCTGAGCCATGCAATCTTAGCAACAGTGGCCTCGTTCTCCTCGCTGAAGGCTGCAGCTGCCCCGGCTCGGACCTCATAGTTTTCATCCAGCACTGCGGTTCTGTTGACGCTGTCAACCTTGATCGGGTAAAGCTCGTCCCGAAGCACCCGGGCCCCCCCTCCGATCTTTGCTTCCGCCACTTTCTTGACCAGTTGGTGTTCGGCTTCATCGCGGCACGCTATTCTTATTCGGTTTGTGTTTTTCGGATCCACCGTAACAGCGCGACAGCGCCAATGCTTGTGGTTTTCCATTGTTCGGATCTCTGTTTCAACCGCCGCCCGGATGGGTGCTGCGGACATCTTCTCGCTTTCGTTGTTTATCATCTTCGAGGTATCTATCGTGCAATACAGCGTGTCGGTGAAGGTGCTCGGTGTCGTGTGCGTCGCTGAGAGAGTCCGTATATTGCTCGGGTGACTGGTTGGCGGAGTGCGGGCAACATCTGCATAGGACGGAGATCCTGCGGTGGGGTCTAAGGGGCTGATTGCAATGCGCAAGGATTGGATTTCGCGAAGTATCTCGTCGTGGCTGTTTTGGGAGCATGGTTCGGAGGGCTGCGGTGTCAAGGGTCTATCTGTCAAGGTCTGTAGCTCCTGCTGGACTTCTGTAAGGGCGGCGCTAAATTCCTCCTTGACTTTCTGCAATTCTTCTTGTACTTTCTGCATCTCCTTTCTATGCAAGTCATCTCGCCGTTTGATGTCTCTCCTAAGTTTCACGAGCTCTTTCACCAGACTGGCGGTGTTTGTGTCGTCACTCTCGGTCGAGGCGTCGTCCGAAGTCACCGCTTCACGTTGGGCTACTGGCTTGCCCTGGGTCTTCTTCCTCTGCTGATAGCGTGTAGGTCTCTGCTGGACGTCGATTTCTTGCTCTTGCCCATAGTTGTTAGGCGGTCTGATGGTGCGTCTCGGTCTGGATAATCGTGGTGGTGATTTTTCGTGTTCGTCGCGGTCGGGCGGTTCAGGGGTTCGCGTCTCGGCCCGTCCCGACATTTCTGTTCCCTCGCGTCGAGTAGCAATAATCGCTCTTCAAACACAAGACGATCGATCAGTGACAATACAGCAAAGCCGACCGCTCGCGGATCAATCTGCTAGGTCTCCAATCGTGTCATTATACACCTTCGGACGAAACCTCTTTCCCCCTCGCAGTGACGAGCTTATTTCCAGACCCTGGCGCCAAGGCCCCACACCATGCACGTGTCTCTATTTGGAAAGAAAGTACTCTAGCTATATTTATAACTCGTAAATAATACGCAAATGAACCGGATTGACTAGAATATTCTTGTTTCGTATTGTTACGGCTGCCCCTCCTCCACTCCACATCACCCACCCTCAACTTCTCTCTTTACTCTACTTCATGGGAGCCGCGCGCCATGGGACGCCACCTTGAGCCCTGGAAGCATACGCTTATCCGCGACATGCTACACAGAAAATGCTTTACTAATTCACAGATTGCTGATGCTGCCGAATGTAGTGAACGTTCCATCAAAAATATTCGCTCACACCTGCGCATGTTTGGTAGTGAGAGTCCGCCAGTGCATCCCGGAGGTCGATCACGCAGTATAACCCCACCCATGCTTGAAGCACTATTCGAACACCTTATCGAAAAGCCCGGTCTATACCTCGATGAGATGGTACTTTTCCTACAAGACGAGTTTAATATTACTGTCTCGACTCGAGCATAAGACGAGCTCTTTCTTCGGCAGGTTGGACCAAAAAGACAGCCCGTAACAAAGCACAAGAAAGAAACTGTGATCTGCGAGATTTCTACTTCTATAAATTATCTCAATACGAATCATATCAACTAGTTTTTGTTGATGAGTCTGGATGTGATAAACGGATAGGGTTTAGGAGGACTAGTTGGTCCTCTCTAGGAGTGAGACCCGTTCAAGTAGCGAAGTTCTATCGAGGTTAACGCTATTAAATATTACCCGCCTACTCCCAAGACGGCATACTCCTCTCTCGTGTTTTTGCGGGCTTGATAGATATTATCGTCTTCGAAGACTTCATCGAGCAGCTTCTGCAATATTGTAGGAGATAGCCCGAACCAAAGTCGGTCCTAGTTATAGACAATGCATCTTTCCATTATTTAGATAGGATTAAAGAGATGTGCTCTAAAGCTGGTGTTAAGTTATTATATCTGCCACTATATTCACCTGATCTGAACCTTATTGAAGAATTCTTCTCTAAGCTGAAGAGCTATATTAAGTGAAAATGGAAGTTATACGAAGCTCGTCCAGACCAGGGCTTCGATGCCTTCCTCCAATCATGTGTTGATGCTGTTGGTGCGAGAAAGGCCAGTGCAGAGGCCCACTTCCGACATTCCAGTGTGACCATCGAGGAATTCGGGGAATGCACGTAAGTTGGAGACCTATATGTATCTCATTTTGCGGGGCCAACCAATACTGTTCTGCCTACTCACAATACATCGTGGTGTTCCTGTCATCATCTGTCTACCTACAGACTCGCCCGAAACTGGATTCCATAATGTATATACAGCGACTTATTTTCAAACCCTAATCACATGTTACTCTAGTCTTAATATGGATAGTACGTAAATTATATGTTTAGTATCTCACTTGCAATATTACTTCGTGGGATAAAATAATAATATCTAGGAGACAAGGGCCTGAGATCAATAGTCTGGAAGACTGGAAGGTTCCATGCTCGTCCGCTAAGCAAGACCGCCTTCGAACCGGTAACCTATCCAAGAAGCCTCTTTCTCCGTCCTATTCATCTCATCGCTGTTATACTGTAGAGACCTTAGTGCCCCCTAGGTCATCTAAGGCCAAGTTAAAAATGATCAAAAACAAGGCCTTCTCCCCAACACAAAGTACTATTGAGCGGAATTCCTGAGGGCCAATGTAGCTTGGTACTGTAACAGGAATATCATGACAAAACCACGAAGAGTAATAGGGGGTTTTACAGAGTCGCCCGAAACTGGATTCCATAATGGATATACAGCGACTTGTTCCTAAACCCTAATCACATGAGACACTAGTATTAATATGGATAGTCCGTAAATTATATGTTCCGTCTCTTACCCGAAATATTACACCATTGGGTAAAATAATAGTATCTAAGAGACAAGGGCCTGGAATCAACGGTCTGGAAGCCAGGAAGGTTCCATGCTCGCCCGCTACAGTAAGCGAAACCGCCTTCGAACTGGAAACCTGTTTCAGAAGCGTCTTTCTCCGTCCTGTTCATCTCACGGTTGTTGCACTGCAGAGACCTTAGTCCCCTAGGTCATCTAAGGCCAACTCGATGGGCAAAGCTCGAAATTTCGGTGAAGTTTTTACAATTTCGACCGTGGTTCATCATTATGCTGCGGCTTCGTGTCCCTGGGCGTCTTATTGGACATGTATGGGCTAACTTATCCCTTACAGCTTGATTGCTTAGATCCTCTCAAAGACCAGATAATGAGTAATAGATCTCCCAGATATAATGATGCTTATTAGCCACGGATGATTGGCCCATGGGATGACCCTTCCCAATGTGTACCCACACCCGGCAACTTTGGTCGGTCGCCTGCCACCTTGTCTTCTCCCAGCCCTTCCCCGGATTTTCCCAAGGACCATCTATAGTCCGAGCAACAAGGATTTCTCCCACTTTCTCAATAGGATGAGAGTAACGACTACGATGAGCAATCACCTAAATATATATGCTATATATCGCTTGAAGGCTTCTGCTCACCAAAGACGGTGGGTAACGTGACTGAAGAGGATTTGGTCGTAGCGCCCAGTGATTACTGGAGAGAGAGCCTGAAAGCAGATGTCGATACATGTGAGGACAAAGAAAAAGCGACACAAGCGGGTTCGCTCTGAAGGCACAACCATCACGGTTCTGTAGACGACCGGTCTTAGAGACCTCGAGAACTTCTACAATTTCGAACTGGGCACCAGTCGAGAAACAGTTACGTAAACATTTCTTTTAACTATCACTAACTATAAAGGCGTCTTGAAGATCAGTCCTTTTCTTTTGCCTAACGCCATCCTCATGCCCAATCAGTAGAGCTCCGTCATGTGATAGAGAGCGGGATAGCCAAATTCAAGGCTGAAGGTTGTTCTCAACAAACAAACGACAAGGGAATTCATTCATGCGAATTCATCCAAGGCTCACTCGCGGTCTTAATTTCATCGACATGGTTGAACCGGTCGGCACTACTGCCAGCATTATTGCAATTGTCACCCTCGGTTTCCAGGTTGCAAAAGGCTTGTACCAATTTGCGGACGGTATCGGGTCTGCCGGTGAGGAGGTACGGCTGTACGCAGGGGAAATCAATGAATTCTCCAAACTTTTGAACTATATCAGAAACCACATATTAGATTCAACTGATATCCGTTCAAGTTACACGGCTTAATATGGGATGTTATCGATGTCTGTGATAAGGTCCTCCAACCCTTTCATCGTCTGCAGAAAACTCTGGATTCCTTTTTTACCCAGTTCAAACAAAGCCCGAAGAAGCTCAAACAGTTTGCCTTCGTGTAAAATGGGTATTTTCTAGCAAGAGAAAGCTGTTTCTATGTGGACGCACTTCGCAATCAACGCAGTATCCTTAATACGGCACTTGACCTGGTGAACCTACAAATTACGAAAGATAAAAGAACGCAGTATATGGTAAAGCATGATTAACTCACATGCCGTTCAGTGCTGATAATGTTAGTATCTTACAGAGTCTCTTGAACCTCCATGGCTGCTATTAATATATCATCTAACGACGGCTCTGGAAGCCTGGCTTTTCTCGCCACGGAGACGAACGAGCAGCTACCAGCCAATTTCTCGCTTCGACTAGCCAGTCCGCATCTTTTGCTAAAAGAAGGTCCTCAGGATCTCAAGTGGTGATGCTGGAGCCTCTCTACAATCTGAGAACGATGTTGATCCTCAAAAAATAACGACCTCGCGGTCACACGCCACAATAAGATTTATCATGAAGATCAACTATCTGCTCATGAAATACAGCTTCTAGAGCAGCAGATCGATGTAGATCTTGACCCTGACTCCGGCTTCACGGCTATCGAAGTGTTGGAAGATACGAGGTGTATTTCGCGGAAGGCAAGATTATTTGCGTCAAGCGCTATCTTCGATCAAGCGAATAGCGTGCCCGTCTCCTTGGGAATGATTCCAGGCGCCACCTGTAAAGAATATACCGTGGCGTGGGTCTGTACCCGTCCCATAGAATTCGCAGTGGCTGAAGGAATGTTGGACGAACAACATCCGGCTCTTCCGCAGGTTGGTAATGATTCAAACACGTACACATTGGGAAAAATGAAACAGCACAGCGTTGTCCTTATTTGCATACCAGCAGGGGCTATGGATACAGGTGTTGCAAGCACCGCTGTATCAGCGATGCTCCACAGTTTTCCGAATATAAAAATACGGCTCCTCGTCGGAATCGCAGATGGACTCCCAAGTCAACATCGAGATATACGCCTAGGCGATGTGGTTGTCGGCTCCCCGATCTCAGCCTCAGCCACAGGTGGTGTTGTTCTGTTCAATAGAAGCGGTGATGATATCGTTGAGACAGGCATCCTTGAGACCCCACAAAGGGAAACTCAGGAATGCGCTTTCAACACTGCAAGCTCGACATATAAGAAGACAAACTCAAATTCCGTCCTATATTGAAGAAATGCTAGAAAAAAATCCGACTATGCGTCTCACATTCTCGCCTCCAGACCCAGAAGGTGACTTGGTCTTTCGATCCACCTACGAACACGTTAATAAGGACTCCTGGGGTTGTATTGAATGTGACCCCTCTCAAGTTATACCACGTCCAAGGCACAGAGGCACACCTTCCATTTATTATGGTCCCATTGGATGGACTGGTTCGGTTATTGATAGTGGTATTGTCCGTGACAGCATTGCTCACCAGACGTCCGTATACAGCACTGAGAAGGAATCTATGGGCCTGATCAACTTCTTCCCCTGCCTTGTTATTCGAGGGATTTGGAACTACTCCGATTCCCACCGGAATACTATATGGCAAAGCTATGCGGCTGCAACTGCTTCGGGATATGCTAAAGAGCTACTTGGAACCGTACAATCTTCGAGCAATGAAGATTAGTATTTTCTGGCAAGTTTTCTTTTGGGCTATTATACGCCATTGACAGGAACGAGGTGACTACGTGTGATGTTAGATCATCGCAAACATACTCTAGGATTTTCAGGAAGCACTGCACACATTTGTACCCATTCTTGGGCAGTTGCGCACTGCTATTGTCACATATTATGTATCGTCCTCCACTACCTCTGAGAAGTTGTTAAATTAGCCGACGGGGACTGTCGGAGATCTTCCACTGCCGAATAATTTTATTTTCGTGCGTATGTTAGTGACGGAGCGTTCACTACATTTCGCTGCCTGGGCAATTTGTGATGTCGTGAGCTCTTTCTTGCTACATATCATATGAATTATCATCTTACGCTGCCAGGAATCGAGGGTCTTCGCCATTTTGTGATGGGCAGTTCGAATGTGAGGTACGTCCTGGGTAGTTTTTTTATTTTTGGCGCTGTAATAATACAGGGACCATACAGCTGACTCAAGTACCGGATCGTTTCGTCCAGGGAACTGGTCTGCGAAACATATATTACAACACAGCTGTTCCATATATAGTCTAGTGTATCTTGGCATTTAGGGTTTGAAACCAACTCGTTGTATATAAAATATGGAATCCAGTTCCGGGCGGCTCTGTAGTATATTTTGAAAAAGATGTCATTAGAAAATTGAAGGAGAATTTCACTAACTTTGGTCAATTTCACGTATTATTTTGCAACAGAAGAAACAAACAGTGCGGGCATAATTCTCATTTCCTGCCGAGCAATACATAGATGAAATGTTTCGAACACATACTGGATCAGGCAGTCACGTCAAACCAGCCATTGAAACTCTGATATATGGCTCCCGTGTTTCAGGATCAACTTGAAGAATCAAGGTGGCTGCGCCCAGTAGATAGCGCACCCGCAGACCATGCAAGCGTCCCAGTATTCCAAAGGCCAAAGAAGTATTCTCCTTTTTCGAAGCAATTTTTAATGTTCTGCAGTCCACCTAACAGGCCTGGTAGATGGGCCTTTGCTTGACCTCTGAATCTCTCATCCTGCCGTTGCTGGGCATGGGCCATAGCCTCAGGTATATTTCCTGCATCTGTATGGAATTTCCAATTGGGACCGGGAAACTCCCGAGGTTTCGCGGCCCTTGGAGAGTACGGTAGATGGTTTTTAAATCGACCTTCAGATGAAAAAGAAGTGGATAGGCGGTCCAAGGAACCCTCACTTGCTAAATGTGCGTAGCTTTCTCGAGGAAAATCTGTCTCAGCAGCAAGGTCCAGGTGATGAAGTAAGGGTGGGGCCTGAACTTTTGAAGACATAAGTATGGGCGGGGAAGGTTGTACTTAGCTGGTGGTCCTTCCGCCTAGACCTGATCGTGATAGCAATTGCGTTTGACCTTGAGTACTGTCGGAACCCATCTACTATTGCCTATTGCAATGTGCAGCTTCAGAGTTAGGGTGCATAATTGTGGTCACTACCACAAATCACTCAAAAAACCATGCAAAGATGCAAAACCCAAAAAGAAAGTATGCGCCAGTGGGACTACCGAAGACGCTTCCACAAGCGGCACTCCATACTGTGGCATAAGTGGATGCGACTAGAAACCGAACCTTAAGAGGGAGGGTCCCGGTATGTGATACCAACCGTTTATCTCGATTGCTGGCTTCCAGCTTACGAACATAGGCCTCAGAACGGATGGTGGATTCGATGAAGACGACATTGATTGGGATGACTATTGAGCCGATCATGGGCATCAGTTATGGCAACAGCGGAAGAAATTATATTCTGCCGTTGCCATGACTGCATTTACGCTTCTTGTATACACTGCATGTTCTGTCAATACCAGAATTCCTTAGATGCGAAATGGCTTCGCAAAGAGTCATGCGGGCCACTGTGTCTTCCCTTGTAAGGCAAGCAGCAACCTGATCAAGTGTTTCTGAAACCGGACTACTTCCTCCATGCGATACGATTTCCGACAAAAGCTTCCCATATGCCCATGTGTCGTTCAGCCGCCGCACCTCAAACGAGAGTTTACCGGGTGATATCTCGTCTCGAATCTCAGGGGCGCGCCATTCATGGGTGATTCCGCCAACACCGCTGATATCAATCAGCACCGCGTTTCCGTTTTCGTCAATAACGACATTTGATGGCTTGATGTCCATGTGAGTTTTCCCTGCCTCATGCAAGCAGTTAACTGCAGCTGCAATTTGCGTAGTCCAACGTCGCCAGGGATGTTCATGCAGGTGACCCTCATCGAATAGATTTTGTAAAGAACCACCAGAGTAGAATACCTGGAGAATGCCAAATATAACCAAAGGCTGTTCTGTCACATTTGACGTCGCATAAGGATTGGTGAACACCGCAATACCAGCTGGTTGGACAATGTTCGGTTCTCCTTGGAAATGTATTAAATTTCCGAGCTCGGTACGAATGACTTCTGTGTCATGCGGCTGGTAAAAGGGCCGATTGACAACCTTAAGGATATATGGCGTCTTGTCATGCGTATCAATGACGCGTAAAACACCGTCTGTGATCTCCGTTTGCTCAAGTAACTCGTTGACTTCGAACGTCCGAAGAGAAGGAAATTCATCACGTAGAGGATAGATGACTCTCGAAGGATCTTCTCGGACAGTGTATTTCAGTTTCCTGGAGAGGTTTGAAAATGGACTAACGGCGAGTTCCGCCGTTTCACGTATTTTCACTGTGGCATTAGATCGATCGCTTGACTCTTCTAATATCACCTCACTGACTGTGTCATCTAGAAGTGGAAGAGATCTGAAATCGATAAGGCTGATGAAGTCCTGATACTCTTTGCGCCTCTGTCGTTTTAAGATCTTGTGCTTTCCGACCTGCTCGGTGGCCTGCCTCTCCGTTACACGGAGGGTCTCGCCTCTGAGAGTCACCTTGACCCACCAGCTGAGGTTTGCAAGGCGAAAGATCAAGATTTGGGAACGGGTGCTGGGCTCTGGCTTCCCCTCAACAAGGAAGTCCTCGTTTTCAGTATATGACTTAAACTCGATAAGAGCCTCAGGTTTCTGAAAAGAAGCGGACGGCATCTGGGTCGGATGGTATGAGCGTGTCAAATGTGGTGAATGGTGTTCATCTGGGGAAGTTGTTGCGGATCATATTCCTTGCCCCTTGATTTGTACATATCTTCCACGTGACTTCCGCTGGCTGGCGGGCTCCAAAATACGTAATAGCGCACGTGACACAAATGTAAGGCGGGTTTCGAATTTCTGGAGTGAATGACTGCCCCCAGCGATACGTCATCCGCGAAACGGAAAATAATCCACCCGGTTCCTTGGCCATGGGATTGGTAGGGGATGAAAGGTGAGCAAGCTCCCACTCTTGCCAGCTTGCCTGGCCAGAGCCTTTACCGCCTGGCAGAAAGAACCTTCCATTGAGTTCTGTCTGCCATTGTATGTCGATTACAGCGTCTTAGATACAGTACAAAACGATACCAGAACAAGAACAAGCGCGTTCCTTATGTGACATCATAAGGATCTAAAAATATAAACCTATTGCGTATTAGCGCCTTGGCGCTAGGGTCTGGAAATAAGCTCGTCATTGCGATGGGGAAAGAGGTTTCGTCCGAAGGTGTACGTAGTTGGCAAGGGTAGACTGTGGATTTGCAATAAGAGTATGAATGGCTAGAAGGGAACCGACTGCTTAGATTATGACTAGTATTACGCGACTAAGGCGGGGCGGACAGTAGTTCCTCTGGCGACTCGCCGGATTTTGGAACCTAGTTAAAAAATATAACCGGTTATATACCGTATAATTTATAATTATTAAAGTTTTCGATCTATCAAAAATATAACTCTATAATTAAGAAATACAGGCGGCCACCAATCCTTTATTTTAATACTAACTAGGTTAGAAGTACCATGATATAGGGCTAATATCCGGAGCCGACCCGTATTTATAACTAATATAAGATGTTTTTAGTTATTAAACTACGGCCGATAAGTATTAAGATCAAGAGACTTAGAATTAGTGATCTTATATTTCACATCCTTTAATAGCTGGATACAGTTTCTTTCTTGACTTCTTGCAAATTCGCTTAGGTATAGCGTTCTGCTATATATAGAATTCCCTTCTCTTGGTGATTTGACGCTGGTCCAGTAGTGCGTCGTGTCGATCCCACGAGGCCGGCAATGGATTGGGTACGTCATGAGCAGCCAAGAGCAGCCAGCGAGCCCCTCCATCGCTAATAATAATGAGATCAATCAATCATCAACTATGAAAATCATCTTCACTCACAGCAAGGCATCATGTCGTTGATTTCCGCCTTTCGGCCTCGATCCACGCGGACCAGTTCTCTCCGCCATCGGCCGACTAAACATCCACGAGCTGCCCGGAGATCGGAGCACGAACGCGAGGACGACCATGATGCGCATTCTATTATAACTCCGTCCAAACATACTCCAAAGGCGCTCCGTGCACTGCGAGGCTCCATCTCTGCCGGTGGCCCTCTACGGCCTTTTCGACTGGTGAAGCAGGACATCCTCAACCTGCGCCAACGATATGCTTCGGATTGGACCCTCTTCAACCAGTTGGTCTTCGCCAGTGCCGTCTATGTATTCTTCACAAATCTCCTTCCGGGGATCACTTTTGCGAGTGATTTGTATGTGTTAACCGGTAAGAGTTGGGGTACTATCGAGGTGGTTTTTAGCACGGGGCTTTGTGGGATCATCTTCTCACTGTAAGCAACGGGCCCCCTGGCTGTGATATCTGCCGGAATGGCCCATGATAATGACAGAACTACTTAGTTTGTCCATTCAACCTCTCACAATTCTCGGAGTTACGGGTCCGTTTTCGGTCCTGGCAGAGAATATCTATGCCCTATGCGACGAAGATTTCAGGGTTCGTCGCCAAAATACTTCCACCTTGATCTCATGATTGACGCATCTCCAGGTACCTTTCTTACCTTTCATGGCCTGGTCACTCATCCATGCTGCATGGCTGCACTATGTGCTGGCGATCATCAACGCCCATGACTGGACAATGCGATATGTGACGACATTCGCCACCGAGATCTTCTCGCTCTTGAACAGCATCATCTACTTCCACAAGGCCATCCAAGAGCTAGAGAGAGCGCATGACAATCTATCCTTCGCTGCCTTCTTATATGCTGTCATCGGCGCCGTAGGGACAATGCTACTGGCCATCTTCCTCTCCACTGCAGAGAGCTGGCGCCCACTATTCCACCGATACATTCGCATGGGCCTTACGGAGTACGCTGCGGCTATTTCCATCATCATCTTCATCGGTATGCCTCATATCGGTGAACTAGCCCACCTCGACAAAATGACCCTCCCCGTCAGTCATTCTTTCAAGCCTACCTCGCCGGATCGCGACAAATTCATCGTCGAGTTTTGGACCCTCCCCGTCGGATGGGTCTTCGCCGCCATCATTCCAGGCATAATCATCACGATCCTTTTTTTCTTCGACCACGAAGTAAGCTCTATCATCTGCACCATCGACCGTTACGGGACCAAGAAACCCGGTGGCTTCGCGTGGGACATCATCCTTCTCGGCACCACGACCGCGTTGTGTGGCATCTTAGGGATCCCCCCTGCGAATGGCCTCCTGCCACAAGCACCCCTGCACTCGGAGTCATTGATGCACGCGGAATCTGAGCAGCAGACAGTCGTCGTAGATGGCGATGAGAAACTCGAGACGCACGAAGTCAAGCGAGTTTACGAACAGCGGTGGTCGTCTTTTCTGCATGCTGGGGCCATCCTGCTCTTTGTTAGTCCTCCGTTCATGAAAGTCCTTGGCCTGACACCAACCAGTGTCCTTGCAGGCCTGTTCATGTTCATGGGCGAGCAGAGTCTTTCAGTCAAGTAAGCCCCTTCCCCCTTCCATATGAATGCAAACGAATATACATACTAACGGATTCTAAAGCCCAATCCTCTACCGTACCTTCTACCTCCTAACACCTCCATCCGAACTGCCCCCTCTCCCTGCATCTCTTGCCAAACGGGAAACCCCCTCGGCCTCTATCACCAACTCCAACCCGAACACAAACGACCCCAGCACCACGACCACCATCACCCACAACCCCTCCTACCTCCCCATCCATCTCTACACCCTCCTCCAAATCATCATCACAGTCATCATCTTCATCATAACCCTGACGCGCGGCGCGCCCGCATTCCCGGTCCTGATCGTCGCGCTGGTCCCCTTCCGCCTACTTATCATGAACCGGTGGTGGCCGCGCGAAGTCCTCCGGTTCGTGGACGCCTGGGCGTGCAGGGAGGGAACGCCAGAGGACGACGAAGACGCGGAGGAGAAGGCTCGAGAGGAAGGGAGGGGTGAGAGCGGAGATTGCCCTGACGATGATATTGATGGAGGTGTATTTTCGGCTCGGTTGGATGATTCGGTGATGGAGTTGTCGGATTTACAGTCTCCAGGGTCTTCTCGTGATGAAGGGGGCCATGGGAAGGTGGTGAATAGGACCAAAGGGAGTTGTGATGATCGTTCTGGGGAGAATAAAACCGTAGGGCAGCACTGGGTGGAGTTGGATTTTCGGACGAGGGTCGATGAGACTGGGTCAGTCGTTGGACGACGGGAGTTAGATAGATCGAATCTAGATTTGTCCGTTGGTTTCTGAGAGAGATAATCTAGGTTCTTGTGGACAATAGATATTCGGAATATACGGGTGGAAATGAAGAAATTAAGAATACTTTATTAGTTCCGTTAACCGGGTATCATGGCGTCGTTGTAGTCTTGTAGATAAATCATGGAATAACATGCACCCGAGACTCCTGAATAGAACCAGCACGAAGAAAATTTCTATATATGGCCAGTAACACCCCAAACATCCCACGCAGAGAACACGCTAATACACCTGAGATAGACAAACCCAAAAGCAAGAGGCAGAAAACCGATCATGCCCTCCACCCCTGCACAAACTCATGAAGATAGTCAATAACCACACCGAAGATGGCATTGACGCTATCCCCAATGAGCTGCTCAAAGTGCCGGATGGCCTCTTCATCCGTCATCTCGAGATTGAACCGCTCCTTGACTTTCAAGACCGCCTTGTCCGGTTCCACGCGGATGTCCGGGATATTGGCGTCAACCATGAGACTGAAAAGGTTCAGGATCAGGTTCGCCGATTTACGGAGCGTGGTGTAGGCCGTGAAGCAGTACTGCTTGAATTGGAGGTAGTGGGGAGAGGTGGTGCCGCCCATGCCTTCCACCATTTCCTTGCAGAGCTTCATCATGGGCGCGAACGGCTTAGGGTCGCGGCCGAGGATGAAGCCAAAATCGGCGTGGAAGAAGTGGCCGTCCGGCGCGAGGAGAAGGTTTTCCAGGTGGCGGTCACCCACGCCGAGGAGATAGGTGATCACGCAATACCCGGCACAGGATTTGATGTACGTATCCATTGTTTCCTTGCGGATTCCAAGAGGCTCGTTCTCGTCGGGGTTGTGGGCTTGGAGGTATGCGAGGACGGATTTGTATTTCGCCGATACTGCAGAGAGGGAGGTGGAAGGGATGAATTGGACGGCGCCTGCTGTAGCGTTGGTAGCGAGGATACGGTATGGCGTTAATTTGAGGTCTAGGTTTTCCTTTTGCAGAAGGCGATCCATGAGGATGATGATCTGGATGACGAGTTGGTCTTGCCGAAGATCATCTCCAAACTTGAATAGGAGAGGGTATTTCTGCCCCTCGACAGTTTTGAACGTGATAAGTAAAGGTGATAAAGTGGACTTGAAGACATTCGACTCGTCTGGATAGCAGCCAGTGACGAGGATCTCTGGATCCAAAGGTAACGGCAAAGGCGGATCAATATGCAGAATCTCATTCCTAGGATCCTTCAGGGACTTCTTCAACTTCTCGATCTTGAGAATTCTGTTTTCTCGGGAGAATCGAATGTCCTTAGAAATCTTGGAGACCACGGTGATCAGCTCACCCTGCCTGAGCAGCGTCTTTCGGTGTTCTGGGTGGATCCGCTCAAGCTCCGTCATGAAGTAGTACTCCACACGGGCGAACACCCTGCGTTGTGACGCCAGAGTGCCCGGGCCGGTATCATCGCATTCAACCATGAGGTACCAGTGTAGGTAGTTGCCAAGTTGGAAGTTATTAGCAGCACGGGTGATGAGGAAATTGGCCAGCGATGAATCATGAGCCACATCTTCCGCATTCCCGTCAGAGTGGTCCTCATACTTGAGCGCCTGCACCAGTTGCAAGAGATAAAGTAGAAGCTCTTCGTCATCAGCTTTACGAAGTCGGTCCACGGCGTAAGAACGAACAGCGGGGTTATCAAATGTCGGACCGAGAAGTTCCAGCGCATCGTCGACGTCAATTTCGGTCCATTTCGGAAGGATCTCCACAGCTTGATGCGCCTCACCCGCATCTCGCCAGTTCACTGACTTGACGAACTTGGTGAGCGCCCTTTTCTCTCGCGTCAAGTAGTACCGGAAGCGCCAAACAACATCCTTTTCTTCCGCCGTAAGGTCTTGCGTGGGTTCGTACGACAGGATAACGTTCAGTTCGTCTCGGATCTTAGGGTTTGGCTTCAAGTCTCGGTCCATAATACCGGTGCGATGGCTACGCACCAGCCTTCTGTGTTTGTCCTCGCACGGGTTACCCGTTTGGCCGACTTCGGCATCGTAAATTCGAATCACTCCATCGCCGTCTGAACCTTCAATGCCCGGGCCAAACCGGACTTCCGGCACAGGTTTTAAAGCCTGATTTGCATTCGCAGCTGCGTTCTGGGTGTAGGATGAAATCGGTGGCGCGGAGTATTGATGGTCCGACCAAACAATAGGGTGATCAAATCGCGGGAATTCGACATAAAGGGTGAAGTTTTCATCATCGAAATCCTCCTCGTCCGAATCCTCATCTGCCTTTTCTTTATCCGGAAGCGCTTGCTTGATTGCGTCTAGCCGGATGGCACGCTTTCTTGCAGCTTCCTCGGCATTCAGCTTAAGTTTCTCCAGTTGCCGAAAGACCATCTGATCCATCCAATCAATTCTCGGTATTTCCCCCATCTCGTGTTTCTTTATAAGAACCTCCACTCGCTCCAGCTCCAATTCCTCGGACGAAGGACCTAACGCATCAGCGGCATTGGCTCGGCGTCGTTTAGGTGGAGTTGAGGGAGTTGTTGTTGAAGAAAGACCATCCGCCGGTTTGTGGCGATATACTTTGCACTTCTGTCTGCCCATCTTCAATTTGCCATCCTTGTCAAACAACGGTATCGTCGTGCCGCCAAAGGGGACATTGTGCGCCTTCGTTCCGTCGCTCGCCAACGGTGAAAGATCCCAGACAGTTATAGCTATCTGGCACTTGATGGGAGCATCCTTCAGTGACAGGGGCATCTCGAGCCATTCGCCCCACGATCGACTAGATTTGAACGCCTTGTATGAAGTCTGCAAAGGTACGCCGAGCGGTTTCGAGTCCGACCATAGCTGTGCCGTCACGTAGAGATCGGAGGCGGGATTTTGTGCGGATCCTAGATGCCGTAGATCGGGTCGTTGTAAAAGGGCCGAATACGGGATCTCTCTTTGTCTCCCTTCTAGGGAACCACTGATTGATAAACTGATTAGCTTGTCTGAACACCATGTTTGGAATCAACCGGCAATTACATTTTAATGCATATTCTGAAGTCTACCTGAGTAGAGACCGCAAAGGTGAAGGCCTCCATCGTTAATCCGAAGACGTCGGAGCTGCTTCTAGCGATCAGCGCCGCATTTCATGGTGCGATGCTCCCTGGGTTTAAGTGCCGTGAAGTCGGAGAGCTCCACTCGGTGTTATCGGAAAGTAGCGCAAGTGACGGAGACGCGGGGTCAGCTGAGCCCACGTGACTTATGCACGCGTGACGCGCCGAGAAATCCGCAGGCAGACAGAGCGAGAGAGAGAGAGAGAGAGAGAGAGAGCAAGTTCTTTGTCTCGCTCCATGCTCTCTACCGTGACTCCCTTCTCTTCCACCATCTTCCAGACTTACTTCATCCGGCATTAATTTCTGCCCAATCGCAAGCGCGTCTCTCCGCGCTCGCGTTTGTCGCCGAAATCTAGACAAAGAGCATGGCGCGCAACCCCCATGCTGCCGGACCTTCAAGTCAACAGCCGTCCCCTGGGACCCATTCTGACAAGGAGAATCGCCAGAACTCGTCTCGTATCCAAAAGAGAACCCAGAATCGGAAGATGGCCTCTTCCAGCGCCAGTGCAAAGCGGCATCGACTAGTAAACAGAATCGCAAATGATCAGAATGGCAGCCAGTCTCAAATACCGTCTTCTCAGCAGGATCCAGACAAACAATATTACGACCCGATCAAGATGAAAAGGAAAGACGGCGTGTTCGGAAGGGCCTTCGGGACTTGACTCGGGAGCTACACGGTATGGATGCCTGAGCAAGATTCTCCTCCCCCAGGCTCTGATATTATATTGTTTTTAGACTCTAGAAGTGAATTCATGCAAGCGGGCAATGATGGTATTCGGCAGACCATCAAGAAAGCGAACGAATTTTTCCGTGACGTCAAGCAAACCTCGGACGCGACGATCGATTCCCGTCTCCTCGTCAGCGCCGCTGATTTATCGTACAAAAAGACAGCGCAGCTGGTTCTCGGCGACGCATCCGCGGGGGTCGATGTCGACGAGTTTGTCTCCAAATGCATCTCATTCATGCGCCATGGCCCGGAGGACTCGCAAGCGGCAATTCCCAGCAGCACACAGCGTCGCCGCACACACGGTAGAAGTCAAGCGGACCCCAATGATAGCGATGAAGACCAGGGTGATGCGTTGAACTGGGACTGGCTTGGACGCTCCGCTTGCGTTTGCAGCAATGCACGCCCGGCTGTTTCGGGCTTCCTTCTAGGGCCTCTGTCGGTTCAGAAGCGTACGAGACAGATGACACAGCGACGCGCAAGGGAACAAATCGATCCATCACAGGCAGTCCGGCCGCAGGAGCTCCAGGATAAGGACCTCGACAGACAAGAAACGTCCAATCTCACTACCATTTGCTCGAACATCAACAAACTCTTGGCGGAGACCCAGAAATCCGGCCAGGAGGCGGTCGAGAGGATCTTGTCGCGGTTGGAAGAGGAACCTACCGATGAGATGTGCCAGAAAGTCATGGCTCAGCACAACGTCGCTGACGATGGGGGTATTCCCTTGTTCAACTTCTGCATCAACCCGAAGTCCTTTGGACAAAGCGTGGAAAACCTATTCTACGTCAGTTTCCTCGTGAGAGATGGGACGGTTGGTATCTCGGTCGACAGTCGACAGTTACCCACTTTGCGTAAGTGTTCTACCCTGACATATACCATCTTTTATCTACATCCAACTCACATGCCTTGATAGACTCTGCCACACCCTATGCACCAAGTGAAGCGCAAAAAAAGGGAGTCCAGAAGCACCAGGCTATCTTTAGCCTTGACTTTGAAACATGGCGAGACCTGATAGAAGCATACGACATCAAGGAACCTATAATCCCTCATCGCCGGGAAGAAGAGTCTCAGACCACTGGTCAGGGCTGGTACAGCTAGGTGTCGATGCTTACGTTTGACGTAGAAGCGCATGGTCCGGGAGTAAAGGAGTTAAGACTTGTTTAATGGTCAGTGTAAATGATACCCATTCTGTTATCCAAGCGTTATCATACCAGTTTGTTGAATGCACTTCCTGTGGCTGTGGCATTGTATTTAGCCTCGATCACTGGGTATACAGAAGCATTCTGGCCGAATGCGTAGTACTGAATTGCCCCTAGTGCTATACACAACCACATGCTGCATTTTACGCTTCCCCGCAATTTGATGGAGGTCTGTCCACCTTAGTATTCTCCCAGTACAGAGGCCTAGGTCTTGGAGTTAGACGATATAGCCCAGTGCTAGTCCATATAGCTTTGGAAAACCCCATCGATAGGCCCAAATGTTGGATTCATCGCCAAAACCGGTAATGATGCTCCGTGATGGCTGAATATCTGCCTGGGCAGGCATTCGACCATGTGATACTTGGACTTTAATATACCCCAGCGCCTCTGCGGCTAGGCGTTTTATCTGGCCTTGGTCAACGGAAAGGCTGGTACTTGATCCGCCCTCCCCCTCAGACAGACGTAGCTAAATAATAGCGGCTTTGAATATGGACAACAGGGTGATGACAAATGAAATGGTATTGCGCATTGACAGCCACGAATTAGATATCAAATCTGGAGGCTGCGTGCGTTGGGGTAGTGAAGGTTCTTGTCATAATGATTGTCAAACAAAGGCAGAGGATCCTGGCCATGGCACTCGTGCATATTTCTTAGAATTCTGGCGAGTGTTTCATCAAGCTCCCGTTTTCTGAAGATCGTGGGTTGTCTATTTGATAGGCGAAGGACATAGACAGGAACTAATACTTTGCATTCGTGGGCAGTTTCATAATTATACTCGGTATTATTAAGGTCGACCACAAAAAAGGAGTGTTTCCCGCGGCAAATTTTGACAGCGATAAAATTAGTCGTAGTATCAGGGTGGTATTTCTGGAGATATTCCTCGACCTCTAAAACAAATGGACGTATAGATTCTAGATAATCTTCAGGGTCAAGGATACTATTCGGAGTATCACCAAGTATTCGCATCGTGCCTGGACCGGCATCTCGTAGAAACTCAGCAACGACCACTTGGATTTGCCGAAGAATGTGTTCGCGAATCTGTTGGGTTGAGTCGTCCATGGCGGAGGATATGTGTATTAGGAGTTATGATACTGAGAGAGAGCGAACATTGCTGGCCTTCCAGATTCCTGGATGTATTGGATAAAGGGAGAGGCACAGTTAAGTTCAATCAGGGATGCTTCGGTAGAAGGATTAGGTAATAATAGTCCGAGCTAGTTAACGTAATCGGACAACGAACCGCCGGGACAACGAACCGCCGGCGGTCCGCTGCCTTCCTCACCGCTTCAAATCACACATATTCAACCTTTTATAATTCAATCAAAATTAAAGCTATTCGATCATATGGTGTCTCTATCTCGAGATAAGAGATTAGAGCTTACTTATAAGGCCTTTAATAAAGGCCAATTTGCCTCTAAGTAAGCGTGCGCTGCTGCTTTTAATATCAAGATAAGCACTTTTAAAGGACGATTAAAAGGAGTCAAATCTCGCGTTGAATTGGAGGCAAATTTGAGAAAGCTTTCTAATACTGATGAATTAGTTTTGAAGTGAAGGATTTTAGAGTTAGATTTACGAGGCTATCCTCTTACTATTACGAAAGTTCGTTATCTTGCTTAACTTCTTATATCTTTAAAATCGAAATAGTAAAACACCGCCTATCTTAGTGATCGCTAGGTTAATCGATTTATTTATCGCCACGAAGCCGAATTAAAGTTAAAATATACGAAGCGGTTTAATTATTAGCGTGCAAAGTGTGAAGATCCTAAGATTATAAAGCGATGGTTTGAATTAGTGTAAAATATCGTATAAAAGTATAGGATTTTTAAACAAGATATTTATAATATAGATAAGACGGGGTTCTAAATGGGAGTTACCTCAACTGCGAAGGTTGTATGCGGCGCTGAATCCTGTCAGACAAATATAAGATCTCTATAACCCGGTAATCGCGAATAGGTTACTTCTATCGTCACGATTTGCGCTACAGGCAGCGTATTATCCCCCCAGATCATCTTTACGGGTAAACTATATTAAGAGAAGTGGTTTAAAGCTATTCCTGATGACTGGCGGATCAGTGTAAGTAAAAACAGTTAGACGAATAATAAAATTGGTTTTGAATGGCTTTAATTCTTTAATAAATATACGGCCTTAAATATAAAGGGATAATATCGTCTCTTAATCCTTGACGGCCATAGAAGTTATTTAATACTCGAATTTAATTAATTTTATAAAGAAAAATCGATTATTTTTTTATATATACTATCTTATTTATCTCACAAACTTCAACCGCTTGATGTTGCTTGTTTTATATCACTAAAAACCTTATACGGCCGTCGAATTAGTAACGCTATACAGTAAGGCATCTACTCTATTAATAAAGTCGATTTTCTATATTACTACTATCAGATACATGCTAAAGCCTTTAATAATTTAAATATAAATAAGGCTTTCTCCGCTACAGGGCTGATCCCGCACAATCCTAATTAAGTGCTTTAAAATCTGAAGCTATTAAAACATCAGACGCCTTCTCCACCTTTAATTTTATTATCTAATTAATCTATATATCTCGGTAAAACGCCTCTAAGCCTATATTAACTAAATCATTAAAAAGCAGAGATAGCGGTACTACGAGAGACGGGATTATTATCGCTAGTTGCAGAACAAGCGCTTGAAAAGATATATAAATATACGAAAATAGCGATGTAGAATACTACGTTAATTTAGTAAGAATTAGATCAGCTTCGTGCAACAGAGCAGTATAAAAAGGATAAGAAAAAGGCTTTAAAATAATTTTTACAGGAAGGAGGCACTCTAGATAGCCGTACTGCACGTCTAATCGCTTCCAAGAAGGATGATGAAGCTGTAAAGAAAAGGGATAATTAAAATAGTCAACGCCGGCTACCTCGCTATAGTATATGCGGTAAAGAGGGTTATAATTATCTTAAATGTCCAGATAGAGATACAGCCTAATTCTATTCTGTATAGCTAATTGATATGGGTTGAATTGCATCATTAAAATCGATTATTGAGCGTTTTGGGAGGTTGGCCGGCGGTTCGTTGTCCCGGCGGTTCGTTGTCCGATTACGTTAGTTAACTTAGTTAACTATAATCTAAGCCCACATCCGGCCAAGAAGTAATCATTAAATAGACGGAGATAGTTGGTACTCAAGTCCTTCCAAGAAACAGAGTAAACAAAATATATACACTGATTGCACAGCTGTATCAATTATCAACCCAGATCTCCATGTCGCGTACGTAACGCTGTTGTATACTATTTACGGTATACATGCGGGAATGGCGGCAAGTTACAAGTTATTGAAGTACGCATTCTCGCAATGACTCAGAGGGAAGAAAGGAATCTTCCGTTAGTTAATTTGCATTGTTTGAAGTTCCTTCTTTGCATAAAAGGGCTACATATCTCCTGCATTTTACATGTATCTAGAAGCAAGAAGAGATGGCAAGAATTCATACAAGTCTTCCACTTTGCTCAAAGTCCTAATACACACCGATAGAACCTTACGTTTTATAACAATCACGTTAAAGCTCACGGAGTTAACCCTGCACCAGGCCAGCCACGCCAGCATACTGTGGCTCAATATATTTTCTTTCTCGGCTATGACTGGGTAAATATACACATGCTGGGATTCCGTTCCATCTGCAGCCATTCTGCATAAGCCCATATACATCGATATGAGACATGGCCTGGTGATTACGATTACGCATCCCCGCCAGGGGAGTGTTCTTAAGGGGAAAAAGTGTACATGACGAAGCTCGTTACATGATAGAGCCATGCATGCCCTTTGATTCTCGCTTCAGTGCGTATAGGACTTATTCGGTATGCAGATTATTGATAGCTCACCTAACAAAAGGTCATCATGTGCGGTTGAGTCAGGCCTTTTGGTAGATTTAATTATGTGAGCGAGTCAGGCAAGAGAAGGGTCACTAAGATCATAGTTATCCCTCATGCTGGTTAGTAAGCAATTGGTGAGCCTCATCTTTCACATTATCCATACTCCCATATTCGCCATGCCAACACTTCTTGATTATTCCCCCCCATAGAACATCATCAACATTTGGAAATGAGCCTGGCTCGGGCAAACAGAGGTCAGGGTTCTCGGGGCTGAAGAAATAGTATTTATGGACATGCCAGGATGCAATAGAGTAGAGAACCCAACCAAGATGAAGTATCTCAATTTGAACATTCAAGTCGTTTTCATTTGCAGAAGTGATATCAATGTCAATTGGTAATAAAATGGATTGTCCAAAATCTGCAAGTTTAAGCTGCCCATCCAGGATTAAGATATTACGGAGAGCAATATCATCCACAAATACCTTGTGAGAGTGGACATGGGCAAAAGTCTCAATAAGACTTGACATCCAGCTGATTTTCAAGGAGTTCTCGCGCTCTGGATAAGTTTCTAGATAGCACTCAAGATTTCCTTGTGCAAGGGCTAGCTCAATCCCATACTGGGATGTTTGAAAGTAAGGAATAATCCCTTTATAGTTACCCAGACGTTTAAAGACTTGGATCTCATTCTCCAGAGTTTGTCGATTTATTTCGTTCATGTATTCCACATCCTTGCGATCTTGGAGGTATCCAGGTGGATATTGCTTGGCTTTCTTAACAGCACGGTCTTCCCCCATCTTGTGAACAATTCCAGTCATACCATTTCCAATGACTGGGAGACCAAGATAAGGATCATGGGGGAATCGAAAATGTTGAGTAATAGATTGTCCAGGCATATTCGCGGGCCCTATTTCGTCCATTCGAGGTTCAACATGGTGATACTGTTCATCCGTTCGAGGAGGTTGAGCATTGAGAAATAATCCAGGTCCCGTTTTATTCGTTCAAAGGGCGTGCGAATCCTCGAGCTGTAGTTCTGCAATATTCTAAAAGAATAACTTAGCAAGAGAAGACAAAGAGAACTCAACAAAGCTTACCTTGGACTCGTCCGACTGCTAAGTTGCGGAAGGCCAAATGAAATCACAGAGCCAGGTGCGTATTATGGTAAGTATCATGAGTGTTACTGGCGAGCGTAGCAGAACAATGTGCGAAAAGAGAGGAACCAGAGAGATGGTAGGAGAGATGGCAAGAGAGATGGCGGTGCTTGGGATTAAGTAACATTGGTTTAATCGCGGTGAGACTGATGAAGGCAAACCCATCGGGTTAGCGTGGCAGAATTCGGCCCCATCATTGGCTGTGGTCTGAGCGCTGACAAACCAATCTAACCTTAGTTAGTTAGTTAGTTAGTTATTTGAACATTATTAAGCACTCACTCATTTCTTAACTGAGTGTTGGAATTCTGTAGTACAGGATCAGCGAGTTTGTAGAAGGGCTAATCATGCCTCTAGTTGACAGTTGATTGATTGATTGTGTTATAACCACTACTTGTGCGCCCTACATGGATACGCCAAAACTGATTAGGGCCATCCCTGGATTGTATACCTCAGGAATTAGATAGGGAGAGCGGTGGCGCTGATCCATCAGGAATAGCGGTAATTCTCACTCCTGACCTTGTTAGACTTATATATTTGATTACTGTACCACCATTACTACTCACATTAGCACCCGTATCACAGGTTAGACTACCTTGATAGGATGGTTTTTGGATTTGATTCCTTTTCCGTCCGCTAAGGCGGTGGGTACGCTAGAAGGCACGAATACTACTTTCGGCGGGGAGATCTGTCGGCCGTGCTACATTCAGCAGGAAAAAAAGTGAACTGCCTTATAGCTTTGCTTTAAATTAACAATACATAACAAAGAATACATAGCAGAGTTTCATGTACCGGTAAGACACCCTATCGATAATGTCAGCTAATTCCTAGCCAGCAACCTGAAGCGTCGACCTTACACCTGCACACCAGCTTCCCCGCTGTTCGTATCCTTAAGAACCATTATTTGTTTCGGCAAACGGGACATAAATATTAACAGTTTGTGCTTAATCCCTTCAAGATAGGTTTAGGAGGATCAGGACACCATGATAGAGATAAGCGCTATCCCGCTGCAGGACACATCCGGGGAGTTGGCTCTGTAGGGATATTAACCATATACTTGCACTTGGAGAAGTACACTGGAGCAGGGTTATCCATAAAGCACATATTAAAGAAGCGTAAGGAGAATTTCTGATTCCTAGAAAAAATGATTTAGCTAAGTATATGACAGTTCAAGAGAGATAAAATACCAACACAGCTGTAGAAGTGTCGGCAGGTAAATGGCTTCGGCACCTTGAATTTGGCAGGTTGTGAATGATTTGAAAGAGATGGTTTTTATCCACTCAAAGCTATTGTAGCCCTTTTATAGTCGCCTCGCTTACGCCAAACTTCGGCAACAGGCTATCTCTGCATGTTAGCTGACTAAAAGCATAGAAGAAGGGGTAAACCTCAAGTGCGGTTAGTGAAATGTACAGTACGCTTGTTGCTAGTCTGGTAACTCTCTTAGCGGTTCCGTTTCGAGGCCTACTAGTAACAGACAAACGTAGATGCCTTGGCGGTGGAAATTGGGATTCCGGAAATTGCCTACACAGACTCTGGTAATTGCAAAATGATAAACCCATTAAATGCATGAGGCGAAGTTTAAAGCTAATCAAAAATGGACTAGGCTATTCCAAATCCCTCGACAGGCGGGTCAAGGATGGCAGCCACCTGCCCCTCTTGGTTAATCGATTCTACATGTAGAATCGATTAACCAATAGGGGGTTTTACTCCCTCCTTCGCCAGGCAAGCGGGTAAAGGATGGCTATCTGGTCCCATTGGTCAAGTGATTCTGCGGGCAGAAACTAGCAAGGGGTCCAACCACACCCCCTACGGTGGGTGGCATTATATGAAACAGACAATGAGAGATCATGGGCAATCCATTTTACATGTAGACTTGATTCACCAATAAGGGGCCTTATCACTGTCCTTTCCCTTAGGTAGGTGGGTAAAGGATGGCATCCACCAGCCCCTATTGGTTAATCGATCCTAAGTGTAGGACTGATTTACCAATAGGGAAGCCACACTTCCTATGGGTACGAGGGCCAGGCATGTATCCTATATAGGGGTATAATAATCAATTTTGCACAACAAAGATAACTTACTTCCCACGTGATACGCTGCATGACAAGTAAAGTCCGCTCCCCATAATTCTACCCCAATTCAAAGCTCCGTCGTTATCAGCATGGGTTCCGTGAAGATATTAAACATGCAGCAACAATTTTATCACAACTGCAATGCGGCGGACAACACTTTAATATCTATCGCAAAGAACTTAAGCAGGCCTTCAATAATCTCAAAAAACTGCCTATGGACTTTTAAAACAAGTTAAAGTCCATAGTAAAGGATACAGCGCTCCTCAGATTGCTACTATGACCGTGTTACAGTAAACTTTCATTAACTAGTTTCCACCCCTGGCAAACACCTTCAATGCTGGTAAGAACTCGAGCGTACCTGAAACGGCTGCTAATAGTCACTATTTCTTCTCCCGGTTGAAGACGTTCGACAAAGAGTAAAGTTTCATGTATACCTATAGAGAATGGATTAGATACTTTGTCCTCTTGCGGTGCTTAGATCGGTAGGCAACTAGCATAACAGGGTGCGAATACTCACTAATTGTCTCGCTTTCCTCCGGTTGGTGTAATGCCTCATGGAATTTAATTAAATGTGTGATTATAAAGAGTGAATCTGGGGCTATGCTATTAGGGTGTTTAGAGCCGCGAATAGCTAGCGTGCTAAAGGAAGGAGAGTATAGTCGTGCTTTCTCTAATTTACCTCTTATCCCAGCCTGCTGGTGTAAGACTGGGCCACACTTGCAAGTACTAAGATGTGGCGTTATTAGCGACTGGTATCTAAAGAGGTTGGCTATAGCCTTATCAGGCTCTATTAGCCGCTAGTTGCTCTTATTCTTAGTGAAGGGCGTTAAGAGCGCAGGATTAAGGCACTGTTTGGCCGAGTAAAACCAGTTTATATATAATACACTTATGCAAGATATCCTTTGTTAAGAGTTCTAAGTGAAAACCAAAAACACAAACACTCTCTAATCAAGGATAGACGCCTTCATCGAGTTTGGTTGAATATACTCCGACGAGTTGTGCGAACTGGTAAAACCCCAGCGGATTTACGCCGCCATAGCGATTTCCACGTCCAGATCTTTAGCAAAGTGCCACGCCATGCCCGTATCCCGCTGGAACGCTCTTCCAACCAACACCACATCCACAGTCCTGTAACAGTTCCTGCGCCAAGTGACCATCGTTGATCATTCCAACGGATGCAACCAGAAGACGATCACGGGCTGCTTCCTTCACAGCCGCAGCGAAAGGCGCTTGGAAAGCAGCCCCAGGCCCAGCACCATACGTGATTTTCTGCGCACTGTGAATGCTACCACTGCTGATATCGACCAAATCCACATGTCCTTGGTCTGCTAGCGACCGAGATAATTCCACAGTATCTTCAATCTTCCAGCCTTTCTCGTCGGGGAGGCTCTTCTCGAGCCAGTCAGTGGCAGACAGGCGGAAGAAGACGGGCATCTAGGTGATATCACCAAGACACATCCCGAGTGGACGGGCAAGATCAAGGTTGTGATTTTTGCCAATTTATCCACCGGGACGATGTCTTCTAGATCGTAAAAGGTTCGTTAAAATACGTCATCCATACGGCTTCGACATTGAGATTCCAAGTGTCTTATATCCGAAAAGAGATGATGGAGTCTGCAGAGAACGGGTAATGCTTTCTCCCGTTTCTTGACTATGAACAAGAGAGAGAATAAGCTAACTCTCATATACAGGACGACAGAGATTCTTAAAGCAGCATAACACCATGGTGGTGCCTCATTAAAATGCTTTGTCCTACTAGATAGCGCGGCATCTGTCCTCAACTCCTTCGAAGACATGTCTCGCGAACGAAAGTCATACACTGTGAAAGACCGGAACCCGGTAGGCAGAGACCAACACAAAGTTCAATAATGGGAGCTGCCCTGTCCAACATGTCCAGACTCCTAGTTATCTCTTCGGCACATCTGAAACATCCCGTTAAGTAGGATTTGAATCTCGCCCACGGAGGTGACGGATCATCTGAGCGAAGTCGAGGAAGAACTGATATGTCGAAGTAAATACTATTCATTAGAGAGTAAGAGTACACAACTCACTTTTTCAAGATTCCTAGTGGAGTCTCGCTCCCCATTGTTGTTCACTCTCCAATTCTCGTACATACTACCCGAAAACTCCACACAGCCGAATCTATGATCTTCTAGAGTTTTGCACAGCTTGTGCCTCTTCCGACTGGAACCCATTCGACTAGAACTCGTCACTGGTGACCTTCATCCCTACTCCAAAGCTGTGACGTACTTCTCTTCGCAATTGCCTTCTGAATAATTTGCATCCTGTTTGTGAGACTGCCACTATATTCATTCCGTCGTAGTAGTCTCTAACAAATCGGACCGAGCAGGTATCCACAAGTAGCATGGAGTTGGATTCCATCAAAGCCAGCCCTATCCCAGAACTTGACTGCGTCAGCAAGCCATTCATTCACAGCTTTGATATCCACATCCATCGCCGCCCGAGGCACAACGTACATGTTCCTTGGTACCGTTACACCCAGCTGCACTTCGCTAGAACTAGATGGTGGAAACCCCCATAGTCCGACTTCCCCTTTTGGAGATCTCACTACATATGTATGGTAGAACATTTCATGTAGGAATGAGCTTTCAGTTTCAAACTCTCGACACCCCACTGTAAGGAAACACCACATATGTTTACCATGCCATTTAAAGAGCCCCCTGAGCACGCCGCTCAAAGTAGGATATGCAGTCCGCCAAGATAGGCAGAGACAAGTCGTCTCTCATGCCTTGCTTCAATACCAGGCTTTGTGTAACTTAATTGATATTCCAGTACCATTATTTATAGTTGCCCTTCGCCAAACTAATGGCTATATCTCTTTTGTTTAACCATTTTATTAAACCTCAATCAACACTAGCAATATAAGGTTTCTACCACGTCATGAATCTCAGAGACAAGTTCCAAACTTCACGTTTCCTTAAAGTTGATGGGGCTTTTAACTTCCGCTGCGTTGGCGGTTACAGCAGCACTCTCTTTCCAGATGCGGCCGTCCGTGAAGGTTTTATCTACCGCGCAGGCCATTTAGGTGATATAACCAGTGATGGATGGCACACCGTGAAGAGCCTCGGAGTTTCGACAGTCATAGACTTAACGAGCCCCGGAGAAGTGGAGATATTCACGGGGGCGCCGCAAACCAAGCTACGTCCCGCCGGAATCGAGATCCTGCGCCTGCCTTTTAGGAAAGGTGGTTTTTCTCTGGGAAGCCAAGTGCGCAAGTATCAGGTATACCGAAACGCAGGACCTGAGGTACGTACGCCGCATAGATCGATGGCCGAAGAGATGAAGAGTATTAAACCTACTATAGGCCATTGCTGAAGGGTACCTGGATTTGATGGAAGCAGGATTGCCTACTATTCGGCGGGTCCTGGAGCTCTTTCGGGATAATGTCGGCGGTGGTTTCCTCATCCACTGCACCCTGGGAAAAGATCGGACAGGTCTTATTGTTGGCCTATTGCTCTCACTTGCTGGGGTCCCGCAGGACACTATTGCAGAGGATTTCAGTCTAAGTGAGGCTCACATTGAACATCTGCAACCCAGACTTGCCGATATTGTTGAATCAATCGACCCAAACGAGGAAGATGCGGCAGCGATAGCGAAGATGGCGACAGAGTGTCGGTAAGTTGATGTCGTTACATTGCTTTTAAAAATTCAACAGCGAGGAAACGTAACTAACAGCTGTGCAGGAGAGAAGTATTGGGTTTGACCCTCCGATATGTTGACGAAAGATATGGTGGCATCAGCAAATACGCGCAGGAACATTGCGGCTTCTCGGCTGGGGAGATCGATCGTATTAGGCAAAACATGTTAACCCCATAGATTCTGCTAGTGCAAGGCTATCGTTGTTGGAGATTCAGAAACGAAATGGTACATATATAGGTATTTAGGTCTAGAGTATGAAAGTACGAGAGATCTGTAGCCTTATTTGAAGGAATGTCTATATGGATTGGCCTATGCTTACCTTGTTCATTCTCCTATATAATATGTAGGGCCTATTCTGCAGCTTCTAAGTTCTGGATGGATATTCTACGGTAATCCGTGAGCACGAGTGTTTATTATATACATCAGGAAGAAGGCCTTTCCATACGTGGTATATTTCATTGCTTCTAGGTATTCATACTCCGCCACGGTCTCGCCCTCTTATAGTTCCTAAGCGGCTCCCCAAACACGCATTTTGGGCAACACGTCACCTGCAGATTAACCCCACGGTGACAAACCTCCTAAATCAGCCTAAGGGCTCCCAGAAGATCTTTCATCTGAATCGCAGACCGATTTGGGTATTGCTCGCTGCATTGGTTACAACTGCGCCTTTGAATGAGGATGAGACTGCCAGAACTGCACACATGGACGACCCTGATATCGAGGAATACCCCCAGCCTGAGTATTGGTAGGTAGAACTATTGCTGTAATGCAATCTGCATTTGGAGATTAATCGATACTGTAGGTCTATATGAAGGCCTGCTGGTGACAGTCCTGATCTATCTTAGCAAGAAATATTATACTATTCCCAGGTCCCTCCTCGGTAAATTGCCGGTTCCACAGAATCGCTTGCGACTCCCTAACGACCGTGTTATGACTACTATAGCAATGCGGGGGAAAATATTTCTGCAACCATCATGCCTTCGGATGTAAATGAAGATGTCGGGTACACATTCATGCATTTCCTGTATACTAGTAACTTCCAGATCATAAAGATATCAATCGAGTGTGATCAACCTAAACGGACGAGGGAATATACGGGAGCGTCCTTATCTATCGTGCAGCTATGACATATGCACTGAGTGGGCTGGAGGACCTTGCAAAACAATGCATGACGACGTTTGATCCAAACATCCCCATAGTTGAAATCATTTCATATTTCACTGGCCCGAAAAAACTTCCTGGGGATTACAGAAAACGTTCGGTATTCTGGTTATCTCACCGCGAGAATACTGGCGGCCTTTGATGCAGACGATGGGATATTTCAACCAGAGGAGTTTTTCAAGGGATTCGGCAGCATCTCAAGAGTTTGATAACTCCCTTGTTAAAACCATAGTATTTATAGCAGAATCTTACTAGTAAACAAGATAATCGCATATAATTACGCTAGGTAAATAGTAATAGTAAAAATTAATAACCACCCAGGATCTAGAATAATAATTATTAGAACTTAAAGGCTAATAATTAAATTAGAAGACTATATTAGTCTTTATATAATTCTAGATATTTGGTACTGGCATACTCTCATAAATTATCTGCCTCTTCCCGAGTTTCAGGGAAAGGCTAAAATAAACACCATAACAAAGAGCCTTTGTAACTCTCCTAAAAGTTCCATCCATATTTTTCCACGGCGAGTCTCCGAGCCGTCCATAATGTCGTCCCATATCAAGAAGGCCCCATTCTGTATCTCGACCAGCCACGCAAGAACAATCAGGTCTTCTATCTGCTTGTTCTTCAATCTGTTGCCCTCAAGGGCTTTTGCGGTATCGAGGACAGTCCAGCATCGATGAAGCTTCCAAGGCACTAGCGGGGGGAGGCGTAAGCTGCAAGTGGACAGTATAAATCTTTTGCTTCATACCTTTTTGTACATTTCAACAGCATCGGCAGGGACTCCAACACCGCGAAAATAATCGACAAGGGTTTCAATGAGGGATACCAATGTTGCATCCAAGTCCGAGGATTTTTCTCAACTTGGAAACGTTTTTCTTCACAACGTAGAACAGAATGAAAAATTGTTAAATGAAACTACAGTGGTGTTGATGCAATCTATCCGCGTCAATCACTTTTATAATTTATAGACCGTGGATCTAAAGCAACATTTGGGAGGACCAACTTTTTGTTTCCATAACTGCAATCCTACAGCCCACAACGTTTCCTTTCGAGGTAATCTGGGCCCACTTATCTGTTATACTTGGGGAAAGTGGGCTGTAATTGAGGGCGGTAAACCTTTCTTTTTCAGGACATATACACGCATATATCCATATTACTTGATAGTATAGACAAACTTTATGTTGTACAGGGGATCCGGATGTACACCGCGGCAACCGGGAATGTAAGAACTGAAAGGCCATGTCGATACCAACACAACAATATACTGAATGAAGGAATCCCGGCGGATCCTAACTGTCGGATGCAGTGAAAAATGAATTAGTTGATGTGTCCTGTATTGTCTGGTGCATCATAGGCTACACACCTGCATGACTGTCATGCAACAACCAACCTAGAACGGTACGTGTCCCTAATGCATACGCCCCCTTAAGAGCGTTAACCCAACTATCATACCAGGAGGTTCTTAAGCGATATGATACCCATGCCTGATCATTCTCGATGCATGGGACGCCTCAAATCCAGTCACGCCCTAAGTGAAAAAGATGCCCAACAGAACAATATTATTTTAGGTTATAGAATATGTAAATTCTAACAGAGAATGTATCATGTCCACACACTACTAACCTAGTGGACTACTAATATATCTATCCTGGAAGCTAGCATTTCAAAACACGGCGCGTATGACCTTCGTTTTTACCCTAAAGTATAAGACAATATAACAAAGAAGACTGAGTCCCGTCTCGCACGTTGCTAGTCAAACTGCTGGGGGCGACCTCTATGCTTCTTCGTCGGTAATTCCGGATCCATTTCTGGCGCAGCATCATCGCTGTGGAATGTTTCCTTTGAGGGGCGGCCGCGGCTGCGGCGTGTGTTCGTGGAAGCCTTCGGAGATATTTTCTGCCTTTATCTTCTCTGCCCTTCGGCTCTTCGTCAAAATCGTCGGAGAGGTCGTCAACCAATAGTGTCGGGTCGTGATGAATAAATACATTTTATGACCCGATTATGGGGTGCATTTACTTGTTTCATTATCGAAGAACGCAAGGTTTGTAGTTCCATAAGTTGTGCAACTACGATGAAAGTAGAACGTACTTTAATCCAGCTCTATTTCTAAATCCTAGATTCCTAATAACAACCAATCGAGTCCCTCCTGTTTTGCTGAAGGGTAGGTATTGAGCGAAGTCGTATAAATTGACAATAATTGGGGAATCTTTGCTGCTGTGCGATCTTGATTTCTTTTTGCAAAGCACCTCGTGCCGGATGGAAACCAACAGAACCACAAATCCTTCCCCTTCCTACTTCTATCCACTAACACCGAGCGATACAACCGTAGCCCCGCGATCTGTACTGCAATTGGACGATGGAATCAATCAGCCATGCGCGTCAGCAGCAGCTAGTATAAAAACAACAGTACCAAGGATCACGCCTTTCTCGTTGCCGAACATTAGAAATCCCCCGATACAAATCACATCTAGCTTATAAATCGGCCTCGAACATGGACCATAAGTATGACCGGAACACAACCTTGCAATTTCTTTTTGAACAGTTACACGACAGTAAAAAAATCTATACTACTGCATAATCAGCTACAATGGCACCATCTCCTAACATCAATCTCTACACGGCCGGCACCGCCAACGGATTCAAAATCACCATTTTCCTCGAAGAACTAGGCCTCTCGTACAAGACGCACGCATTAGATCTCAACGCAGACGAGCAAAAACAGGAGTCTGTCAACACCTTCAAAAAAACCCCCCCTAAATACCACCCCTAATTCAAATCACACACTCACACCCCCACTAGCTGGTTCCTCAAAATCAACCCCAACGGGCGCATTCCCGCCATCACGGACGGCGAACAACGGGTCTTCGAGAGCGGCGCCATCCTTCTCTATCTCGCTGACAAATACGACACCGATCGCAAGCTCAGCTACGCCCCGGGGACTTCCGGATATGCCGAGCAGTTGAGCTGGTTGATGTGGCAGATGGGAGGGTTGGGTCCTATGCAGGGTATGTCTTATCCATATCCTTTACATATATCCCTGGGTCACGCCGATTGCATCCTCAAGAAGGGAAGAAGTGCACGCTAGTCACTAACTTCCTGGTCCAAATGCACAGGACAAGCCAACCACTTCTCTATCTTCGCCGCAGTTCGCTCGGACTACGGAATCAAGAGATATACAGACGAGACGAAGCGTCTGTTCTCTGTTCTGGAGTCGCGATTGCAGGAATCGCCTTACTTGGCTGGCGAGAAGCTGACCATCGCTGATATCGCGAGCTTTGCGTGGATAAATGTTGGTCCGCTAGCGTTGGGAATCGATTTAGCGGAGTGGCCGGCGTTGAAAAAATGGAGAGATTCTATCGCGCAGAGAGAGGCTGTTCAGAGGGGCTTGCAAGTCCCGCCTCCGAAGTTGTCCCAAGATCAATTCTTGGAGTTCCTGGCGGGTAAGAGGAGGGATATTCTCGCTAAGGAGAATACCGATAAGCATTGAGCTGAGGATGTCGGAGTGGGTTCATCGGAGGAGAGTAAATGGGGCAGGCTAGTATGGCAGCCTGTTCTTGATTATTTGCAGCTCGATTAGGAAATACAAAAACACTTTTGTCATGGTATCAGAGGTAGGAAAGTCCGCCAGCAGAACAACACTTTTCTTCACCCCGTAAGCAAGCAGTATGAGCATATTGGATGCTTGCATCAACAAAGGGGGTTAAATAAAAAGACAGCACATCACAGGGGAAAGAAAACAAGACTAAACCCTCTTCTTATCATTCTCCAAGAACCACTCCATCACCGTCCGAAAGACCCCCTTCCCACCACTCTCAATCACATCCCCATGGCACGGAATCAGGCGATTAAAGTCCCACTTATCAATGCGGCGCATCGACTGGGTAAACGCCGACCGATCCGCCGACGACAAGATATACCAGACGAACCTCTTCTGCCAGGTCGCGGGCGCGGCAGTCGACATCGCCGGACAAACCAGGCTGGTCAGGAAATTCTTCGCGCCCTCGTTCACCTTGGAGTACTGCTCGCGGGCAGGGAGATTGAACAACAAATCGGCCTCGATGAGGGTGCGCGATCGCTTGTGCAGGAAAACGAGCTCGCGCGACGGATGGCCGCGCACGTACTCGGTCTCGAACTCGGCGTCGAACTCGTCGGAGATTTTGCGCGGCTGCTGCGGGTCGTCCTTCCGGAAGACATGCTGGAAGGGCGTATCCCTGAACTCGGGGTTGGATTGGCGCTTCTCCCAGAGTCCCTCGGGCGCGATAATCTCCGCTTGTGGGTACGCGTTCTTCCACGACGTCAGGTGCAGATGATGTTCGAGGTCCAGCGCTGCGATGTACTTGACGTTTCCGCCGAGGGAGGTCACGGCTGCTTGCACTTCTGGGGTCAGACTGACGGGGGAGAAGACTGCGATGGAGCCGGATTCCATTTTGACTGTTGAGTGAGGCGGATAAGTAGGGGGCTTGTTGCACGATCTCTCCCATGCAGGGAGTTGCGACTAGATAGATACGTACCTAATGTTCCTCGTCCTCCAAACTTCAAGCGCCCAAACCGAGCGAATGGCAAGCTCATGGTGACCACGTCGGAGGTGACGTTGCGGATCACCATGCTCTCGCTGGGATTCTTGGGGAAAAGCTCTGGAGCCATAGTGATCTGTCTTCGCGTTTTGTTTTGATTTTAGTGGATAGTATCTTGCAACAAAGCACCTTGAGGGCGCTGTGCAACGATAAGTACCAGTTCGTCCCGAGGCGATCATATGTTCTGGTCGCTCAAGCTGACCAAGCTACAAGGGTATGACGTCATTCTGAAAGACCATTACTAAGGGAAGTGCCAAGCATCACATGAGTAGATAACCCCCAGATCTATAGCAATAATATGCCTAAGTCTTCTACATTTCTTGATGGGTGTGTTTGAAAGGGAATTGAAGTGATTTAGCCAAAAAAGAGTTGAAATATCGCTGAAGCTTCGCCAGAATTCGAGGTTCTCTACTGTACGCTTTATGCCCGCATCCACGATTTTAAAGAGTTCCGTTTAAGTCGCACCCCGACGAAAGTACTAAATCGGTATTAGGCGGGACTGAATTCCTTTTGATAACCTGCGAGAGCTCTCTTGTACATCACTTTCACCCCCCCCCCCCCCTCTTCAGCTTGTCGTGTTTAGGGGGGGAGACCCCAAAACCGGCTATGCCTTGCCATCCACGGTTCCCCGCAAGGAGGCTGCGTGAGATCGAATGGCCTCGTTATCCTCATACACAGGCTTGGCCTTGCCGTCCAGGACCTCTTGCAAGTAGCTCTTGAGAGATATCGGCTCAAAGCCCGGATACAAATCCTTCGAAGTCAAATAGCCCAGGTACTTGGCGTACTCGGGGGTGTTGTCGCCATAGATACCCCAGGAGAGCATATACTCGGCGCTTACTTTCAGGAACGCCTTGCCAAGATCCGTGTCTAACTTCTTTGAAGCTTCCTCAATCTGCTCCTGGAGCGCCTTCTCGCTGAGATACTCGCGCGGGATCTTTTCGCCGCTCAATCGTTCCAGCTCCTCGACCACCTGGTTAGGTGTCCAGAGCTCGTTGTACGCGAGAACGTACTTGTTCAGCGTGCGTTCATCGACCACGATCTTGGCAACGTATCTCCCGATGTCACGAACATCGGTCAGCGCGGACGGCACGTTCCCGTCGCCAACGAGGGTCGGGAGGTTCATGGCGACATAGTCAATCTTGCCAGACGGCAGACGCGGATAGCTGATCTGGTACCACCATCCGACATCAATGATGGTGTAGGGGAGGTGGAGGCGCTTGATGTGGTTGTAGATGTCCTCCTTCTGTAGATACAGTTAGTATATACAACATACTATAGTCTCAGTCAACCTACCCAGTCTCGCAGGATCATTCTTCCCGGCGCCGCAACAGTGATAAAGCCACACGGCACAAAGCGCTTGACCTGCGCCTTCTTGGCCGCAGTCGCCAGAGGTATCTGGGCGGCTTGGTCGGTGGCCGCGATAGCAGAGATAAGAAGGTCGATGCCACAGAGAGCTTCAACGATCGGTTCCTCAGGTCCGCTCAAGTCAACTGGGCGGATCTCCACGCCGCGGTCCTTGAGCTTCAAATTGGCGGGCTTGGAGGTGGACGACGGGCGAGTGAGAGCGACGATGGACTATCGCTAGATGTTAGCATCGTGTCTCTCTGTTAGACTGTATCGAGCGGAGCACATACAAAGTCATTTCCGGCTTCCAAGAGGCCTTCAACGATGGAGGAACCCGTCTGGCCGGCTGCACCGACAATAGCAACGCGAATAGGTGCCATTGTTCGCAAAATATGTATAAGATTTGTAGGTATGTTTTTGTTTCAAGAATGCAGATAAGTGATTGTTTTGATTTCAGTGTCTCTCAAAATGTCATCTACAAAAGTGCTCCAGGTATTTATATAGTAGGTTTCCTCACCGATGTACTCCCTGATATGGTTTGATTAATCATTCGGATAACGGATCGTAGAGAATCCATTCGGATACCGGATCGCAGAGCATCCATTCGGGTCCCGTGGGGTAAGCAGATAATCTATAGATTATTCAGCATTGCAGTATGCAACTGCTATGAACTCTAACATCCCGTGTTTCTTAGAATCATTCCGCGCTGTTTTGCTGCATTTATAATCAAGGAATCGAATGGAGCAGGTGTTCCAGGAGGGACTAAACCACACCATCCTTGATGAACTGCAAGGATTTCCCAGGTATTGAATATTCCCTGATCCGAGGGATTGCGTGAGACTACCATTTCGCACATCATGGAGCTATTCAATATATGGCGGATGAAAAGTCGGCACGGAAGAGAAACAGTCTTATTGATCTTTATGTATCATGTGGACGGCAACATCTTAGATTAGACACTGCTATGGTCTCCAACATCTTGTCTGTATCCTTCGCCACGCTGCTAATGTTGAAGGCAACTTGCCACTCGACCAAGTAGTACCACGGAGGCACGGGCTAGTAAATCCTCATCATCTATCCGACCCTCTTCCCAATCACCAAATTAGAGTACCAGTAGTTTATGGTTATTTGTTGAGGTCTACGGCATCGGTAGCCTGAAGAAACTTGATCAGACACTGTTCACCAATCATCACATCCATCAACCTATCCCCCAGATAGGTCGCAGTTTGCAGTTAGCGCAGTAATGATCTGCACTAGGGCCTTGGCTACTTGGCAATCCGATGAACCACCAGGCGATGGAGGTCTGTCTTCCTTATTAGCCTCTTGCTGGCACACTATGAAAGCAACCCAAATGTGCCAGGCAGCCTCAATCTTGGTATTCTCCTCATACAGAGAAACCCAGGTAGTTGTAGACCCATTTACATTTGATAGCTGCGATGCAAATCATTGTTTCGGATCGGTCAGTACTGATGTTTTCATCAAGAATAACCACCGCCCTGTTTTGGTGTGGAGATTAGCTCCTTGGGTATGTATGCTAATTGGAACACTACTTATGGAGTACTTTTCTGCGGAAGTTCGAGGGCCTTCTCTTTCCGGAATAGACTTAGGTCAGCGCTACTTTCCGGATCGTAACTAATAGAAATAAGTTGCGGATGCGGAGGGGACTTGGATTTTTACGGATGCTGCCGCAGCCTAGTTTCACCATTGGGTAAACACTTCTCCTTTCCCGGCGCCACAGAAAAGATACTAGCCACAAATATGTGTATCTGAATGTACTGGTACTTTTTTTGTAATAGCATGGACCTATGGAAGCCTCTGTGTAGAGTGATGCGCCCCCACTAGCTACGTGCTATCTAAATAGCACTGAAGAGAAGTGGCTGTTGGTTGGAAAAACAAGGGAAACGTATATAAATTCTTTGGTCCGCCAAGGTCGTCCTTCTGTGAAGAGACTTGATAGTTATTGACTACGAGATAAAGGAAACCTGTATATGTAGTTGTCCAAAAGTAAGGATACTACTGTCAAATACCAAGTCTTCAATTTAAAAAACGAGTCAATTTCCCTAATCCTCCACACCGACGCAGTTCTAAAGGCACACACACACGAGAGCTTTAGATTGCAAGACACCTTCATCGAATCACGATCTCCTTAAGCCTTCGCTTTCAATCCACATCTATGTTAAGGCGCAAACTAGGCTCTTCTTCGATGACGCCTAATCGCTCTGCTGGGTCCGTCTCTTTTCCTAAACGTACATCTCTCGTAAAGACATCGGTAAGTCCAATGACCCCGCGACCGCTCGTGTTGTTGGCGACTTGGAAATTGGCAATAGCATAGGGGATTCCTGCGGTCCCAGCCCCGCCAATCGTCCGCAACAAATCTTGGGCACCGATAACAGCGACGATACCACCTGTATCTATTCCCATTGCGATTTGTTTCACATTCGCGATCCCCCATCACACGCCCGCAGCATCGCTCATTCCATCTAAGCAGAGGACGGTCCATCATGATTCACCAAGTAAGTTCAATACTTAAGGAGGCGATAAGGAACTGTATAAGGAGAACAGATTTGCAGGAAGTTCAGAGACGGCCAGCTCAGAAATTAAATGCGAAAGTGAAAGAAGCAGAGGGGAAAGTGGGATAGAAATACCCCGCGGCGTCAGCTTGATGAGATAAGATGAATCATTCCCTTATTGGCTACGCGATTGGGGTGCGAGCGAAAGGCTGATGCAGAGAGACAAACTTGGAAGCGTCATGCGACCAGCGGTAATTTTCTTAGCCAATAATCACCAATATATTAGTTACCTCTATAGGATTCTGAGGCAGTTGGATTTAAATACCTAAGTACGGCTCTAGAGTGTTTATAATTAGATCGATGGAGACTTTTCTGGTCACGGATATATATATGTTTGTCCTGTGCCATGGGCCACTCACTCGTCGACTAACGCTGTAATTGAATGCCGAAGATACCAGGCTTGTAAGCCACTTATATTCGGCATTCTCCGGACTCACGGGGCTGAGGTACGCACAGTCACCAGGACTATATCCTCGTGATACCTGGCCTGCCAATTTTCCCACTAGCAAGCGGCCTGAGCGCCTTGGCTGATACAATTTGGGACTTGGGACCCAAATTCTTGCCCCTTTGGGGCAAGTTTGGCTTACACGGGAGGATCCCCCGTGGGGGGAGGGGTCAGTTACCCATTGGACAGAAAGTGTAAGTTACGCGGGACAGCGGTACGCGACCCGTCTCGCACAGCGAATTGTAGTGACCGCCTTTACGGCCGGGCAGAAATCGGCCCGATTAGGCAACTTTTTGTAATAAAAGTTGGGACCCGAGAAGTTACTGGATCGGGAAAAGCGGTGAGACACCTGAAGGGAGTCGACATTTATAATTGTAATGAGTGTGGCCAGTTTTCTTTTGGGCGCAAGCTCGTTAATATGTCGGGTAAGAGCCGATTTGTTTCCGCGGGTGAGCGGTTTTCAGGAAAAAATGCGTTTTTGTCATGGCCCGCCGGTGTGGCTGAAAATAAGGAAGATTTTCTTCAATTGGTTCAAGGTATTCCGCAAACGTTAGTTTATTACGGAGGCCGAGTCGATATGCTCGGGCGTGCAGAGTCTGATATCCAGCAAGAGTTGAGTTATCTCCGTAGTAGTGGGTACCACTGGGTTCTACTTTGTGTTTTTTTAAACAGAAGTAGTCGTTTTACGAGGAATTTTCAACTTCGTCGTGGGGGCGAAGTATTCTCGCCTGAATCTGTGGAAGTGCCGGCACGGTTCATTGGTACGAAAGAGTTCCGGGAGTGGCATGCGGTCCGTCTTAATTTCATACGAAACTTTTCGTCAGAGGGAACGTACATTAGGAAAAGATGTGCATTGAATAATAGCGGCGTCGCAGGTGATAGGGAGCTCGTGGGCGTTGGAAGGGCGACGCAGTCAGTTGAAATTCTGCGGTTGCAGGAACGTGTGGCGGTGCTGGAGTCTCAGATGAATGAGTTACAGAAGGTGAGTCAAAACAAGCTGTGTTTGGCAGGATATTAACTTTAGTAGCGTGATAGCAAAGAATGATTATTCCGTTTTATGCAATGGTCTGAGTCAAAATACAAAAGACGAGCCTGTTTTTAACGAGACGGAAGTCGTGGCCGCGGAACTGAGAAGCAATTACTTCATCACCTTGCTCAACCGATCGATTAATCGATCAATATTGATCATACCGTTATGGAGCTTGAATCGTATGATGAAGCCTATTTTATCGCATGTTCGAAGCCCCTGAAATTGCATAAATATTGGCTTCATTTCGCAGTACATTAGAATAATCAAGACCTCCAATCGTTGCATATGATCATATAAACTCGGCGTATTAATCAGCTCTTTGTCAAGCCCATTTCTGCTACAGATGTTAAGCCTGCCCCCCCAATTATCAATAAACTTAAACAAAGTATATTCCAAATATATATAAACAATGTATCTATTTTTTATCTGCAAACTGCCTGCCGGACAGACTGGAAGATCCCCTGCCAACAATATACCCCTACGAAGCCGTAAGCCTGCTTCTTCTGCAAAAACCAGACACAAATACCGAATATTCAACTTCAAACCGATGCTAAACATCAACAACTTCCACTTCACATGAACCACTGGAAAAAGGTATAAAGAGTGATTTTCAATCACCAAAGGACCTATTCTGCACGAACTCATCCGTGGTACTAACGTTGCTATACGGAATATACAAATATCCCCGATTCCGATACTTATCGCCAATAGTCTGAACCTTTCCACCGAGAACACCCTCAGGTAACAAGTAAACTGCTTACTTTTCAGCAAAGAAGGAAACAGGACATACACTCCTTCCGCCGTGGGCTATATTCATTTGAATAGACAAATGACAATTGCTGCCAACTTATGCCAACACCGAACCCTTTGTATCCAATCAATTGAACAAACTTTTCGCGCTGCGAATCGTAGTACCCCTCGAACTAACTCATTAACACAATTCAAATATCATCCATACACTTACCAGACATGAATATAAACCCGACTCAACAGAGATTAAGTAGCAGTAACGATCCACTTCTTTAGGACGCAAGTATGCAATTAGCCCTATTTGGGAAGCTCTGACATACTGTGCCCAGGGGAACGGCCTATGAGAAGGCTTCTGTTGTATGTTCTATATGCACATGTACTCAGAGTATGTGTGAGCGATGAGGGTCCAATTTTTCCATGTCAGTTTAATCAAGTCAATTGAATATTCTCGAGTCTCGACTCTCTGCGAGTGGGCTACAAAGTCCTGCCGATGGCAGTCGAAATTCCGAAAAAGAAATCAAGCTTTTCTGGAGCAAGATTGGGGCAACACGAGTGCTCTGAGTAGGGCTGACGAACCAGTCAGATGATGCTGTACATAGTAACTTCTAGGCTGCCATTATTCCGTTCCTGCTGCGCCATGACGTCAGTCGCCAGGGATGAACCGGAGCCCCGACAGTAAAATTACTCCGGAAACTTGGATCAACGTTCTTCAGCATCTGAAAATTGGGTGGTCCCAAGACTCCCAACCGGTGGGAGTGCCGCCCGACTATTGATTTTGGCGGGGAGTGGATGACGCAAGTGAGTTCCCATAGCCCTACCGGTACTGTGTCTACCTAATACTAACTAGTACTAGTGGTAGTGGTGGAGTGTACCTTAACCTGCGCCACGGTAGGCAGTGATATTCTGTTGTGCAGAGGGCAACTGGAAGTAAACAAAAATATCCACACAGAAAAAGGAACGAAAGAAAAGACAACTCAAATCCCCAGGGAATACGGAGTACATCGTATACCTGCAGCGTCAGAGCGAGGCAACAAGATACTCCGTCCAGCACGCATGAAGGAATCTCCTCGGACGATCGTGGCCGCGCCCAGACGTTGGGCAGAACCTACCGTGGCGGCCAATGATCGCCGGCCAGACGATGTCATTGTCGTGCAAGGTGAAGCAAGGTGGAAAACACGGCTGCGGATCATCTGGTCCCATCCCGAATCTTCTACTTAGGCTATTTATTCCCTTCCCTTCCCTCCCTCGCCATTCGTTTTGTCCCTTGGTTTTCCCCTTACGATCGTCACCACCAGCCGCTGCCAATCACACACCACACACCACGCAGTACTTGACCTGACTTACACCAGCTCATCTACCAACTATCATCTGAGTAACCAGTCAACCAACTCATCCACCATGCCCGTCGTCTCGCGACTTGTGTCGATCGTGCTCCGCGTTGCCGAGATCATCTGCGCTGCGGTATGTACGATCTTCTGGACCATAAAACATACCATAAAAATCATATAAAATATACTGACATCGTCCCAACAGGTTGTCGCAGGTATCATTGGCCACTATCTCGCCTCCTTCGATGATATCGACCCGTGGCCTCAGGCCAGATGGATCTATACCGAAGTCGTCGCCGGATTATCTATTCTGCTCGGCCTGATATGGCTGATACCGTTCTCTTCATCTTTCTTCTCCTGGCCGTGTAAGCCGACCCCTACCATTCATTCTACTTGAACCGTTTAAGAACAGCAGCTGATCAGTATTTAAATGTACAGTTGACATTGTCATTTCAATGGCCTGGTTCGCTGCCTTCGGTATTCTTGTCGATGCGATCCACAAGTTCGGCTGCGGCAGCATCTGGCACTGGGGCGGCATCACCCACAACAACAGCTGTAGCCGATGGAAGGCCGCGGAAGCCTTCAGCTTCATCTCTGCCATTGTCTGGCTTGTCTCCGGCATTGTGGTTCGTATTCCTTGTCTCTTTATCTAATTATGGGCACAACCGCTGACTGTGGCGTCAGGGTATCTGGTTTACCTTCCGCGTAAGGAGATCCACCACCGATGCTGCCTAGTAAGTATCTACCTATTTGACACTGTGACTCCTTGGGTATGCATGATGCTTACCTGCATGCAGCACTGGCCGCCGCCGTGGCTTTTTCAGTCGATCGGCCGTCTGAACTTGGGATGTTGCCTAACCCTTAGTCTACGTACGAAGTCACACAGACTTTGACGTTGAATTTCCGAGACCACGTACCGTTTGATTAATGAACAGAAAACGAAGAAAAAGACACCGACACCGGGAATGATTGATGTGATGATTTAATAGTGCTTCAGATACCCACCCTACCGGCGTGTTCAGGCTTTATGTTTCGCTCGTTTTGTCACCCTGCCATACCATACTTTAGTGATTTCTACACCTACTTCTTAGCTACTATGAATTTAATAGCCAATTTCTGCCCCAATCCAGTTAACGATCTGCATCCTTCCGCTTATCTAATAATGAAAACATGCGATTAGATAAGGGCTTGGCGCTGCGTGGCGAAGGAAAAGGGACGTCCCTCCTTGCCGGACCAGGGAAACTGCAATGATGCCTGCGGATTCAGGTACCCCCGTCTCGTCCGGTTCCAGAGCCAATTCCTTCGAGAAGGTTTCCCGGAACCCCCAGGAAGTCCCTCTCCAACCTCTCGGCCCTGAGGATGAGGATTCGGGAAGCAGTCCGTTTGTGAGCCTTTCGCGGGGGAGCTTCGACTCCGCGCGGCATGGAGAGGGCACGAGCGAGCCTCTGCTCCCAACGTCAATGCCGCCTCTTGCTTCCCCGGGAAAGGCGCCGGGTCGGTTCTCCTCCGTGATCTCGGCCATCGGCGCGTGGATGAAAGGGCCCGCGCCTCCGTATAAGTATCGCATCACGCCTTGGTTCCCTCGGGCGCAGGCCGCCCCCGGCCGCCTCGTGGATCGATACTTTCCCTCAAGAGCAGCGAAGATCTGGCTGCTCTTGGGCTGTCTGGGAGCTTGGGGAGCCATCTTTCTGAGCTTCCTGCACGCGTCGATTGCCAGCCAAGAGGTGCCTGGTTATGGCAAGCCCGTGAAGCTTTCTTGTCAAGCCCGCTTGTGGTATGCTCATGTTGCTCTCTTGCCGCTCCAATACCGGTTAGATGGACGTTACTGACAGGAACAGGTCCAATGCTACCAACTGCGGTCTCAACGGTGATAACTGTCGTCCCTTTGAGAATGGAGCATATGCATTCCGATGCCCTTCCAGTTGCGCGGCAGCAATGGTGCTCGAGCCGTATTTCATAGGCCCGGAGGAAATCAATTATCGCGCCCTGGTCATAGGAGGGGGCTCTGAAGATGACGCTGAGGCGGGCATCTATCGCGGTGACTCTGCTATCTGTCCCGCAGCGGTGCACGCGGGCCTCGTCAGCGACCAGAAAGGTGGGTGTGGCATTCTCCGTCGCACCGGCGAACGATCTGGCTTTGCACCCGTGGAGAAAAATGGCATCTCGAGTGTCGGCTTCCCGTCGAACTTCCCCTTGTCGTTCACTTTTGGAAGCGAAACTTCGGACGACGGCGACCTCAATTCCAAATGCCAGGACATTCGGTGGTCATTGTTTGCGTTTTCTCTGGTTGTGACCACGGTTCTATCTCTCTTCATCTCTTCCCCTGCAGCCTTCTATAGCGCGATATACTTTATAGTATACTTCCAGGTGGCCCTTTCCTCTGACCCACCGTATTCCCCCGACTATTACGAAATAGTGTCCACCGCGTTAGGCCGGTTGATACCTTGTGCCTTTGGGGGATGGGCGATGTACTATTTCTGCGTCCGACATACGCTGAAAGACTTGGACGCTCACTGGGACAAGACAGTTCTTTGGCTGGGAACCTGCTGGGTGGGAGCTCTCAACACGGACACGTTCGACAAGATACCGATTTCTAGACTGACTCCTCACGATATTGAGCAGCAACCTGGTGCCATTCCTGCACTTATAATTATCGTGGGTGTTCTCTTGTTGATCGTGATCTCCCAAGCCATTGCCTTTCGGAATGAAGGGAGAATGCCCCGGATGCTCGTGCTATATGGTATTTTGGTCGCCGGGATAGTGGCCCTGCTTCTCGTGCCGAACATGAACCTGCGGATTCATCACTATATCCTCAGTCTCTTGTTTATACCTGGTACGACGCTCCAAACCCGCCCCAGCCTACTGTATCAAGGACTGCTCGTAGGGTTCTTCATCAATGGAATCGCACGGTGGGGTTTCGACAGTATCCTCCAGACGCCAGGTGCTCTGCTTGATGGTGCTCAATTGGGCAGTATTCTGCCGGAGATTGCTCCACCCTTCGTCCTCACTTCGCAGAACATCGCGTTCAATCTCACCGGAATGAAGCCCGAAGCCGATGGGATCAGCGTCTTGGTCAACGATGTCGAGCGCTTCCACTCTTTCAAGGCCGACAACGGCTCGGCAGGGATATTCAATTGGACGCGCCACAGGGCCGATGAGCCGGAGTACTTCCGGTTTGGATACGTCAACACAAAAGCTTTGGGCGGGATTTGGTATGAAGACTTCACCAAACCGGTAACCTGGGAGATCGATGGACGTTGGAACCAAACGGACCACTCCTAAAGGAACACTCTTTTCTTGGAAATTGTGAATACATTTATATATACCATTCTTAGATAGATTATACCGTACCTTTGGATAAGGTACTTGTTGTACAGTATTCTTACATTGGCAGCAACGGCTACGGCTGCGAAATCAGAAAAGGGCGCTCTCCCCGGTCCTGCGTTGCCTACGGTTGATCTGCAAACCCATCTTGAGTAATTACTCGATATCGATTATTTAGATGGTACATAAAACTACATTTATGCATGAACTGGCGCGGACTGAAATCAAGCCCGTGAATGCAACCCAAATTTACCAAAGCGCCACGACACCAAGCATAGACAAGACATGCTTATACAGGGGAATTACCAAAATACTCCAAGCCAGTGGAGAACCGAGAGCCCAACGGGTAAACAAGCCACAAATCAAAAAAGAATACGTCCCAAGCAGGCAGCGATCTATGTCCAGTTCTTGCTATAATCATTGCATCCCACTTGGACGACCTTCTGCTCTCCGCCGTCGGAGATAACCAGGGCCGTCAGTTTTCCACCCTCGACACACCCGGTGTCGAGGCCCTTGGTGTATGTTTTCAGAGAAAGGGAGTTATACGAGTCGTGGCCATAGATCACAGTCGTCAGCATCGACTTCGGGTCCTCGACTGTCTTCTCCACGCTGGAGTATAGAAGGGACTGGTGTTTGTTATATAGCTGAATGATGTTGTTAGCAGTTTGTTGGTAAAGGAGGAAGAAAAAAGATGGAAGCTAACCTTTGTCCAGTGCGTGCCGACCTGCGATGAGCTGGGAACGTGACGTTCCAGGTCGATAGTGACCATCGTCATGGCGCTATACGGGTCTTGTTTTTCCAGATCGACACCCGGAACCAGACCGCTGTGAACCACAACAGTTTGCCCCAAACCTTTGATCTGGCCGATGTTGAGGATCACCGGACACGTATCAAGCCATTTAGCCTGCTCGTCGCTCAATTCCCGAGCCAGTTTCCGACCGCTCGGGTCTTGTCCGAAATCGTCCTCGTCATCTTGCGAAAGATCCTCGAGAATTTTGGCCGCGATCAGGTCATGCCGAAGAACCAAGATGCGATCCTCATGGTTGCCCCGAACACAGGAGGCAGAGTATTTGCGGACCAGGTCGACGACACCCAAGCTGTCGGGACCCTTGTCGATCAGGTTACCGGTGAAAACGAGGTGGTCGGATTCTTCATCGAATTCGATACGTTCGAGGAGGGTTTCCACTGTTGCAATATCCAAACATCAGTATTTCGTCAGTCCGAATTGCCAACGGCAAGAAGAAAGGGGGAAGGGGGATAAGAAGCGGAAGGCTGTACGCACACTCTTCCTTACACCCATGCACGTCGCCGATCATGATCAGCCGCCGTTCATTGAGTTGGTTCGGTTTGGCGGCCTTCTCCGCAGGCAAATAGGACGGGTCCAAGTCTCTCAGCTGCACGATATTATCGAAGGTCGGCAGGGCATTGGAACCGAACCAGCCTCCCACTTCGTCCTTGACTTGCGGGTCGAGCGATCGCAAAAGCGCGGCATGTTCCTCCAGCCGCGGCGACAAGACGAACTTCCAGCCGAGGAAACACGAGACGAGAAGGGTCAGGTAGACGACGACGTATCGGCGGAATCGCGGCGCGGTCACGATCGACGTGATCATCTGGAGCCAGCGAGGCGATTCGGGTCGTTCGGAGGAGGACGTGGGAAGGTGAGAGTATTTGGTGCCCATCTGCCACTCGTTCCGCACGTAGTCGATAAGGGGACGAGTAAATCTGGCCATTCGGTAGGAGGGACCGGATTGGTGGTAGAGTCCATCGTCGGAGGCGTCTTCGGACATGTCGATGTTCTCGTTACTTGTGTAAGTCATGGTAGGGGAGGGGGAGGTGGAGAGAGATAGAGAGAGGGACCGAGGTGGAAGACGCCAGGTCTCTTATCTCTTGCCTCTCTCTGGTTGGAGCCGGTGGTTAATTGCTCTTCTTTTATGGTTATTTTTGTGATTTATTTTTTTGTTTCAAATGATCCCGATATAGGGGGTTCCGACACAAGAGACGACAGGAGGGGGAAAAGGGAGGTCGTTCAAGGTACAAGGAACGTGAGGCGGCACAGGCAAAGAGCGATGAGCATTCCTATGGAACGAGGGAAAGGGAAGGCCGGAGACGGAGAGACGGACAGAGAGAGAGAGACAAGAGAGAGAAAGATGGATGTGACACCTCCCCGGTCCGTTACCGCTGAGGTAAGCAGTAACTTTCGGCCCTCAGCGAATCTTATCGCCGATCGGGAATGCACCATCCCTGTTCCGGTTGGTCCCGCCGGCCTAATTATAGATTAGGTAATCCACCCGGTACCGCCTGATACGTGTATCGGTACCGCTCAGGCATCTGCATTACTCGACCTGCCCGAATTATGCCTGGACAACCCCCCGTACTAACCCTTCTGCGCTAAGTATCCTACATAATCATAGGATAAATGGACACAGACTGACCAGTGACCACTAGTCTGGCCCCGTAGGGCTACACGAGGCTGCGGCCAGCGTGGCTCCGCAGGGGCGGTGTTTCTTAAGTTATCCCTGAACCGGAAACTGTTAGGTGGCCCATGGACCGAGGCTGTGCTCTCTGAAACCCTGATATACGAGCCATCTTCTTCTCCTATTCCGCTCCCTACCCCGTTCCTCGATCCTGTCCGATAGTCTGATAGTCTGATAGGCTACTATGCGGGGTACAGGCCTAGTCAATCCTGCGCTCAACGTACCTAAACCTGTTGGGATTCCTTTTTTTGGCCGACGTCCTCTTGCCATCGCACACCTAATAATAGCCGCTCTGCGGATACCGCGCACCGTCAACCCTAACTAACGGATCCCATTAGACTGTGGATTTCTGACCAGTGGAATCCCGAATCAACCTCTCGATCCACAATGCACCGCGGCTTGAAGTCTTGGGCTCTTGGTTGTGGACTCGTGGTGGATATATCAAATAGAGTTGTCATTATGTGTATTCTGTACTGCGTATTATTGGACTGGTCTGTTCTTCTTCGTCAATGCCAACAACCGTCTCTGCTTGAGGCATAGAAGTGAGGAAGTGGATAAATCACATGATCCAGCTGGTGCCTTGATGCCTGAAAGTGTATGATGCGCCTGTGTTCAGCGGTGACTTCTACCTACCTAGCAACCACCCAGCCACTAGGGGTATATTAGTGACATTGTCTCAACAATCCCAGAAATGTTATGTTCATGGCTCAGCTTCTCAGATCCTCTTTCAAGAGAAGAACTCATCACATTCCCAAGCCTTGCTTCCTTGCCTTAACTGACCTGTCTCATCCTGATCGGTCTATACTAACTAGATGGGTTCGTTAACGACGGGATGCTTTCGATCCTGAAAAATCAGAGAGGTGTTTCCTTGATATGACATGTATGCAGATTGGTTCCAAAGTATCACTAATGAAAATAAGGTCGCGATTTCTGTGAGAGTGGGTCTCCCTCGTCATAGACTTTATACCTACTGAGAAGTGTACTACTATTTAAACTAGATACTAGGACAGGAAGCTCGTATATTTCATTTTATATAATCTCTCTATATAATTGCGATCTTGCTCTGGATACTACACACCCACGCAGACGTAGAATCCAGCTGTAGAAGTTAGCTCGAGTGATGCCATTTTTGCTGGCGATGGACGCATAGGTATCACCTGGGATCACCATGTGGTAATCATTACCTGCAAAGGTGAGCATTGTTGACTCCGAAGACGGCTCTCGGATCACCACTTACGGTTTGATACGATGCCACTCTGCTGGGCGTGGGACCCGTCACCGTCGCCGTAGTAGTGGTTGGGACTTTAGAGGAAGTAAGTTGCCGTTGAGCGTCCTGGTACTTCCCACACGGACGTAGTATCCGGCTAACAGGCCTCCGCATGCATTGCCCACCGCGTTGCTGGTGATTTGGCTTCGTCTCGTTTGCTTGAGGGGTTTGTCCAGGAGATATACGGGTTCCAAGGGTATAGCTCAGCTGACGGTTATGTAGTACCAGGTATCTCCAGAGTGGAAGCTCATCTTGCGGAGGTACGATATAACCGGAGTCCTTCGTTACTAACTAGTCAGTCTCGATCCACATATGATCCAAATTCCAAAGTCTGGAGTAAATCTGTTGGCTTGCTTCTTGATTCGTTCCCCTTGTTCCACTCTCACTGTCACATTAAATGATATAGTCAGGTTAGTTTTATGCCAGCTCCAAAACAAGGAATACGGCGCATACGTCGGGACCCGGGAGGAAAGGCGGTGCTTAGGGCCCTTTTCACCGCTGAATTCCGCCATCCTAATGATCCTACGGAGTACAAGCAAGCAGGCCAGGGGTGGTCGCCCAAGCGATGTTACTTTGCAGTCTGCCAAGTCTGGTGAACCGGTATCGTAGGGGCTTACTCCGGCTTTTCGACTTCACAGCGCCGAAGAACATCCCCATCTCACCAACAAAACGCTCTCTCTATCAAGTCATCCGCTCAGGTAACGGTAAAGACGTCTTCCGAAGGCTTCCCTTCGAGATATGGCTCCTCATACTCGATCTTGCGAGTCTTATCACCGCTCTGATACTACGGTAGCGCAAACCTCATGGTTATCTAGACTATCTAAATATCTTGGCTTTGATCAAAAAGGCCCTGTTTAGGTTACATTGTCTGATCTGAGTCGGGACTGCCCGAGAGCATCGCCACAGTTATTGGCCAGCCAAATACACTGATAATTGCACACCACTACCTCGTAGTATCTGCAGTCATTGCCCACAGGTTATACTCTCAGTCCAATTATAGGTAGCATTGCCATGTTCGTAGGGATGAGGTATTATACCCATCTCCGATACTACGCTGTCCCGGTAGGCCAGTTTGGACGGTAAACGCTAGTATAAAGAGCATCTCCTGGTGCCGCCATACAGTATCTAATGCGCTGTTCAGAGACCGCAGATCTACCTCAGTCCTTGTTACAAGATGCTATACTCCACCTTTGCGATCTTTGTTCTGCTACTCCTGTTACCTGCCCGAGCTCTAGGCCAGAATGGCGGCTCTTGCTCTACCCGCTCACCCTGCAAGCAGGGTTGTTGTAATAAAGCTGGGTATTGTGGCTTTGGCCCGGACTTCTGCCGTCGTGATATGTGTGTCTCATCTTGTGATGCTGTTGCCGAGTGTGGAAGTCAGTTACATCCCATCTATGAAATGCGCAAGGCCCTGAATGCTGAGATATTCCAGAATATGCCCCTAAGGGCAGCGAGCATTGCCCACTGAATGTGTGTTGTTCCAAGTTTGGGTAAGTCGGTCTTCAAACCCCGTCCTTTATTCTTATTCTAGGGTTAGGTTATTAATCCGTGCCTAGGTTCTGCGGAACTACTAAGGAGTTCTGTGGCGATGGCTGCCAGAATGGATGCAGCCCAGTCAAACGCCCGTGAGTGTCCCTCCCTCCCTCCTATAAATTCCCTGAGACACAGCTCACTGTGACGCAACGTGCTACATAGGTCTTGTTCAGGAGCCTCAAGCGACCAGCGATATATTGGATATTATGAGAGCTGGAGTCGGACAAAGAGTTGCGACGTTGTCCTGCCCTCAAGCATCAACGTGGCACCCTGGACTGTAAGCTTGCATATTCAATATCCTTGTTGACATTACTAAGTACAGCCTCTTCTTCATAATACCCAGCATCTGAACTACGCCTTTGCTCTCATCGACCCATCCAGCTCTAAAATCACAATGATGAATAGCGGCGACGCGGAATCCTACGCGAGCTTCAACGCCCTTAAGGGTCGAAAGCCCAGTCTTAAGACATATATCTCTGTGGGAGGCTGGGATGCCGGTGGCAAGATCTTCTCAGATATGGCGCGGTCTCCGGAAACGCGAAAGGCCTTCATTCAGTCTTCGATTGAATTTATGCGGACTTACGGATTCGACGGTATCGATATTGACTGGGAGTATCCAGCTGCGAAGGATCGAGGTATACAGAACTGGGCTTCCGTCGTATCGTTTCGTTATACCGTCATGCTGACCCTGCACAGATGGAACTCCAGCGGACACAGCGAATCTGGTCAAGCTTATGAAGGAGCTTCACGAGGCTTGTGGTGGGAAATATGGTCTCACTGTCACTCTGCCTGCCTCCTATTGTATGTGAAGCTGCTTAGAGGACATGTCGGATATTAATACGGTTTACAGGGTACTTGAAAGGCTTTGATCTCCCTGGGATGAGCCCCTACGTGGACCTGTTCAATGTTATGGCTTATGACATCCATGGCACATGGGATGGCGACAGCGAATGGACCAGTCCGGTTGTCAACCCGCATACCAACCTAACAGGTAATGACTAATGAGCTTCCTTGTCGGTGCTGAACTTCTTTGATTGACCTTTGGAACCATATACAGAGATCGCTGCCGGATTGGATCTCCTCTGGCGAAACAATATCAACCCAGCCAAAGTCCTCCTGGGAGTAGGGTTCTATGGGAGGTCCTTCACACTGAAAGACCCTTCTTGTACTCACCCGGGATGTCCGTTTGCTAATGGTACAGCACTCGGAATCAAAAGCGGAGGAGGATCCCCCGGGATGTGCACATCAACCAGCGGGATATTGTCAAACCATGAGATTGCCCGGGTCCTGGATCAGTATTCCCCGGCGGTACAGCACGACGCTGAGGCTGGGGTCAAGTGGATTACCTGGAACAAAAACCAATGGTAGGGCTTACACCGCATGTGATGGCCGGATCGCAGCTGACTTAGAACAGGGTAGGATACGACGACGCCGAGACTCTCTTGCAGAAGCGGAAATTTGCAAATTCATTGTGTCTCGGGGGCACCTTCGCATGGGCGTTAGACCTTGGGGGTCCAGGCACCATGTCTGGTCTGGCCCATCTGGATCCACATGCCCCCATGAAGGTGTCCGACCCTGGCGGTACAAAACCAACTGGAACTAAAGAGCCGACTGGAACAAGAAAGCCAACTACCACTACAAAATCAACTGCCACTACAAAATCAACTACCACTACAGAATCAACTACCACTACAGAACCAACTATTACCGGACTACTTCCTTGGATGACTACTGACGACTCGACACCGCCAGAGCCAACTTTGGCGGACGGCTGTGAACTTGTCAGCTCAATTCAGGGCGTTTGTTGGAAAAAGTGCGACCCCAAGACCACTAAACCGGTTGTTGACAAATGGAAAAAGGGCGACCCCTGGTGCTGGCTCAAGTCCGGGAAAATGGGCGCCTTCTGCGACTATATCGAGGACTGTCCGTCGAGCTTTGAATGCCAGCCAGACGACTGGGCGCATGGAGGATGTTATGCGACAAAGCCCGTCGCGAGCGGTTGCACTCCCCTCTACAAAGGCGTTCTGGGTGTGGGTGTGTGCTGGGGCAAGTGTGATCCGAAAACCTCGAAGCCAGTCAGGGAGGAATGGAAAAAGGGCGACCCATGGTGCTGGCTGCAACAAAAGACTAGCCGGGCCATTTGCCGCAAAACAGAGGACTGTCCGTTATACCTTGATTGTGACGGGGCAGGATGCGGGACATCCAAGTAGAACTATGTCGACGATGGCACCTCTAATGCTCTTGCGAACCAACCCGGGAACTCAACCGGAGAGGAACTTCATGCATTCCAAGATTATGAGAAGTAGAGATATAGGTATAAATGAAGAGCCGCTATGGTAGTGCTTGGGACCGAATTTAAGATTCTTGTAACTGAAAAGATCCCGGGTCTGGAGCAGATGATGAGGTCGTTCTATAAAACCTACACCGGGGTTCAGTGGACATGCTTCTTGCCCCGTGTCTCATAACTGTACATCTTATATATTCATGAGTTTATTACGCTTTAAAGCTTCTCTCACTGTAAGAGGTAGTAAGCGTACCCCTTTTAAACCTATTTACGAGGATCGAGCCCACATGGAGACTAGGTATAGAGCGCAATAAGCAAGCTGAGCAGAGATACTTCAGTAGATTTGATTATTTTTAGGATCAATCCCTGGTATGTTACTCACTTTTAACTTCAGTTCGTACTTCAGACACTCTGAACCCCCAATGCCTCAAGCGAGTGAGCTGCTTAATAGAAATAGCTCAAATTGTAAAACGTCGAATGCATGTTGATGGTAGTGGCACCTTCTATCGAAGTCAAGACACTAAGTAGAGTACGAAAATACCTATTATAACCCTTTTCCGTTAGAAGGCGACGATATTCATCTCCTATCAGACGATCCAGCTTCAGTTCCTCCATCTTCATTATCCTTGGCTTCGTTATCCTCAGGTCCTCTCTCTGCGAGTTCCTTAGTGTAATCGTCCGGGTCCCAAGCCAACACTCGGGTCTTTCTCTCTTCCAGCTTCATCCTCATAAGTTTTTCAATATCAGCTCGCTCTTCGGATTCCAAGAGATCAAGTCTCTGCTTCCAAGCGTCCTTTACGGGAGAAGACGTCGGCCCGAAGAATCGCTGATCAATCTTATACCAGTATACCAAGTCAAACGCAAAGTTATTCCTTGCTGCATACGCAATCCAGAAGTCTCCACACCCCCAGCTATCACGCATCGGGCCAGAGAGCCTCTCCGTCCTCTTCAGCTAGCCCTGTTTAATCGTCTTGTCCTCTTGGGACTTCATCGCGTCTAAAAACATTTAAAGCCGTCGCTTATACTGACCACACCAGTCGCCAAGGCCTTGGGGCCAGTATTCAGGCTTCTCGATTAAAAGCCAACAGGGTGATGCTAAGGAGAATTCGACTGGGGCGGCATATGTGAATTCCCAGTCTACAACACCGACTGTTTTCAGCTTCTCGTCCATAAGAATATTATCTGGACGGAAGTCATCGCACCAAAGTTTGAAAGGACCGTTGTCGAAGGATGCTAACTGGCTGGTTAAACGATGTTCTCTGGCGAGTTTGCGGGAAAGATATCGAGCAACCAGTTTGCGCCAGCAGTCTTCGCCTGACTCGATTGCATCGTTACGCTGGTTCGTAATGTGAGCGATATGCAGCTCCGCCAGGGCTTCAAAGTATCTGAGGCAGAGACGGTCGTGAAAGTTGAAGCAGAATCCCCGCGGCCTCTCTATAAATGCCCTCCAACTTGACCTCACTGATATCGGGGTCAAGTCTTCCTCGATCTGCCCTTGGGCACCCAGGCGTGTTAAGAGCATCACACATGTTTGTATCGTGGTCAATATAGTCCATAATAATAAACGGACTTGACTCCATCGGACTCTCCTTCTTTAACCCCCAGTGGAGGACAAACTATTTTGGAAATATTGGGCGATTTTGTCTGGTATTGAATCCCACTTCTGTAGCTAGTCTAGCGGTTATAACTGGTAGTATTTATAACTGTAAAGATGGCTGTATCACCGTTCTTGCAGTTTCCTGATCCCAACGAGCACTTTGTTCCATGGGGAAAATCTCGAAGGGCCAATACCAAGTAACTCCAAAGTTTTGGAAGCCCTCCTTAAGCAGTTGGCTTCGTTCGAGGTAGCGGTACAAATTATTTTAGAAACAGTCCAGCAAGCCGGACTAAAGAACCTGTCTTTCTATTGTACAACGAATAAGACATAAGCAGACATCGATATCATCATCAAAGGAAGCAGGCAAACTCCTTTCGCCGTAAAGAAAGGTCATTATCGAAATTGCTCGTAGTACTCTACCTCCGCTCTTCGCTGGTTCACCTTCTCGATGACCGTCGCATCGTACACGTCTTCCAGCTTCTTATCGCCCAAAAGCACCTGCTTCTCATGCACCGCGGCCTCCTCCTTGGTCATACAGACCAGGCCGGTCAACGGGAGCGGGATGAATCGCTGTCCTTCTTTTTCCCATTTGGCGTCGGGCGCGAAGCCCCCCGCGGGGCGCGTCCAAGGCGCCAACACGAGTCGGCTGGGAAGCCCGCTGATGGCACTCTTGCCTCGCCAGATCTCGTCCACGATGAAGCCGACATCTTCCTTGCTGATGGGGAGTCGGAGACCCATGATTTGCCGGCCGGCGTCGGCGCGCGTTAATCGCTCCATGTAGCCCTGAAGGGACGTCTGAATACCGTCGTACAGTTTCTCGCGGCCCTTGCCTCCGCCGCCGAGGCTGTAGTCGATGGGGTAGCCGGAGATGTCGCAGATGACGTGGTTTGCGACGGTGTAGCCGAAGACCGCGGGCATAGTGCCGAGGACGGGGAGGATACGTGCTCGGAAGTCAGGCAGGACACTCAGTTCGCCGACCTCGCCCTTTGAGAACTCGTCTTCGGCAAGAGGCAGAAGAGTCGCCTTACCCGGGCCTGGACGTTCGGTTGAAAAGACCACCGGGATGCCCGAGTTCACGCCCAATATCTTCAATCTTCGGCGCGTGCTGCGCGAGAGACGATCGTCCGTACTCTCGGAGATATCACCAACTGTTATGCGCGTGGGATCCGACTTGCATCCGGCGCCCATGGAGGAGATCACCGGGATTGAGTGCTTGTGGCAGTAGTGCAGCAGCTCGACCTTGGAGGTGATGTTGTCGATGCAGTCCAATACATAATCCGGTTTCCGGCCCTTGTCGCTTCCCTCGAAAGCCCACGGAGCCAACAAATCATCTGCTACGTCCCCTCCGAAAAGTTCATTGCGGCAGTCGAATTGCGTCCAGGGGGTGATCTGCTCCAGTCTCCTGCGGATACAATGCACCTTGGGGGTTCCCACATCGGCCAGGGTAGCCAGAGCGTGTCGGTTCAGCGAGGACAGCGTCGCTTGGTCGAAATCAATAAGACGGAGCTTGGCTACACCCGAGCGAGCAAGGGAAGCAGCTGCATGCGATCCGACACCACCACAGCCAACGACGATCACGAACGAGGAGCGAAGTTTCTCGAGGCCTTCATCGGTAAGGAAAACGCGGTTGCGGGCAAGCTGTTCGAGGATAAGGTCTAGGACACGCAAGAAGTCAGCAACTTTCCTGCCAAGCCGCAGAGAAATGGTATACGCACCGTCATCATAATCGCCCTGTTGCGCCCTGCGCGCAAGAGCTGCACTGCGCTGATCTTCCTTGCTCAGTTGCGGCGCAATTGAAGCCCCGCCGAACTCGGTAAGCTGCGTAGAATTCTCCCATTAGCTGGCGGGCTATTTTGCGCATTGCACTACACTGCGGAGATTACCTTCTCTGCATGGTGTCTCTCATCGATCGCCGGGATCGAATCTTTAAGCTCCGACACCGCCTCTTTTCGCTTGTATGCCTGGTAGCCGAAGATAGCGCTTGCGACTGCAGCTCCCGAGAGCACAGCGGTGGCGGCAAGCTGTGTCTTATGGGATGACAATGACATTCTCTTCCGGGTCTGATAGTATGGTGTATTTTTCCACTCCTTTTTCCCGACTCGAACTTCGAGACTCCGGTGGGCGACTTTTATAAGTCTGTCGGCTCAGAATACCTACGCCGGACCGTTAGAAATAATGCCCGACCCTTTCCCACTGACGTGGTCACCGACGGACGTGGCCGAACTAAAGGTCACCATCCTGAAATCAAAGAGAGTCCACTTACCCCATTCACTTTAGACAGCGTGCCCGCGAGATTGACTTGGTCATGCAAGTTTCAACTTTCAACCCTCGAGGCTTCCGGGCGGGACTCCGCTCGCCGGTCACGTGCCACGCCGCCTTTTTCCTGCCGTCGCGTCGTCGCTTCTTTCTTGCCAACACAAGATCCTTCTAGGTATGTGGCCACTGTCTCTGTCAGCCTGTGCTTGCTCTCATGGTCAATTCTAACCTCTGTCCAGAATGAGGAGGCTCTCTTGCCATATCCCGATGATGATAAATCCAAACACATCAGAGCAAGCTCATGACACCCCCGTTGTGTCGCGTCCGATCGGAACGACTACAGGCGATGGACTCCATCCTTCGCGCGTCTCCTGCGAATGGAAGGAGGCATTGGTCCGCGGGGTGGGGGATTGAGACAAGAACAGAGATCTTAGGGATTGTGCGCAAGAGCTTCGCATGTCTGGGATCGACCGTCGCGTCGTGTTTGCTTCCAGGTCACTGCTTTTGATCTGTCCCTTGTTTAATGCTGAGAAGGGCCAAGTCAATACAGAATGCTAATGCAATCCCGCCTCGTTGCAGAATTGTCGATACTAATCTCGGGGATGTCCTTTACACTGTCGGAAATATCATATCCTCTCAGCGGTCTCCACGCATCGGAGCCACCTGACACTCCCTATATAGACCTGGTCATCCTCTGCGTTTGCCTTGCTTCGATCATAACAACCATCCAGCGAAGCTCCGATGTATCCTCGCAAAATAGGACCCCCACACAAACACATACACAGCCCAATGCCTTATGATGACAAACATTATCTCAACACTCAGAGGCTGGTTCACCATTGCTCCGTCTGTTTCTTCGCGGTAACGACGTCGAGCATACCGATGACGAGTGAATAAAAAAAGGTAGTTTTCAATCTGACTGGGCAGGCTTTGCACTTATCTTTCGTCTTCCCCTTCCCCGTTCATTCTGTTGCGGGTTTTGAACTCTCATGCTTGGTACTCAATCAAAACATCCAATAACTGTATCTTATGATTTTGACTAATTTCATCCCAAAGCTAATCACAGGTCGTTTGTCTGGCAATGCTGCATAATGTACATATCTACACAATGCCACACCAACTCTTTATATTTATTGTTTTCTTTCCTTTCTTTCATTCTCGTCATGGACGCTATTGCTGCATACCTTGACCTTGCCCCCCATCCATTATCCCAGCCCGATGACGAGTGCATACCAAAAGCCAAAGTTGTAAGATATCCGGCAACTAGGTGCATCATAGTCATGCCCTTCTCACGTGCCTGGAAATCAATGAGAACCTGAGAGCTAATCTGAGGGCTGGGATCTTTTTTTCATGATTTTCTTTGCGATGTCCTAGCGTGTTTTTCTAATGCTTCGTGGGGCTTTAGAGCGGGTGAACATAAATATAAATTGAACAGCTAGTCATGGCTCATCAAGAAGAATTGGGGTCAGTGACTGGAGAAGAGGAGAGTAGACAGATGGAAGTATGTTAGGCTAAGTAATACAATATGCATTCAAGAAATCCATCTTCTGTAGTTCATCGCTGGCTCGCTTCATGTTCATAAGAATAAAACAAAGCACGAAAAAAAAAAAAAAAAAAAATAGGAATAGGTATCAAGTTGAAAGAGCGTCCTCACTGCAAAAACTTCTGCAATTGACCGCCGATATTCTTCAAATCCAGTAGGAAGGTATCATGTCCGAACATCGACACGTCCTCGCCGAGTTCCACATGCTGAACCGTCTGGTTTCCCCCGGCGCGGAGCGTCTGCGCGATCTCGCGCTGCTGCCACGCAGGGAAGAGGATGTCACTGGCCACGCCCATGACCAGGACGGGATGGTTCTTGAGGGGCACGAGACCCGCGACAAGGTCCTGCGGCGGGGCGTCCGGGGTCGATTCGCCTCCGGCGACGGACTGGTTCATCGCGGGAGTAGACGCCATCACGGAGGGTTGCTCTTCGTAGGGCTTGTCGGGCAGGGTAAGGCTGCAGGCGATATCGCTCTGGCTCAGGTCCTTGCCGCCCTGGGCGATCTTGGTCTCGTATTCGGATCGGCGCGCCTTGGTCTCGAGCTGGTGTGCGTGGCCGAGATCGAACAGGTCCATGGCCTTGGAGACGTACAGGAGACTGTTGGCGTCGTATTCCAGGCAGAACTTCTCCCCCGCGTGGTCGAGGTACGTCTCGATGAGGAAGTCGGCGCACAAGGCGGGCTGCTTGCTAGGGTCTGCGCGTTTGCGCCCAAAACGCATCTCCCACTCCGGCCCGCTGCGGTAGGTTACCGTGGCGATTTCTCGCGCCAGCTTCATCCCTGAATGAGGCGGGATGGCGTCGTAGTAGAACCCCCGGGCCCACTTGGGGTCCATCATTAATACTTGTCGCTGCGTATGGCGCATGGCGATGCTGTAGGGGTGGCTGCGTGCGCATCCGCTGATGCTGACGATCTTAGAGATCCGCTCGGGGAAGAGCACGCCGGCCGCCAGACTCTGCATGCCTCCCATGCTGGAGCCCACGGAGGCATACAGCTTCCGGATACCCAGCGAATCGAGGAGACGGAACTGAGCGCGCACCATATCTTCTATCGTCAGGATGGGGAACCGCGTGGCGTATCGCTTGCCGTCGGAGGGGTCGAATGACGACGGGCCCGTGCTGCCGTAGCATCCTCCGATCACGTTGGTGCAGATGACAAAGTACTTGTTCGTGTCGATGGGCTTGCCCGGTCCGATGAACTTCTCCCACCAGCCGGGTTTGGGGTTCGCCTCGGTGCTGTGCGCGTGGCTCGAGGCCGACAGACCCGTGTGAAGAAGGATGGCGTTGCTCTTGTTGGCATTCAGCTGGCCCCATGTTTCATATGCGACGTCGAATTCCGGCAGCACGCCGCCCCAGTCGAGCAGCAACGGGTCCTTGCAGCGGTACCGTTCGTGGTGGCCGGTGGTGTAGGAGGGTTCGGGGCCGGACTCGAGCGATCGGGCGGAGAGGAGGGCGGACTTTGCTTCTTGGGCGTCGAGACAAGGGAAGGAGAGGGCGGGATTGGAGGAGTCTTTCGAGGAGGCATTCTGCGCGGCGGCAGACTGTGCATTGCGGACGGAGATGCTGGACAAGCTGCGGCGGCTTGCGGAGGTAAATCGATTCCTGCAGACGCTCTCATGTTGTCTGAAGCGTCCCAAGGCTCGCAACCCCCGAGGAGCTGCGCGTACTACACCCTGCATCGGGCCCATGACTGACTGGCAATCTGGGAAACAGGAAGAGGAATTGTTGCTGCGGGGAGTTCATCGGGTTTATAACAGCGATGGGAATCATGGGATTATCAGCAAAGTTGCCCGATTTCGCAGGCGGAGAGCAGCGCCTGAGGCAGCCACCACGGCAGAATCCATGGCGTCATCTTCACCGCCTGTGATTGGCGTATTCCGCATGACATAAGCAGTCACCTGACACCGCTGCCTCAGGTACATGTATACATCTAATGATCTACCATAATAATATCTAGCAGGCCTGGCAGCTAATAATCTTCCATGGGAAACTTGTGTTAAAGTGCTTCTAGTTAATGCACGAAGCATGTGCAGCCCGCACTCTCCAATAGCTCGACATCTGACTCCATCCCCTGACCTCGGTCTGACTGTGTCCCCTTGTACCGGCAGGCACTCATAGCTCGATAATGTTCTCGTCAGCCTTATAGATGGTATAGAGCTTCCCTCTGCAGCTCGAAACGAGGAATAGTTAACGGCTGTACCCTGGTCATGTGGCAAGCCAAAGGTACGTGACAGAGAGGACACAGCAGCTCTCCTAGGTGCGTCTCCAGTTCTTGGGTCTCCGGTTTAATGTAGCACATATTTCCCGTCGTTCTACCATTCTGGTGCAGTACCTGTGTTACCTCGCTTAACTTCCGCCGTTGCTTGCCTTCTGGCGCCCGATCATCGACGCGGGTTCAGCTCTTAGGGTTCATGAAAAGGGGCCACAGGGACATGTGTAACCTGGGTCGCGATGATCGCGGTATTTGCCCCGGAAGTAAATTGGGTTCCGTGGACCTGATGAGGCTAAGGCCCAGAGAATGTACACAGCGAGAGGACGTCGCTTGAATACCGGGATACTGAAGGGTACGCGAGGACTCCATGATTCATGAATGTCATTTGTTTGAGCTCCGGTGCCTTGAGCTCCATCCTCTCTCTCTCATATGAAAGAATTGTGTAACGTCGCAGATTTCTGGGGATTGTAGGCTGGACGGCCAGTGTCCAGGGCGTTGTTTGGGATCAATCATTGGAGAAGTTTCTCAGGTTCCTTTGGAATGAAGTGGATGGATGAGTCTTAGCTACCTGATTGCGGTTAATACACGTTTCTACAAAGATCCAGGTTGTGAGTCAGTGGCGTCATGCGAGTCAGTGGCAGATAGCAGAAAGAGCGCAGGTAGCATCCCGCCAGGAGTCCAACCAGGTTCTTATCACGACCCATGAGTCGACGCTGCACCGTTGCAGCGACGGTGGAGAGAAACAAACCAGGCAGGCCAACCAGCGGCCGCAGCAGTTGGGCGATCCACGTGTCGAAGCCCCTTGATGGCCTCACGATTCACGATTCTGTCAGTTCCCCCCTGTACCTGTGCCTGTTCTGACTTCTGTGCCTGACCCTGGCCGCCTCTGCTTCCATTTCCATGGACGGAACTTTGACGATGGATTGTACTCCGGGGTACGGAGAACAGCCATGCCGTCCGACGGAAACAATCTACGTGAAACAGCAACCCTGGCAAGCCAAGGCCAGGGGAACAGACGGAGCACCGAACCTGCAGTGACCTGCAGTAGTAGACAGCCATGGGTCGCAGAGTCCAGACTGAAGAGTGGCGCCTCCCTGGCCATATTTGGCCGAAAACGGCCATTAGCCCTGCCAGATGCACGATCCAGACTTGACAGGTGGGATGCGGTGGGGATGCAAATACCACGTTCGAGCGAGGGTCCAGGCCAGGAGCGAGGGAGATTACGGTAGACTGACTGTACCATGCGGAGGACTGGGGACAGAAGTGTACATGTACAGAGTAGTGTCGTAGATCCGCATCAACGTGAAGCCATCGTGCCGTGACGGAGACGATCTTTGGCCCCTTGCGGAGAACGAGAGATTGTCGGTGTCTATCTGGCCTGTGATAGTCATTAATTCCAACCTTATAAACCCTCTCTCTCTCTCTCTCTCCCTCGTGTACATAAGAAAATAAAACTCACTAACTCCGAGCTGTCGTCATCGCGCGCACTTTCTGGGCGCCACCCAAACTTGGCTCCACTCGGCATCGCAATTCTTCTTCTCATTCATCGCTGCTGCTGCGTCTCTCTCTTCACGATCCCTGCACGTCGTTGGCCAACTTCACATCCATCCAGCTCAACTCATCGAGCCCTTGCAAGGCAGCCGCATTCATATTGCTGGCCAATTTCTCTGGTCTTCTTTGGCCGGTCGTTGCTGCGCCCAACGCGCCGTTCGACCTCCTTGGGAGAATCCCCGACTTCTTGAAACCGTCCATCCGATCCGAGTCAGATATGTTTGGACCGTAGCTGCTTCTGCGGTGGAACGGATCCTCTGAGTGTCAATTTGCAACGGACTTTGCGCATCAGCGATCGTCGGCGGAGCCTGCGGAGAAACCTCGTCGCAGTTCAGCCTGCGTCCCCTCTCGTTCTTTTTGCTCCTCTACCAACTCCAGCCATGCTCACCTTCCGCAAAGCCTTCGTCGCGGCCGTCCTCCTGATCACCTTCGTCGTTCTCCTCCGGTCGTCGCATTCCTCTGCGTCCCCCGCGCCGTCTCCCATCGCCGTCTCCGCAGATACCGACCGCCACGAGAGCCCCGAGAGCCACGAGAGCCATGCTACGGGAGAAGAACGCTCTCCGAGTCAGAAGAAGGACCGCGCCCAACAACCCCTCGAGCCGCCTGCCAGCGCCCCCTTACGCGATCGATTGCGATACCAATTTCCCTACGATCTAGATAGCAAGTTCCCGGCCTATATCTGGCAGACCTGGAAGTACACCCCGAGCTCGCTGTGGTTCAGCCCGGAGCTGCGCGACCCCGAGGCCAGCTGGACCGAGCTCCATCCAGGGTTTGTGCACCAGGTCATCCCCGATGACACGCAGCGGCATTTGATCAAGTATCTCTACGGCTCGGTGCCCGACGTTTTCGAAGCCTACGACTCGCTGCCGTTGCCCGTCCTCAAAGCCGATTTCTTCCGCTACCTGATCCTGCTCGCGCGCGGTGGCATCTACAGCGACATTGATACGACGGCCTTGAAACCGGCGCCGGATTGGTTGCCGGTCGAGTTTGACCTGTCGACTGTTGGTTTCGTTGTCGGTATCGAGGCGGACCCCGATCGGCCAGACTGGCACGATTGGTACTCGCGCCGCATCCAGTTCTGTCAGTGGACCATCCAGGCCAAACCGGGCCACCCCATCCTCCGCGACATCGTGGCCTATATTACCGAGGAGGCTCTCCGCATGAAGAAGAATGGGATCCTCAAGGCGGGTAAAATGGACAAGACCATCGTTGAGTTCACCGGACCGGCCGCCTGGACGGACGCCATCTTCCGGTATTTCAACAACCCGGGCTATTTCAATATCGAACCGGGGTCCGACACGAACGTCACTTACGAGGATTTCACCAACCAGGAAGGGTTTAAGAAGGTCGGTGACGTGGTGGTTCTGCCCATCACCAGCTTCAGCCCCGGTGTGCAGCAAATGGGAGCTCAGGACATCGATGATCCGATGGCGTTCGTCAAGCACGACTTTGGAGGTGAGTTTTTCTTCCCAATTTCAACTTGGTTCACAAATTCTAACTCTGTCTCTAGGAACGTGGAAATCTGACCCTTCTCTGTAACTGTCCACAAGAGGCTCTCTCTCCCTCTCTCTCTCTCTCTTTCTCTATAATCAACGTCTTATATCATAAGCAACCGTCCACTTCTTGCCGACAGGGCAGCTTGTCTCAGACAGCAGGGAGAAGGCCATCATAAGGTCTCCCTCTGACCGAAAACACATCCTTCACAGGGCTTCCATCGGATATGTGCGAAGTGCCTCGGCTTTTCTTCTAGTTGGCGTCCAGAGCGTCGACCTAAACTCATCTGGAGCTTTTCTTTGCTCCCTAATCAGCTGGAAAACGTCTAAGCTCACTCCTACCTTTCTCTCTACTTAATACGCATTCCACATGAGACAATGAGCCATGTCCCACTCATGCCGCGCATGACTTGCCCTACACTTCTCCTCCGTGTTTATTGTTACCTCAATGAAAAAAAAAAAGGAACCAGAAAAGAATTAAAGATACACACTTCCCAGCAGTGCTCGTATCACTCACTACCTATGCACCTACCACATCCTGATATCCTGCACCTGGACAATTTCAGAATCAACCGCCCCTACATACAACATCAAACACCGCCTTCTTTCTTATCCCCTGCTTGGGCTTTTTAGGTTGTGTTCTGTGTTTCTTTTTTTTCCACGGCAAGGCACTCCAGATCGTGGCCTGTCCTATCCCATCCTATCCTTCCTGATCGCATGTCTTTTGGGACAAAATGATGCGATGAGGTTTCCCGTCTCCGATTTATCACCTACCTACCTACTTGTCTGGTCGGCTTGTGTTCATTGGAACTCCTTTGCTTCTTATTAGATAATTCCTTGGTGTAGATGTGTTATGCTATATTGTATAGACTTTTTTTTTAACTCATTCCGTTACTTTATAAAAAAAAAATCGACTAGGTAGAAACTAGAGTACATGTTTTTTTTAGGACGTACCCTAACTTTTTCTTCATCACTGTAAATCAGCCTACTCCGTACAAGACTCTTCTGATGTCCTGAATACAGATACATTAAGGTCACTAGTGGTCTCACCAGAGAGTAAGTAGCGAAGAAGGAAAGAAGAGGCGAAATACACAATGGGTCATGGAATTGTCGGTATTTTTAAAACATTCAATCGTACCTATACCTATTTTTGTATGTGGTATATGCCCACCCAGGTTATGGGAGTGTTCTCCAGCGTCTCTGTCCACAGTTTGGTATTTTCAGATTGATGGATAGACGATCGGTAGTACATGAGTAGAAGTCATAAAAAGAGGAACAGCGCAGCGTAGAGAACTGTTTAGAGAGACTGGAACAAGATAAATAGTACAAAGTTATATGATCTCGTCATTTCATGTAGACATCCATACCCACTGTCAGGGCAAAAGAAACAAAACAAAAACAAAAAAAAGTCAAACACGCTAATAAAATCAGATAAATCGGTCAGATTGCCACCAAACTCTGTTGTAAATAGCATGCCGGCTATTATTAGCAATGGAGCAAAGCATATTTTCACTGTCGTCATCGTAACTTCATGGTCGAGAAGGGTCCACGAGGCATCAGCATGTACGGCATAAATCCCCCAAGTAATTTTTTTTCGCGCCGTCAAACCTGAAAAATAAATAAATAAATAAATAAATAATGAGCAAGGCAGATTCCAGATGGATTAAGGGTGGCGAGATCCGGGGAAATATTTTCAAGCATATTATATTTATATATCAAACAATCCGGATGAGAAGGACCGACATGCAGAGAGAGAGAGCCTCCTCTGTGGAACAAAAAGGTATGAACGGTCCTCTAGACCTGGTGGAAATGTTGAATATCAGATTAGACTGCCGTTCATAGACAGGCATGTATTGAGTGAATCTCGGGTTTCTTTTGGACGATATCCAGCCGCCAATCACCGAGTTTATTTCAAAAACAAGGATTATCCTGCGCGGACTACTTCGGATGCTTCTCAAGTGGAAGGCCTGAGCCCTTTGAACCGTCCGGAGTCATCGGACTGACGCGGGGGAGGGAAAAGTCTGATCCAGCGATCCGACCTTAAAAGTCGCTAAACAAAGCTTCGTATTTCTTCCTCAATTCATTGGTGTAGACTCCCATGGCCTTGGAATCGGGATCGGGATATTCTTCAAAGTTCCCTGTATCAGCCGGATGGTCGACTCTTGGAATAATAGGTCCCTTGATTCGCCGATAGTACAAGTCGTCCCAATTAATGTCCTCGAAAAAGGGATGGGCCTTCACTCGGGCAGATCCGCCGGAAATGTATCCGAGTCTCTCCGTCGGATTCGTCTTGCAGAGTAATGAGACGATATTCTGCGCGGCTGGTGACATGCCTTGCGGGAAGCGTATTCGGCCTTCGACGATCTGCTCGTAGATGCGCATTGGGTTTTGGTCCCAGAAAGGAGGTTGCCCTACCAGGAATTCATAAATCAAGATGCCGAGTGCCCACCAGTCCACCGCGAGCCCGTGCCCACTATTATGAATGACCTCTGGGGCGAGATACTCCGGTGTGCCGCATAGCGTGTACGTTTCGCGATCGCAGACTTCCTTGGCAAATCCGAAATCGACCAGTCGGATATGTCCATCGGCGTCCAGGAGGATATTTTCGGGTTTCAAATCACGATAAACGATTCCTTCGACGTCGTGAAGGAATTCGATCGTCATGGCAATTTCTGCCGCATAGAACTTGGAGGTATTCTCGTTAAATCGTCGGGCTCGTCGTAGATAGCTGAATATTTCGCCTCCGGGGCAGTAATCAAGCTAGAGAGGGACGTCAGCAATGACGACACAAAGAATTCAGGTCGACAAAACGGATTCCGGGAATACAAAACACAACGCTCATAGTCAGGGAGTACATACCAGCATATACAGGCTTTGGTCGTCCGAGAACGTGGCTAATAGCGTTGTGATAAAGGGGTGGCCGGAGACCGCCGCCAGGGTCTTCCGTTCGTTGCGCACATGCTCGACCTGCTTCAATTTGATCACTGAGCTTGACGTTAGCCCTGCGGGAGGGACACGAGCCATTCAAGCGTCCTTACCATCCGCCTTGCGTAGAATCTTGAGCGCGTAAACCTTGTCCCTCCGCTGTACTTCATCCTTCATTCTGACCAGCCATACCCGAGCGAACGTGCCTGTGTTTTGACAACGTGGCTTGTGAGCCCTCCCAAATCCATACGCAGGCGATTCATCGAAGCTTACCGGTGCCCAGGGTTTTCAGCAGGGCAAAATCATCCACCGTCAGGCTGCGAGTGGATATCCCGAGGTGCTTCTCCTCCGGCCGCTCGGTGATGACGAAAGGGCTCATATGTCGCTGGGTTGGCGGTCGGGCCGACGCCACCATCTGTCGCTCTCTTTCGTGAAGATCGTCGGGGGTCGCATCAGATCTCTTCAAGGGGATCGAGGAACCCTGCACCTCATTAGCAGAGGTAGGGTCGACCGTTCCTGTAGCCATCGGGATGGCCAGAGATCATGTCTCGGAGGACGGCGGGGGGAGGGAAGGAAAGGCGAGACGGCAATTGGACGGAGCTAGGGGAGGCAGGTCAAAGGGCAAAAGAAGCAGCGGGTTGTAAATTGGCATGGGTCGTCTAGAACAATCGGCCGTACAGGGGAATAGCCAAACCAACGTCGTCGGGGTACTTGAGTAGGCGAGATAGATAAGGGGGGAGTGGAGGGGCAAAAAGCGCGGGGGAGAAAGAGAAGAAGAATCTCTCCGTCGTCCGAGGGTCTCTTCCGGCTCGCCGTCCCTTGCCCGTGCTCGGCCTCTGACGTTACCGCGTTGGCGGGGCAAACACGCCGTCGACTGGCCCCCGATTCCCATGGTTGATACCTTCGATGATGTTATGCTGCGATATACCTGTGTGAGTCTATTTGGGGACGATTCTACTCCGGCGTAAGGTGGTGTTGCCGGCCTAGTCGCCCAATGATCGGCGTGGGCGCGGTGTCCAAGTCCATAACTAGTATAAGTATAACTAGTATAACTAGTACCGGAAGCCCCTTGTCGACCAGGGATGCGCTAGAAATGTAGAGATATGCACGAGACGGCAGTTGGATGAAAGCTTCTGTTCGCGATCATTTCAAGGGTCGCCGGGATGAATCCTTCTAATGACACCTTGCGCCTTGCGTTGGAACGACTTCAAGCGATAAAATATATATATAAAAGGAAAACATTGATGTATTCTTTCTAGTGGTAGGATGTGTAGGAATGGGTCAACGAAGACCCCTGGCATAGTCAAGTGTAGTTCATGAACAAGAAACCGAGCGAGGGAGGGGCAGAGGAGAAAGATATATTTTGGCCGCGCAGAGTAAAACCACGCAAATCAAGAGCAACGGCGTGCCTTCCAGGGTGACAGCTGGCACCACACACGGCGCAAGTACTCGCACAGAGTAATGAGCCGAGGATCAAGAGTGCCGTTGAGAATTAGACCATCGCCATCCCAGTGTCCCTGTAGTCAGACTCGCAACGCTTCCTTGAGGATCATTGAAGGGGGCTAACATTGCGGGCGATTTAGTGGATGGAGACCGAGTGGGATCAACTGTCCGATGCAGTCGACAAGATATGTCTCATTTTGGCGTGGTTCCTACGATAGGTACACCGATTACTGTACGACGGCAGGGGCCAGGTCGGGCGAGGGCGACATGCGAATGATGGCCGATGTAGATCTCTCGTTAGATTCCAATTATATCTCCATAGATCTGCCCATCCTTGTTGACAGCCGAGACGGGATTCATTATTCACGGGGTATCGGCAGACAGGATTGTTGATTATATGTATATGGGTATAGGTATAGGTATCTCAAGGATTCGCAGGGAGAGCGAGAGGATTGAACGCAAGTACCCATGACTAGGACTGGACAAGTAGATCAGTGATCAGGTAAGGAATTAGCAATAACCCCAAAGACCTGGTTGATAGAAAAAGGGAATGGATGATGGTGAAGAGAAAAGAATGAAAGGCCTCCGGGGCGGCCGAAAGGGGCAAGGCGTGACATGTGCCCGAAGGCCCCCCGTGCTTTTGCTTGCTTTGCTTGATTTGCTTGCTTTGCCTGCTTTGCTTCATTTGTTTTGTTGGGCCTTTGGCTTTTCTCCGCGACTTCGACTCGGCTTCTTTCTTCCTCGACTTCCTCCGCGCTCTGCTCCGAGACAGACTGCTCGCCCTTGACGGCTGCTGACCTGTCCGTCACCCTTCTGGATTCCCTCTCTCTCTCCCTCTTCCTCCGCCTCTCAAAACCTCTTCACCTTTCCTCCCCCCACCCACCCACACCTACTCTCCTCTCTCTCTTCGCCCCGATTCCTCATCTCTCTCTCTTTTTCTCTCCGGTTTACTCTCCTCATATTCCCCTCTAACTTTCACTCTTTTTCTCTTCGTCTCCCTCCCCCTCTCTACTCCCCTCCCCTCCCCCGTGCTCGGGACTTGGATCGATCGGAAGCAGCTCCGAGGGAGGATGCTGAGGGTATGAACTTACTGGGGCCCTGGTTTGCGGTTGCGCTCACGGCTAGCGCTCTTCCATTGGCACAGGTCTCGACGCCTTTCGCCGGGCACTGAAACCCACCTCTATCTCCCTCCCAGTTGAGGCATGATATACCCTGGCAATTCTCGGGCCTAGAAAATTTTCATTTCTTTTCTTTCTTTTCCATTATTTCTGACTGCCTGATTCCAATTTATTTTTGCCCCTTATACATCGTTGTCCGTGGAGAGTCTTTTCACTTTTCCTTTTCCCTCCCCTTGTCCGTCTCCTTTCTCCACGATTTTCCACGACCTTCTTGCAACGTTCTGCACGCCCTCCCCACGACCGGATTCGATACCCTTTCATTCTTGCACCAGTGTCAGCGCCTTTTTCACCTCGGATTGAACGCTCTGGTCATTGTCGTATCCTTTATTCCATCCGGACGATAGATCGCCAAGTCAGAACCGAAGACGATTTTTACAAATAAGGAGGGGACTTCACACACAGCATGGCTGATCTGGGGGGCCAGCAGGGCCGGAACTACCGGCCCTACGGACATCCATCCTCTTTCCAGCGAGATGCTGCCTTCTCTGAGATCTTCGGCGGGGCACCGCCACCGGGTCGTTCCCAGACAATGACATCGCAGACTCCCATGTTCTCCCAGGATCGAGCTCATACCATGACTTCGCACGTGCCGCATCCTCAGATGCAGAGGGGCCCGCCGCCGCCGACACGCCAGATGCAGAATGGATATGGCGCTCCTTCTTCGAATGGCTATTACCAGGCATATCCCGGATCCGCCGGCGCGCCTTCTCAACCCCCTCCGCAAAGCGCTCCGCGACCCTATCCCGGGCGCTTCGCCTACCCGCAACCCCAACGGTTGGATTCACGCCCTGCCCCGGGACCGCAATATCCGGATGCGAAGGGATACGGTCGCCCAATGCCCCCTCCTGCCTTGAACTCTGATGCTTATAGGTCAAGGTCGATGGCAAGAATGGGTGGGCCTCCGGGATACCCCCCTCAGGCGAACAGCTTCAACCACACCTCTGCGACCGCATTCCGGCAACAACCATATAATGCGGCCGCCCCGATGACCGCGCAAGGCCGAGTTGTGCCGGAGCGGCATGCGAACGAGCGGGCGATGTCGATGACCTCGTATTCCGCGGACCGAGAACCCACGCACACGATGAGCACGGGACGGGTCATTCCTACTCGAAGGCAGCCGTCAGGGCCAAGCCAGCCCCCGGTCAAGGGCTACGAAACCGAGCCGACGCAACCTCCGCAGGTCAATGGCAAACCCCGACCGCCAAGCGACGGTTCGACGAACTCGCGGTCGATGTCCATGGCCTCGACTGTAGTCCCCGATCGGACTATGAGCATGCAAAGCCAGATGACGCACAAACCGAGCACCCAAGCGACTGTGACTGCGAGCAATTCCCGTCGGAGCAAGGTGCCTCTGGTCTACCCAGCCTTGCTTTCGCGCGTGGCCGACAACTTCCGGGAAAGGATCCCCTTGGCTGAACGGCAGAAGAACGGGCTATCCTACCAGAATTCCTTCTCCGGTGCCGATGCCGTGGATTTAATCGGTTACATTATCAAGACGAACGATCGCAACCTGGCTCTGCTGCTCGGTCGCGCCCTGGATGCGCAGAAGTTTTTCCACGATGTCACCTACGATCATCGTCTCCGAGATGCTCCCGGCGAGCTTTATCAGTTCAAGGAGACCATGGGAGAAGAAACGCCTGGCTCCGAGGTCAACGGAGTTTTTACCCTGCTCACCGAATGCTACTCTCCCACCTGTACTCGTGATAGCCTGTGTTACTCGATCGCTTGCCCTCGACGACTGGAACAACAGGCGCGTCTGAACCTGAAGCCGCAACCGGGCCTGCGATCGTCTGCTTCGAAAGGAAGTCTACACGGCGATGATGATGACAACGATAATCAGAAACTCTGGATCAATATGGTCCCTAAGGAGATCTCTGATAGCATTGATGACCGGGAGAAGAAGCGCCAAGAGATCATCTTCGAAATCATGTACACTGAGCGTGACTTTGTGAAGGACTTGGAGTATTTGCGTGATTTCTGGATGAGGCCATTACGTGCAGCCGGCAGCACAAATACCTCACCCATCCCGGAGCATCGGCGGGAGAAGTTCATTCGCACGGTGTTTGGCAACTGTCTGGAGGTACTCAAAGTCAACGGTGGATTATGTGAGGCTCTCAATGCCAGACAGAAGGAAAATCATGTGGTGAAAACCGTCGGTGACATTTTCCTCCAACACGTGCCACGTTTCGATCCCTTCATCAAGTACGGTGCCAACCAGCTCTATGGCAAGTACGAATTTGAAAAAGAAAAGGCTTCTAATCCCCAATTTGCCAAATTTGTCGAAGATACGGAACGTCTGAAAGAGTCTCGAAAACTGGAATTGAACGGATACCTCACCAAGCCGACGACCCGTTTAGCTAGATACCCGCTGCTCCTTGAACAGGTCAACAAAAACACTGCAGACGACAATCCGGACAAGCAGGACATTCCTAACGCTATTAAAATCATCAAGGACTTCTTATCCCGCGTCAACGCAGAAAGTGGCAGAGCCGAGAACCATTTTAATTTGGTGCAGCTGAATTCCGCGCTCAAGTTTGCTCCTGGCGATTACGTCGATCTTAAATTGACCGAGGAGAACCGCCAGATGCTAACCAAGATGGCATTCAAGAAGACTACCTCCGACACCTCGGAAGTGACCGCCTATCTCTTTGACCATGCTGTCTTGTTAGTGAGGATCAAAGTCGTCAACAAACGTGAGGAATACCGGGTGTACCGGAAACCCATTCCATTGGAACTACTAGTTATTGCGCAGATGGACGAAGTTATCCCCAGGGCGGGCGTTTCCAAACGGCCATCATCAAGTCTGCTCTCGAACAAGCCGGTGCCAGCTCCTCCCACCACAAAGGACGGGCTACCGATCACCTTTAGGCACCTCGGAAAAGGTGGTTACGAACAGACACTATATGCCACGTCGCCCACCCAAAGGAGGAAGTTCATCGAGATGGTGGAGGAACAGCAGAGGAAGCTCCGGGAGCGAAACAGCAACTTTTATAACAAGACCGTACTTTGCGAGGGTTTCTTCTCGGCTATCAATCGCGTGAACTGCCTTGTTCCTGTCGGTATGTTGTCACTAATATTCGGATCGAAGGCCCCTTCTTTCGTCCAATGCGCAATTGCTCACGTTAAACGCAGATGGCGGCCGAAAGCTTGTTTACGGAACCGACAGTGGTATTTATCTTTCTGAGCGTTGGCCTAAGGACAAATCGGCAAAGCCCAGACGGGTCCTTGACGTCAGTCAAGTTACCCAAATCGACACACTCGAAGAGTATCAACTACTCTTGGTGCTAGCAAACAAAACCCTATCTTCCTATCCAATGGAAGCTTTGGAGATCACCGAAGGCCAGAACACATTGGCTAAGCGGCCCAAAAAGATTCAGGGCCATGCAAACTTCTTCAAGGCCGGCATTGGGCTGGGTCGGCATTTGGTCTGCTCGGTTAAAACTTCGGCTCTCTCTACCACCATTAAGGTGTACGAGCCGATGGATAATTTAGCAAAGGGCAAGAAGAAATCTGCCGTCAGCAAAATGTTCCAGAGTGGCCAAGAGACGTTGAAGCCTTTTAAGGTTAGCACCTACTTCCTGCTCATTTTACAAGCCTTTCTCTGACAGCACACTCTAGGAATATTACATCCCTGCTGAATCATCCTCAATCCACTTCCTTCGTTCAACTTTATGCGTTGGATGTGCACGTGGCTTTGAAGTCGTTAGTCTCGAGACCACAGAGACACAATCTCTCTTGGATCAAGCCGACACGTCGCTCGATTTTGTGGCACGCAAGGAGAACGTGAAGCCCATTCACATTGAACGAATGAATGGAGAATTCCTCCTGAATTACAGTGATTTCTCCTTCTTCGTCAACCGGAATGGCTGGCGTGCTCGCCCGGATTGGAGGATCTCGTGGGAGGGCAATCCAAATGCGTTTGCTCTATCCCCCCCCTACATCCTCGCATTCGAACCGAACTTCATAGAAATTCGCCATATCGAGACGAGTGAACTAATCCACATCATGACGGGGAAGAATATCCGCATGTTGCATTCCTCCACCAGAGAAGTATGTTGAAACCTAACACAACCTTGCACTATTACGGACACCAGGGGCTAACCTAGCTTCTAGATATTATACGCATATGAAGACGAAGCAGGCGAAGATGTGGTAGCCAGCTTGGACTTCTGGAACAAGCCACAGCACTAAGTCAAACGGTTACGGCACAAAAAGGGGATCAAATGGATACCAAGAGCAGCATGTGTTCTTTGATATTTTGTTTTGTTGATCGCGTTTTTAGACCGGAAAGGCAACCTCTGATCTTTTTTCTATTCTCACCCCCCCCCTTTTTTTTTGTGACGCAGTCGCTCTGCATTTCACATTTGAGCCTGCCCACACCGTTTAACTTCTTTTTCATCTCTTCGCTTTTCCTCGTTTAATACCTGAATATGGTTGTTTTTGATCTTCAAATCCGGGTCAGCTTTCTTTCCCAATCATATCATCATTTTCCAGCTGTGTACAATGAAGCGCAAATACCACATGTTTATTGTTCCTGTCATGGTTTTCTCTCTCGCCCTCTTCTAACTACCTCATCTATCTTTTTCTCCTACTCCTTTTTTTTTCTCATATCCTTCCGCCTTCCCACGTTCGTCTCTGTTCTCACTTGTCGTATAATTGTCATTCCGGTTGTCCTTGTCCATCAAACAACCCTTTGTATGTCTTTTTGAACCTGCTTCCTGCATCTTAACTTTATAATAACGCTGGGGGAGAGCTGGCGCTGAACCCATTTGTTATCTAAGGATTTGTTTCTCTCTACTCTTAATTTCTCTTCCTAGTAGGTATTCATATTGTAAAGTACAGTGAAGTTTAGTAAGTCGGGCTTTGGTTCTCCAGAGATATACATTAGGTAAAACCACTCAAATATGCTGGCAAATTAAACGAGTCCGAGCTTGCAAACTACATTCACAAAGAATATATATCAGATATACTATTGCAACTGAAGTGAATAACATATACAATCAACCTATGGATTTACTGAATCAGTCATTTGCTTCCTCAACTACTATTCAAGCTAACGATATAGAATGAATAATAGAACATCACAAACAGCTGGAAAGACAAACACGTAAACAAAGACGAAACACAAAAGCCAAAGCACAAGACCTCGAGAGTAAAAGACAGATAGAAAATGAGACAAAAGAGGGAATCTTGCTGCGCTGCTTCAGATTGGGGACGAAAGGAAGGAAGGGTCATTGAGAAGAGATATTGTCAAAGATAGAGAAGGGGGAAAAAAAAGAGACAAGATCGAAGGATAGTAGAAAGTAGAAGATGATAGTAGGAAAAAAAAAAGGAAGAGATTGCCGGCGACGAAGTGCCAAACGATTAAAACGATGCTATCTCTGACCCCTCAAGCTATTCACAACGAGGGCATTGTGAAAGGAGAGGAAGTAAGTGATCCTCGGCTGAATTAGAAGGAAGACATGGAAGAAGCCAAGAAGAGAAAGAAGGAGAGAGATGGGAAGTGGCAGCCAGAATTCCAAGCCTCCTGTTGTTCGGATTCTCCTGTCTCGTGAAGCGGAAGAATGAGAGGAAAGATGGTGCCCGGGTTCATCGAAATCAAGGGAAACATTGTCATTGGAACTTCCCTCCCTTTCACATGAAAAGCTATTAACGTGAATAAATTGTCAATAATATCCCCATAAAACAATTACAACCACCATGCCGCTAATTCCATTACGTTGACACCGATCGGGTGCCGCCGCGCAACAAGACAGCTTTCCTTTGGTTAGAAATTCAATCAAGCGTCCCCGTTGGCACCCTCCGGCTGGCTCGATTCGCGGGCCATGCGAGCCTCGATTTCCCTCAGTTGGCTCTCGCGGGCCAACAGTTCCTGGCGTTTCTCAGCGATTTCACGCTGCACCTTGAGCTCAATCTCGCGAAGCTTCTCTTCCTCACGGCGGAGCTGTTCCTCCTTCAGTCTGACGGATTGGTTTGCTAGGTCTTCGGGGTTCATCGACGAATCTTGGGTGCTACTGCAAGGGAGGAGGTTAGTACCAATTCCACGTGATCAAGTGGCAAGGGCAATACGTACGGAGTGGCTCCATCCACGCTCTTGCTAAGCTTCTCGGTACGGTAGTTCTCGTAGAGGAAGTCGTGCGTGATTTCCTTCAAATCGGCCAAGTGGCTGTGGAGAAGAGCACTGCGGATGGCCAAGAAGTCCGAGTGCCGAGGGTTCTCGACGTCGACCACACCCCAGGGATATTGCCGGGCTCGTACTTTCCGACCGTCAATTTCCACGAAGTCTTCGGAGCCAACGATGGCGAAGGGCATCAGCCCCCGTAGTTCGGCATTTTCCTCCACGGTGTCCTCATCGTCCTCCTCGATGTCGTAGGGGAAGTTGTAGACAGGGATACGGTAGTGCTCAATGTCCTCCATGATCAATTTCTTCGATTCAGCCAATTCGGCGGGGGTGAGGGAGTCGGCCTTTCCGATGACAGGGATGACGTTGACACGGGGCGAGAGGCGCTTCATCAATTCGATGTCCAATTCACGCAGGCCGTGACCGGTCGGTGTGATGAAATACAAGAGAACGTGGACACGGTTGTCCCTGAAGCGGGGGTTTCGCTTGATTCGTGATTCTTCGGCAAGGATATCATCGTACTGGCGTTCAAGGTATCCGACAATCTCACCAAAGCTGCAAGGAACATCGGTTAGTCTCAACGCGACCGCGGACAATGCTGACGGGACCACATGCCTGGCTTCATTGTCAATCTGGTCACCGAAGCCCGGGGTATCAACAATGGTGAGGGAGATTCGAGTGCCTTCGTCGTCCAATTCCAGCTCTGAGCATCACCGCCAACCCCACGTTAGTCTTGACCGACCCTGAGGCATGAAACCGGTGATTGTTGACGCCAACTTACCGACCGTGACGGGCTTAATGCGAACGCCCTCCTCGATATGGGCGTTGGCAGCGTCGTCGGCATCCTTGCCCTCGAGGACAGTCTTTCCGCACAGGGTGTTGACGAAGGTGGTACGTCCTGTTTCGGAAAAGGGGAATCCCGTCAGTGGTCGAGCTTCCGCGGCAATCAGGGGCACACCGGGATTCCAATAACATACCGGTTCCGCTGGCACCGCAGACCATCAGACAGAACTGGATACCCTTCTTGACATTTTTCTTGCGACGGAGCTTGATCTAGAGTAAGAGATAGGATTTACCATGGTAAGAAACTGAGCCCCGATGGAAAGTAGAGGGGACCCCCAATCGGACCCGAAATGGGACCATTGGGGGTGGCCGAGAGCCGATGGGGGGAAGTTTCTCATCTTGAGGTCGCAAGGACAGAAAGGGGAAGCCAGTGACATACCGCGTTAAGAGCCGCCGACATGGTGGGCTAAGGCTAAATAAGGGGAGAAGGAGAGGGAAGAGAAGGGAAGGGAAGGGAAGGGAAGGAAAACAACAAAGCGACGAGAGAATTGAGGAAAAAGACGAAAGAGAAAAAGGAAGAGAAAGCGAGCGGCAGGCGGATGCAAGAACCTGAACCTGAAGGAGGAGGTGATTGAAGGAAGGTAGGAGGGAAGGAAGGATGGATGGAGGTGGATGCGTCTCTCCTGAGGTGCGTTGAGCGTTAGAGGGACTCAGGTTAGGGGGCAAGTCTGGCTGCCTGAGGCAGTCAGGCATCGCTTACCCAGCGATACCGCGCTGGCTCCGGCGGGCCAACCACCGGCGGCACACAGTGATTCTTTCCGTACCGTCCGTATACCGCAGTGCCTGGCACGGTATTGCAGTAAATTACCTGTTCAATCCGGGGGCATTGCTTCCTCAGGCCGCCTTTGTTGTGCTTCCCAAAAGGAGGGAGCTGAAGATCAATAGTGGCGGATTAAAGCAGACGGAGTAGATCCTCGACCTGTCATTTCCCATTCTACTACTCTATAATTCTCCGCTGGGCAGTTTTTTACGTGTCAAACCACCGATTGCTGCATTGCTAACTATTCCACTATTATTTATGACCTACTGCGTACAGAGTAGCTCTCTAGATGGTCCCCGGTTCAGGGGTTGGGGGCAGCAATAGGCGCTTCCTCCGCCGCCGTGGGTCGCTGCGGGCCGCCGTAGCCCGTATTGGTTACAGCCGTACGCCGTGGCTTATGTCAGCAGCCAGCAACGTGGCCTCAGGCAGCACATGCCAAGACGCCGTTCACCTGACCCCCTCGCGTTCAGCTGCTGGCGATCTCCGCCGAAAGACCCGCGGCAGGGGCCAAGCAAAGCTTCAGCCGTCAATCAAGCCCGTTCTGATGGCACCCCGGGCTCCCCGTCAGGATGAATACACGCCAGGTTATCGATGAGTCGGTCGGACCTTTCTCCCTGTCGGCCACCTTCAACACCGATAATAGTTGCTTCTCGGTGGGCTTGGATACGGGATTCTGCGGTAAGCCCCGGAGCTATGGCGGTTTCTATAGATAGGGCTGGCCACCCGCTTCTGGCGAGCACCAGGCTGACTATAACTTGTCTTCTGTAGTCTTTAATGCCGACCCATGTGAGCTCAAGGTATCAAGGGGTATGTACATGGCATATTCTGCAACCCATGAAAGTATACGTCGCTCACCCGCGCGCCCATCGCTCTAGATTTCAATGCCGGCATCGGCTTCGCAGTGATGCTGGGTCAGTCAAACTACCTGGCTCTCGTCGGTGGAGGAAAGCAGCCGAAGTTCCCGCAGAATAAGGTGTGTAGGTGGCTTCATGCGCCCCGAATGGCCCTCGGCTTTGTACTGACAGCCTCCCTGTGTAGCTGATAATCTGGGATGATGCGAAACAGAAGGTTGCCATCACCCGCGATTTCCGCACCTCCGTCCTCGGTGTCCGCCTGTCCAAGTCGCGCATTGTCGTCGCTTTGCTGAATAGCATTCATATCTTCGCTTTTTCGAACCCGCCCAAGAAGATTTCGGTTTTCGAGACAACGGAGAATCCCATGGGGCTGGCCTGTTTAGGACAAAAGTTGCTGGCTTTTCCAGGGCGCTCTCCCGGACAAGTGCAAATCGTGGAATTGGAGACCGGGAACGTGAGCATCATCCCCGCGCACAGTTCGCCTCTTCGCGCAATGGCATTGAGTCCCGACGGAGAGGTGTTGGCTACGGCGAGCGAAATGGTATGTCCCCAATGGTGTGCCACCTCCAACAACATCAGCTTCGGACTGTTGACAGGATCATTCTGCAGGGAACGCTGGTCAGGGTATTCTCGACCAGTAATTGCACGAAAATGGCCGAACTCCGACGTGGAGTCGACCAGGCCCTCATCTTCTCGCTCGCCTTCTCGCCGTCGAATAACATGCTGGCTGTTACCTCTGACAAGTCCACTTTGCATGTCTTCGACCTCCCTCACAACTCCGCCCACCGTCCCCAGGTTACATCCCCACCGCCCGAAGAAGGAACCCATCTGAAATGGGGTATCCTGGGGAAGATACCTTTGATGCCTCGGTTATTTTCTGATATCTACTCATTCGCGAGCGCTCCTTTTGAAGTTGGCGACGAAGGACCTCCGGGATCGCTATATGTTCCACCCCTCGGAACGTCCTTTAGTCGGCCCTTGAAAGGCGTCATAGGCTGGGCGGATGACCGGACGATCCTGGTGCTAGGCTCCGGCCGCGACGGGCGTTGGGAGAAATTCGCTCTCCATGAAACAGAGGATGGGAGACGCGTTTGTTTAAGAGAAGGATGGAAACGATACTTAGGGGGAAGCTAAAGAGAGCTCTCACCCTCGATTTCGACATGAATTATATGAATTATGGTTCTTAGAGTGCTATCTAGGTGCCCGCCCTCCATTTTGATTAGCGATGATGGTTCTTGTCCACGGGCTGCTTGAGCCCAGCGAAGGTGATTGGTGGCCTCGCGGCGTGAGGCCTGGCAGAATAGCTGTGCTTTTCTTTTGCCAAACGCGAAGGTCAAGGCCCGGAAGCATCTACCTTGATGGCTGATGTATCTCGACTGCTGATGACTGTCGCGGGTAATAATAATCTCTTGACGGACGATAGTCTGCTTAAACGACCGATAGATGCCATGGCTATATTTAGCAATACTTAATAATTGACCAATATGACAATCCTTATCGATGGCGATCATGTCTATCTCGAGTCCTGCGCGGTTCTGGTGACCGGGATCCCACCGGCGTCCTGTCTCTGTAAGATCTCTCCCTGCGTGATGGCGACCGCGTCCTATGCGGCCGTTCCTCTCTTGACGGCGATCGATAGTCACGTCGGCTCTTCTCGCGAGAACGTGAACGACCTTCGTCATGTCGGCGACGATGGTGTCGGTGATGACGGTGATGGCGTCGAGATCTGTCGCGGCTGGAGTCTCCTTTTCGCGACGATTTCGCAGCATTCTCTCTCTCCAGGGCTTGTGCAACCTCTTCCTTCTTTTCTTCGATCAAGAATTCCTTCATGGGGTCTTCATCGTCGTGGGTTCTGATCAGATCCTCCAGTTCTTTCTCTTCCTTGAGCAACGGCCGTTGTCGAGGCTCGTCGTCTTCCTCACTGTCTCTTCTCCTCCGGCGTCGTCGTCGTCGTCGCTCATCATCCGAGTCGTCTCCACGGTCATCTTTCTTCTCCGCATCGCCCATCAGCCTAGCGACATTGTCTCCCTCCTCTTCGTCATCGCGTCGCTTGTATCTGGTATGGTCGACACGCAGCATCCGACCCATGACCGTCGCACCGCCCAAATTGTCCACGGCCAAGTCGGTACTCCGCTGATCTTCGTATTTCAGCCAGGCGAATCCGCGGCTCTTGCCTGTTTCCTTGTCGCGCGCGAGGTTTATGTGTACGGGCTCGCCGTATTGCGAAAAAATGGTGACGATATCACCTTCGGACAGGTCGAAGGGCAGTCCGCCGATGTAGATGTAGGCCGTATCTCGATAATCCGCGTGCCATGATGCTTCGGGGGGTCTAGAGAGGTCGGGAGAAAATTAGCAGCTTGTTCGTTTATAATTATTATTGTCGCAGTGCTGTATCCAGTCGCAAAGACAGAAGGGACAAAAAGATAGAGAGACACTCACATGGCGTTTTCAAGCTCACGCTTGTTGAGCGCCTGGATCTGGCGGATTGTGTTCATGGCCACGAAGCAGCCTAGCCTGTGACCAGCAGCAGATTGCTTTTATCGAGCGTAGGGCGAGGGGGTGGTAGGAATTGAGCAAGTCAAGAAGAGAGGTCGGTCCGGGCGGGAATCGACTAAGCTGCAAAAAGCGACTCCGCGGGAGGTCCCACCCAGCCAGTGACTTCTACTATTGTTTACAGGGTGAGCCTTCCCCTCTACTGTCCAGTTCACTCACCCGCAAACAACCGACCTTACACCCCCCTTGCTTCTCATCGAAACACCGGCTGGTCTTGTCGGAAATTCTTTCTTTGTTGGGAGGGGAAGTTCGCGTGTGCGATCTTGTCCCCGTGTCGGCCGTCGGCGCCGTATAGCATCCCCTGACCCTGCCCGCCCAAGAACCACGATAGTCGGAAACGAAGCCAAGAAAAAAACAGTTCGAACGAGGAACTCCGTGATTCACGCGTCAACCTGGTCGGAGCGTCAATTTCAATCCTCTGGAAGGCATTTGGAATGGTCTGCGCAGGCTAAGAAGTCGAATTTAGAGACAGACAATGTCTACGTCGAGCCAATTCCACGGGTCGAAACTCAGCGCGGGGAACAACAGTCGTCCGTCCAGTAAAGATGGACCGAAGAAGAATATCTGGTCGTCGATGCTGGACAGCGTCGCGAATGGAAAGCGCCTGCCGGAGAAGAACCTCCTGATTCTCGGTTCGTCACCTGTCCCCCGGGTCGATGCGCTCTTTGTCGGTGGTCTACGTTGCTAACGGTATCTGCGTGGAGTATAGGAGGCACGCCGGAGAGCCAGCGAGATTTTCTAGAGACCTTCGCGGCCGATACGTCGGATCCTAACCCGTCGAACGAGAAGCGGAAGGGACGAGTCCCGCCTGTCGCCAACCAGTTCGCGTTGGGATACACATATCTGGATGTGCTGGATGCGGACCAGGAGGGTAAGAATAATGACGCCTTTCTTAGCCCATCGGATTTAGGTGGAACTGATCGTCTCTAGATACGTTGGCACGCGTCTCCGCATACCTGCTTTCCGAACCTTCGCTGTCGTTTGCGCCCCTCCTTAAACCTCTTCTCACCCCCAACTCGATCCCGGAAACACTGGTGGTAGTCCTTCTGGATTGGTCGGAGCCATGGACCTGGATCCGGCAGCTGAGAGAATGGGTCCGTCTCCTGCGACACGTGCTCATTTCTCTTGACGACGAGACGAAGGTCGTGATGGAGGAAACCATGACAGAATGGAGAGAGCGGAAAAGGGGGATGGATGCCAACTCAGCAGGAGCGCAGGGTCTCACCAGCTCTGGCGGACCGGTGACGATACCTTTGGGCCCCGGTGAATGGGATGAGGGACTGGGCATTCCCATGTGTGTGGTTTGCCAGGGGGTATGTGGTCCTTTTCCGTGGAGAACAAAAGAATCAAGATACTAACCTCGTTGGCTTTCGGTCTATACAGGCGGATAAGATCGAAAAATTGGAAAAAGACCACGGCTGGCACGAGGAAGAGTTCGACTTTATCCTTCAGTTCCTGCGAACCATTCTCCTCAAACGTGAGCGCAAACTTCTTCATCCAACTGGCAGTCATTGGCGTGCGGCGCTCTAACTATGAACAGACGGCTCGTCTCTTATCTACACCACACCCTTCCTTGCCAACTCTCTCCAGAGTCTCCTACATTCATCCTTAGGCATACACTCACTCCTCAAGAGACAATCACTTAAACACAACGTTATTGACCGCGATAAGATCCTGGTGCCGTCGAACTGGGACTCGTGGGGCAAGATTCGAATCATCCGAGATGGATTCGACATGGAGGGAGTCTCCACCGCGTGGTCGATTGAGATCCAGGAACCCCCGGAGCCACTCACCTACGGGCCAGTCGAGGAGGAGCCCACAGACGGCCTATCCGCCGAAATGGAGGACGGGACCAGCGCGGTGGCCATCTTCGAGCAGACGATCAAGGATCCCAAGCGTGACACCTCGATGGCGCACGCCAGTCAACAAAGCAGGAAGAAAGTCGAGGTTGAGACCACTGACATGCAGACCTTCTTCAGCAAACAGCAGGAAGTCCTGGAGGCACTCAAGATCGAAGATGAGAAGGACCGCGCCGTCAACAAGATGCCGCCTCAGTTGGAAATGTCGCCGCTGGAGGATAGCGGCCGGGTCAACGAGCACATCGGCCCCGTGCAGTTCAATATGGGAGGAATCCAGGTCGACGCCGATGACATGTTACGAAAACTCAAGGTCCGTATCTATACAAAAGTCTCCTTCCTCCTCCCTTCCCTCCTCGAACATGAAAAATTAACCATTCTTTTGTTTATCACCTCCAGGAGAGAGAGGTCAGCCGCTCCCAGAACCAAAGGAAGGATACAGTCTCGTCACCTCCAGCCCCCGGCAACGAAAAGGCTCACAATCAGGCACTGGCGAACTTCTTCGCCGGCTTGGTCAAGAAACCATCCGGAAGCCCTCGAGGCAGCCCGTCGGCGTAGTAAGAATAAGAGCCTAGGAAGAAAGGAAGGGGTAGTGTTGTCATGGACTGGGACCATTAGACCGTGGACCCGTGGGACTGTTGTGGAAACAAACTTCTTTGATGCGACAACTTTCATTTTCCTCTTTCCTTTCCTTTCCTTTTCCTTTTTTGGGATTGTAATTTTATTTTGCCTCTTTTTTTTTTTTTTTCTTATGCCCCTACCTTGCGCACAGTACATATTTGAAATACTGGCTTGGCGAGACGCTCTTTTTGTTTTTGATACCATACCAGAATGGATTTTAGGCTGGATCAGGAGTCGAGAAAGAGGGATAGCATATTTGAATCAAATCAAATGATTTATAGGAATTTAACTAGGCCTGACATTGCCAACCAATCTTATCTTAGTTGAATAGCACTTTTGTATCCACCTATCTGTCGCTCAAGTTTAGAACAGGTAGGTAAATAAACAAACTACTGCAAAATAAATATCGCACATCACACCAGAAACCAAGCCAAAAGATTCTCAACTCTATAGTACATCGCCCCCCCATCCAACCCTACCTAGTGATAAATCACCAATTCTCCCAAACCGCATCCGGCAACACCTTCCTCATAATCGCCCAGTGCTGCAACGCCCCCTGGTCCTGCCACTTATGCAGCCTACCGGTCTCCTTAGCCCGCAGGACCGGGCGGCCGCCCTCGCTAACAGACATGAACACTGACGGATCGACCTCGTGCTTGGGCACCAGGTAGGTCTCGCGGAACTTGCTGCGCAGGTAGTCGGCCTGCACGGGGTCGCGGAAGGTCAAGCGGCTGGGGGACTTCTTGCAGAAGATGACCATGTTGGTGAAGTCGGCGGTGTCGGAGTTGTTGACTTCTTCGCGGAAGATTCGGCACGAGGGGAATACGGCTTCGATGGTGCGCACGGTGAGTGCGGCGGGGTATTGGGAGACGTCGCCGGCGTAGTTCTGGAGGTGGTTGTTAGTTTACTTAGGTACTTTGGTTGGGACGGTGGTGGAATGGGGAGGAGGGAAGGGGGAGAGGGGCCGTACAATGGCAATTACGCCGTCATCTTTCAGGAGGGCATGCAAGCCTCGTAAGAACTCGATGGTGAAGAGGTCGACGGGCTCTGCGCCGCCGGTGAAGACGTCATGCACGATGTAGTCGTACTGGGCGGGCGAGGATTCCTGGGCGCGACGCACGAAGACCGTGGCGTCTTCGATGGCGGCAACGTGGTTGGCCGGAAGGTCGAAGTACTGCAGGGCGAACTTGTGCACGATGGGGTCGATTTCCACGACGGTGGTTTTGATACCGTGCGTGATGAGTGCGGCCGGGGTGGTGCCCACACCAAGACCACTGGTATTAGTTAGTAGGACGGTCTGGGACGGGGCACTGGGAGGTGATGGCGCCTACATAACCAGGGCTTTGCTGTCTGCGTCAACACGGGGCACGCCGCTGTCGGGCTCCACGAGTCGCACGGCCTCCAGCATGGTGAAGACAGCGTAGATGGGGTCCTTGACGTCGGGCTTGTAGTTGCGGTAGACCTTGGTCCACTGGCCACCGAGAAGGCTGTGATCGCAGCGCATCACGCGGAATCCGTCTTCCAAGTTGTCCAGGACGGAGATGTACCCGGTAGAGGAATCCTGGCGGGCGACCAGGGCGAAACCTTCGTTCTGGATGGCTGCGTCCATGGCCGTAGTGGTGCGGCCGAGGGGTAGATGGACATTGGAGGTGAAAGAGAAGAGGATGGACGGAATCGCCAGAACCAGTAGCTTGGAGGGCACGACAGTGGAATACAAGCCCGCAATGAGAAGCTGCAGACCAGTCCGGGAGAGAAAGAAGGTCACTCCCAGGGTAACGGAGGTGAATGCTTTGGCCAGGTGCTCGCCGGCGGCATAAACGACGTACGAGGCCAAGAGAGGACCATGTTCGGAGATCAGGTCACCGTGGCGGTCGAGATTTAAACCAGACTGCATTAGCTTGCCAGCACACGCCACCGAGAGCAGCAGCAATGGGTAGAACGCAATTGCCGTGGTGATAATAGGTCCCGTCGGGTTACCGAGCTGCGAGCTTTGCTGGAACAAGAAATACTGGATAGTAGGAACCCAGAAGGCCATGACAGGCAACAGGTAGACAGCACGGCGACCCGACAGCTGCTGGATACGGTCCTTCAAGAACCAACCGGCCGCGGCAACGATGGCGATTCCGTAGCCGTGGAAGATATGGGCTGGACCAGAACCGTAGACAGGAGACAGGTTCAACAAGAACACATATGACGAAAAGGCAGTGAGGGCCAGCAAAGCAGTGGCCGACGCCAACTGCTTCCTGTTGCGCCGCTGCAGCATGTCCGCGAAAGCCATGGCGTCGCAACTAAAGATGGAGGCTTTCTCTCTGGCTGGTACGATATGGTCAATATCGAGCAATCATTGCAAGCATTGGAGGTATTTTTTATTGGTTTGATAAGGAGAGGGACATGACAGGGTCGAGGGGAATGGTTCGGACTAAACTAGGTCGACATTAGTCGGACTCACCAGAAGACCCAGTTGCAAGGGCAGTGAAACTGAAACCAGCCGTTTCACCTTCTGCTGCCAATAAGATCGGCTAATCCTGGACGATGATGGATGGAGTGGATAAATATGAATGCTGGATAAATGAATCTTAGTAACCCAAGTGGAGGGCGCATTCTGCCGCTCATCTCCGCTCGTCGCCGCCCAAGATATTCTCTCTTGCCTGCGGGTCTTTCTTCTGCGTCGCATCGCTTGTCACCCATTCGATCATGCCACTATTTCCAGAAGGAACGGGGTTGCAGCCAGAGATGAACGCCCCAGGTGCCTCCGCTGCACCCACTAGCAATGCGCCCCCGTCGCGGGAGGTGCAGGTGAAGAATCGCCGCAAACGATATCTAGACGCGCATCCCGAGTATTTCTCGGCTGATCTCGAGCTTGCTGGTCCGCTCGCTCTTTCCTAGTTTCTTTCCTTTGCAACTGGTTGAGATATCAGTTGCGAGGAGGTAAACCTTTCCAAGCTAATCTCCCAGCTTCGCAGACCCTTTGCTGTACGACCGACTCATCCGCCGCTTCCAGACCCCGGCCGAAAGAGAGGCCGAAGGACGCGCCAAGGGATTCTCGGGGGTTCTTCAGGCGGACCTGTATCGCTCGGAGGCCAAATTCGATGCTCTTTCACATCCTGACCCTCATGCCATGTTCAACTATACTCGCGGGCCGAATGGGGAGATCCTGGCGGAGGACCGGGACGAGATTCCCCCGAGTAAAGAAGAGGGAGAGAAGCTGTGGCGATGGGAGATGACATTACGCTTTCTTCGTGGGGAAGACGGAGATTTTGACTATCCGACGGTCGACGACAACGACGAGTATGACGACTGGAATGCGGAACAGGAGCGATACTTCGAGGACGAGGAACCGGAATGGATGGTCGATCAGGCCAATGGAGATGTCAGATCCCAACTGCAAGGAGAGACGGGCGTCCAGGATTTCTGAACTCACTGAACGGGGACACCGCTTTCTACCTTCCACTGCTTCTGCTCCCAGCAAATTGCTCATTCATGCAAGTTCTGGTGTGGCCCAACTCGTTTTGGACGATGCCGCCGGCGAGTTCTGACAATTGAACTCAACAGAGCCTCGTGGCCTGTCTTGCACTTAGTAATGTATTAAAGGCTTCCCTCGTTGCTCCAGCGATATACTCACGAGGACAGGAGCAGGAGTCGACAGCCTAGGCGCACGCATCTCTCCATGGGCAAGAGCACTGTAGTCATGTGACCTAGAGCTTGCTGCATACGTCATCTCGTTGGCAAAACCACGAAAGTATACAGTGAATGGCTGCAAATATACATGGCGCGCTATTAAATTCCTGTACAAGAATGCTCCATAATTCCTACATCTATGGCACTTTACCTGGTCGTTATGCACGACGGTAGGTGGCAACTAAGCACCCGCGCTCATGTCTACCATATCTCTGCAGAATGACTACTCTTACGGCATCAGCCCAGAAATACCATAGATGTTGGTCATTTCGACCTCTCGTCTCTACAAAGGAGCTCTCAAAGGGTCCCGCATTCTTGGATGGTATCTATGTCAACCTTGGAGCCTACGGAACATAAGAAATGAAACAAGGCAGAGTAGTTTGTGCATAATTCTTTCAACTATCCCAGTACATTCATCGATACCTACATTGATGTTTTACAAGACACTCATAGGATTTATGCTCCAGTTTCATGAACAGCACAAGAAAACATTTTTATCGTCGTGCCCAGTTCTGCATACCAGACAAGACTCGTCTTTGCCTCGAGGTAGGGCATCCTCATAGTTTTCATGTCTACATTTGCATGAAAAGCTTATTGCATGGACGCTCTACCAAACCACATCTTCCTGTCATCGTCACAGAATTCAGGTCCCGAGCTGTGCAAGCCGTCATTTCAAGCTAATGAACACTGGTCTCTGAGAACCATATTGCCTCAAGCCCGCAGAAACCATGGCCAATAAAGCCTGCTCCTGAGCGAGGCTTAATGCATACTACGTACCTCAATGACAGCATTCGGAACCGCAGTTTTTAAACCCTGTTCCACTGGTACGCATCACGTAGGGCTGACTATATGCTATTGCTCAATTCACAATGAATGGACAGCTTTTGACCGGGGCCATGATGAGTGACTGTGTCATCCAGTCCTGGTACCTGTACCTCCCGCCCTTTCCTCCCTCTTCCTCTCCCTTCCTCTTTACATCCTCTCCCTTCGCTCTATCTATCGTCTTGTCGTTCAAACATCCATAATACTTCAACGTTTTCTATTGGTTTCAAATCCAGCTTTCGGCTGGGACTTACGTTCGCTTACAAGAACATTCATTCTGTCCCCTGGCCCATCTTCTTGCTTTGTTTTATCCAAATGTCCTCTGCAGTTGCCGCCAAACCTATGCGCAGCACTTCCAGGCAGGCTCGCGTGCCCTCCCTTAAGAAGCTGCACCAGCCAACCCCCACGCCTGTGGTTCGTATGCGATCATTTCAAGGACAACGACCATCTATTTGCAATGCCCCCCGCCTCAAGGTGCGTTTTAAGCACAAGATTATTGGCAGGCATTCCCCGAAAAGGATTGGAGAGGGGGGCTGGGGCAGGGTCTCCCGCTTGTACGAGAGGGAGACCCTGAAGCCGTACGCAGTAAAGGAGGTGCAGAAGCAAGAGGACGAAGACGAGCAAGACTACGCAGACCGGGTGTACGACGAGTTCGAAACTGCCCACCAGTTGGTCCATCCCAACGTGATCAGGACCTTCCAGCTCTGTGCTCGTCGCTGTCGCTGGTGCGTGGTCATGGAGTATTGCGCCAAAGGTGACCTTATCTACTGCGTCAATTATCTCACCTACCAGGAGAAGCTGTGTCTCTTCAAACAGCTTCTCCATGGCGTGGAGTACTTGCACAACCAGGGCTTCGCCCACCGCGACATCAAGCTGGAGAACCTTCTCCTCAACGACGACGGCTATCTTAAAATCACCGACTTCGGGACCGCGACACCAGGGGATCCCGACCAAGGACCAGACGCCCTCAAATGGTGTGAATGTGCATGCGGCACTCCGCACACGTCGCCGCCCGAGATAGACGAAGGTACGTTCCAAGACATCCATTCATCTATATACCCACCGGCCACCCTGCTAATCTTCTTCTAGAGTTCTACGACGGCCGCGCCGTCGATGTCTGGGCGTGCGCCATGACCATGCTGATCCTGCTTTCCGTGCACATGGAATTTAACCAAGGCCACGTGAAATGGTTCGAAGATCACATGGGTTCGCTTTCCGGATCCCTTACCGAAGACGCCAGGATATACGGCAGTTACCTCTACGGCGTTGAGGACACCAGGCTCTTTTGCCTCCTGCACTCAATGCTGCAGCCGAGTCCTGAGGTTCGCCCTACCATCTCCCAGGTCCTCGACCACTTTTTCGTCCGCGCCATCGAATGCTGCTGCCCGGCGCCAAACAGCAGAGACAGCGGATCTCTGCCTCGACATAACCACGGCCCTCCTCTGCCTCCCTGTTCGCCTCCTCCTCGTCCTCCTCGCCCTCTTCCATATCCTCCTCCTTCTCCCCCTCCTTCTCCCCCTCCTTCTCCCCCTCCTTCTCCCCCTCCTTCTCCTCCCCCGTCTCCGCCTCGCTCCAAGAGGTTGAAGTTGGTTCTCAGGCTCAAATGTGGGAGCTAAGGATGGCTTTCCCCCCGTTCCTCGAAGATTAAAAGAGACCGAAAGACGGTTTTTTATGCATACCTTAGATGGACATTGGTTTACCTTTTCCCTATGGCCCCGCGTGTGGGTCTTTGTCTTTCCGGAAACCATTTTATATGGTGATTGATATTCATTTTGGCTATTGTCCACTTTCAGAGCGTGGATAGAAAGATCGGATTGGATCATTTACTACATGTGTTTTGCTTGCACTTGTCGACACAAGAACCAAGCCAGCAAACCCAGCACTTCATCAGTGACAACTTTTTTTGTATTGTGCATTTGGCTTGTTACTTGGCTTGTATTTTGGCTTGTATTTTGTCCTCATCTATTTTTTTTGCTTTGGAAATGGAAACCTATTAACTTCCTCCTTGATCACGTAGTCCACGTAGAGCTAATGTACAAGTGCTCATTTGTACTCTTCCTTACTCGAGACCCTGACAGCGGGCATCTCGCTCAGGTGCAGGGTTATTTCGTAATTGTTACATATTGTTGACGGCAACCGATGAAAATTCTGTTTAGATGACGGTGTATTGAAGGTGCAATTCTATAGACCATGAGTCATCGCCAAATAACCTTTACATTTGAGTCTAAATAGTTAACCCAGAGCAAAATTAAGTTCACCTGGAGTATATTCCTATTCCGCTGCACGGAGCGGAGCATCTTTCCGGTCCCACCCACACAGCTCGTCGCAGCTCAGCTCATGGCGTTCGTCTCCTTCAATATCTTGATCGCGTTTTCTTTTAGCTTGAATTTCTGGATCTTGCCGCTTGCTGTCTTGGGGAATGTATCTGACGGGGCGAGGAAGAAGATGTATTTTGGGACTGGGATCGACAAGGTTAGCATTGTTGATTGATTGGCTTTTCCGGGTCCAAGAATCGGGCGTCGATCTTGAGTTCCGTTTTGGGTTGAAAAAGATGGCATACCTAGATGGTTGCTCAGACGCTCACCAACCCATTTCTTGATCTTGTCGCTGGATGTGGCCTCGTCGATTTGCCCGCGCGGAATAATGAATGCCGCTACGGCCTCGCCGTATCGCTCGTCTGGGACGCCTACGACAGAGGCATCTGACACGTCGGGATACGTGAGCAGACAGTTCTCGACTTCCAAGGGGTGGATGTTTTCGCCGCCGCGGATGATCAGGTCTTTGATTCGGCCGGTGATGGCGATGTAGCCATCTTCCGAGAGGGTGGCTTCGTCTCCGGTCTTGAGGGATGTTGTTAGTTCACCTTTTTTGTTGGATTGTATTGTTTAGGATTTAGATGGACTTACCAGCATCCATACCTTCCCTTGGTCGTCTGCAATCATCGCCTCAGATGTCCGCTTCGGGTCGTTCCAATACCCTTGCATCAGAAGGTATCCGCTGACTGCTAGCTGACCAGGAACGTTAATAGGTAGCGTCTGGTTGGGGTTGGCAGGATTGGTGATCTTTGCTTCGACGTGCGGCATCAGTCGGCCAACTGTGTTGATGCGTTTGTCGATCGGGTCGTCAGTTGTAGTCATGGCGGACACGGGGCTCGTCTCCGTCATGCCATAGCAGATAGTCAGTTCGGTGAGATTAAGCACTCGATGTAGCTTTCTCATGAGCTCCGCTGGAATACTACTCCCTGCGGCGATGCCTGTACGTAAGAATTCGAACCCTTCTGAAGAGACTTCCCCGTCTTCGAGAAGATTGAGCTCCTCTATAAACATGGTCGGGACGCCGTAGAGCGCGGAGCATTTCTCCTCCTGGACAGCGGTTAAGGCAGCCCTTGCGTTGAACGACTCTGTGGGGAAGACGATGGCCGACCCGTGCGTCGCGGTTGCCATATACCCTAGGACGGATCCGAAACAGTGGAACAGTGGTGGAGGACAGCAGACGATGTCCTCGGGGGTCAGGCGCATTCGATCGCCGATCTGGGATCCGTTGTTGAGGATGGAGCGGTGGCTGAGACAGGCTGCTTTTGGCATTGCAGTGGTGCCGGATGTGAATTGTATGTTCACGATGTCGTTGGGCGACAGATTCTGGGGCGGGAGCGGACTGATGTCGGCAGTGGCGGAGGATACGATTGATGAGTATGGAGTGAGAGACTTGTACGCGGTACCGTCGACCCGTCCGCCAGAGTTGTCCACGAAGATGACATGCTGGAGTGAAGGGATTAATTCGGACTCTAGCTTGGCCGCATCGAGGTCCTGAACTATGTGCTTGAGGAGGGGGATGTTGCTCCGTGGTTGCTTTCGTGGAAGATTTGATTCGGCGCTGACTATGAAATGAGTGGTATCCAGGTGATTCAACGCCGCTACTACTTGTGTCGAGTTGAAAGAAGGATTTACCGGGACCTATAACAGAGGGTTAGGGATTGGCGATGAAGATCTACGGGGGCATGAGACTCACGAGAATGGCTCCAAGTTTGAACAACGCATAAGTCGCCTACATTAGGGTAGTTAGACCTATTCGGTGTGAGAGACTAGAGAAAGTCATACAATCGCATGCTCCATGGAATTGCCAAGCATTACTGCAACACGGTGCCCCTTGCGAACGCCCACGGACTCGAGGCCTCGTGCAAGGGCATTGCTTTTAGCGTCTAGAGCTGCATAGGTTACTCTGTCATTTTGATGTTTGGAGATAACTCTAGACGAAGAAGTCAGCTCTGGGTCTGGTTTGATTGAAACGGAATCACTAACGCTGCTCGATCGCCGTATGAATGGACGACCTTGGAGAAATGTTCACCAATTGTGGTTTCTAGTAGCGGGGGCTTATTTCCCAGACCACATGCAAGGATCAGCTAAGGTGCACCGAGTTCATTGGCCTTAGGACCTACCTCTGACGGTCCCCGGGCATAGCTCTGCGTCAACAAGGTCCGTGTGGGATTGAGGAAAGGCCTTGCCAATTGCCATTCAACGCGACGTCTTTGCAATTGGAACTGTCGGGGGAGCATTCCCGATCGGCACACAAGAGGAGTGCGCATTGCAGTTTTGGGACTCATGCACTAGGGTGATTACGATGTCGTGAGATTCAGCAAGAAGGTATCCTTGTTTTCTGTTGGAGCAAGTCGGATATAATACTATCCCTTGCTTCCCATGTATGTCGGATGTGGCTTTATTAGGGGAAGATGCGGAAGAGCCGCGAACGACGAATGACGAGGATGTTGGAGATGCCTCAACTTAGTACATGGATTTTCGATCTTCGAGGAAGAGGAAAACGAAACAGAAACAAAACGGGATTAATTGACGCGAAGGCGAAGAAATGGACTGTTTGGCTTCCCCGCACGTGCAGCGGTGCGGGGGTCTTGCATTGCCGAGTTTCTCTTACGCTTTTCCCTCCTCCATTCGCACTTCACCTCGCTCTGTCCCCTCGGAACCGCTCGTTGAGTGCTTATGACTGCCTCTGGTCATTTCTTTCAGAGAGAGGCAGTTGGGCTCGCCGCATTGACAGCGCCGATCTTTGTCTTTCCAATACCATTCTCCATACCCGATGGTGATTTCCTCGAACATGGGGATGTCCCGGACCGCTTCTACCGTCATCCGCAGGTGATTCCCAATAGTCCGACTCACGAATGCGGTACTAGCGTTACAAGAGTGATTGATGAATCGAGTCCAGTTGCCCTTGTATTGGGCCGATATTGATGCAAGCACGACGTCCTCGCGGTCGTCACGGGCCTGGAGATAAAGAGCATAGACATCATCGTCATCGTCGCAGCGGGGCCGCCGAAGTTCCCCCACGTATTCCCCTAAGAGGTCCCCTTTCTTGAAGTTGGTCAATGCCCTAACCCCGACCCCCTTGACGGGGTAATCAACCAGCTCGACCAAGCCTGCTGCCAGACTGTCCATTGTGCATCTGCAAGGCTCGCTCGATGCGCAGAAGGCACAAGCTCCGTGTCTCTCCTTGCGAGTTCTGGGATCCTCCAACCGTTGGCCTTCCGCAACCCAAGCCGTTGGGTTGAATTCGCACTCTTCAAGGTTCTCTAGCGGTCGGCCTTTATAGGTCAGCTTGCGCAGTCCGTCGGTACCGGTTCGCGCAAAGAGATGTGGATGTTCATTTCCAATGCGCTTGTAAACCCATTTCAGGTCTCGTTTGATCTTCGGGATGGGGTGGTTCGAGTATCGGATTAGTAGACCACGCCAGTCTAGGTTCCGCAACCGAGCAAAATTAATCAGGCTGTCTGAGTTGTTTCGTATCAGCTTGATCAATTTATTCCATACTTCGCGATCCGTCTCCTGGAGGCATGCTCTACGGAACGCTTCCGACCACGCACAGATGGTTAGAGTTCTCCATCCGAAGTTGTGGACAAAACGCGCGATATTTCTCGCCTCGTGCACGTGCTTCTCGGCGGGACTCAGGAGATTCAATTCGAAATCGACCGCCATACGTATCACTTTCCGTGCCTCGTTGTGCTGGGACTCGTAGAAGGTGACGTTTTCCATGTCATTGCTCTTCCACATGAGACCCTGCTTGAGGCATAGATAGTTGATATCCCAATACATCGCAGCGATGATTTCGGAAGCCCGTTGGGAGGGGTGGACCACCTGCTTACCGAACCTCAACCTGAGGAAGATCCTGGGTTTCTTCGGGCTGGGCTCTAGGGCTACTAAACGTCCTTGGTCGCTGGAATCTTCATTGGCCTTTCGTTTCCTGTCTGGGGTCTGAGTCTTGGGCTCTTCGCCGACTATTTTACTGGCTGTCGGAGTCTCTGGTCCCTCGTCGGTTGTCGGGCTGTCTGGACCGTCGTCGGTTGTCGTACTATCTGGCTCCTCGTCCGTTGTCCGAGTCTCTGGTTGCTTCTTGGCTGATTTTGGCTTCCTCCCGACGGCCTTGCTTTTTGACTTCTTGCTGGCTATTTGATCCTTCGGTTTCTTCCCAGCTGATTTGAGGCTTGACTTTCTGCCGTCTGTCTGGATCTTCTGTTTCTTTCCAACTTTCCTGGACTTTGATACAGTGTCGACTGCCTTCTTTTCCTTCCTACTGACTGACCTGGTGACTGGTCCTCTGCTGACCATCTCGGGCTTTAGTTTTCGAGGGGCCATTATCTGGGCAATGAGCAGACGATGGTAGGTCTGTATGTATCGCTAGGTGTAAGGTGTATATCATTGACGTAATATATTCGAGAATCGCAAAACAGGTAGTTAGGAACAGGTGCGACTGTCATTAAACTTATTATATACATATTCCGTGCTCTTGTATGTGCTAGATGCCCGGTGATTGTTACATATGTTTTTGATTATGCCTAAAGCAATAACACAATATAATTGCCCACATTCTTTGTGGACTTTTACAAAGGATAGTTCCATTACAAAAGCTATGAACAAACAATAATACGGAGGGGTTTTGAGTCCTTCAGAGGCGATAACATCACCTTGTTTCCAATGGTCAAACAAGCATAATAGAACTATTTGGTTTCTTTCAGGGTTGAAAACAATGATAAGGTTTGCATACAGTGCCAAAAAGCAGGCTATCTAGAGTCTTGACACCCTGGCAGGCAGGGTTCTTTGTGTTATGAATAAAAGAGGACAAGGGCGTGGAGTCATAATTGTGGTCCTATTGTTGTATATATACAATGGATTGCAACTGTAAAGGCTTTAATGCATTAATCATTCTACTGAATATAGCACTGTTCTTTTAAGCCTTATTTGGCTTTGGTGGTTCTTTGAACTACCTCCTTCGCAAGCAGGCTTTCAGGTGATTTAGCTACATTACGTCATAAATGTTTCCCCAGTCTTAAGCTGAGACATCAATCTGGTATAATAATAGAAACATATACTCTGATTAGCTGGACGTACGTGGTAGTAGACGAAGCGGTTGATGATAATCAGAAAACCTTCCTATTGAAAGGAGAGATAAAAATCAACAGCCAACCCATTCCATGTCGTAATGTCCACTACTGTCCTTCAGTAATAATCAATAGGATCAACTATCAAGTGATGCCGAGGAGAAGACGATTAGGGCTCCAAGGCAGCAGCGAGAGCCTGATTGTCGAGGCCGCGGCCAATCAGAAGGGCGCACACCGCCTCGTATTGCGGGAGGCGCACGTGACTCGCGAGCGCGTCGGGGACCCAAAGCGGCTTAGCGGCGGTCGTCGGGATCCGCAAAGGGGAAAGCGCGGAGGCGGGCGATTTTGACCCCGTCAGATTCAGGCATCTCTTGTCTTGATCTCTCGATCTCCTTCTTCTTATTCCCACAGGACTACCCGGACTTCGTCGCCCTCCTTAGTCATTTCTTTGCGTGCTTTTGAACGCCTGGCCTCGAGCTCAACGCCTGTCAAGATACTCTCGTTCTCGATCCTGTACGGCTGGGTTTGACTAGACTGTCTTACAAGAAGACCCTCGACTAGTCCCTGATCCGGAATAGCACCGTGCGCTCCAGATCAGTCAGTCCCCTGAAGACTCTCGACTCATAATTGCTCATACAAACACATTGAATCCTGCAAACGTCAATCGCTCTGTTTGTATCATGTCGGCCAATCACCTGCTGTATCAAATGGACCTGCCGTCGCACCAGAACGAATGGTACGACTTCGACAACTTTTTCGAGTTCCCGACGGGTGACTTGGACGGCAATTCCACCTCGGTGGACTCCATCTCCCCCAAGGACTTGGACCTGAGTTACTCCGAGGCGGAGGCAACCAACTGGAATGCCAACCATAGTGCCTGGCCCCAGGCACCATTCCAGGAGTTGGTTGACTACGAGAACCCGTTCGGCGAGTTTGCTCTCGGCCCCGAACCCATCGCCAACCCCAACGAGACCCTTCAACTCTCCTCGTCCTCCGAGGCCGAAGGGTCCATGGGATCCACCTACGATGCCTCGTGGTCGTCGCCTGATTTCCCAGGCCACAATGGCCAGTTCTACTCGGCCATCCGCCAGATGGTGGAGTCCCAGGCTACAACGGATGGTGGCTATTCCTCCAAGGAGAAGCGCATAGAAGCCTCCATTGCGCTGCACATGCAGCGCCTCCAGGATGTGTCTCTGCCTGACCTTGATCTGTTCTCGGACTCAAATACGTCATTCCCTTCTCCATGCTGGTCGGAGACGGCCCGACCAAACGCTTCTCTTGATGGAAGCCCGGCCACCACGTTCTTGTCCGAGCCTACCAGCAAATCCCCTACCCCTCCCTTATCGTCAGATCCCACTGCCGGTGGGATGGAGCTGGTATTGGACTTGAACATGAACACGGCTTCCAACGTTCCGAAGAAACAAAAACCTCGATCGCGGGCCCAAAAAGAGAACTACATCAAGGTTCGAAAGCATGGGGCATGCGAGAAACATAGAAAACAGCACAAGAGAGTATGTCTCAAGGCTTACATGACCGCTCGTTTATGGATTCGCTAACCCCATCCTAGTGCAACTGCCTTGAAACTACGATTTCACGTGTCGACATGACTGGGTCGCTTCTTCCTACCACGAATGAAGTACTTAGACCAACGAAGTACACTTCGCAGCTTCAACTTCGCGGCCAGGACCATGACAGGCTTCTTCTACAAGTAAGGTCGCGACAGAACAACACCCAACTGGGTGTACAGTCGGCATCCGTTGTGGATCGCAACGCTTCCAGTCCCGTGGCATCGTCTCCATGCCTTGCACATCGTGCAATGGGCTCTTTGGACCAAAAAAGAATGCCGCAGGGCGGATCTCCCATCATAGAAGCCAGGCCCAGGCGTGGCGTGGATCGTGTAACTCCTCCAGGAGATGCCGTCCGAACCGGCCCGGAATCAGCCACGGCAAACCCCAGCCAACGGCCGAACAACGTCCAGGCAAAGCGGGTTCATCTGCTTTCCAATCGCGAGGCACCGGAGCTACATGCAGTTGTGCGTGGACACGACCACGACCAACTTCCGGCGAGATGGCGTACGCGACCCACCACCGGAACCGGCCAACAATCTGTGCATCTACAGGCACCACTACAGACTCTACAGAGACAGAGTACGAAGGGATCGAATGCTTCTGGCAGCGACGGATCGGTTTTCAAGTGGCGTCTGCCACTTGTATCCTCTGCCTGCGCGGGACTTTTCAACGCTGCATTTGCATTCTCCCAATTCTGGCAGCAGTCGGCATCAGCCACCTCATGGGCAGGAAGCGTTCTAGAAAGGTTTCTTGTTGTCTCTTCCAAACAGTTTTGGCATGTTCGGAAGGGATGGTGTCTGAATTAGCCCGGCGTTTTGTTTGGATTTGGGTCCTTCGCTGCATTGAGCGTGTTCTGTCCATGTCTGTGATTTGTCCTGTTCTTTAGCGGGGGTTCGAGGTTCTTGTTATATTTGCGAAAAGAAGTGTCTTGATTAGTTAATACTCATTGTTGTTAGTTATTGATTCGATTGTATGTTCTGTCTCTCATTCTGTCATTACGAGTTTAGATGGGTCACTCTACCTGGCTGTCCACTATATATGGTCATAGAGCTGTGAGAGGAACAGCCCTAATTATAGGGATACATTTTTAGCAATCATGTTTCTTAAGTGTCATATTCTACAGTTCTTGATGCATCTGAATCCAAACCATGTGTAACGCAATCCACCCCTCCGCGGATGACCGGGAATCACAGGACGCTCGCCGCAACCAGCATCCAACGTTTTGACAACCACCACAACGCGAGCGTCCCATACCTGCACCTTTCCTTTTCTCGACGACATATGCTATACTGACGTCATCTCTACCTGAGATCCGACGGAGACTCCGCGATCTCCGCCATCGCATCGCCTCGACCTGCGACCGACCCCACCATCGTCTCCTCCGCCAATCAACCAACGCGCCAACATGGCCGGCCTCTCCTTTTTCTCGGCCTCGCAACGGCGTCGCTATCGACCTCTGCTCGACTCGCCCACGAGAGATCCTCCCCGTTCGCACGCCGTAGTCCACTACTGTAATCGGCTATACCGGATCACTATCATCGTGTAAGCAGCTCTGTCCTCGCAGGGGAACAAGACCCACCGAAACCAAGACCAAACCAAACCAGCTAACACCTATCCCAGACCCATTCTCCTTGTAATCGCCATCCTCGTGGCCAGTCTGTTCATGATGGCAGAAGCTAGCGTGACCGAGTCTCATCTCGAGTTCTCTGCTGTGCCGGGGTACTTCCTACAGGATGATCCGGAGACCGATCCGGATACTTTTGATTATGTGAGTCTGACCACCCTGTTTCTCTAACCTGCATCCTGTATACATACTCCGATATTTAAATCGATATTGATACCTCAATCCAGGTATCATCGAACTTCGGCCTGATATCCCGGTCCTACGACACAGACGCGGAGTTCGACCCGGAGGGCCAAAAGACTCAATGGCAGCGTCTCGCGCACCACATTGACGTACTCAACGAGAACAGCGGGCCTGGTACAAACTACAAGCTTCTCTTCCTGGGCCGTCACGGCGAGGGATTCCATAATGTCGCGGAAGCCAAGTATGGGACCGAGCTGTGGGATGTAAGATATCTACCCCTACCTTTAACCCTCTCTTTTGGTATACGTATATGCTATACTAACGAAAGCTAAGTGCTACTGGTCCCTCCAAGACGGCGACGAAAACGGCACCTGGGTCGACCCGCGACTCACCAAGCGGGGCGAATCACAAGCCGAGACCGCGCGCGGTGCCTGGATCACGCAGATCGAGGCCGGTATCCCGTCGCCGCAGTCGTACTACGTGAGTCCGTTGAACCGGTGTCTCGCGACGGCTAGTATCACGTTCAAGGGCACGGGCTTGCCATTGACAGAGCCGTTCAGGCCGCTTATCAAGGAAGTAAGCATACCCCCCCTCTAACCGGGCTAATACATGGTTTTCAAACCACTAACTAACCACTCCCAGCTCCTCCGCGAAACCATCGGCCTACACACCTGCGACTCACGATCCAGCAAATCCGCCATCATGTCTGAATATCCACTCTTCCGGTTCGAAGCGGACTTCGCAGAAGAAGACCCGCTGTTTGACGCCGATCTGCGCGAGAGCGATACCGCGCGCGACGCCCGCTTCCGGGACCTCTTCCAGGACATCTTCGGGAATGACGAGAACACGTATCTTTCCCTGACGGCGCACTCGGACGCCATTAAGAGTATGTTGCAGGTTGTGCGGCATCGGCGGTTTGCCCTGGCCACTGGGTGCGTGATTCCCGTGCTGGTTAGGGCAGACAGGGTCCCTGGCCCTTTGCCTGTTTGGGAGGTTGATCCCTGGACGGGGAAGCCGGAGTGTAAGGGAGATCCGATGGATAGGGGGTTATGGACTAGTTGAACAAGTTCATTCTGACTTGAGGGTTTGTTTTTATCATATATATGGTATAAGATAGTTATAGTGTACGTTGTATAAGAGAAAAGTGATGATGATAAAGTGATGTATAGTTATCCAATATTGTACACTTGTCCGCTCCCTTCCAAGTATTTTCACCGTGCGCTTGCTGCCAACTACCTTTACCTCGGTAGGTATAGGCACAGGCACTTCTGTAGGTAGTAGGTACTCTGTAGACAGCAACAACCGATCGAGGTCTCCACTCAACCAAAGCCAATCAGATGCAAGAAATAAAAGGTCACAGACGCTGATATTCGCCAGATGGAGAATTTCCGAACGGTCTAAAAGAGAAAGAACAAAATAATACATAGCAACGCCGAACGAAATGGAAGAAATTAACCGTTACTCTGGGCCTGGTTCAAGAGCCCGAGGAAGTAAGAAAAGGAGTAAACAAAATTTGGCCTTTACCAGCTGTAGTACTGGCTCTGGGCACTGATCTTCCGGTCCGGAAGCTGAGTCCAGAGCTGAGTCTGGCGCTTGCGTTGCGACGCAGCCTCGCGGTCTTGCCACTCCCGGATCCGGGTCTTCTCTTCCTTCAGCACCACGGATAGCGAGGTGTACGGCGGACGCATCAGGTTGATCTGGCCGCGGGCGCGGTGATCGTAGTCGTAGCCGTACGGACCGCGGTTCACCCAGGCCTGTTCGATGTAGATGGAGGTGGGGTCGGTGATGGTCTTGCGCTCGCCGGACTTGAGAGTGATGGTGATGCCCTTCTTGGCCTGGGGAGTGATGGCCTCGGGGGCATTGAGACCCGCGGCGGCCGCCTCGGCTTCGATGTCGGCGTTCTGCACAGCACCCAGACCCATACCGGAGCGCACGACGGCGACGTTCTTCGCGTGGCGCAGATGCTCCAGGACGTCCTTGGCGGCCTTCTTCTTGCTAAACCGCATCTGCAACATCGCCTCGTCGATGTTCTTGCCGGCAATCTGCCGCGCCAACGGGCCCAGCTTCTTGACGGACGTCTTGAACCAATGCGACTTGGAGGTCGACTCGCGCTCCGAGCGCATGATCTGCTCCGTCTTGCTGATCCGTCCGCGGCGGCGGATCTCGCGGACCACCATCTTGCGTTCCCAACGGACCCGGGCGTTCGGACGCGGGTCCAGCACCGACTGCATGTGCTCCCGATTCCGGCGGTCCACGGCGTACGTGAACTCCTGGCCGTCCTGGTCTTCGGGCTGGGCGGTCTGCTTGCGAGCGGCGGGCGTGCGGCCGCTGGCAATCAGTTTCGGGGAGGCCTCGTCCTCGGCGAAGATGGAGTCGGCGCTGAGCGAGCCCTCGCGTTTCATGGGGGCGTTGGCCCGGCGGGTGATCTTGGGCTTTTCGGCGGCGGGCTTCCCGCCGAAGAAGAAGTTTTTGATGGAGGAGAGGGCTCCGCCCTTCGGTTGAAGCGAGTCGGATGGGTTGCTGGGGCCATTGGATCCGTCTTCTTGCGCCCGTCGAGGCACGGTATACGTGAGGGTGCGGCGAGGAAGGTAGGTCACTCCGGTGCGGGCTGTCCAGGATTACCATCAATGGGGGGCGGTTCTTATCGAGGGGAAAGATGCAAAGCAGGAGAAACTTACCGGACCGGATCAGGTGCCCGTAGGGGTTGAGCGCACCCATTGAGGCCATGGCGAAGGGGAGCAGTCTGGGTTCAGGGACGGAGAGGCACTCGGAGGTTTCTGGCTGAGGACGAAAAAAGCGTCGGGAAAGACTTGGCCCAGCGCGGTTGGTCTCTGTCGCCCGCCGGACCCAGGGCTCCAGCCACACCTGCGCCACGGCTGTCCGCCAACAGCCACAATCATGCGGGGTCACGTGGGACTATGGCTTTCCATACATGTATGCACATAACTTGTACCAAGTAAGCTATGCAACGCTCGAGCCCGGTGAAGGCTTGAGCTATAAAGGGTCTGCTCTCTGTGCTATGTGCTATGCCAAGCCTGGGCCTACAAATGTGAACTATGACAAACAGTGTCTGGCTAATGTCAGTCTTGTCGCCAGGATGCTAACTCTTGTAAAGCAAAGTGTTCTCTTCTAATCCCGTCTCGATTTCACCGTCCGCCATTCTATCATCAAGCTCCCAACCATGGTTGCACAAGCGAGTCCAACCACCAGATTACCACGTCTGTATTAGGTTTTTTATCGATCGCGACGAGAACTTCTCGACTCTTAGCCGGTGGCATGGCCGTCACAATTTGCGTTAGGCCACTGTTGTCGATATCTACTCCATTCAGGCCCGACACGAGACCGCTTAGATTTGTCGAGAGCTGATTCACAAACAGGACCTGTGCAATATCTTCTGCTTAAGTCCCATGCGGGAAATGTCGCTCGATTTCGGCGGATCTGCGAAACAATACATGATTAATACCAGCGTAATCGCACCAAGAGGTGCGTTGCTATAAAAACACCGCCCCTATTGACTGCACAATAGCTCTGCCCGAGAAGGGGACCGGATACCGTAGCCAGGAGAAATCAGTGACAGACACCAGACTGTCAGTTATACTAGATCATGTTATGACCCGGTCTCCACGTGACAGAAGATGACTAATCACCGGTCCGACGATTCTCCGCCCAGTCGTCCACCAATCAGCGGTGCAGGGTGGCTGCACAATTACCTCATAGGAGCCTGGCGCTAGACCCGATGCGGAAGAAGGCCGGCCTTGAAGGGATAAACAAGCACCTCAGGAATCCATCAGAAGAGGAAAATGAAATGGCCCCAGCCTGTCTATGGGAGTGCAGTTCCCGGTACATACAGAGGGCGTGAAGTAGTCCTCCTGAAGTTACTCTGTAGTCTGTACTTTCAGAGCACTTGCAAAAGTGACCAAGTGACCCGCCAGGCACGGATCAGCCTTCGGGTGCGCGAACAATAAAATCTATCCTTCCGAAGAATAAGAATAAGACCTGGAATAATAACTATAAGAATCAGAAGAATAAAGAATAATTCTTATATGCGTCATAGGGACATCGCCCAGCTGGCTCAGAGAAAGACACGGGCCCAGATCGGTCGAGAAATATAAGATCGCACTCCATCAACGCCGCTTCATTCCCCGGCGTTGCTTCTGTCCCCGTCGCCGTCCGTCTCTTCTTCTTCTCTTCTCTTCCTCTCCACCGTCGATCCACCGTTCTCGTCGCCTCCTTCACCTTTTCCTCTCCTCTTTTCTCGTTCTTCCCCTGCCTTTTTGTCTTTTGTCTTCTCCTCCCCAGCCCTTCCGGGACTCTCGCGTGTTTCTTTCGCGCTTCTTTCCTCCCCCTGATTTTCCCTTTCCGGTAGGTCGCCTTTCTTTTCCCTTTGCCGCCTTTTTGAAGCTTTTTTTTTTTCCCTTTCCTGTATCACCGTCCAAACGAGCTTTGTAGCTCCCCCGGTTGACCGGAACAGCTTGTTTTCTGCCCCCTCGTCTTTTTTTTCTCTTCTGCGCTGGTCTTCCTCGCTAGCCTCACTTCGTCTCTCCACCCCCCTCCATTGATTTTTATTTCTTCTTTTACTTTTCACAAAGAAAAATTAAAGAAGAAAGAAAAATCGAGGGAAAAAAAAATCTTACTCCATCTGATAAGACATTACAGCTGTTGATCTTCCATTCATCGCAGTTGTGACCTCATCCAAACCTTCCCTGGTCGGAGGCGTCCCTCTTGCCAGGAACCAGCAACCGACCGGAATCAAGACGCTTCCCCGGTTCCAGAGTCTGCACAGACTTGGCGCGGCCGGGGGCAGGAATGGACTCGCCGATGAGGAATTCCACGGCTGTTCTATAATTCTGGATCTCTTTTTTTTCCCGATCTGTCTATCCATCTATCCCCTTGACATTCCTGTCGGACCCCGAATCATCCTCAAGACCAGCGCCTCGTTGGCGGTCTTCGATCGATCGATCATTTTTCACCTAATCTTTCCCCCCCCCCTTGGCTAGACTCGCAACGAACTAGTCTCGATGATGGACATCAACTCCCTTCTTTCGCCGCAGGATTCAAATTCGCAGTCCGGGCGCTCTACCCCCTCCGTCGCTCCTCCGCCTGGCAACGCCCCCGTCCCCTCCGCCGCTCCTCCGAAACCCTTACGCAAGAGTCGCGCCGGCACCTCGAGACAGGGCATGACGTCCTCGCCGCTGGCACAGCACGTGTACGCCCCGGCCAACATCCCCGACCCCTCGCCGCCCTCCGTCAGTCCCACCGTCGGCCCCAACATGGGTGGTGGAAACGGAACCCCTCCGGCCGCAGACCTGCCTCCTTCCAGACAACCCTCGACCCCGGGGATGGATACGCTGGCCGACCTGGCCTCGATGCAGCACCATCAACCCCAACGCTCGAGCGCCCCCATCCTACGGAACGAATCCTACGTCAGCCAGCTCTCCCCCTCGACCATGTACCCGAATGTCGGGTCGATCAGCCACAATACCCCGACGCCGCGCTCGTCCTTCGATCTCGCCATGTCCGACGGTCCCAAGGAGAGTGCCCGGAGGAACTACGTCGACACGTCGTTGGTGCCAAATGCGCAGCGCCTCGCGACCGAGCTCTTCGTCCAGATCCAAGAGAACCCGCAGTCCTACGAGGCGCACGTCAATTTCGTGCGACTCCTCCATGCCGGGTTTGTCAACCACGTGTATCCACCGAATAACCCGGACATCCACGGCGACCCCCGGAAGTATGACCTGCTGAAGGATATGCGGACGGCCCGGGAGGAGATGGATAAGCTCTTTGCGATGGGCGAGGATCTGTGGGCTGAGTGGATTCAGGACGAGAGCATGTTGGCCCAAAGCACCGAGGAGCGCATCGCGGTCATGGAGCTCTGTCAGCGATCCATCGAGGAAGAATATGGCAGCACAAAACTGTGGAGTATCTACGGGGAATGGGTGCTGTATCTGTACAACTCCGCCCACGGCGACGCGGCCCAAAGTCACTGGACGGACGAGGATCGGATGGTCGGCCGTGAGGTATTTTCCTGGCAGTCTGTCCTCGACGTGTTCCAGAGAGGCGCCGAGGCGACGCGCTGGAGAATCAACGACAGCCACCTCGTCTGGGACCGGTTGCTAGAATTGCGCGTGCAGGATCTGGCGCGCAACCTCTCCCAGGAGAAGTTGGGGTTGGTGCGAAACCTGTTTGACATTCGACTGCAGACCCCGCACGCCACCTGGGACCAGACGTTCCAGGCCTTCTCCGGGTTTGTGTCGACCTACTTCAAGGCGAGCTACGAGCCCATCATGGCCGAAATCGCCGAGCGATACGCTACGCCCGCCAAGGAGATGTACTCCGCTCGCGAGGAATTCGAACTCAAGCTGCGCAACGCCGCCGAGTCGGGCAACGTGGGCATCGAATGGACCATGTACACCGAATACATCGACTGGGAGATCAGCCGCAACCGTCGCAAACGCCACACGAATTTCGATCTGGTGAACGCCATCTACCAGCGCGCGGTGCTGCGATTCCCTACCGACGCCAGCATGTGGGAGGACTTTGTCATGTTCCTCATCGACGAAGCCATGCATGGCAACGCGAACACCACCACTATCTCCACACTCGACCGGGCCACGCGCCATTGCCCTTCCTCCGGCACGCTCTGGTCGCAGTATCTGATCAGCTCTGAACGCGAGGGACAGTCCTTTGCCAAGATCGCGGACATCAAACACAAGGCCACCAGCACCGGGCTTCTCGACGTGGGCGGCATGGAGGAGGTGCTCAAGGTACACACCGCCTGGTGCAGTTACCTGCGTCGACGCGCCTTCATGTCAGACTCCACGGACGAGGACCTAGACGTTGCGGAGGTCGGAATCCGCTCTGCCATCGAGAGTGTCCAGGAGCTTGGGGAGAAGAAATACGGGCGGTCCTACCAAGGCGACCCGCTCTTCCGCCTCGAACGCATCTACATCCGATACCTGAGCGAGAGTGGCAGCTGGGACAGCGCCCGGGAGACGTTCAAGGGGCTGGTGGGACGGCGGGGGAACAGCTACGAATTCTGGACGACCTACTACGAATGGGAGCTGATCTCCTGGAGCAAATTTGTCCAGGGGGAGGCGACTGTCGACGCCGCTCGTCGCACCCCCAACCCCAGCTACGCGACGGCGGTGCTGAAGCAGGCGATCAAGCGAACGGATCTCGACTGGCCGGAAAAAATCATGCAGACCTACATTGCGCACTGCGAAGACTACGAGGACTCGGACGAATTGCAACTGGCAATCCTAGAGGCCCGGAAAGCGATGCGAGCCACTGCCGCGCGACGAGAACGTGAAGCCCGGGAGGCCTTCGCCCAGCAGCAGCAGCAGCAGCAACAAGCCCAACAGGCCGCGGCCGCCGACATGGCCTCGCACCCCGAAAAGCGCAAACGAGAAGACGAAGCCGGCGCCAACGGGCTTCCGATCAAGAAAGCCCGAGCGGACGAACCGCCGGCCGCCGTCGTTCCTACCACCGAGGCCGAACCCGCCGCAGCACCGGTTCGGGATCGCGAGAATGCCACGGTGGTGGTCAAGAACCTGCCTCAAGGAATCTCGGAACACAAGGTCCGGCAATTCTTCCGTCACGTAAGTTTCACCTTCATCTGCCATTTTACCTGTATGGCTGACTTAGTATGACATAGTGCGGAACGATCAACAGTTTGCAAATGTTCCCCGGCGAAGGAAGCTCGGAGGTTGCCATCATCGAGTTCAACTCCAAGGACGAGGCCGTCGTTGCGCAAACCCGGGACCAGAAATCGATCGATGAGCATACCATTGACGTGCAGGTTGGCTCTGGTTCTACGCTCTTTGTCACCAACTTCCCCCCCACTGCCGACGAGAAGTACATTCGCGATCTGTTCTGTGAGGTGGGTCCCTTTACTCTTCCTCCGTAACGGCTGGTTAACTTTTGGACAGTTCGGCGAGATCATCGATATCCGGTTCCCGTCGCTCAAATATAACACCCATCGACGGTTCTGCTACGTGCAGTTCCGCGAGTCGGATCAGGCCTACCGCGCCACGCGGCTGGATGGGACGACGGTGGGCGAGAAGCTCCAGCTGGTGGCCAAGATCTCCGACCCCTCGCGCAAACGGGACCGCAGTGGCCCTATGTACGAGGGACGGGAGGTTCACGTGTCGAACGTGGACTGGAAAGCCAGCGAAGACGATTTGAAGGAGCTCTTCTCGAAGTACGGGACGGTGGAGATGGTGCGGATTCCGCGCAAGGTTGACGGCGGAAGCAAGGGGTTTGGCTACGTCGTATTCTCCTCCCAGGTAAGGCTCTGTGCAGATAGACGTCATGGTGGCGCTCATGCTAAATCTGACGGGTTAAAACAGGACGAAGCCAGTGCGGCGCTTGCTATGCATGAGACGCCGTTCCGGTCGCGGCCTCTCCACGTCAGGCTTTCCGCCCCCCAGGGACCCAAACGCAGCGCGACGACCATTGTCTCTCGCGTGGAGAAATCCAAATCCCCCGCGGCCGAGGCGAACGGCACGAAGCAAGAGCCGGGCGACGACGCGGCCAGCGGCGAACGGGCAGCCCGGACGCTGGGCCTGATGAATGTGCCGGACACGGTCAACGACGCGCGCATTCGGAGCCTCGCCGAACCATACGGGAAACTGGTCAAGATCATTCTCCGACCGGATCACCAAGGGGCCATCGTCGAGTTTGCGGACGTTCACCATGCCGGCAAGGCGTCCCTGGAGCTGGAGGGCCACGAGATCGCACCGGGCCGCAAGCTGCACGTGGGCACGGTGGCGGAGATGCTGCGGCAATCGGCAGAGAAAAAGAGCGCGCCCAGCCAGACCCAGAGTAAGAGTAAAAGCGGCTTTCTCGCAGGCAGCGGACCGGTCAAACGGCCGCCGCAGCCGGGAGCGCGCGGCGGGAAACGAGGAGGATTGGGAGTGAAGCGAGGCCGCGTGGGCGAGGACCGCGGCGAGACGACGACGACGACGAACACCACGACGACGACGACCGACAGCGCATCCACAAAAAAGAGCAACGACGACTTCCGGGCGATGATCCAGCGAAGTCAGGCGGAGTGAGCATCCGGCGCAAAGGAAAGGGCATGCATGGCCATGGCAGATAGGACGGCGTTTCCTTGAGATTGCTTGCGATTGCTTGCGATTACGATTACCCTTGCGATCGCTTCGTTTGACATGATTCTCTTCTGTTTTTTTTTTTTTTTTTTGTTGATTTTTTGATCTGTTCTGTTTTCATCTCTGGCGGGTGCCGTGATTTCTTTTCATAATTCTTTGCTCGCAAGTGTATCATCACGTTCCAGCCGGATTGATCCGTTGCATTCCGAGTTTGCGGGTTGAGTGTAGATTATTGTATTCTTGACTGCGATGATTGATAATTGATTGACTGATTGATTTGCACTAAGTTTGAGTAGATGCCGACGCTTTGGCCGGCGATCGTCAGTCGGCTGGACAGACACAAAGAAGTAGCAAACGTCCCTTCAAGTCTTCTGACTGCGGATCTTCCCGTCCGTCAAACTCCCCCTTGATTCATTGCTTGACTGGTCGCTTTTCTCCCTCGCCTTATCGGTCGGCGTCTTTTATTGTTTCATCTCCCAGCTGCTCCTTCTCCATCTCCATCTCCATCCGTGATTCTCTGGTTGAACTTCACCTTCCCCCCCGCTCGGCGATCGCAGCCACACCGCTGTCGTCATCACTGCCACCCAAGTCATCATCAAACACACGATGGACTTCCACCTGGTACCTCGCGGGGAGGATCGCAATTACACCGGGTTCCTGACCAAGACCATCGTCTATACGGGCACTTTGGTGCTCTTCCTGGCTTGTATGCCCCTTTCTTCCGTCGTCCATCACTGCTTGCTAACACTAACACCACCCTCTCCTACCAGCCTTCGGCCTCTCGATCTCCTCCATCGTCGTTCCAAAATGGGTCAGCTATCATAGCGAACACGTATGCCCTCCTCCCTATTGCACCCGCCCCCCTTCCCCTCCCCCGAATCGAATCGAATCAACAGTCCAGTCTAACATCCACATCCTAATGATGTAGCCCTCCTTCCACTACTCCTACGGCCTCCACCGCCGCTGTTCCTCCCTCTCGGACACCTGCGAGAGTTTTCCCCAGCGCGAAGACTGCCACGGCGAGGACCGCTACTTCTGCTCCATGTGGCGGTCCGTCGGGTTCCTGATGAGCTTTGCCATCGTGCTCGAGGGCATGAGCATCGTCGCCTACGTCATCGTCTTGGCGGGCGGGAAGCGGCTGCGCGAGTCTGGGTGGAAGATTCTGAGCTTGTTGATTGTCTTGTCGGCAGTTGTGCAGGCGGCGAGTATGTCTATTGTGGTGAGTATTTCCCCCCCCTCCCCTGTAACATCTGGAGTTAATATTATGGGTGTTTTGGTGATGAGTTATGATGGCTGATGGTGGTGGGGCTGGTGCAGGCATATCTGTTCGATAACGAGAGCCGGTTCTTCGTCGGCTGGCGACTCGATGAGTCCTGGGTGTATTGCACGGTTAGCTGGGTCGTCAGTCTGGTTTGCGCGGGTGCGCTGGTGGTTGCGGCGCGCGTGTTGCCGTCGGAGGGAGGGTATGAGTTGATTCCGGATCATTCGTGAGACTGGAGGAGAGGAAGGATAGGAGAAGAAGGAGGAGGAATGGGGTAGTATCGGCGTTGGTCGGACTGTTTGATAACTGTGCGGTTGTTTGTGGTGTATTTGATGACTTATGTTCGCTGGGCGTGTATATAGCGTCTGTCTAGATTATTCTTAATGGTAATGATTGATTGAGCCTCTGACAGTCAAGATACACCATTTCAGATCATATACCCACTCGTTCGGACACAGGGGGTTGGGGTTGGTTCTTTTTTACCTCCACCTCTTACTTTTCTGTCCAGAGGAAGTAGAGGTTGAGGTAGAGGTACTCTCTCCAACCTCAACTCCCATGTCCACCCCATTCCTTTTCTCATCCGAAGATGGAGATGAGTTTATGTAGTTTTGTTCTAGATGAGATGGAAGGTAGATAGATGGGGTAAATAGAAGATTCAGATAAGGTAGATGAGACAGGATGTTTATACTCCCCATCTCCCTGCCTAACTCTCAACAATGGTAAGGCTGGAGAGAAAGTCCAGCTTCACTGAATCTAACTTAAATGTAGCAAATAGAAACGGACGCAACCTATCAGAAGAACTAGTTCAAGACATCAGCAGACACTTAACTTCAACTTAGACTTACAACTACAAAGAGAACCTAAGGAGAAACAGATGCATTCATCATGTATCAGACATAACATAACGTAGCATATAGCAGACATAGCATAGCATATTCACATCATCCGTATCCATCAGCCTTTTCCTTTCCATTTATCCATACCTAAGCCAGACCATCCGAACGCCAAAGCAGATGCAGAGTATAAACAGCAGGCAGTAACGAAGAAAATAACAAAAAAGAAAGAAAGAAAGAAAGAAAGAAAGACAGCACAACGAACAAACACAAAGAAAAGAAGAGAAAAAGTGCAAGTCAACCCGAGAAGTAACAGAGAGTATAGAATGCCCCGCAAGCCACCACACACAAGACACCAGATATCAACCAGCCTACATAGCATACCCCTGCACCCTCGGCACATACCGCCTCATCGCTCTCCCCGTCGTACATCCCACCGAGCCAATATCAATAGTCCCCAGCTCCCGGCTCAGCGCGTCCATCCCCGGCGCGCTACCAGCAGACACCAGCGCCTGACTCTGCGACACGGGCATCGGCTGCGCGATGGGCACCTTGGCAGGGATCGGCGGGCCCGTGGGCGCCGGCGCGTAGAAGCTCGATGGCGAATGGGAGCCCGAACGGGTGCTGGGCGCGGGGGACACGGAGGTCCGACTGCGTACGGACCGCGGCGACGGCGTGTTATATGTTCGAGTGTGCGCGTAGGGCTGCGGCGCAGGGGCCAGGGCTGGATAGCCTGGGCGGCCGCGGGTGAAGTCGCCGTCTGTACTGCTGTAGGAGGAGGTCGGGCGAGAGAGAGGCTGAGGCTGGGGCGGGGGACGGAAGTCCTTGGCTGGCACGGCGGGTGCAGGACGAGGACTAGTCCGTGCCGCGGAGGCGGGGGATTTCTTGAACCGCACGACGACTCCGGTCTTCTTCTGTTTGCGCTCGGGCTCTGGCGCCCAGGTGTCTGTCGGCAGGTGGTCTGACGGGTCGATCTCGCGGCCGTCGTCGCCGATGATGGGCCCCGAGTCGGTGGCGCCGCCGGGTCGGAGGGCTTCGGCTTCGCTGCGTCGCGCGGCGTGCATGGCTTCCGACGGGGTGTCGTAGGCGGGGGCGAGATCGCGCGTGACGGCGGAGCGCGCGGCGTTGGGGTTGAAGAGGTCGTAGGAGTCGGGAGAGAAGGGGACCTGCGAGACGGGGGGCGCTGAGTCGCGTTCGAGAGGCATGGTGCCGGCGGGAGGCAGACGAGAGGAGTGAGGATGAGGCTGGGCGTGAGGGTGAGGGCTGACGGATTTGCGACGAGGCACAAGGCGCGAGTCGGAGTGGAAGGATCTCCGGGTCTTGACGAGAGCTTGATGAGGGTTATCCATGGGGGGAGGAGGAGGAGGAGGAGCAACGGCAGCAGCAGGAACAGAGACGGGAAGATGAGGAGCAGAAGAGGCGGCGGCCTCTAGAGGATACGGCGGCACCATGGCCGGCGCAGGCGAGGGATCCCTGGACGGCGGGCAGATGGGATCGTCCTTGTCCAAGATGGCGCTGCGTCTGCGCACGGCAACGCGTTCGCTGGCCGCGCGGTCGGACTCGGCGTCGGCGATGACGGGATCAAAGCCCGCGACTAGACTGGGAGGCATGGAAGGCGTGCTCGTAGGCGGGGGGAGGAGATCGTCGACTGGCAGGCGGTGGTCGAGCGAGTTCCGCGGGGACGGTGCATACTCTGGGGAGTAAGCTTGGTACGAGGGAGTTGGTGACGGTACTAACTGTTGGACATTATTATTGGCATGAGTAGGGCTGGAATGGACCTGCACCAGGCCCGAGCGATGGACCGGCGGCGGCGGCGGAGGGCCGTCGTCGTCTTCGTCCTCGACTCGCGGTTGCATCGTCGCATATTCCGCATGGCGCATGGCGCTGCTGCCGTCGTGGACCAGCGAGTTGCTGTGGCTGTGGCTGCGTCCACGGCCGCGGTAGTGATCCACGGGCTCGAGCGCCATGCCATTTGGCACGGGGGCTGGAAGGGCGGGCATATACTCCCCAGCACTGTGGTCGTGCATGCTGGCACCAGACGACCGTGATGTGTATCTGGCCGGGGGAGCATGGGGAGTGCCATGCACGACCATCATGTCACCGTTGGGAGCATAGTGCTGTTGCTGCTCCGTCGGGAAAGCATAGTTGCTGTGGTGGCTGCTCGGACGTTCTGCAACGGGGGCATGCATTTCTGGGAATTGCTCTGCTCGAGTCATAGGCATGTCCTGCCTCGAAGAGCGGTAGTCCACCGGAGGCGGATTGCCGTAGCCAGACCGAGGGCGCGCGTAGGAGCGTGCGTCGTATGCCTCCCCATACCCCGAGTACTGAGCTTCCTGCGGGTGACGCTTCGGCGGTGCCTGCTGCATGGGAGGCGCAGAAGGATGGCTCCATTCACGGTGGAAATCATCCGGGGTTTCGTAGGTTCTCATCGGCCGTGAAGCCGGCGGCGCCTGGACACCCTGGCCAGGCTGGACAGGCATTGGCGGAGAATCATAGACTGGCTCCGGGACCATCGAGTGTCGAGGAGGAGCATGACGCATATGCTCTTTCGGGGGTGTGGAATACGAATGAGGCGGCTGTTCATGCATCGGCCGCGGAGGCGTGGCCTGAGTCGGAGGCAGTGGCGCAGACGGGACCTTCTCCGGCGGCCCAGGACGCGCAGGGACTGAGCCCGTGGGGTCCGCCGGCAACGGACGACGCTTCACGTCTTTCAACTGCCGCGGGCCCGAAAGTGAGGACGAGCCCGCAGGTGCCGGGGCCGGAGCTGCGTTGCCGCCGACGTTGGATGAAGTCGCAGCGGAGGGAGCGCTCTTGCCATGGATCTTCTCGGCCGCCTGCGTGCGCCGCTCGATGACGGCCTCGTCCTCGGGCCTAGTGTCGTAGTATGTCATCTCGATGCGGACGTCGCCTGCATACCTTCCTCGGTACTGCAGCGGATGCCACTGGTCGCTCTGGCTGCCTCCGGGAATAATGAGGTCTTTCAGATCGACCCAGGTCTCGCCGATCAGGTCGGTTCGCTTATCATCGTTGAACACCGTGACTTTCAGGCGGAAGTAATCTGGGGATTCGTGGACTGTAAATCGAAGTTCTTGGTCCCTAGTCCATCATTAGCACCTCGTCCAAGACAGAGAGAGACAGGATCATAATACCATTTCGGAGTCTGACCACCTCGCAAGTCAGTATCTGTTTTCTTGGCCTCTTTACCTAGTCGCGCCGCGCAGTACGGGTTCTGTTTGCCCATAGTCTTGCGATTGGGCAGGTTCTTGGCGCGGTCGATAACGGCGACCAGCGTGCCGATAGCAGGCCCGTCGACGGACATGTCGGCGAAGATGCCCGCGGCGTGGTTGACGGACAATCGGGAGGCTTTGGACGTCATGGCGAGGGAATGGGTCCGTCAAGAGAGGAAGAGACGGACGGAAAGAAAAGGAGAGACGTGAACGAGGTCAGGAGCACGTCCAGGGCCGCATGCGTTACGTTGCAAGGGACAGCCAGTCAGACGAAGCTCGTCATGCACACAATCGCAGGCTAAAGGCACTAAGTCGGTGGTGTAAGCCAGGATGCAGATAGACGAACAGGAGCGGACCAGGGTGTCTCTTCCTGCAGCACAAACACGAGCACCAGTCGAGACGAGAAAAAAGGTGCTACCGGGTTAGCAGGAAGCGAGAAAGGATCGAGGGAAGAGAAACAGAGAAAGAAGAAGAGCGAAAGTCCGGGAGGGGAAAAGAGCAGGCCGAGCAAACAACCAAAACAAATCCAATCGATAAGAGATCTGCTTGCATCAACGTGGCTGGGGGGTGGCTGGGCCGGGTGGGGTCGGGGCGGTGATTGGCTGCCGGGCGCGTTCCTGCATGGGCCAGAGGAGGCCAGCCCCACCTCCTTACCTTACCTTACCTTACCTTACCGATCGCCGTCCCGTCTGACAATACCGTCCCGTCCCATACGTCAATACCGCAACAAGGTTCAGGCATCGATTCGACCAGCCACGGCCTTTTTTTTTTCCCTGTTGTTTGCCCACAATCCACTACTTTCTAGGAACATATCGTCATGACCGCCTTTCCCAGCTGGCGTTGCTCGGTTTCAAACTGAGTTCTCCACCTGCAGATTAAGCTACGTAGCTGCCAATTGGCATGTTCCAGAACCGCCTGATGCTGCATTCTCGACTAGGGTCTGGCTAGGATGCGATCATGTTAGTATCCATGTTCAGTATCCTCGCTTGTTTGTCGCGGATCATCAAACATCGGAGTTCTCCTCTGTACGGAGTACTCTGTAGGTACTCGAATTGGGACATCCCTGCTCGCAAATCCTGTTGCCTGTCGCCTGTCTGGCCGTGTCAGCTCTCACAGCCCCAAGATTTGAATTCTGCCAAGTTGGCGTTCTATAATTATCGCCTCTGCAGGCAACATCAAGTCATACGGAGTATACACTATACAGAGTATAATCAACATCCAACTTGGCCTCGGGGTTGATTCGGCCGATTTCAAGCGACCGGGCACGAGTGGACAGCGTCAGCCATAAGCTATTATGTTATAACATGGCGGCCTGATCATGCCGCAAGTGGGACTAAGCCTTGTTTCTGGGCATTAGGAACCATTGTTAGGTAGAAGTATTCCGCGTCGTATTCGGGAACAATCCCCTTGTTGGTGACGACATGTATGGAGTCTGTAACGTCTGGAGAATGGAGCCTCAGCTAGCGCGTTGATCCGTCTGGCTAGGCCTGAATGTCTCGGGATTGACGCGTCTGGACTCTGGAATCTGGGCGTGACAGCGGTCATGGTTGTCTTTTCTTCAGCGGCATTATGCGGATACAGAAGAAGATCTGGCTATGTGCTTGGTGCTGTAATTGTAGCCACTTCCATCATATCGTAGCCCTTGCATGTCGGCAAGGGAATACTCAGTATAATTTCCTGGTGATGGCGATCTCAGATAATCGCCCGGCGCAACGGGATGGACTTTGGGTCAACGGGACTTAATTCGGAGTAGGGCAGTGATCGACTTCGCCGCACCACATCAGCCTAATGTACTCCGGAGTAAAGCCCTCTTTCGTCTTGCAACCTCAATGAATCAATCAGGCTGCCATAATAATGGCATCTTGCGAAGTGCACAACCGAACATTCAAGCTTGCCTTGCTCGGCGATGCTGGCGTTGGAAAGGTTGGTCCAGAATAACCTCCACTGGGATGACGCTGATATAGAGGATCAAGACTAGTTACAAAGTCCGTCACTTTACAGGAGAAGAACCAAAGAAACAGCAGACGATTAATACCTGTGAAATATCCCATCCACTGACCTTTACATTGGGGGTATGTACTTGCATTCTATATATCCGGAGCCAACTAACAGCTCTGTCAGGGTGGCCGGGGTAGCGTACAATTCGAAATATGGGATATTGCTGGCAACCAAGGCCCAATGAACAGATGTAGAGACTATATCAAAGGCAGTGATGCAGCAATCATCATGTTTGACGTCTCGAGATGGAAGACCTGGGAAAGCGTTGCCGGGTGGTACCGTATGTCTACTGTGCTGGTTCTGCTGGGGTTGAATGAGGCTAACAGACATCTAGAGGACCTTGTATCTGCCACTCATAAAGACATCCCGGTGTTAGTTTGCGCAAATAAAGTGGACGATCAATGCGAGCGTCAGGTCAGACTGGAAGATATGTCGTGGTCTGACGAGATGACTGGCGTCAAATGCTACGAGACTTCCGTCAAGACTAACTTGAACTTCGAGGAGCCATTCCTATGGCTTACGAGGACTCTTCTAAATGATCAGACTCTGGTATAGGAACCGATTCCTTCGTGTCAAACGCATATGCTAACCTGGCCTGGTTAAACAGGAGTGGGGTTCGAGTCTTTTATGCTCTGGATTAGTAGGGCCATCTGTTAGTGTTGACCCTGAGCTCATGAAGCGGTATCAGAAAGAAATGGAAACGGCATCGACGTTTCCGCTTCCTGATGAAGATGATGTTGATTTATGATCTATGTGTGTGATGCACGATGGAGCGAAGGCAGGACATGCATTTGAGTGATCCTTAGAAAGTTGATTGGATATTGTATAAACAGCAAACTCATATAGCCATGCACATATATATCTAGAGGAACCTGCCTCTGATCGAGACCAGTTTGAGCTATTTGAACCAACCTGGACACAAATATATTTGCCCATCACCGTCTCTGCCCAAGACAACAGTACAATCAATACAACACGTGCTGCCAGGCCCTTGCTGGATCTTCAGTAGTGAGATTCACATGCCAGAATAATGCCATAACGATTCACTTAGGGTCAGTTGGAACGTGGTCGGCAAGGTATGGAGTGTCTAGGCGGCTGGGCCAGTGTCGAGTGATCCTGAGACACTGCAGAGGAAGAAAGGCCAGAGTTTGGATAATTACCACGCCTTCAAATCATCTATTTGAAAAAAGTGGAAGAGACATCTAGATTCGCTAGACTACATATAGTAGATATCAATTATATCAACGGGTTTGAATCGCCCTGGGGGTGGAAATCAGCCTTTGAATGTTCTGACCAGAAACCTACCACTCTGAGGGTCGCACGTTTTCAGACTGGTAAGGTTGGTTGTTTATACCAGAGGAAGATATGTGTGCCTTGGTGCCTGAGGCAGGGTATAACAGATCATAAGGCAGCAAGGCACCAGTAGTATGTATCTTATCTCCACGTGACGCTGAGTCAGCAGCCAATGGGAGGAACTTTTTGCATCAAAAATTCCGACGATCTCGAATTCTCTGCACCGAACGCGACGCCAACGAGCCGGGCGGTCGAGCTGATTTGGGATCTTTCATTCATTCTACACCTGCGCCAACTCTACCCCTTCGAGTTCTCTCCGCCATCGAATTCAGCCGCCATGGCTGCCCCCGTCCTCCCTCTGCAGCAGGTCAAGTTGCCTGCGCTGCCGTCTACGAAATTGACCCCGGAGCAGCAATACTGGAAGACGTTCAAGAACCCTCTCCTGATCCCCTCGCCCGCCAATGGCCCTGTCAACCTCATCACCCAGCCCTCCGCGCCCTCGTCCGCCTCGGCCTTCCCCTCCCTGACGCAGCCGCCCGACGTCTTCACCGTCACCACCGGCGCCCGGGTCCAGATCTACTCCATCCGCACTCGCAAACTGCTGCGCACCATCACCCGCTTCGACGACACCGTGCGAGGCACCGATGTGCGCCCGGACGGCCGCGTGCTCGTCACCGGCGACGACACCGGCACCGTGCAGGTCTTCGACGTCGCGTCGCGGTCCATTCTCAAGACGTGGAGGGAACACAAGCAGCCCGTGTGGGCGGCCAAGTTCTCCCCCAGCGACGCCACCTCGCTGCTGACGGCCAGCGACGACCGCACCGTCCGCCTGTGGGATCTACCTAGCGAGAGCAGCGCCAAGACCTTCGTCGGCCACACCGACTACGTGCGCAGCGGCGCTTTCATGCCGGGCTCCCTGGCCTCGTCCGGGCTGGTGGTCTCGGGCAGTTACGACCGCACCGTGCGCCTGTGGGATCCTCGCGTGGAGGGCCGCTCGGCCATGACGTTCAAGATGGGCGCGCCGATCGAAACCGTGCTGCCCATGCCGACGGGCACGACGGTGCTGGCGGCGGCTGATAACAAGATCGCGGTGTTGGATATCGTGGCCGGCAAGCCGTTGCATATGATCCAGAGTCACCAGAAGACCGTCACGGCGCTGTCGTTGGCGTCGAATGGCGAGCGGCTGCTCAGTGGTGCCTTGGACGGCCATATGAAGGTGTTTGAAACCTCCGGGTGGAACGTCGTCTCCGGGTCGAAGTACCCGTCGCCGATCCTGTCGCTGCGCACGATCACCGCCGGGCCGGCGCAGGAGGATAAGCACATTGCCGTCGGTATGCAGTCCGGGCTGTTGTCGATCAAGACGCGGCTGTCAGGACAGCAGAAGGTCCGCGAGCGCGAGAGACGGAAGGAAATGCAGGCTCTGCTGGAGGGCAAGTTGGAGGAGCATGATCGCAAGGTGGCGAAGCAAAAGCGTGGAGCCGGCTGGGAGAAGCGATTGCGTGGTCGCGACTTCATCGGCGAGGGCGTGGATATTGTGATCGAGGGCCAGGACCGCAAGCGGAAGAAGAAGGAGCAGGTCTGGGAGCATGACCTGCGCAAGGCGCGGTATTCGGCCGCGCTGGACCAAGTGCTGGGCGGCACCGACACGACGGCGCAGTTGACTTTGCTGACGGCGCTGCGACACCGTTCGGCGCTGCGGGCTGCGCTACAGGGCCGGGACGAGGAGACGCTGCAGCCGGTCCTGGAGTGGGTGAACAAGCACATCCGCGAGCCACGCCTGGTTCGGACATGCGTCGAGGTGGGCATGAACATCCTGGATATCTACTCGGGCAACCTGGGCCAGTCACCGCAGATCGACAAGATGGTGGACCGATTACACCGACGGGTGCGCGAGGAGGTGGAGATGGCGCACCAGGCGACGCAGACGCAGGGGATGCTGGAGATGCTGCGAGCGTCTTGAGCAGAAGAAACGAAACGGAAAAGAAAAGCACCTGTTTGACTAGAATCTTTCGCATTCGATACCGGGACGGAGTTTGGGGTTCGGGATCCAAAACTACCTTTACCTTTACCTTTACATTTGTGTATATCAATCAACCCAGCTTAGCGCCTGATGAACATTGCATGAATCATTATATGCATACACGTAGCCTATGTACATCCACCTGCCTTCAAATCAATCCTGATACAATTTCGAGAATCCCCCCTCCGCTGGCTGCAACCAATTCCTCTCGTCATAGTCCCAGCCCTCCGCGCCCTCAATGACATGGAAGGTATACGCAAACCGACTCCGCTGGCTGGTATTCTTCTCACTCTGATGCAGCACGTTGCCGTGGATCAAGACCAACGACCCAGCCTTGATATCCAACACCTGCACGTCCTCTTCTTTCGGCACTTGTGTCCCCTCCTGCTCATCCTCCTCCATACCTTTCGGTACCTGTTTTCCCTCATTCACCACAAACTCCGTCCCCATCCCATCCGTCCTCCTCACAAACCTCCTCTTCACACCACCTCCGGCCGTCGCCGTATGCGAACCAGGATACATCCCCAGGGTCGCATTCCCGGGCCCGGCATCCTGCAGGGCAAACCACCACCCCACGGCAGACGGCGGACTGGTGTACAAGAACTCCGAGTCGCGGTGCGGGGGCACCGCACCGCCAATGCCGGGCTGTTTGCAAATGACCATGCTCTGCAACACACGAGGGTCCTGGAATCCCAGATCGCGCGCGACGGCGGCGTTCTTGGCGCTGAGCGACACCGCGCGGAAAGGCGGCGACAACGTGTGCAGGGAGTGCCCGATTTTGTTGACCGCTTGGTGTTTGGGGCGGAGCAGGGTGGGACGCCCTGTGGATGGGTCGGGGGTCGAGGACACCGCGTCCGGTTCGAAGAAGTAGCGGATTTTGTCCCCCGAGGTCAGGAAGTAGGCGTCCCCGACGTGCGGCTTGTCGTTGTCTTTGGGGGAGTCGCCGGTGGTGAATTGCGTGAGGGGGTGGGTGGTTAGGTCGAAGGTGTCCAGGAGAGTGTTGGTTTCTTGGAGGAGGGAGGTGATTTCCTCCGGGGTCAGGTAGGAGGGGATCACGAGGTAGCCGTTTTCCTTGAAGAAGGCGAGTTGGAAGGGAGTGAGGCCGGTCATGTTGGGTGGATTTATAGATGCAGAGGGAGAGAGAGACGGAGAGAGACACACAGAGAGAAGTGAAGGCGAGGAAGAATGCGGGGAAGGACTTTTATATGCGTCGGTGGGGCCATTGATTTATTGTTGAGCACCTGATAGGATCTCTACTTATCTCGTCTATTTCTTTTTCATTTGTGTCTTCCATTTCATTCTCACGATCTAATCTCTTACATTATTTCCACTAGAACCCGCATACAAAACCTCATTCCCCCTTGTCAACTACCCTGACTAGTGTGTGAGGGGCATATTCCTTAGCCTAAAAGACCTGGACTATAAGATCCATAATCTACCCCCTTTCCTGCCCTGTTCTTCCTCCCCCCTCCAATCCCCACAACATCTACTAGAAACTAGATCAACAACTCCTCAACCGGAGCTAGAGTACCATTGCGCAAGGCTCCAGCATGGTGCCGAGCAGCCAGTCCATACGAAAACTGGTACTTGTCAAGGTACGGCAGAACCTCGTCAAGACCGGGCTTCGCACGCCAGTCACGCATAAGGTCGGTCACGATACCAAACAGACCCATCAAGGTGACACCAGCCTTCTCCATGCGGCGGTTGGCATCCTCCGCTAGCTTCACGTCGAAGGTACCGCTGGCCTCGGTGTTGGCGAAGACTTCGTATCCTTCGTCGACGAGCGAGAGGGCCAGGAAGGCGGTGCCTGGGTCGTAGGCGTTAGCATGCTCTATACATGATTTGATTTGATTTAATTGCAGATAAAGGCAGGGAGACGTACAAACTTCTGTAACGATACCCCCGATAATCAACTGCTTCTTGCCCGTGGCTTTGACGGCCTCCCGGAACGCTTTGTTGTCCCAGGCGTTGACCTCGCCTTGGCGCTGCACCAGCGTGGCGTTGGGGTGCATGTCCACGATCTCCTTGAGCAAGAGGCCGTTGGGACCTTGGTCGGAGGAAGAGGTCAGGACGGTGGGCAGGTCGAAGAGCGGGCCCAGCGCGGAGTGCGCCAGCATGTTGTTGCGGAAGTCGTTGGTGCTGTAGTCGCGCACGAGCTGGGCGAGACCGACTTGGTGGTCGATGATCAGGAGGGCCTGTGAAGTTAGTTGATCTGGGCTATGGGAGGGTTGGAGATGGAGGAAGAGCATACAGCGTTGTTCTTGTCAATTCGGTTCCATGCTTGAGCGGTGGAGGCCAGGATGGCCAGGGATGGGAGAAGAGCCTTGAGCTGCATGTTGTCTTGACTAGTCTTAGATGGAAACCGCGGTTTTGAGTAATGGCACAGGAAAACTGGCTTGCGATGTCTGAGTTGTTTGATCTGAGCTGGAGCAATGTCCCTCTTTATACCTTCGTCGAGCTCTGAAGTCTACGAGCACAATCAACTTCGCGGACAGATTCCGTTGAAGAATCACCACCATTATCCAATTTTGTCTAATTGTCTGTCAGCTTCATCTCATCAATCTCGACACCCCGTCCGGTCTAGACGACGACCCGTGCTCCTCTGTTATACACTCCACTCCGTCCCTTGGCGCCAGAAAACGAGAGACCTCACTACCTGAAACCGTACTAGTCGAGGGTCCAGAGACGGAAGAGGACCGTGGCGAACATGACCGAGATGTTGCTCAGCATTATGCAATTCAGCAGGAGTCTGTACACCGCTAGACGGACATTCTGATAGTCAAGACTGATGAACGGTGGCAAGAACCGTGTCCAAAGGGCAGAACGACCGCAGGATAAGAATTAACATCCCGATCCTTGCAAGCTTTCGGTCTGCAGGAAGCATAGAGTGGTGCCGCTAGTGTGTCTGGATGAGCATCGATTGACTAAATGCTGACGCTGCAATTCGTGTTCTGGAAGGTTCGGCTGGCAGCGGAGCGGAAGAGATTAGCAGATGCTCGGTCAGGAATTAGTTAGCTTATAGTGGAGATTTAAGGGACTGGGCCTCGTTAAGTGACTGTCAACTTCTGCAGTTTTTCTACCGTCGATAGGTTCTATACAACTGCGAGAATGTATTCTCATACATCGCCCCGCTCCATTCAAACGAGAGCATGAGGCCTCTTAATTCTGCTCCAAAATTAATCGAAAATTCTGTTATGGTGTTCTTGTTTTAGCCGAAAACCGACACGCCCGCTAACCCAAATAGGAAAATCGTCAACCCAAGAAGCGTGCAATATAAACATCCAAAGTGGCTGCTTACCAGGCCCGGCTCTAATCCCTCTACCGACCGGAATGCGTTCCTATTGATCACCTACGAGACCATGTGCTGCGTGCACGTTCACCGACAGGCATGGATACCAGATCCAGAATCAGAAATGATGAGATTAAGTGCTGAATCAGGACTTGGTTGCGGGATTTGTTCTATCGCAGGGGGGTTATGCCTATCTGCCTCCAGTTATGTGGCGATGGCACCATAATAATTACTTTCCTTTTAGTAAGGAGTGCAGAATTAAATGGTTAATCATGACTAGATCATAAGCACGTTCAAGATGGCCGTTCCAGCTTCGCCGTCTCTACGAAGAATGTTTGTTCGCCTGCCTGCACCAAATGCAAAGTCAACCCAGATATCATGCATGTCAAAGCCCGGTCGTCAATTGGACGAGGTAGAGAAGCAGCACATGTGGCTGCTGAGCACGCTGTGGGAGGACGGCCAGGTGTTGTTCCTTGTCCGCATCACGGCACTGATGGATGAGTTAGAACGTCTGATTCAGTCCGAGCCTCTCGCAAAGAATCTTCTCTCTTCGTACATTAGGAGAGAAATTGGCGACCTCTCCATCGTTTCGCAGTGTTTGAACCAGTTGACTCTCTATATGCCGTGGGCCCGGAACTGGGAAGACAATCTTGTTCATCGACAGGATAAGCTGAAAGAGGAATTTGTCGAGCGGAGTCAACCATGGGCCCGTATGCTCAATGCACTTTATGAGGCAAGTGGCGTAAGCAGGATTATAAGCTTGGGCGAGCCTTCAGGTGGAAAGTTTGCCTATCCAATCGCCAAGCGCCGCACCAAGGAGAATGTGGAGGCGTTGCGCAGGGCTGAAGGACATTTAGATGCTTTTCTGGGCGGCCATTGACCAGCTTATGTCCACCAAAGCCGGCGACCTGCATGATACTGCAGTCTGGCGACTTCTCTCTGGGCCGCGCATCTTGCAGCGCACCCGAGAATGGGTAGAGCCCGAGAAAAGGCGGCCTGCAACAGCGGAAACAGGGGCAACTAGTGGAGACGAGACGATATTTACACCATAAATAACCCTGTATCACGAATATATTCCGGTATCTCGCCACGGAGGCTAGATATCGCACAGCCCAAGTCCAAGGTCAAAACTCGCGGAACAGCACGACCAACTCCCCCGGAAGCCGACCCCATCGTACAGCCTAACCCTGCAGATCGGCAGCCCATATTTCCTATTGACGAGCGTGCCTTCAGGGTCTTCCGGACCGTCTTTTTCAACCCAGATGCGACATCTACGCCGGGTGAAGTCCAGTGGAATGACTTTCTACATGCCATGTACTCGGTCGGTTTCACGGCAACGAAGCTATACGGCTCCGTCTGGCAATTCCAACCGACTATGCTCGATGTTGAATGGAGTATCCAATTCCACGAACCCCATCCTAGGGGAAATTGCCGTTTACAATGGCCCGTCGGTATGGCCGTAGGCTTAATAGGGCCTACGGCTGGTTTGGAGGAATGGTTGTCTTGTGCAAAAAGTGAACTAACTGAATGAGGTGGAAGCATTCGACACATATTTAAAAAGGGTGTCTAGTTAAGATTGAAAATTTGTTGAGGGCCCGAGTGTGTGCAACATCGTGGTATTAGAACTGAAAGAGCAATGGCATTGAGCAGCATGCTTGACTTATTGACGGATTCATGGCTTTTATGATCATCTCCTAATCATGTGATGCTGGGGTTTGATTTCGATGCGATTGTACCTTGCTATGCATTACGTCGACTTATCCTGATCATTGAAATGCCGTTCCTCGTACTTAGAAGTAGGAACCCCACCGAATGAATCCAAATTTCAGCTAGATTGGATTGTCTAACATCTGAAGACTTGTATCTATGTATATAGGAGCTAGAACCTTTCCAGGAGCATTGCTCGATAGTTATCCCCTCCTGCGTCCTATATGAGGACCGCAATTCCTTCCCTGTATCTACCAAGTAGATCGGTTTTCTTTAAGATGGAAGGATCCAGCAAGGCCCAGCATGGAATTTAGCAGTATCGTTACTCCTTAATAGAACGGTCTAGTGATAGTGATAGAGCCTTCTGAAGATTAGGAGAGGATTCTTCCAGTTAGTTATAGGTAGTAAGAAATTAGTAAGTAGAGGTCTGGATAGTATAAATATTGTCCGTTTTCTCCCCACTGCATTTGTTTTTGTTTGCCACTATTCATGCAAGAAGCCGAAGCCAATAGTGGGTTAAATTATATTATTATATTTCTTCCAAATTCGATTCTCCAGACAATGATGGCCACCTGTCTACTCCTAGATTGAACATTCAGCTAAGGACCATATTCTTCTTGATAATGGAACCATTCCTTGATCCGAAAGATGACCGTGCTAAAGGCCTACTTCATAGTGGACCAATGCGGGCACTGTAGCGCAGGGTGTTAAAAAAGCAGAAGAGAAATGACTATGCCATTTTGGAACCGATGATGAACCCGAGCAATCAGTTTAGACGGAAGAGCATTTACACAAATGGTATTCAGATGCAGCCTACTACAACCATGACGAACATATGGATATACAACCTGACGGGATCTCATTTACGGGTAAAACGCTTTCGAAGGAGATGGAAGCTTTTCCTTCCCATCACAATCGGCAACCGTGCGCTGCAAAAGTTCCACTGGAAGCAGGATACGAGATTCAAGTTTAAGGGCACGGAGTATGGCGCGTGCTATCCGATATTGTCACCGAGAACGCATTAAATCCCGGACATGCGTCTCTGGCTCTTAAAGAAACGAGCGGAGTTTACAAAGGTATAACAGAATTCCAGATATCGTAAGGAGCTGGAAGACAAAGGAAGGGCTCAAGGAAGATATTACTTGGGTATATATGCTGTCTCATATTATCAACTATAGGTGTGCCTAATATAAGGGTGTCTCTAGACTTCAGCAAAACCATTAAGAGGTCCAGTCTAACATTTGGATCCATTATTTAGGCCATATATATGGGATTTTCAAAATAGTAAACCTTACTTCATAGATATCTATAGCTCTTTATAGAAAATGTATATTTTATACAAGTTAAAGCTTTAGTTCATGTAATTTTTACCTATCTTATAAGACCTTTAGCTATAATTTTAGTACAATTCATATAAAACAGGCAATTTTGGGCCAAAGGCTTTCACGTGCTCCTTATTTGCAGCAATATGGCCTTGGATGCGGTCCCTGGATCCCCATACTAATACCAGAACATGAATGCTACATGTATCCAATACTCATCTTTCACGTAGCGATTGTCGAGCCCTCTACTGTCAGTTCGTGTCAACCAATAATACGGAGGAGCTGCTTTGACGCAAGGGGCAAGATAAGATATTAGACACAGCAAACAACTAACAGCCTGAGCGCAAGGGTCACAGGATTTGCTTTTTTCGTTTGTTTTTCTTTTTTCCAGATCCGAGCTTCCGCTCCCCAGGAGACAAACAAGGGTCAGCTTGATTCGACTGATCATCTGCCAGATAAATCAATGACTTAGGATAGTGTAAATCTCCGAACACTGTATCAATTTCACCGGCATCACCCTTCTACAACATGCACGGGCGAGGCGTCCGATATATTTTTACCCCATACTCACTACACATGACCCGGAGTACATCCTAGCTATGTTTATTTTTATATCCGACAGACGAGGATGATTGGTTTCGTGTCAAGCTTTTCGGGTAGGGATTGGCATCTCCCCAAGCCAGCCCCTGATTTTCGGTTGGAATTGCCTCCCATGTGGAGCTTCAGGGAGGAACAAGTGGGCTGTCGGGCACGCCGGAGATCCAATCCCAGACTGCTGGCGACGATAGTTGCCCCGGACGTGCTAGCGAGCGTCGTTGGCTCCACGCAATGACAAGCAAGCGCAGGTGGTTAAATTCGACGACGATCTGCCTTCGCAAACATCGTTTCTTGGTAGTTACCCCCGAGTCGGTTATTTAAGTGCTCTCATCCCCTGATTACGAAATCGACCATCTTGGGTCTCGAGTTGGAATTCCAACTACCTTCCACAGCCGTAATTGTGAAGATGTGGGCTCAATTAACGGGCCTGTCGCTGGCGGCCCTGATGGGTGCCAGCTCGGTGCAAGCTCAGGCTGAGCCTTGCGCGCAAATGAGCGACCTGTTTGCCAAATCAAGTCAAGAAAAGTGTATGTTTGGAGCAGAACCAGAAGAATTGGATTTGCCACTGACAGATCAAAATCTAGCAAAATTTGAAGTTTCGGGCGACCTGGCTCATCGTTGCCTGCTGTCGATGCCCATCGAGGCCCCTCAGGCCTTGGCGACGATTGACGAATATCGCAAATACCTTCAGTTTCAGTCCACCATTGAAATCTTGAAAGGTATGTATGATGGTTCATTTTGCCAAATATGTACTTACTAGCCTGTCAGATCCCCCATCCGACTATGGGATCCCTGCTGTCGACCTCCTAGGAGGGCTTGACGAGACCCAGGAGAAGATCAGACAGGGCAAATATCACAGTCAGTACGAGGCCGACACGGACCTGCGGCGTCTGATCCAGTCGGCGAACGATGACCATCTCTCCGTGGAGCCGTGCGCGACTGCGTATTTCCAGTTCACTCATCAGGAGCCCCTGGTGTCGATATCCTCGGATGGCTTGGAGCTTCCTGAGGTGTACACGCTGAGTATGAATCCATTATTCGGTATTTGAACCCATCTAACTATTGCTAGGCGATGCAAAGACCCCGAGTAAGGGAGCTAAGAATGTGTCTCCCATCAAGTCGATCAATGGGACTGATGTGGCTGAATATTTGGAGAAATTCACGGCTCTTCAGTCATCTCATGATGCTGATTCCAGGTACGTTTATTTGATTAGATTTCATATGTTAAACTATCTCTAGACAGTTTTTGCTCATAACCAACAGATACAATACTGCTTTCCCATCCCTGTCTCGAACTAAGACACCAAAGGGTCTTTGGATGAGCAATCCCCTCTGGACAGGCCCGTCGGTGGATCTGCAGTTTGCCAACGGCACGGTCAAAAACGTCGAGACACGCGCTACTACAAGCATGGCCGACTTCAGTTACAGGAATGGCACGGCAGTGTACGAGCGACTCTGCTCTCCGCGTGACATGACCGAGCAATCGCATCCCTCGCCCAGCCCCATGCGTGCCGGCGGTGGTGGTGGTGGCTATCCGAGCCCCTACTTCAGCGACCAAAGCAACATATCATCGGGCTATTTCTCCAACGACTCCGCATTGCATGATACAGCAATCCTCTCCATCCCTACCTTCATGGGCCTTCCTTCCGTTACCACCCACTTCGCCACCAGCTTTCTCCGCAACGCCACGGCAACCGGCAAGAAAAACGTCATCATCGACCTCTCCGGGAACTCAGGCGGCGCCATCATCAGCGGCATTAACCTGTTCCAGGTCTTCTTCCCAGGAGAGCCAATGTACGTTGGGTCACGATTCAGAACGCACCCAGCGGTGGACTTTATCGGTCGGAGCATCTCGCGTCTAAACGCCTCCGCCCAGGCCCTGGCTTCAGCGAGAGACTCGAATCCGTTCACGTATAAGATCGCCGTCAGGCCAGACCAGGAAGGCGGGTTCGCTTCGTGGAAGGAGCTATACGGACCACATGAGATCCTTAACACGAACTCGTCCAGCCTCCATGGTGTCTATAACTTCACGGCTGTGTCTTCCGCGTCGGACAGTTACCCAGTTAATGGCTACGGTCCGGCTCCCTTGGATCCTTCCGAGGCGATGTTCGCACCGGAAGATATCACGATCGTAAGTCATTTAAGTCCTTTGTCTCTGCTTCGTGAAGTAGCCATTTCAACTAACCCCCTTGGAAAAAACAGATAACGGACGGCTACTGCTCCTCCACCTGCACCACCTTCGTCAAGCTCATGAAATCCCAAGGAGTGCGCTCCATCGCCTTCGGCGGCCGCCCTCGCCACGCTCCCATGCAAGCCATGGGCGGCGTCAAGGGCAGCCAATCCGTCAAGATGCAGTACATTTCCATGTGGGTGCAGAAGGCGCATGAGCAAGTCGCAGAGTCTCTGCGTAGCGATGCCGAGAAGCCTATCATGACGCGGGAGGAATGGAAGAAGTACAACGAGACACTGCCGGTTCCGATGGAAAATTTCCCGCTATCGTTGTTGGACGCGAGCGTTAATTTGCGGAATGCTTACGTGGAAGATGATACGGAGACGCCGTTGCAGTTTGTTTATGAGGCGGCGGAGTGTCGCCGGTTCTATACCCTGGAGAATTATTTTCGGCAGGAGAGTGTCTGGAGAGCGGCTGCGGAAGCGATGTTTGGGGATGGAGGGTGTGTGGAGGGTTCGACTGGGGGAGAGGGGAGTTTGGATTAGAAGTAATAATCAGAATAAGATGCACAGGTAATTTAGAATACATATTGCCTTTCATGTGTTGAGCTATGGTACAGATAAGATAGATGTTGGTCCATAATCCCTCGTAATTGGGTGTGTGGAAGAAAGAAAGCCGTTGTTATATCAACCTTCTTGCACTTCCCCTTTTCTTAAGACATGTCCATGCCAGGTTAGAAGGAAAGATACGAAGTTAGGCCTTTCCCTTGATGGGCTGAAAACCGAAGTTGAATGTTGCACAGCTTTTAGTGGCTTCAATGTTCACAACGGAAGCATTGCCGGAGAAGGAGAAGCGTGTAAGAGACTCCTAGATCTTATTATTCCCTGGCCAACAAATTATGCATTACCACTGGAGCACATACCTGTTGAGCAGCAGCACCCACACTATTTGGGAGAGGAGTGAGGTCTAGCGCTTTCTCGAAATCCTATATTGGTGGTAACATCTATTTGGATGACAGTGAAACGAACAGTGCGTGCTGGGGAAGAGGGGTTAATCCCAGGCGTCCCTCTTCGCTCCCTGTTCTGGTAATAGTTGTATTATCTCTTGCCGGTTTTCGGTGACTGGGGCGATGCATTGGACGTAAGCGGTGTGTACTTCGATTGTAAGTGAAAAACTTGACAACGGTGCCGATAGCACTTGCCATACAAAGGCGTTAGGTGAGATCTCCCTGTTTACCCTGCTATGTTTGTCTGATGGTGCCCACACAAGTGTTGATTTCCTCCAGCAGTCTTTGCTTTTATGATGAAGAAAGGTCGACGCTCAAGATACCCACAGGGACAGAATCTTCTGGTCCATGCGTGAGCACGTCTAGGTGTCCTGCCCAATCTTTATTCTGGCTGTGCCACCAAAGCGTTAGTCTGGATAGCACGATAGACAGAGAGACAGTGCAGGGACAAGGGAGAAGGCCACCCATATACATTACAGGTGGGGTGGATGACAAAAGCAGCGCGCTGTCGCACCTCTTGGTCATGCATAAATGGTTGTTAAATCAGAGGGGGCAAGATCCCGCAATGCCAGGTCATACAAAAGGTAGTCCCATTCAAAATAAGCCATTTAAACTCACCAAGGGCATTAGGATTGCCTCTTAAGAGAGCAAGTCTCGGTGTAGAAAACTCCACTTTCAACTCCCATGCTGTTACCGACGGGTAACAGAGCGGCATAATCCGACCCTTCCTAGGTCCAGGTGAAGTAGATAATGGATACATTCGCTCCATCTTTTTACATGTTTTGGATGGACCCAATACTAGAGTTCGAATTTTGGATCCATGCCAATCGGGTTAAGATAAATGATGCCGCACCCGTTGGGACTCCAGTTTCTCTTTTTTGAGATAATATAACTGAGACTAGTCTGTGTTGGCATCTTAAGAAACTCCGTTTAGTGCAAACCGATGTCTTGCAGTTGTCCATCTGTTATATCGGTATTGTAGCAACAGTTGTCGCCACATTTCAAATGCTCTGCCTTCAAATCAGCTGGGACAACTTTTCCGTACTTTATATTCTGTCCAGGCTCGTCAGGAGAGAAGCCGTAGGCGAGGGGGTCTCGCTATTTCATGAAGATGGTTTTGCATTTATGGTGGGGGTTCATTTTGTATGCACTGACCAGGAAGCCCATGTGATGCATAGATATATCCGAACCCGCTGTACTGAACCGCTGGCGAGAAGGCTTCAAGTTGTTGACCGTCTGGAACTTAATATATCTCGAATTTGCGTATATAGATTGCTTAGTTGAATATACTGTGGAATAACATTTCCAGTGGACATTGAAGTGGACAAATGGGCGCCGGTCGACCATCAGTGGATAGGAAGACGTTATTTGACTGCTGAACGAGCGGTATAAATGGTCTAACAAGAGCAACAGGACCGACTGCGTGTTCTTCTTCCCGAAGCTATAGTGACCTTCTGCTAATGCAGCCTTGACGATCTTCATTTATTGGAGGTTTCCGTTTGAGGAAGGTCATTCATATCCTCCTTGCCTCTCTGTAAACCATGGACAATCGGACAGATGCTGGTTTTCTCAGTAGCCATGAAGGACAGCTGTTCAATAAACCGCGGGTAATTATATCAAATCACCGGTTTAAAACAAGAGGTTGCTCGGTATTTTCTGTTTTCTGGTGTGGTCGTATTCGGAATAATTGTTGATCTTGACCAATACGTGAAGTGGTCGGATTATTCTCTCCCCTTTGATAGTTCCAGCTGATTGGGTACAAAATCTGTACGAACCGACGCTGGTCTTCGGTGTCCTGTAGAAGCAACTAGAGTTGCATCGTCTATTTCCAATTTGATAACGAAGACAAAGGAAGTCAGAGAGGAGAGGGTCTGTTTATATACTGAGTCCCTCGACGAAAGGATGGGGAGGTCTGCGAACGATGTCCGAAACGGGAACGTATTTTCATTCACAATTTCATCGTCGAATGAAGACTGTGGTATTTCCTCTTCAAGAAAAGCTTCCACAACTGTGCCGCTGCTATCCGTGTCTTGTGCTCGATTCATGTGTGGATCAGAGCTCTGTATATACGCTGCTTAAGCCAGAGGACTGAGCACGCATGTAGTATAGTAGCTGATGGGTTGGTAGCACCATCGACGAAATTCCTTTTGCTAATATCCAATCGGAAGTTTTCTTACCTCAGGTTTGGAATATTTGCAATGACATAGGTAATGAATCATTCGCTATTCGCTATGCAAAGTGGTGTTCCATCGTGATATTTGATGGTCGAGATACATCCTCAAACTGGTGGCTTTTCAACGCCGCGGCAGTTCAGCTGTAAATTTCTTTGTACACTGAACAATTGTTTCAACCATTCCTTCAGTTGCTTCCTTTGCGGAAGAAGAAGCAAATATTAGCTCCGTTTCAATAGAGGGACGTAGGAAAATAACCCAGTTTGTTGAGGAAGAGAAAAGCATTTGCTGAGTCCGTCCAAACCAGTATCTTCTGCCTTTTTTCGATTGTCCCTGGTTAAGGCTGCTGCTGACGCCGTGCTATGTCATGTCCGGGCGACAGGCAGTAGTCGATCGGGCTGACATTTGTTATATACCGACTGGTTCAGGAGATACACTCTGGCATCCGATTCAAAACCATGTACAGTATATTGTTCCTCTTTTTCGTCTATGGTTTCACTGCTAGTCTGGCATGTTTTACCGCGATCTTTTGCCCGTGGCTATCGTATCGAGTTGTTATTTGGGCACCTTTGTCTAGGTATCTCTAACTGTTTCTTGGATACTCATTTATGTACCCGTAATCGTATCTGTGAGGGGATTTTTGCAAATTTCTCCAGTGATTTGTAAGGCGCTCATGTTCTGGGCATGTATTTGGTCGTATTCTGCGAATGGCTACACGTAGCCAAGAATACGATCATATTGGTCCTTCAGCAGCTCCCGCGAGATACACACACAAATGGCAGAGTCCGAAGTGAATATCTCGTTGAGCTCTACCGGTTGCGGTGGTGTTATACGGCCATCGACTATCTGGAAAAGGGGTCAATGGCCTGACCATCGCTGGCGCTCAGGAGTTCGGGAATCTTCTATGAAATCACACTTTATGAAGAACACTTCGACCAGGAAAATCGTTGAGTTGAGAAGTATTGTTAACAAAAGTAGTGGATGTGGAACCCGGCCCAGATGTGGTCTACGGGTCAGAGCTTGACTGGAACTCGGCGAAGAAAATACTGATGAGGCTGATCCTGCAGGACAAGCAAGCTCTAGGCCAGTCATATTGAATCTGATCACATCCAATCAACCGCGAGAATATCGAAAACCGTTGAAGTGACCGTGCCGGACGGGGACACGACTGCAGTGCTTTCACATATAGAGGTTGGCCAGATTCCCCTGCATACTAGCAATTAACTCCTTGCAATTTGTGCAAGGGTTCCATGTCGCCCTCCATACGGGACCAGAAAGCCGATCATTGTAGACGTTCGCAGTGTAACCCATGGGGCCTTCGTTTTCGCACGCCGAACTGGACAGTGCCGTTTGGTATCAGCAGGAAGCTTTTCAAGACATGCTTTCAATGGGTTGGTGAGTCTAGACCTGCAGTTGACGCAAGGAGGGCAGTGTCGGAACTAATGCGGACACCTTTTATTAGTTGATATTGCTGGATGGAAATGAAGGCTCCTGTTCTGTATATGTGGAGTCACCAGGGTGTTGAAGGATCATTTGTGGCATGAGAAGCCCCAAAGCACTTACGGGGCATAGTACTCGACGGGTAATATTATTGATAAAAGTGCATGCCGTTGGATATATAGGAACATATACGAAATAACCTAGATGGAGTGGCGCAAGTTGAGGGGATATAACGATGGCCAAGATGATGTTTGGGAGACGAAAGTTGGGGGGGCAGAAGACGGCTACTTCAGCCCGCTCTTAGTCGATACAAGTGAATATATTGATGAATTGAAGACGGTGAAGAACAATCTTTCCCCCTTCATCAAGCCATGCTTAAAAAAACACAGGGTGAATGGCTATAGGCGCAGAGGTTGCTTTCAGCATTCATTACACTACTGGCTACTCTGTATATTTGCATTCACAAAGGGTCTAGCAGGAAAGACCGGTAAAACAATAATATATTACATAAAATTATGTATAATTCCGTAAAGTAACATTTTAAACTAGCAATAAGACACATAATTAAAAACGATATAAAACGCCGAAAATATATGGATAACCTCGCCACTCGTTCGTGCTGTCTTGGCCGAAGCGAAGTCTGGACTTGGAGAGACTGGCAAGTCCTTCGAACATCTCGGTCTCCTAAACCTGCAATCTTCTTACCAATTTACCGCACCCGTTTCCATTAAAATAACGACAACAAAAGCCTTGCACAAAAACTGAGACATAAAACGGCGCGACATAACTGCCAAATACGTCAGGCGAGGGCGAGTATCTGCTACCATGTCAATCGCATAGACGCAAACAAGGAGACAATTTCCACGAAGGGGAGTGGATACGAACACCACTATTACATAGAGCTGGATGGCCATGCTCCTGCTAGGTGGTTGTCTTGCTCATTTGAGGTCACTATATTTTAGCAATGCCTGGCTGGGACGGAAGATTCCTCTCCCAGTATGATCTGACGCAGCGTTTATAACGGCCACAAGCGCATTTTCGTAATTGGCGTGCATGAGAGCTCGAAAGATATATCCGTGGGACTAAGGATTGCCTTTGAATAGCGCCACAGGTATATTATGCGTGTACAGCGATGCGTGAAGGTATACATGGAAACGTTTCCGCGCATGGGAGGTGATCATGAGCATCGCCCTTTGTATTGGGCAGGCTAGCGGTGGGTGTTCCAAGCTCGATAGTATGGATGTGCCATGAGACATTGGCGTATACGAAGAATATCATCGCACATCAATTGTTCGTTCAGTGACGTGTATGGATATCCGTGGTGCCTGTTGATTTCTTGCGTTGCTCCAATAACGCAGCCACGTCTTCCAATGAGCTCAACTCACACCACACGCAATCTTTTCGATTTACGTCCTTCAGGGCCACACCCCAGTCGTTTAAAATCACCTTGCCGCTTGTACACCGGCCGATGGGCTAACGTGCACCGATGGAAGTCGATGATCAGGGCTCGCTGGAGCTCAGTATTCCACAATATGTTCTCCAGACGTAGATCCTCGTGGTAGATGTCTAAAGAACGAATTTCCTTTACCGACCGAGAAATCCCCGCCTGGATAGTTTTGTCTAGAATTATGTCGTTCAAACTCTTGCCATCCTAGCCCATTAGTAGCATATGACGAATTCTTCCCGCGCTGTGTAGGAAGTAGATTTGGGCTAGATTACTTGCAGATCCCAGTTTGCCATTCCCCAGTCCGAGAAGCCGACTAAGGGAGGGTTGAAGGGCGTAGGCGTGGGGCCGCTTTCCAGACTTTGCGGACCACACCAAGGCGTCCCCTGAAGAACTTGAGATTATCATCAAAACAGCAGGTGAAGGCATAAAAACAGGTTTATTCCTGTAACCTTTCTGTTGTCTACCACTCTTCAAGGCGCCAGCGGCTGGCATTCAGATCCTTCCGTTGTGTAGCCTCCATAATCGTATCCCTTCCCCCCGTCATTCGATTCTAGAAAACAGCCTACTCTCGTGACGAGAACAGCGATAACTGGTGGAGTCTGGCGTCAGTATTCTGATGTATGCTCGATTGATGGAAAAGACATAGAAAGGTCATCATCTCACATAAGAAGAAGCCAAAAGCACAGGCTTCGAGGAGTGCAATATACCCAGAGGAGGTACTACCCAGCTCCTCAAAGGTCTGGACCATGTCATGCGCGCCTCCAAGGATCATGAAAGCCGCGACAAAGCCAAACTATAATTTGGTCAGATTGCTGCTAAATGTTCAATAGGGACGGAAATCATACCATTGGTGGCAGATAGCGAATGTGTATATGCTCCGAGGTCGTAGAATCCGCCAGCGAGATATTCGGGATCATTAGAATCTCCAGAGCTCGCGCCGCTCCCATAGCCATTAGGGTGTAACCGAAAGCCTCATGCACGCTCTTTGCCAACTCAGAGTGTTGATGGTGCGCAGTCATCTGTTGGCCCCAGAGGGCACACATCAGGGCCGGCATGAGGTTTCTTCTGGGAGCGTTACATCTATCCCTACTGAGCCAGATGCCAAGTTGCGAGGCAGCAAGCATCACGAGAAGGTAGAAGAGATGTGGAGGAAAACCAAGGGGAGACTCTAGATCCCCCCCTATTAAATCTGTACCGATGACAACGGGAATTAATATCACTCCCATCCCGGTTGTGTAGAGGCAGTCATAATACTCGGGCGAGCGACCGTGTCCATGGCGCCAGATGCCCGTGGAAGATTTCAGCCATGATACAGCAAGACCGATAATGAGTAAGGCAGGACAGGAGTGTGCAATCATGATGAGATTGTGGTGCAATATCCCGAGATTATCCAATGTCCCGCATGTGATCTGGAACCAACCAAGGACGAGGAGCGAGATGCTAGCCGCATCATATACACGTTTGATGTATTTGGTGCTCGGTTTGTTGGTGAAGGCCTCATATCTATGTAGAGACCAGAATCCGAATGCATAGATGGACACAAGGAGTGTTAGAATAAGGTTGAGAATGAGGTAACCAAGGGACGGATTTCCACCGCATATCCAGAGACTGACGACGGCGCAAGTTGCAGCTACAGTATGTATAGGTTTCGCCCATGGGGATTTCGTAATCTGTGATGAATCCAATCGTCACTTTTTATGATCCAGCATTTGCTTTTCATCGATTTTCGTGAAGAGGTACGTACATTGAGAAAGTGTACGTAAGGCAATAGGAACCCAAACGATAGTGTTTGTAAAAGTACGGCAAACACTTGTATGACGCCCTGTGTAACGAGTTATTTCTATTCTTCCTGCTTATCAGGGCAGCATAGGCTTACCATAATGGCTGAAATAAGCGTTGAGTCAAGTTTGTTTAGTTGATGGGTGGCAGAAGGGCGTGATACCCCCCAACTAAGGTGCCCTATTTATACGATTTGAAAGAGAAGCAAGTGCAAAGGTGCTGGGGGGTGAAGGCAGGAAAACACGAGTCAATAGGGGTCAAAGAGTAGGGTGTCGTGCCGCAATTATCGAGAGGAAGCTGGGCGATTGGTTCCGAAGTTGGTACAAAATGTGAGATCAAGTTTCCAGGCTAAGTTGAGCTCACTACAATCATTGGATATGCAGCAGCCACCTGCCGAACTATCGAAGCACTACATCCCGAGGACTCCATGGATCACATAGCTTATCGCGGAGGACTAGGGTTTTAGTGTTCCTCACACCTTGAACTTAAATTTTAAAGGAAGCAGTTAGTTCAAGCTATCGCCTGCAGCATGACATGTAGCAGCGTATTTTTGACCCAAAATCTTCAGGAGGATCGACATCTCCCGCCCTGCAATATTCAGGGCCACAGCATCCACTCTACAAGACAAGTCTCTCTGACCAGGGTTTGCGATCGAATATTAGAATGGCAATCCTGTCGTCTGTAGAATTCCTTGAATATCATCCTCTTGGTCCCTTAGCATTACTGCCGTACCGCAAACCAGAATCAACACTCTGGGTTTGTCCGCCAGCCCTGTCCGCTCATTTCACCTGTCTGGTCGTCCCCTCATTCAACTTTCATACCGTGCCAGACAACTAAGACCGTTATTTTTGTATTCCGCTTGTGGCCTATTTCTCAGCTGTCGTCTGAATACACGCCTCGAAATCTGTAACCACAATGTTAGTTGCGGTTTGGTACTTTCCAGTAATCTCCGCATCTATCTGGTTAGGTATTGTCTATCACGCCGAACGACCTATTGATACATGGCTTATTTATACAGCGATGCTGCTTGGGATGTTTGCAAGCTGGTTAATCATGGGAAGGCCGAGATACACCACAATGGTGGATGGACAAATATACCCGTAATCCCCCCAACCCTCCCTTTCTCCCTACAGCCACATCACCAAACATTTCACGACCGGGAAAGCCCGGGTTTGGGTTATCTTCGATATTACCTGTTTACTCGACTCCGAGCAACTTCGTAACACAGTCGATAGGTTCATCTCAAACATAGGAGCGGATGTTCAACCTTTGTTTGTTGCCGGCAGTTTTAGTTCCATGGTCTTTCTCAACCTCTCTTTAATACAAAAGCAATGGAGGCATAGAGATGTGAGAAAGCAGGTGTGGGAAAAGGTTCCTATTGATACAATTCTCGCATACTCATCAATTTTCTTCTCCGTTGCAGGGAGCATAGGGTTGATGCTGCTATCGTGCTTCGACTACATCCATTATAGGAGTGTGCATTATTCGTCACTAGCTATATTTATGTGAGTCCGATTGCTATACAGCAAACCATCGATCGATGCTGACATATCATTTAGAGTTGCCCATTCTATCTGCGGCATCTTGCTCCTTGTTCAATCTACCCTTGCTTGCGTTACCTCCATGTGGCAACACCGCCTGCTGCGCACGATCTTCATTATCAGGGCCTCTCTTGCTAGTATTGAAGCTGCACTTGGCATTGTTTTCAGCTTCAGCAGTCGCCATCCCGACCTGGATGGGGACTTTTCTGCGATACTTGAGTGGGGGAAGTAGTAAAATATCTATAGACTATTTAAAACGTATACACTAACTGCTGCAATAGTTATCGCCTTTTTCTTTACGGGACATATTCTCTGCTGTACTCTAGATTTGCTGCCATCGACTTACGCACCCTCTGGCTGGGCGGGGTACGACACTGAAATCGCCGAATCTTGGGAAGGTGTGACACTCTTGTCCCGGGACGGAGTTCTCGATGGGGGTCTGCAAATATTGCCAGTGGTGACGGTTTAGATCCCGTGGCTTTGTTGGCGTAAATAGTGAAGTAAATAGGTGCCTTTGCCTCGACTTCTACTTAACATATATCCCGCGGTTCTTATATGAAATGCAAAGTCCCAGCACGCCCGAATCACTGGTACATGGAGGAAATGCCAATCCGCCTTCAATTGACCGAGTAAAGGAGCAGCAATTAGCAATTATGGGGTCATGGACTGGCCACAAACGGCTCATCATCCACCTCAATACTTTTTTGCTCGGAAATTTAGGTCGGGCATAGTGTAGATGATATATCTTTGTGATCTCTTTCACTTTTCCCGGGAAATCAAAAGAGGAGAAGCGGCAGCTGGGAAGATTTGTAAGTAGCCCTAGATTATTCCCCTATGTTTCCCCAGCAATAGATGCATTGAAGGATCTGGAGGGAAGGCGGGCCTCAGAGTTGTCACCGTTGCGATTATCGCTTAATTCTCTCTAGCTTTAATAACTTACTCGAGAGGTGAGCTGGTGAGATATTAAGGCAACACAATATGTCGATCATTAGGAGCCACGCTACTTTCTCCCGGCTCTGTTGATTTAACCACTCAAGCTATCTTAGGGTCTTCAAATTTGATCGACTTCTACTGCAGAGTCCTTACCTAAATACGGCCTATTGCGAAGCCAATCGAATATGCACCCCTTGGGTACTTCATCAGGGATGAACTGGTCTAGGTGCTTGCTTTCTGATCAAGATGAACTTTACCTATAAATTCTGGAAAGCTGCTATTAATAATCCTAGCCCATTATAACTTAATTCCAACCCATCTTTATATGTACTGTAGTCTAAGTAGTACACAGGCTATGTTTGGGTATGTAGGTATACTAGGAGGCTGTGTCTTATAACTCTATAACGCATACTGATACCACATTCCACAAGTTGCGCCCTGCAAATGCTTGGTTGTTAAGATATCAAAACCCTGAAGTGTGCCATACCATACTATATACACAGAAGTGTCCAGCTGGCTAGAGTGTCTTAACTCGGTTGGGAGTTACGTAAGGATTGTTCACGAGTCATTTTCCATATCCCTGAAGAAGTGAAGAGGTCGGATTGTAACAGCAGGTCAACGCTGGCTAATGAAGAGGAAACGGTAAATATGCAAGTATGTGGGCGAGTTACACTTATCACACACCGAGAAGGCCACTGAAGTTTCCGAGTTCGGCTCATGAGGCCTACGTATATTTCTGTTTATTCCATGTACTTGATTATATATATGGCTGCCGTGAATCTCTATTATTAGAACCTAGATGCTGTTAGGCTATCTATCACATGGCTCAGGGTGATTCGACCGTTACTTTGCTCCTCCGAACTGTGTGTGCGAACCATTCTTGTTATCGAATGTTAAGAGCCTGAGAGATGCTTGATGCGACCGGTCTGCCAAGCACCCCGTCCAGGGGCGTACATCCCGAAAGTAGTTGATATGGAGTGGGGCATAGCAATGTTCAGCTATGCAAGTTTGGTGCCATGGCCATGCCGATCAGTGATGGTCTGCGGTAAAAGGGAAATAAGACAGATCATATATGATTAACTTCTGCTCTGCTGGTTCGCTTCTAAACCATTCGTATTTCTGCTGTAAATGAGGGTTTAAAGAAGCTGGCACAGCCCCAGTGTTTACGAAGGCACATGCTTGTGTTGGAAAGCTGCACATTCCGCATCAGCGATGAACAGCCTCTACGCTTTCCTCCCATGTCTCCTCGCCATCAGCAGTGTGATCGGCTCTCTCACGCCCCCTAGCCTGGATCCCTTTTACAGGAGCCCTTCCGGACTAGGGGGTGCAGCCCCAGGCACCATCCTCCGCTCACAAGAATCCCCCTACGGCCACAGGCAACCACTTACCGATTGGGTTGACCAGGGCTATCAGATCCTCTACCGGACGGCAGATAGCTATGGCAAGCCGGTCGCTGCTGCCACGACCGTTCTCACCCCCCCGAATCCTGATCTCACCAAAATAATCGCTTTCCAACCCTTCATGAATTCCGCCGGCCTTGACTGCTCCCCGTCCTATTACTTCGTCGCAGATGGGGTTGAGATGGGGCAGTACGATAGCATTATTACCCTCGTACACCGTATTGCGATTGCAACAGCTCTCAACCAAGGATGGGTTGTCGCCTTGAACGACCATGAGGGTCTCCATGCATCATTCATGGCTAACCGACGAGGAGCTCATGCTGTGTTGGATAGCATTCGGGCTACTCTGCTTTCTGGTAATTTTACGGGCCTCAGCCCCGACGCCGCAGTGGTCATGATGGGATAGTCGGGAGGAAGCTCTTCCACAACTCTAGCGGCAGAGCTCAAGTCCACATATGCACCCGAGTTGAATATTATTGGGACTGCTGTGGGAGGGCTATTGCCGAGCCTCCAGAGCGTTTTCAGATACCTCATGCCCTCAGACTGGACGCTCCTTGCAGCCATGTGGGGTCTGAAGAGCGAGTATCCTGCATTTGCCCGCCTACTCCCGGAAAACCTCAGCCATAATGTCACGAGAAAAGAGAAGTTCGAGAGTTTCCAACCAATGTGCAGTGAACAGCTACGCAGCACGCTTGGTTATCAAAAAATTGCTTCCTACTTCGATGGCATGGAATTCCTCGACGACCCCAAAATCCAGGAGATTTTCAGCAACAACAGTCTTGGTCAAAGTGTTCCTGTTATGCCAATGTTCATCTATGAGAGTACTCATGATGAGGCCAGTCCTACGGTGGATGCGGATAACCTTGTATCACGGTATTGTGAGGAAGGTGCTAGTGTCCACTATCGCAGGCAAACGCAGGAATCACATCAATCTTTGGCGGTTTCTGGATTCTGGCAAGCTCTTACCTGGTCTAAGGAGAGATTCGATGGCCTGGTGATGCCTAAAGGTTGCCAAAATTCCACTCACTACTATGCAAATACGGATTTTGATTCGTTTGAATTCCTGGGAGAAACAGCCATGGCCGCAATAGAAAGGCAACTCGGTATCGATTTGCTTTCATTGATAAAATAGGTACTTAGACGATGTACAGCTCGGTAACAACAACACAGGAAGCATACTAGATGTATTTGAAAGTTAATTTTCACTTCGCATTAAACTCATCTGCGGGTCATTTTACTACATATAACAGAGTAATGTGAGTCTAATCAAATCTAGAGTGACTATAAGGTTAAATACCTTGGTGCCTTAAGGGGTGAGACAGCGTGAAAGTAATTGACTAGAAGGAGCGAAAGATAGGGTGTATTCTATTTAAAGTGTTATCGCTAGGATTTAGGGGAATCCTGTAACGCGCGATTTCAGCTATAGTAATGTTTTTATTTTCGCGTTTTTTTTTCGTGATAGACGTGTGCAGCGGCTAAAATAGTCTCTTTTTTATTTTTATATATTAATTACATGATTATGATGGTGGTAATGGCTTTAAAAAGAATAAGAAATCAATTTTATTATTAAAGTGGTATTATCATTAAAGTATAACAGACCGGAAGCCGAAGGCGGTCGGTCAGCGTTGAGACGGGTAGCTGCCGCGATACCAAAACCGCCAGCCTCTATGTCTTGAGCAATCTGCTTTTCGTAGAGGTAGAGTAGTATCGAGCTACTCATAAGGCCTCTAATTCGAGACTTTTCTGCTGGTTCAAGATCTTTAAAGTTTGCCGGGGCTTTCAAAATAACTTCCCCATTATAATCAACTAGTCTTGCATGGCGTGCTTGAAGTATCAATGGTGCTGCCCAATAACACTGGAAATTCTTCCCTTTTGGACGAAGATGTTTCCAACATGTAGATCTGTATGCCAAATGTATGGTGCAACGTGGGACGATAAGACATTCCAGCTTGCAACCCAGTGCCTACAGTCCCCACCGGCTCACCGGCTGCGGACTGAGACCCAGCCAGGCCTGCTGGCAACCAAGTGGTGTCTGGCCGTGGGGCCTTTATGGAATCCACCGCTGTTGAGGGATGTATTGGTATTCGGGGTGTGGTTCAGTCATTAGGCGTAAAATCAGCCATTGGTAGTTCCAATCAAGTAAGGATTTAATTATAGGATGTCTTAAAACATCACTTCAATCTCCCGTTAATACATGATGGTGTAGATGTATGCCGGATACTAACTCGCCATGGCTATACCTATACAGCCCCCGCTTTCGCACAAAGATATGAGAAAACCTAATTAGGGAAAAAAACTCCATATCGGGGTATATAAAAAAATTACTAAACTTAGGTGCCAGGTACCCTTCTAAGTGATATAAGTTTCTATACCCCTAATACGAGTTATAGCTTAAATTTTGTTCTTAGAGTTAATAGTACCCCAGAAATCATAGTCTTCCCATCCAGCACCCTTGCGACTGGACAAGCCGAACCGTATAGGTATACCGGGTATCAGTTTAATATAACCTAATATAGCCTCGGCCCTTTTCATCTTTTTATAATTATTATATATCTATCTCTATAAGAAGATGACTTGTGCGTTATTGTATAATCCGTGTAAAATATTAAAATAGATATTCTCACTATTCGGAGCATATTAGGTATCTATAATCTTACTCTTAAACTTAGTATTATAAAAATAATATACGCCCTTTACTTAGCTTTTAAAGACTTTATTCTTAAACTAGCTTCTAGACCCCTCAGCGATAATTATATATTCGCGATTTTAATCCACCTGATTATTAGCCTTAACCTAATACTTATTACTAGTGTAGATATTAACTATCTTATTAATAAACGACTCCGCAAATATATACAGAAAGGCCACTTCGGCTAATTTAGTAATCTTAGTTATAAGAAGGATATCATGAATAGAACTCTTAAAAAAATTAGTAATAGACTGCTAGTGGTATTTCCAATCGCGCTTGCTATACACAGTAGCAGCTCATTCGAGAGAGTATACGGTGCCGATTAATAGAATATACTTAATAATAAAGTAGGAGATATCTTCAAGCTCGTTGAAGAACTAGATAATTTATTAAATAATATAATATCCTAAGATTTAGGGATCTTATATACAGATTCCGCCAGGGCAAAGGGAACATAGTCCAAAGTTAGGAGAGCGACACGCATATTATCTAGAGATTAAGGTATACCGTGTAATAAAAACTTATTCTAGATCTTATATATTAGCAGCAATATTAGCCCAGGCAGATGATTATACTTATAGTTCCCCCTAAAATAACTAAGATATAAAAGCTAGTAGTAGCCCTTCGCTTGCCTCGCTGGCAGCCTAATAATATTCGGAATCTAACCGTGGAAATCTCCTTATACGGAATAGAAGAAATAGTTCTCAAACTTACCACAGTCTGGTCCAGTATAGCTCTTTTATTGCCATATGGGATCTTCTAATGAAATCTGGTACAGTTCCAGAAGGAACCTAGATCTAGACTAGATTTCTATATACAAGACAGGTGCTTGTTACAGACCTGTTGGATAGACCCCACCTTATCCAGTTCCTTTCAGTTTTATGGTTAAACAATGTGTTTCAGTACTAGTATATTCTACTAGCAGCACATCAGCCCATTATTTCTCTCCGATTCACATTGTTGTGCCGCACTGCAAAATGATGGTCATCTTAGCAGCTAGTAGAGAGTAGTCAGACACTGCACCCAAGGGTCTAGAAATTTGTTTGAGGACAATTGAGAATGTTTCTCAAACACGACAAGGACATATCTTAAGCTTAAATTACTTAATATAGCACCCTCTACAGGGTATTATTCAATATATTGAAAACAGGTTCTGATTTTGTTGACTAACTAATAACTTAATAATGTCTTGCAGGGCAGTGGGGTCTGACGACTCTGTGCTGCTCTTATCTGATAAGAATATTGTCTAGCATAAGATTTAAATCTTAGTTCATCTATCCTTGATGAGGTCCATTGCCTGAGCCAGCCTCCATCTATTAATATGACAGTCACCGACCAACACTGCAGAGTAAGTCTATCATTCAGGCACTGTAGAACACAAACGGAGCCCAGGCAAGTAGTTTACCATTAATGAATAGGGCAAGAAGTGATTGGTAGGGAGAAGAGGTGTTGAAACACTCTTCAGTTCTTGGCATTTAATAATGCGCACTTTTGCCACTGCAATTACTGCACATACTCACATACTACCATTAAAGGATTTGAGTCTAGCAGAAGCCCTGGACTCTATAAGGAGGGCCGAATCAAAATTATGGACAAAATTCCTTATTTAAATCTGGACAATATTAAAATTTCTCAACAGTTTCTGTGAATTTGGGCTGGAGCCATCCATACATGTAATAACATCTGGTTTTACTCTATTCATAATCCTTTTTGCTTATCTCTTGTTGACATGCGGAATCTGGCCGCAGACCGCCTAAGCGCCTGCTGAAAATAATCGATTTCGGCTTCATAAATTTATTCTAGAAGTTTGCTAGAGAGGGTAGCAGGTTATACTGTAGCCTTATTTAAAACTATGTATTAGGTCTAACGTCGATAACTACAACGCAAAAGTACATATCGAAGTAAATCCTTCCTGCAAATAAGTATTCTAGATGCATCTATAGAAGTGGATATAATTAACCTCACTAATCTGTCCTTGCCTTTGGTGTTTCCCAGACTGATCCGGCTGTTCTAGACTTGTTAGACCCGCGGGTTGGATCGGGTTTTTTTCAGGTTTTTTAACCCAGCCTGATTCTGGGTGGGTTGGGCCGGGCCGAGGTTCCTGGGCCGGTAGTTGATTACGTTAATTGGTGGGGCTCAGGGGTGTTGAAACAATCTTCAGTTCCTGACATTCAATAGTGCGCACTTTTGCCACCGCAACTCCTGCATATAAGCACCACTATCAAGGATTTGGGTCTGGGTCTGCTGGAAACCCTGGGCTGTATGAGTAGGATGCCGAATCAAAAATGCGGAAAACATCCCTTGTTCAACATTCGATTTCGACTCCATATATTCATTCTAGAAGTCTACTAGGGAGGGTAGCGGGTTATACAGTAGCCTTATTTAAAACTATGTATTAAATCCGGTGTTGATATCTACAATGCAAAAGTACATATATAAATCCTTTCTGGCACTTTGCAGGTTCTGGAAGCTAAAAAACACTGCCCCTGTAGAAGTGAATATGATTAGCCTCACTAATGTGTCCTTACCTTGTTTGATGTTTCCCAGACTGATCCGGCCGTTCAATAACCATTGTTACTTCTTGGTTCAGCTGGAGTTTATTAAAACCTTGTTCATCCTCCATTTGCATTTCTAGAACTTGCCGTGTTTCGTGTCCAGAAAACTCTGCATAACCGATAGTTCAAACTGAACAGCCGTTGGATGATATTCCCTAGTGTATTCAGCCCTATAAATCAGCTCAATATCTCCCTCTTTTGATGGTCCGCAGTCTACTTACTGTATGCGTTGGGAAATTGAATGTGGCATTCAATATACCCTCGTTCATTTCAGGATTTGCAAGATTTGACGTCTTTGTTATTTTTTATAATTATCTCTCTATCATCCTTTTATTCAATCTATTGAAGATGAAGGGCGCCAACGTTGTTATTCTGGGTTTCCTGGGCTGTACTCTTGCACTGCCTACTCCTATTATGGACGAGGATATTTCTAACATAATGGACAATGGAAGCTCTGGAGAATACAGCGAATCCAGGGACCTGCCATTCTCTTTTACTCCTGGCGACCAAAATCACCCCAGCTCTGGAGAATCTCAAGGGGCTTCAGATTCAGCAGGTGTGCCATCCCCTATGGCTTTCTCTAACCCACAGCTTACTGGCTCTGGAACGTCTGAGGACTCTGGGGAACCCGGAAGTGTGCTGCCCTCTTTGATGTCCGGAGGTCAAAACCCCTCGGGCTCTGGAGAAACTACTGAATCCGGAGCCATGCCCCCCATGGCTTCGAGCAATCCAATCTTCGGATCTGGAGACGCCACTTCGAGCAAACCTAATATAAACTCCGGAGAAGCTGTAGGACCTATGGCTTCGGGCAGTCCAAAGCCCCCAGTTGTAACCCCAGGTATTGGAGCATCCGGATCCAACAGCCAGTCGTCCTCAGGAGCTATGCCCATTCCCTCCAACTCGCCATCAGGACGTCCCGTATCGGGAGACCACTCAGGAACTGGCGCTACACACGCAGGTATGGCACAGGGGCCTTCTAGCGCCCTTCTATGGTGTTTCATCGATCTATCTTTCATCCTCTGGCTCTAAGCTAACCATTTATTTTGTAGATACCGTTGACGGTAACAATAAGTCGCCCCTGTCAGATACGCAGCGTGACCTATCAGATGCTCTGGAAAACTTGGAGCCTAATGGACCTGATTGGTTTAACACTGCGGTTTTCGCATTGAAGAACTTGAAAGAAACACCTGAGTTACTAAATACAATGCATACGGCGACGATTCCAGGATCGGACCACATCTTTAGGCCCGACACTCACCCTCGCCCGCCCAGCTCAAACCAACCTTTACCTGAGATCCCCTCTGTGGCTCCAAAGACCACCGGGCAGTATATCTTGGAGTGGCTGGAATCCACAGTCAACAATATCATTCCCAAACCAATCCAAGACGGTTGGCGGTCACGCAACAATAACTTGGCGCGCCTTGCAAAAATTGCCCGAGAGGATAAAGGAATTCGTGGCTTTAACGCATGGATGGCCATGCGTGGGGGATTTGCAGGCACTGTAGCCACTAATCGTGGAGGAGGCAAATGGATTGAGCTCTAGGGGTGGCAGGGTAAAATATCAGGTGTTGGAAGACTGAATTTGTTGTAGTTCAGAGAAGAACTATTTATTGTTGTTATTATTCTCTCTATGTCGAGTAACAGAACGAACAGAGTCATCGCTATGTCGACTATGTCGAATAACAGAGCAAACAGAGGGAAGGCTATGTTGGCTATGTTTAGGGGAACTATATAAGGACGCTCTTTTACCCGCTTGTTAAATAGTTCTTGTTTAGTTCTTCGCGTTTAATACAATCATTGTCTTTGATAGTTACCTTCAGTAACTGCTAGTACGATTCGTTCATACTCTATCATAGGGAGGTATACGTACCAACCTGGCCTTACTTCTTCCTTAGCTGTTTAGGGATCTTTCGATCATTGTGTTAGTTCATCGGAACCCAGGTTTGGTTCCTCAGAGCAGTTATCGGTTACTTAAGAGCGTCGGTGCTCTTCGGATAAGTATTGCCCGTTCCCAAGATCAGTTGTACTGGTCATCAGAGCTCGAACTATAACCTAGCAGTCAGCACAGCTTAGGCGGATCCTAGGGTTTGACATATTTATACCAGGGAGATAATATAATAATTTAGATAATCTAAATCCCGATTTAGATAATCTAAATTTTAATCTATATTAGTAAGGATTACCAAGACCGTATAAACTAGATATTAAGATTTTATATTAAGATTACAGGAGTATTAGGGTGCCTTTAGATTCAGCTTATTTACATTTCCCCTCTACTATTTATTCTCTCTGTTAGCAGCGTTCTGTTATTCTTTTTCTTCTTTCTTCCTTAGCTTAGTATCTTCGTATCTAACCTACAATAAGATTCATTTCTTTATTCCGAGGTCGTAACAAATAGGGCTAGATAAAATATATAAGATAAATAAAGCTTAAATACCGTTACATAAGAATAATACCCAGATACGGGTGTTAAGAAGGAAATGTAAAAATTATAATAATAATATTTTTAAATATTATATTTTATTTTCTAATTATTTAATATATCTTGGTTTTTCTCATTCTTACTTCCTCACTGTACGATATTCTGGTATGAGCAGATCAATCTTAAGGATGTGCGGGCGTTGGCGAATTCAATGCTGGCTTCTGTGACGGGGCAGTCACTTCAGTCTCATACTTCTTTCTTTCGTTGTGCTGTGGAGATAAGTGGCTAGCTAATAGATAGTCTATTCAATAGCTCAGATGACAAGCAGCCTTGGAAGCCCCAGCAACATCGCATCCCGTGGCGTGGCATGATTGCGACACGTTCTAGCCCAAGCAGTCCCGCATATTCAATATTTGTTCCTATATATGCCCCTCTTTCCGAGAAATTCTTTATCTTCTCATGCCTGCAAGCCACGCGATGGCCTAATGTAGTATATCAGACGCTACGCTACCATCCTAAAGCGAAAGTTACCCCTGATCGTGCTGCCGTGTTCCGGCCAGATGAGTTCCTGACGGGCCAATACAGCAATGGGTGGAAGGAGTAGCAAACTAGAGAGGGTATTTAAATAAAAGGAGTTCGTGAATAACAAGAACTACGGTAGCGTTGCTCATATTATGACGTGGCTATCAACGACAGTCAATCGGGTTTGAGGGTTAGACTCCATCACGTCAACTGCGATCGAAGATGTAACAAACCGTTGAGTTTCTGCTGTAAGCAGGGACTCCCGTTTGGTCCGACAAGCGGTAGTTGAGCGCGGACGGTATATCCACCTTCTTTTCCACTCGATTCCAATCCTTCCGAAAAAGTTAAATTCTAAACAGCTGGATGTAGCGGCATTCCTGCGAGATCGTGAATTCAGCGCGATTAGGAAATCGTCGAGACAGGGGTGGTTCGGCAAAGGAATGTCGATACGGCCTAGGCCCTGCTCATATCGATAAGACGGTGAGCTGCTTTGGGATTAATGGGTGTTGGGGCGTCAGACTAGCTAGGGTAGTGCCGACCATATTTAGCGCCTGTATTTCAGCTTTGTGCTGCCTAAATGTAGTCACGACAGAAGGTTCGGCTGGGCCGAGTCAGCTAACGAATGGGATGCTTTATCAGAGGGTGCGCAGTGGATTCTTGAACGTTTTAGTCTAAGGGGGTCGATAGAGTTTTTAGTTAGATTGATCCTCTTGACTCACCCTGCATGCAGGCCTAGATCCGTTCCTTGGGCTTCTAGCTAACGGCTGCTAAGTAGGCTAGTTTCATGGTGAAGGCTGTGTAAACTCATCGTAGACTTTTGACCACCTTACTGAACTGGGATCAGGTCAAAAAATGCCTCGCTTCATGCTAATTTGGCGACGTTCCTTGCATTTCAGCGCTGGGCAGGACGGTTCCAGAAAACGCTCCAGAAAACGCCCGACACCACTCGATTCCGAATATATCCGACTTGGCATCTATATGGTATGCCACACTGCTCTAAGACCACCATGCAGAGACATATCCTATACCACCAAGCATCATAATGAAAGCTATTTAAGAGCGACGAGATGCCCGGCCAACGTTCTCTCTTCCAACAAGAACACCAGAACACCAGAAGAACTATTCAGCTGAACTACTCGGATTTATTCTATCCCTGACAATGCGCCCCTTTGATCTCGTTCTCTTTTCGTTGGCGGCATCTGCTGCACCCATCGATGGCAGCCCGCAGTTCACCTGTAACGGCGATATCTGCCACCTGCCTCCCCCCAAGCCTGTTGAACCTACCTACTTCGAGAATGGAAAACAGGTTCCTGACTTCTCCGATTTCTCTCCGCCGCCCACTACGACCAAGAGTGAAGAGGCACCGGCCCCCACCGATCAGGCCCCTAGCGGCGGTTCTGGAAGCTCTGGAAGCGGTGTCGGCTCTGCCATCGGTGGTGCTGTTGGAGCTGGCACCGCTCTCGGTGGTCTTCTAGGCGCTGCTGGGGGTGCTGCTACCGGGGCCCTTGGTGCTGGTGGCCTTGGTGCTGGTGGTGCCGCCGGAGGTGCAGGAAGCCCCGAAGCCGCAGGAAATGCAGGAGAAGCTGGGGAGACTGCCTCGACCGAAGCCACTGCTGCTGGTGCTGGTGCTGCAAAGGGGCCTACCGTCAACTATGAGGGCGATGTCAGCGAGCTTCCTCCCCCGAAGAAGCCCACCGAAACTTATTTCGACAGCGATTTGAATGAAATTGGTGACGAGAGAACGTTCGAGTTGAACGTCTCCGGAGAGGGTGAAGGCGCATTGAACGAGGGTGGCAATACCGGAGCTGGACCGTCCAGAGCTGGCCCTTCCCAGTCCCGTGGCATCAACCTCAGTGAATTCCGGGACAGCGATAAGTCCATTGCCCGGATGTATCTGGACTCCAAGGGATCACGTGAGCACTATAACCCTCTCCCTTATTTTCCTCTACCAGGGATCTTCTATTAACGTGCTTTCTAGCTCACGTCAAGCCATTCGACGGTGGTAGAACTCCCAACGAAAAGCAGCTTTTCTCTAGCGTGAGGGAAAGATATAGCAACCTCAAGGAGGTCAAGGCCACAAGCGACAAGGAGGCCAACTATGCGGCGAGAAACAGAGGCCGTTATCGCTATATGTGAGTTTTACCTACAAACCATTCAAATTGCTACTGGACGCTAATCAGATAATAGTGCTGGAACCAACAAAGAGGGCAAGGAAGTCCTGGTTGGAGTTGCGGAACACGGCACCAACAATAACAACTTTGTGAACTTCACACCCTTCCCTAAGCCCCAGTAGAGTGTTCACGGTGCAATATGCCCGGCTAAGGACCTCTAGGCACCAGGCGTGGACAAAGTCTTGAGATATGGAGGAAGGGAAACGTTTCAACTAGTTTAGTCAGTGATTGTGTGAGTCAGGCTTTGCCCGGCACTTGAGGGTTAGTTATTCTTGTTCAGTTATAAGTACTTGTGAAATATTATGTTTTGTCGATCTATAAGTTCAAATCCGTTTATGCCGTTGTTCATCCGTAATCATTGCGCGTATAGAGCTTAATGGACGAAGTTAAAAGCGGACAAGGTGTTTGATGCTTTAAATGCTCTAGACTTTGGAGCACTCGATGAGCATTGTACGGAATAAGCCCCAAATATTCGGCGAAGCACCTGCATAGCCCGTTGTACAATAGATAGGTTTTATCAGGTTAATAGAACTTTGATTGATTGATTGATTGATTGATTGGAATAAGCCCCAAAAGAGGCAGAAGACCTTTATGTATTCGCTTCATTAAAGCCCTTGGCATGTATGCGGTTGTTGTAAAGATGTAGAAACCTAGATTTGGTGATGTACACCTGACGATCTAGTTTCGTTAATTCGGTGACCGCATAAGGTCTTCAGTGGTGCAAAACAGGCGACCTCAAACGGTTGAAATTTGTGAGAGAAATAAGGCGGCTTACATGAAGGAATAATTCCGTTCTTCTTGAAAACTTGGCTAATTTCAATCGTTACAAGGTTTCCATGGACCGTAGCCATCATAATGAAGAGGTGATACTGGTCTGTTGTTCTAGACCGCATTGTGTTATTCGCAGCAAGTGTAATCATCGCAAGGGTAGGGGGGGGGGGGGGGATATACCAAAGCCAGCTGTTGAATTCAAGAATTTGGCGCTTTTTTATGTGTCTTATGAGGCGCTTTCGTTAGAATCTGATGTAGAGATTGAGTTGCTCGTCTTTTAAGACATGCCCGATGCCGATGAGATCTGACATTAAATGAATGACATAACATGCTTGAACTTTGCTTTTCAACCCGTTTGGCAGTTTCGCAGCACTAAGTGATGCAATTTCCAATTTTGGAATAGGTGTGTAATTTTAAGGAGCGTTGAATAATATATTCTCCGGAGTAGCTTAAACTTAGAGATAGGAAAGCTTCCTGTAGAGGAATACATGGATACATGTTTTCTACTATAACTAGATCTATCTAGTAGTAGGCTTTAAGCTCTTGTAATAGTATTTTTCTGTCGACTGTGCCTCCAAGAAGTGGATAAGATAGAATTGTTTCCGGTATCTTACTAACTGCAAGATAACAGCAACTAGCCAGGCCTTAAATGTAGGATGCTAGAAGATGTCGGATACCGTAAGCTTAATACCTCCCTTTTAGGTCTCAGATACGATCCGTATCGCTATAATCGAGTCATCTCCTAACCGAAATAAATTATTTTTAAGCCCTACCAGTTTCTGGCCAATGGTAAGAATATAGGTTAATATCTTCTATAACTTCAGACCGATGTCTGATGATGGTACCGGTTTTGCTACTTACTTTTACTTCTCCATAAAATGTTGAAAGGAGGAAGTGCTCTTCTCGTGTAGTCTTCTCCGGTCAAGCTTCCCTGTTATTGTCTGGGGAGATCTTCGGATAAAGAACACGACAGGTACCATATAACTTGGCAGAGACTGAGCTAGCAATTCATCTAGATTGAGGGGCGATATTAAGAGATTCGGCAATACAAATGGGCTCCGACTCCTCGGTCTCTGTGGAAGGTTCTTGAGGTTGAATAAAAGCTACCAGAATTGGGCTTGAATTCTCGCTGGCTAGCATAATGACATCAACAACAACGTGCCTTGCATTAGCCAGGTATTCCTGTAGGCAGTGCTCAATCTCGCCAAGCTCAGCACGCTGCCCATGGATCTTGACTTGGCTATCTTTCCGTCCTATGGATGTCAGGGTTCCATCCTTATTACAGTGAACAAGGTCTCCTGTTTTATAGAGACGCCGCCCATGTCGTCCTGGATAGTTTGGGGTCCCTAGGCGCAAATAAACTGGATCATGGATATAGGATATTGCTGTCTTCTCCACATCATTCAAGTTCCCTTCGCCAACAAGTGGCCCTTATAGAAGTAGCTCACCAGTATGACCAATTGGGGGCAACTTGTTGTGATTGTCTGGATGGACGACCCATGTCACCTGGCTAGCACCGATGCTAATCCGAGTGGCATCCTGCGGACAAGAAGCAGTGCTGTTGATGAGACTGTATGGGGTACACTGAGACGGGCCATAGATGTTCAAAACTCGAACATTGCCCCACTAACGATTTATGTCTCTCAGATGAAGAGGTTCACCAATGAAGATTATAGTTTGAAGTGTAGGTGTACCATTCGGGTCCAGCAGATGGTAAAGGGCAACAACATTTGCGCACAGAGATGCAATGCTCTGGCCGAGCTTATTCTTTCGATCTTCTTCCTTGGGTACACAAAGACAAGCTCCGGTCGCAAGTGCGTTAAAAGTATGGCTCATCGAGACATCAAAGCCGTATGAGGAAAAGTCGTAAATTCTGGATTCTGTTGTAAATCCAAGACGTTCGCCCTGGTGGTACAATGCTGAGGCGTAATTTCGATGAGTCAATATAGTTCCTTTCGGCAGGCCGGTACTTCCAGACGTAAAGTTCAGACACATAATGGATGATGGGGAAACGGGGAGCAGATGCCCCTTTCTCTCGATCACCCGAGTCAATTAAGGAAGCCTGCTGGATTTCTACCACGTTCTCCACCAAGTGCGAGCTGAGGCCCACATTCGAGACAGAACAAATGATCAAAGCTGCTTTTGCTTTGACTTGTTGAACAATCAGCCGGACACGCCGTTCTGGCAGATATGGGTCGAGCAGTACAAATCCTGCTCCGGCTTTAAGCATACCCAGCATGGTAACCGTCATCCACATTGACTTCTCAAAGCAAAGTGGGACTAAGGCCCCTGATTTGACACCAGATTTTATCAACCAGCTTGCTAAATTTGTAGCAAGCTGATCTAGTTCGCCGTACCGCATTTCTCCAACCCATGAACAGAGAGCTAACGCATTCGGCTGGGCTGCAGCCTTCTTTTCAAATATCTCATGCACGCACTGATCAATAGGTTCTGGGGTGGTATGGTTCCATATCCATATCCGCTCAAGATCATGACCCGTCCCGGTTTCTAACATTCTATCATCCACCAAGCCATTCCGCTCCAACACAGGCGGCATAGTTGGCACTGGTGAATGATCAAGATCCACTTGGTATTTCATACGGTGATCCATCACGATTTTTTTAAGTTCCAAAAAATAGCTTTCTGTGTTTTGCTTAAATAGAAGTCTCTTTTAGTGGTTGCCACTACTATAGCAAGTACCTAAACTCTTGCGAAGGCCAAAGATAATCCCGTGATAAAATCCCGCAGCCGTCATAATATCAGGCAGCGTTTTACATTAAGTCCATCTAGAGGGTACATTGGGTATATTAATATATAAAATAAGAATTCAGCATTGTACAACATGCATCGTAACGGGTCACAGTAAGTCATTGATGCTTTTTGATAGTAATCGAACATTGCATTGCTGGGGATCCATGCCTAGGACAAAATCTGATCAGGAATTAGGTTGAATGCATATATCCCCTTCTGTAATAAGGAATGTCGTCCTATACATATTGTCATTGGACGAACTGCCCATTGCTTGAAGGTAATAAATAGACAGCAAGTTCCGTCACAACCGCATCGACTTTGGGTCAATGTGCCTTCCTCGTTGTAACGGGACCGTACGCGTGCTACATATGTTATCTTCTTTTCCAACGGAAGGAATCTTCTTTACGAGGTTTCGGGTTTATATGTTCAATCCTTCATCATGGCAACGGAGAGTGCGGAGTTCAACGCCTGTCCCATTGACCCTATACTGGCGATGCGCCCTAACAACATCGAAGCTGTTCCTCGCTTATTTGAAGATATTACCGATATCCCAAGTTTAACTACTGGAGATGACGATGGCCGTAAGAGGATGTTAGTCAAGTGTAGAGAGATGATCCATGCTCTTGAAACTCCTCGAGAGATCATGGTCGGCCATTGCTGGGGTCAAGTAAGTACACGGAGACTTAACAGCCAATTGCGATATTAACGAGACAGATTGGTGTCATTGCAGCTATATCGGTTGGTGTAGACTCAGGATTATGGGTCCTGATGGCTCAGAATGGGGGAAAGCCCCAGAAGGTTACCAACCTGGCCATCACCCTTGGGGCGGATCCCAAACTTCTGAGTCGGTTTCCCCTTGTCCCGTCCTAACCCTCTAGCTGACTTCATTCTAGGCGAGTAGATCTAATGGAGTTCGCGGTGAGTCACTAGACTTTAGTGATTCGGAGCAGGAAAGAAAAGACCGTGAATGTCTAGGTATTGAGATGTATCTAGGACAAAGGGCGTATGTAGAAGTCAATTCGTCGGGGTTTTAGTTCAAATCCCTGTTTTTCGTGGGACCGTTAGAAAATAATATAGAACAAACATCCCAGTATATACACAATTTAAGCGGTGTAGTATTATGATTACGAGCTCTCTATATAGTCCATATAGAAGTTTACTCTTCTATCCTCAACTTATAGCTCCACTTAATATTAATGGTTGAAGATGTTGGTTTTTGAACACGTGGTTGCGTGTCGCGGGACCTTGGCACGTTTAGGTATTCAAATTTCTCGCTCAGTACTCTGTAGAATAAGTCTATATAGACGCTAGAATGGAAGACAGATAAAGAACTACAATTTGACCTGATATTGCTGGATGTATTTCCTTGAGGCAAATCTGTTTATTTCGTGGATTATTCTCAATTGGTTTCTAACGTTAAATTTGGTGACTTATTTTCCTGTTTTTCTGAAAAGTCTGTGGGGAAAGAAAGTAAAAATAGAACTAGAACAAGAAAATGATTGAAAGATGAAAGAGGCCAAAGAAAGAAAAGAAAAGAGAAAGTTTCTTCAATTCTGAGTCATCATTTCTAGTCCTTAACTTAAGTTAACTAAAATTCAGGTTGCCATGTAAGAATAAATCAAGGATTTATGTACCGAGTACTCTGTAGAAGTACTGAATAGATCCAGCGATGGACAGGGGCTACCCCTGGATCGACCAGGACTGAGTCAGGTGCTCAGATGGCATCAAAATGTTGACATCCAACCTCATCGGCCGGACTGGGATCCCTATAGATCACGCCATTCGACAAGCACAGCAAGGGATGAGGCGTGACCAAATCCGCACATCGAAACGGACGGCGGTGAGAGATTTTCCTGCTCACGTTGGACGGAAAGAAAAGACAAAACGTCCACCCAAACCCAAGGCCAAACAACGGCTTGCGGCCAGCGTGACATCATGAACCAATCCCCCGCAAAAACAGAGGCGCAGGCAGCCCCAACGGGCGATTGAAATTTTCACGCGGTCCACAGCTCGTCAACCAACTGGAACCACTGGGCCAGTGGACGCACCCCCGTGGCAGCCGGACCGGTGTATCCCCCACACCGCAGCGACTCTAGACTCCAGCCGACGAGGCCTGCTGCGTTCTTTTACCTAAGATTTACACCATTACCCCAGTTCTCGGCGCCTCGGGCCTATCAAAAATCCCGCATCGTGTCAGACGAGACAATCCGCCAAGAGCTTCACCAAATGACGAATGTCTCCCTCGCCCTCGCCCGGCTACTGCCGGTTCCAGCTGGAGAAAACTCTGTTCCTATAAGTATGCTGGTCTCGTTCCCTCTGACGTTATGGCCAATGGCCTGTGCCAATTGTCAATTGTCAATTTCATCATTCAATTGCCCTTAGTCCATCATGGCGCTCGAGAGCTTGCCGACGGAGCTGCGCATCCTCGTGCTCAAATCCCTGCCCAACGAGCAATCACTACAAGACCTGATCCATGCGTCCCCGTTATACCATGACACCTACTGCCTCGCCAAGAAGGACATTCTCTATGATCTGGTCCAACGGCAGTATGGCCTAGTAGACCTGGAGGAGCCTCTGGCCGCCTTGCAGTCGGAGGGCCTCTACGCCGAGGTCTCTCACAACAAAACGCAAATAACCACTCTCCTAGACCGTCTTCGTTCTCATCGCGAATCCTCACTCCCCTCGTCGGCCGGCATCCGACCTATCCCCGAAAGCATGCGTCTCCTCCACCTTTACCAGAAGCTACGATACCTCCTACGTGCCTACTGCGCGCGCGCCCCGTGTCCCCCGTGGGCCGATCCAGAATCCTGGCAACAGAATCTCCCCCTGCGGCCTTCGGCTAGCGAAAAAGCGCGCATCCTGCGGGCTCTCTGCCGGCTACAAACGTACTGCAACATCTTCGGGTCGCGCGAGTGGACAGACCCCAGCACAGACTGCGCGCTCGATCCCGCCGTGTCGCCGTCCTGCAAACACACCGCGTCGACGTGGTACCGGAATTTCACAATCGACCAGATGTGGAGTCTGTTCTTCGGAGGCATGGCGACGTGGGAGGTGGAGGAGTTCGGGTCTGTGTGGGTGTTCATGCGCAACGAGTACACCCACCTCTTCGGCCAGATGGAGTTTCCCCGGTCCGACCCTCGCTGGAGGGCGATGCGACCCAACTCATTGCCAGTGGACCCGTGGGAGCTGTATCCGAGTCCAGATGGTAATGTTTTCTCTTGCTTTTCTTTATGCGTTGTGTTTCTTGCGTTGTACGCCGCTGCTGCTACTACTGCTACTGCCGTTGGCTCTACAGGCTACGCCGACATCCCTATTGCTCCATTGCTCATAACTTCTTGACTTGCTAACTCGCACACAGCCGACAACGCTGATGATTGCAGTATCTATTGCAACCATCTGGTCTCGCTAGGCCCTAACTTCCTCTACAAGGCCGTGCACCAGCCGTGCCGCGAGGATAGCTGGCGTCTAGTGATCAGTAACTCCATCTCCTCGAAATCCTCCTTCCAGGATCTCGTGCAGGTCGTAACAAACCCTCCCTCTCTGCCGATAGACACGATGGTTGGTGAAGACGGTGCCGATGCTGGTTCATCGAGCCCCGGCCCCATCGAACCCAGTCTGGGCTGGAAACAGCACTGGCAAGAGAAGGGCATATTCCCGAGTGACGACATGTCGATGGACATGGAGACCTCTTCCTTGTCCTCGTCCTCGTCCTTCTCGTCGTCGCCAGCACCCGCATTGGAGGATCTCTCCACTCGTGACTTGGCGAATTTCCAGGGCTGGGAATGGGGATATGCGATTTGGGATTATCAGGTAATGCATCGCGGCGTTGAGCTCTACTGATTTGGGTTGGTTGCATACAAAAGTTAGCGATTGCGGGATTTCTATTTAGCATAATACCATTTATTTTCTGGCTGTTGCCTGTGTGGCGACCGTGTAGGTTGGATTGGGTGATATTGCGTGATTGTAAGTGCTGTAGGTTAGGAGACTCAGTCTTGGTATGATATCGGACAGCTACGGAGCTGCCTCGGCAGCGTGCGGTAGCATGTGCTGGATACACATAGCCTTAAATAGAAATAGCGAATAAGATGATCTTTTCTGCATCGAGAAGGACTTTCCATTGACGCTTTTCCAACGACGATCAATCACGTGCATCATCAGCCGACCAATCAGTAGCAAATTGCCAATTCTCCCGATCGGGCCGAAACGAGGCTATTCCCATTGTTGCATCCAAATCTTCTCTCAACCCAACGACATTCCGTGCCATAAAAGCAGTATCAAATAACGAGCCATTAGAGAAGGCAAGCTGATTAGTTCTGGCCACCCCCGGACCAACGCCCCGTAGCCTCTAAAAACAACCTCTTCAGCAGTCTTGTCTCCAACCCAATGGTGTTATGATCGGTATGGGGAATCACAGCCGTCTCGAAATCCAACACATCGCCAAACCCACCACCGCTATTCCCAGTACTATTACTCCCCTGCCCCTTCCAGCACCTTTCGAGATACATTCTCCCCTTCTCCCCAACCATGTTATCACTCTCGGCAAAAAATCCTCTCACAACCAATCTCCCATGCCCTTGCTGGTCTCCATTAAGCCTCCTCTCCCTCTCCTTCTCCACCACCTCCCCCATAAACGCCTCATAATCTTCACAAACACCCCACGACCCCCTCGGTCCTTTCCCAAGACACTGCATCGCCTCCTCATTCGCCCCCTTCGTCCCCTCCTCGAACATAAACCGCCATACCAACGGCTCCAGCTCTTTCTGCAGCTCCTTCGAGAGTCCATACGCAGCCATCCTCTGCCTGTTGAGCTCTTCCGCGTTGCATTCCCCCTCCGTACTACTTTGTATCGTCGAGCCACTCGCTGCGGAGATCTTGTTCAGCATGAGACCGCTGCTCGCGAGCGCTGGCGTGGCTGTTAGAAGCAGGAACTGCGGGACGCGGTTCCAGATGCTGAAGATGGGAGTGGGGAGGTATTGGGCGAGTTGCATGGTTTTGATGGTGCTGTGGGTGGGGTTTACCCAGGGGGCTATTTTTTCCCCCATATATATTGGTTAGTTATGTTTATATTCGGGGTGGTTGATGACAGGGTAATAGGTAGGATGAACGGGTGAGTACCTAAAAACGCAACGTACGGCCTCTCAGGATGCAGTAAGTCTCTGCAATGATACATCGTATTAAGAAGATATATCATCCCCGCGCTGTGCGACGCCAACGCGACGTAGGGGATGTTGAGATGCGCAAGAAGCTTCGGCACGAGGTCGATCCAGACGGGAACGCGCTTTTCGAGGGGCACGGGGTTGGAGGCGCCCATTCCGGGACTTTCATGTGTACATTAGTCTCGCCAGTTACTAGTTTAGGGAAATTGATTTGAAAGATAATGGGGGAGAGGGAGGGTACCGATCAACGACCAACATGCGCACCCCTAGACTCTCTGCGATCGTGTGCATCCAGACAGCGAGGTATCGCGATGCGAACATGCCGGGCATGAAGAGGATCGTCGTGTCCGAGGCGGCGCCGATATCTGCGTAGCTGATCTTGAGGTCGTCATGTTTGAACAGGCGGTGGAATCGAGAGTTTGAGATGTAGCGGAGGGCTTGAGAGTGAGGGGATTCGGGGTCTATGGACATGTTGTATTTGATTGTTCAGGAGGTGGGGAAGTGATGGATGCCAGGATAATGTTAGATAGCATGGTATCAGGTAGCTAGGTAAGATTGGGGGAATACGAAGTGCAGAGGCTGACACAGCCACTGGGGCCGTTGTGCTAGACCATAAGGCAGGCAACAATGTTTACAGCATTCCCGGAAGTCCAGCTGGATCTTTCCCAGGTCAATTAAAAAATATCGGGTTTAAATATAAAAATAAAACACGGAGGAAAAAGGAAAGGTGGAGAACAGAGCTAGATAGAGAGAACAGTTAAACAAGCATCGGTTATTACATAGGCCCCACAGCCAAGGCCATAGTATGGACGTAGGTCTTGCTCCAGCTGTTGGACATGCGTTTTATGCTCCTGAGCCCGAATGGGGGAGGTGATTACCTTACTATATGACAAGCCTGTTACATCAGGTGCTTGAATATGAACTACGGCACCTAAGACTAGGTAGACTGGATTACGTGTATAATAACCGGAAAAATACAGCGCGGTTTCTTAAGCGTCGATCAAAGAGAACAACAAGGATATAGAATAGAATAAAAAACATTGAACGAGAATTTAAGGCGTACTGCTGGGACAACCTGGGCATGGACCAGCATCGTACATTCCAGTGACATGACTAGAAGGAAACGGAACCTCGGTCTCGATACAAGAACATAAGGATACAAGGTTTATATCTATTCAAATAGCAAACGCCCAATGCGATCACTTAGCTGCTCGATCTCCATGACATGGTGATGTCACATGTGAGTGTCTTTACTGAAGCGTAAAGTCGAGAGAACCGGTTCCAGAGAAGCCTTCTGCGGTCAACATCTGGAAGACAGGATTACCAGGCTCCAGATTAAGTTGCTTCCAAGTATTGAAATGGGCTGCAACGTCGACAGTGCCGGTAGATCGAGCCTCTCGGCGGACCGACCACAACTGGTTGAAGTTGGTGACGCCGTAGATTTCAGGAACGTTGCGATAGGGAATCATGTAGACGTCGTAGACACCTCCATCGGAGGTCACCTGGCCGAGAATCTTTCCGTTGCCCGGAGTCCCTGTGCCATGGGATTCCACAACATACCACTCGGTGACAGGATCGGTGGTCCAGCCATACACTGCTAGGGTGTAATCGCCCTCGGCACGGAATGATCCACCCCAAGTCAAAGATCTATATTATTACCTGTCATTAGGGGCTAGTAATTTGGAGGTATTTTCTGGGAGACGTACCGAGGAGTACCGCCTTTGTAGCCCTTTCCACCCAGAAACTCGGAACTAACATCCCAGGTGAGCTGGAACTGGCCAGTTCCGTCGAACTCGGTATACTTGGCACCAGCACCATTGTCGTTGTACAGTGAGTAATAGAAGCCGGCAGAGTTCACTCCATCTTGGCTATTGGAAAACTGATTGTCGCGTTTTGCGAGGTGGCTTGTATCCGTGGAATTCCCAGCCTGTTCCAACCACTGCAGAAACTCCGGGGATTTAGGATAGAGGGTTTTGAATGTGGGATCCGCAGGCCTGGCGAGGACTCCCACAAGAGGTAGGAAGGCAAGAAGGCGGGAAATCGAGAGCATGATGGAACTCAATGTACTGTAGAGTGCTCTCTGAAATTGAACTGCTGTTGTCTCTTAGATATGGATTCTGACAGCAAGGGAAGCTGCCTTAAATCTTGTTCTACCTCCTAGGGCCAGCTCAGGCTCGAAATTACACAAGGGCAAATGTTTGAGACACGGGATATGTACGTGTGGAGACGGAGGATCAAATTGAAGAAGCTTGTCAACCTACTTACCTTGCACCGTTGATGAGGATGGAATCCATCATGAATTCATGATGGGATGTCCAGTCCCATATGAAACTAGCTGCGTCAGTTTGATTAGGTAGGACCTAGCTTCAGTGTATCTTTCGTTCAGACTTCGGGCCATTACCTCTTTATCCGGTTATCATCTACCGAAGTTGGAGCTTCCTATTATGCTATTATATTACGATCGCCATCTCATACCCGCTATTGGCCTCAGGATTTATCCGGTGGTTCCGCCATTTTGCCGAGATTGCACCTTCTTTATGTTCTCCATGGCATTAGGATGCCAATTGGTAACAGAACTAACGCTCAAAGCATGGAGTGGCAACATGTTAACATGAAATTAGATGAATAGATGTTCTGTGTGGTATAAGGCGAGGTTGTGGCTAATGTCCGGTTGGAACAACATCAAACATCAATGGGTATTCGATCAGAATGAAAAGGCTTGATTCTCGGGGCAAGCGGAGACCGAGGTGCCACGTGTGAAAGGTCTGGCTCTGAGAAAGAGGCTTTATCACAAAATGACCTTCCTGCAGCGTTTAGAATCACATCCATTCTAAAGTCTGCGAGAGTTCTGCGAGAACTGAATTTATCTTTCCGTTTGACGTGGTCAATCGGCAAGTTGAAGTGGTACGGCCGGATCATCAAGACTATTGCACATGAAACGCATTTTCCGATGCTCGAGAAATATGGATTTTATGGATTGCTAGCAAATGAGGAGTCAATCCTATTGTTTCTACAGAAGCATCCCAACCTTCGCTCCTTCACGTTGCATGAGTGCGATTTAACCACGGGTTCATGGGCACCGATTTTTCACACCTGGAAAATTCAATGCCAAATCTAGAGAATCTCAACCTCTCGAACTTGTTTGGAAAGCATGTGCATGATCCGAAGCATTCAAAAGGGAGTTCTCGCCGTAATTTAACAGCGCATGAAATACGGGGGCAATTTGGGGCACCGATATCCCACCACGTGAGACAAGATTTTACAAGGGTGGAGGTTATTTGATGCACACCAGGACCTTTAGTCGTGAAGATATACAGAAGGGACTGGTGTTCTGCGCTCTAGGTGAAGGTTGGGCTCTCGGGTCTCCTGAGCTTATGAACTGGAGTACTGCTCGACGGGCACTTTATGGTCCTCCATAGTGTTCGGAATTACCGGAGTTTGTCTTTCAGACACAAGGCAGGATTCGCAATGCCAGATTACTTTCAGCAGTTTTCACTATTGAATTTGGGCCATTACAATGGAGCAACTGGGCAGACTACGGCATTTAAGATACCATAAAAGTACTATGGTCAGTCTCATGGCATTACAGAATTCTTTTGGCATGATGTTACGATCGTTTATCTTAAATAAGGCTTGTTGAAGCAACGTCGATTAGATCATCACAAAGGGTATATCACGTAGGTAAAATACAGCCCAATCCAGTACAAATGGTATCGTACACTCATAACCTCATAAATCTAGTTCGAGATCTTGGAGGGAACATGTTTTCTACCGGCTTATATTAGCTGTATCGTCCGTATGCAAACCCAGGACAACTCACCCAGTAGCAGCCTCGAACTTGTGACGCGCTCCGTCGGTGATCTTTTCGTTGGTCGCACGAGTCTTAGGATCGTGGGGGTCGATCTTGCCATGGCCGTACTTGGTTTCGAGAGCATCAAGGCCTACAGACATCGGCACATTAGCGTGTTGTAAGGATTGACGAAGAGCGCGACCTACCCTTGTCGACGTAGTCTTCCTTGGGACCGCCAGCAGAAGAGGTACCGTGGTGGCTGTGGCTGCTGCCACCGGTGACCTTGGAAGTGAGTTCGGAGAGCCTGCCCATTTTGATTGATTAATGTAGTGGGGAGGATATAAATGCGATATTAAAGCAGGTTGTTTGTTTGAATGTGGTGATGGGAGTCAGATAAAGCAGAAGATGCAAGACATATAAATACCTGTCTTCGATCTCAGGAACCGGTCCAAGCAATGTATGATGTAATTCAAGGCACAATGGGTCCCTAATATTTTGAGACGGTCCTTGTAAAGCTCGTGATGGGTGGAGGGCCCCGCTGCTGAAGGGGAAAGATCGTCAACAGCGACGGTCGATGCTGGTATACAATCGTCCCGATCTGGTATGGTGCAAGTAGCCGGATGCCGGGTGGCCAATCATGACTGGGGGATGGGTGGGGCATGCCACGGGCATGATGTCATCCATGAAAGTGGGAATTGGGGGTCACGGGTCTCCCGACCTTGTGGATGTTTTGATGTAAGCTGCATCATGTTTTGCTCTCTGATGTGATTTTGTAAGATTCCTGTGGGGATTTTAGAATAGAATTCTCGGATTGTCAAAGGTGTGCCCATGGTCAGTGCTATATTTGTGTGCACACTATATAATAGCACCATGTAGTCTACATACAATCTACAAGACGATGGGCGACAGACACAGGAATTGCATTTCTGAATCACTAGATCGCCAATATTGGCAAGAATACCAGGAAGCATATCATGCTCAAAATATCGTAGGCTTTATCGAGGTCGGGGGGATGCCCAAGGGAACTACCACCCACCTGACCACGCCGTACCCTAACATCCATGTCTCACAACTTGAAGCCGTTTTACTTCAAGTACTGCTCGAAGAAAGCAGCCAGCTGTTCGTATCTAGTCAAAGTTAATCGGTGCCAATAGGCTGTGGTTTCATATTTCGACTCACCCCCGCCGATACTCCTTCACACTCTCCTCGCCTTCCAAGTCTGCTCTCGCTCCCATCCACCCATGCCACATATTCTCGTACGTCTCCACCAAGCCTCCTTTCCCATTCCGAGCGATAATCTCAGTGTACTGTTTAACAATTTCGACAGGTTCATCCTTCGACGCAAGTACAATATGCGGGATTGTGATTTTCTCTGCGTCGGCTGCGTCCATTCGCCTGTACCTCAAGCGTCAGTCAACGGGTACCTAATAAAAAAAAAAAAAAAAAAAAAAAAAAAAACAGCACAACAGCACACGTAAATGGGAAAGACGTACCCAGGATGAACCTGTCCCGAAACAACAAAAGGTGTTCCTTCACCAGATGACAGCACCGTAACCTATACAAACAGCCCTCCCGGTCAGCATCACTAAATCACGGCCCCCACCGGAAACAACGGACGGAGATAAGACAAGAAAAGACACTTGCATACCTTTCCACCCCAACACAGCCCAAAAACACCCCACTTCTCAACAGATAGAAAAGCCACCTTATATTCCTCTACTGCCTTCCTCAAAACTCCTACATTGGGCTCGAACTGCGCATACTCCATGAAGAATCCCATCAGGGCCTTTTCTTTTTCTGGAGTATCCGTCGGGAGCCAGTCATGATGGGCGCCGTTGCCTTTGAAGAAGTCGGGAACGAGGACAAGTGTGTTTAGGCGAGCTGCGAGGAGATCGGCGCCTTGGATGGTTTGCGACGAGATGCCGAATATGTCGTAGATGTCGATTATGGCGGTGGTGGAGGTGAGGTTTCCGGTGGTGTCTGGTTTGAGAACAGAGGAATGTTAGTTAGGAAGAAGTCTCACAAATAGGTTCCATTTGGACAAGTGCTCAATTCAAGAGAAGAGGATAGCGAAACGGTTTACTCACAGGTCTTTAGTCCAGCGATATCCCTATACTCGCCCTTAGGCTCGTACTCCTGGGAAATGATGGGTGGAATTGTACGGCAGGCTTCACAGGTCATGATGGTGATTCAACTTCGTAGTAGAAATGGGAGAAACTTATCAGGTGTACGAAGTAGAGGGGATGTCACTCATTTATATTTATGCCTCGTAAATCTACAGTTATAGCGGTAAGACAGGATAAGCAAGATACCCTGGACCGGCCGGCGCTAGCATGGAAACCAGTTCTGATTGGGCATTAGTACTCCGTTGGCCGGTCCCGGGCCGGAAACGGCATTGGGAAAACAGATTATATGCTGGATTCAACGCCGATGTTCTATCTTTCTTTTTCGGAGATTGTGCATTGGAGCGGACTTAGGAGGATATAGTATCTTGTCCTCTAATGTCCGACATGGGTTCCCCGATTGAATCGAATACCACCGGAACCAATCCAGACTCTATATCGACCCCCCCGAAAGAAGATCTAGAGAAGACGAGAGGAGACACAAACACGAACACGAACACGAATCTAAACACAATCAAGCCCGACAGTCAGAATGAATCGCCGTATTGTGTATTTTCAGAAAAAACCAAAATCCTCACCATGCTGGCGGCCTCCTTCGCCGGCTTGATCTCGCCCATGTCGGCGAGCATCTACTATCCCGCTCTGCCGACCCTAGCCAACGATATGCACGTATCAAATACACTCATCAATCTGACAGTCATGACATACTTGGTTGGGCTCCCACAGATGCCGCAAAATAGATAAGAGCCAAAAGCTAACATGACCGGACTAGATCTTCCAAGGCATCGCTCCCTCCTTCACCGGCTCCCTCTCCGACGTCTACGGCCGTCGCCCAGCGTACATCATCTGCTTTACGGTCTACGTGGGCGCAAATATCGGACTAGCCCTGCAGGACAACTACGCCGCGCTGATGGTCCTCCGATGTCTCCAGGCCTGTGGCAGCAGTGGGACCATTGCGGTCGGCAGCGCCGTCGTCGCGGACCTGTCGACGCGCGCTGAGCGAGGGAAGTATATAGGCTACGCGACTATCGGGATGACGCTGGGCCCTGCGCTGGGGCCCGTGATTGGCGGATTGCTTGCTCAGTTTCTGGGATGGCGCTGGATCTTCTGGTTCCTGGCTATTTTAGGAGGTGTGTTGTTAGTAGGGTTCCTAGTGTTTGTGCCAGAGACGTGCCGTGCTGTGGTTAGGAATGGGTCGGTTGCTCCTCAGCGGTGGAATAGATCCGCCTTGGAGATTATGAGACAAATTATGCGAGGAAGGGAGAGGGAGAAAGGAGAAAGGAGAATTGATTATGACACGGTGCAGAGGCGTGGAAAGAGGCCGAACCCGTTGACTTCGGTGCGTATTGCGACAGAGAAAGAGACAGGTCTCATCCTGTTATATGGCGCTCTTCTTTATGCCGGGTTCACGATCGTGATTAGTACATTGCCAGCGCAGTTGGAAAGCCGGTTCGATTTCAACGCTATCCAAGTGGGATTATGTTATTTACCCTTTGGAATCGGGAGCCTAACGTCAAGATGGACGGTCGGGGCAGTCTTGGATTGGAATTTCATGCGCGAAGCAAAAATACAAGGTCTGTCCATCGAGAAGAACAAGCAACAGGACATCCGTGAGTTCAATATCGAGGTTGCAAGACTGACGGTCACGCTTCCATTGGTCTACGCTGCTTGTGGGAGCATAATTGCATATGGCTGGGTCATGGACTATCAGACCGCATTAGCTGGACCGATAGTGATGTTGTTTTTCACCGGCCATTTAACGACAGGCGCGTTCACCACACTCAGCACTCTAGTAGTGGATGTTCATCGACACGGGGCTGCCACGGCTGTCGCCGCGAACAACCTCGTGCGATGTTTACTGGGAGCCGGAGCCGCAGCTGTTGGCGCGCCGTTGATCGATAGAATTGGAATAGGCTGGACTGCAACCTTTGTTGCCGCTGTTTGGGCTGCTTTTAGCCCATTATTGTGGGCAGTGTCTGTCTGGGGACATAGATGGAGGAGGGAGATATTAGTCAAGGGCATGGGAGAAAGGGAGTGAAATCCAAAGGACAAACAAAAGTGGAATTTTAATCTGCATTGAGTGCATAGACCAATTCCATGGAATCGAAAAAGCATAATCATCTTCAACTGACTGAATGGCGTTATCACTGACCCTCACCAAGAACTCCCCACCACCAGCTCTAGGAAATTGGACCTGCCGCTTGAGTAGGGGAAGTCATTAAGTTATTGGATTCCATTCATCGCCCGTATTGACGCTGCAGAGGGCTATTGTAACCAGGCCATTATGTAAATGATGTCCACCTAGAAAATGAACTCCATCCCATGAGGCCTATCCTTCAGCCCCAAAGCTGCCATCGGATTAACACTCTCCGAGGCATTGTTACCATGATGCGTCCTAAGACCCAAAGCACCCCGTTCGATATTGGGCTTCATTCCATCAACAACGTCCTCACCGAAGTTATCGATTACCATGACGTCTTCCATACGCAGCATTTGTCTAGCACGAATAGCATTCAATGTCTGCAGCTCTTTGGGAGAGAGTACTTTCTCGAGCGCATCGACGGTCTCTTCCGTATTGATCAGCCCTCGTAGCTTTTGCAAGACCGAAATTTGATCTGGAATTTCTGCTTTCTGGAACGCGTGGGTGCAGAAGTCAACGGCGTTTGCGACCTCCGACTGAGTGAGTTTACCGTAGTTGTCTTCAACTGTGCCTTGGATGACTGTAGTTATTCAAATAAGATGGTTAGTAGGACGACAATCAAATTGATGGTAGTGAACAAAAAGGAAGAGAACGCACTAGGCCTAAACATCGCAAAAGCTCGATCAAAGCTCTTCTCGTCCCAATCGTTGATCACTGGACTTTCTAGATTCTCAATCTGCTTCAGAACGGCCATTACTACCATCAGAAATCGAGTATATCCCTCGGAAACCTTGTCGGTGTGCCAATTGGCTGCAGCTTCTTCAGTACAGTCACCGCGCATAGAAGCGCAAATGCTGACAGCGGCTGAAAGTCCACTCGACATAGCCAGATGAACGCCTGAGGAAAAGAAAGGATCGATGAAACACCCTGCGTCGCCGGCAATTCGCAGATAGGGGCTGGCGTACGCCGAAGCGCTGTACGACCAGTCCGAGGCAGACTTGAGTTGCGATACAAGACGTGCATTGGCGAGTAGGGACTGGGTCATGGGTGCATCTTGAATAATCTTGCTATATATATCGCTGCTGTAGAGCGAACTATTTTGTTTCTTGCGTTCGGAATAACTCGCCTGGTTCATCACTACGCCAACAGAAGTTGTTCCGTCGTGCAGAGGGATATTCCAGATCCATCCACTTCCATCTATTTGAAAAAGCAAGCAAAATGTGATTAGCAGCGAGAAACCACGGGTAGGCTCAGGAATACATCCAAGGGTCAATACTCACCTGCAATTGACTCAAAGAGCGGATCGCCTTCCCGGTTCGTTCCCACGCCATATACAGCAGCCTCCTCCCAGTAACCCCAGACTGCGATGTTTTTGAGACCTTGATTGAAGCGTCTGTTCTTCATGTACTTGGTACTCACTAATCCAGCTCGTCCACTCGCATCGATAAGGTACTCGAATTGGATGGATCCAGTGCTGCCATCCTTACTTGACCACGAGGCCGACACTGGCCTCCCCAGCTCACTGGATGGATGAGGAGCAAATTCTATATCGGTCACTTTAACTCCGTCAAAGGCCGACGCGCCACTCTCTCGAGCGTGTTCGAAAAGAAGCTGGTCCGCTTCAGAACGGATGACGTTCCATGTATGACTGCCAAACTTGCCGGCATTTAGAAAGTCGGTATCTAGACAATGATCAGGCCAGAAATCTCGACAAAGAAAGGTAAAAGCATACATGTCTCAGGCTTGGAGTTTAGTTTGAAAGCGCCTCCTTTCTATGGGAAGAATTAGACCCAGCGGCAGATATGACGGGGTGTGACACAAAAGCTGACCTTCACTCTGAATCCGTGCTCGTCAAACTTTTTTTCAAGATCGATAAATCGCAGAAAGTGGCGCATCGAAGGTAGCATGCTCTCTCCAATATGGTACCTAGGAAATGTGTCTGCCTCCAGCATGACCGTTCTAATACCCTCGCGGGCCAACACAGAGGAAGAATACGATCCTGTCGGACCTCCTCCGATGACAAGGACAGTGCATTCATTGGGGATAGACATGTTCCTAGTTTTGAACGCTGGGTGGAGGACAGGAGGAGCGAGTTTGTCAGACGAAGGTCAGGAGCGGACAATCCCGGAGTATATATACCTATAGGCTAGCCTATATTGGTCGCCTGATTTTCTGTCTTACCTTGACCAATTAGGCCGATGCAGATTTAGGTAGCTCAAAAGCTACATACGCTGACGTGAGGCACGATATAACAACCCCACTACTTGGCGTTGACCATGGTATCCCATTCGTGACCCTCTTGTAAATAATAGAATAGAAGGCAATCCTCAGTGTGCCTTCATACTCTAAAAGTACCGACCAGAATGGGTTCAGGATCATTCTGTCACAGTTTTAACACAATTGATTATGAAAAAGGTCCTGCCGGTATAAGGAGAGACTGAATATGGTAGGCCAGTGTATTGAACTTCGGATAGCGCAATTGTGGCATTTTCCCTTTTTATTTACAAGACATGATTTCTGTACATCAGGGGTCGAATATCATCACCTGCAGAGATATTTGTTGATAATTCCAAGGGTTTAGGTGAACAGATCTGGAAACTCCCCTGTGCAAGCAGCATCAACACACTGGCGCAGGCTCCCAAAATGAACCCGCCGACTAACCAACCCGGGCGCATAGTGGGCATATTTGGCAGAGTTCGTCATGATATTCTTGGCTGATTCGGGCACAACGGGTTCCCCTATCATGCACCAGCATGTGTCCGTGATGATCTTGGCGCCAAAGTCCTCGAGAACGGTAATTATGCCGGCTGCTGAGGCAAGCTCAAAAGTATGGCGATTGGTCGTGATAATGAACCCAACGGAGGGGTGTTTAGTTCGTCCCGAGCAGATTTGAGATAGGCGTTCGAATTCTTCAATGGCGAAATGAGGATTTCCAAGGGACACCAAGCCGACCGAGGGGTCGAGAGCCGAATTCAGTGACCGTCGACAGTCAAAGATATCGGAGGACGTAACTTCAAAATGAGGCAGGTGCTTCTCTAGACTAGCAAACTGTGCAGACACAGGTGTGACCCCTTTAAAGTGGAACATGGCTGCGGAGGAGGTAGTAGCAAAGGCGGCGCTGAACGCTTTGAGATCTATCCTGTCTGGGTTTAATTGATCCAGTCCACAGACCAGAGGAATCTGATGCTGTGCGATTTTACCGATCAGATACCCAAGAGCTGGATAGAATGCATCATCGATGCTACTCAACTCGCTCTGTACTTGAATCAAAATCCCTGGACGGCGACCTTCAGCCACGTGGCATCCAGCTGATGGAGCGCGGCCGGTCAGAGCAATGCAGACGTCAATGAAATCCGGATACTTCTGGGTATGAGCCCCAAGGACGCTATTGGCAAACACGACCGCGTTTGATTCTGCCCAACCAATATCCTCGCCCTCCTTGGGGACAGCATCCAGGGTATACGGTGCACATGTGAAACTCGGCTGCGCGCCCATCGACACGTAGATATCGGCCAGTGTCCCGGCCTGTTTTGCCAGCTCGGGGTCGACCCCGAGTTCCTTCCATCGGCGCTGATCGATCGATATAGCGTTCAACGTTGTTGGAAGAACAAATTTGCCGCCTAACGCTTGAAACCTCTGTGCGAACTGAAGACTAGCTGGGCCGGTATAGATGCAAGCGTCAATATGAGCGCGAGAGACATCGATAAGACACGTTGCACCCTGGATAGCAGCAAAATGAAGAGTGATTTGAAGAGCAAGCTTCGCAGCTGTGCCTTTTTCTCCTGCTAGAAGACGTCTGTCGGATTCAGATAAATCAACCGGGCTCGTAAGAGCATGGAGATGCAACAACGGCACTGGCAACTGACTGTCACTGACTTGAACCTTTCCCGCATCGACCGATGCAAACGGCCACTCTCCTAAACTATGGAAGTCTCTGGAAGAAAGCACAACAATAGGAATCGAGCGCTGGAATAGAACCTTTCCCACCAGCACCCCTAATGTTAAGATCTCCTCCGGTTGCTCAAATATCAACGCCGCTGGCGCACATTGACTCAACAGAAGCTCGAGCATCACCTGGCTGCCGCTACATGACCCACGACCGCCTGGGATAGCGAGAATTCGACCGGCCGTGCACTGACCTCGCAGGGGATGGTGGTGATCTACCACATCTCCCGTCTGGGGATCTACTCCGCCCCAGAAACTGAGACTCGTGGAACAGTAGAGTAGATTGGCGGATGTGGTTCCGTTGACCAAACAGCGGCCTTCAAAGGCTGTTGCTTGTCTGGTGTTATGAGACTCCATCATGAATTCAAATTCAATTGTTTGGGCAAGCCAACTGACGTGTGTAAAGAACGGATCAGTGCAAAGGTGTTCTCAACCACAACGTGGACGCCAGGGAGGAACGATCTCGGGAGGGGATCCCGAGGCCCCACAGCCTCCGTGGCGAAAGTTGGGTCTAATACGAGAAGAAGGGTCTGGGCAACGAAGCTGCAGCTGTACAACCTGTGGACACTAATGAAGGGCTTCCTTCCATGCGCGTTTGTGCACAGTATACCATTGTCTGTCCTGTTGCTCATCCGTCTCATGGAGTTTCAGCGCAAAGTCGTTGGGCAGAAACTGGGATAGTGGCATTCAGAAGCTGCGACTAACTTGGGGTTTGAATGAAAATACTTCATTCATTCGACTTGTCAATATCGGCGATGTACAATAGCCTGCTGCAAGTGCGATTCTCACGCTCTAGGCCAGAAGGCAGCCCGGCCTTGTTGACTTCTTGGCAATCACTATGGTGCCTAGCCATTTTTTGTGCCCATTGTCGTTTAGGCAGCAGCAGCCTGTTAGTTATAGTAGCGAGCGTGATTCTCTAAGCCGAGATATATCCGGTCGTGAACCTATTTGTCTTGAGTGTAGCTAGGAACTGGAGGCAGATTTCGCGTCAAAAAAGAAAACAAACAGCGCAAGGAGTCAATGGCAGGCTTTGATTGGCCGCAAGGGGATTTGCACTGTTTGTTCTGGGCCCCCCGCAAACAATGCAAACCAGACAAACCGGATCCTGGTGGGATGCGTTGGGCTTGACTGGTTATATAAATCCATGAATCCGTTCCAGCGTCCACCCGAATCCCAATACTTGGATATTCCTCTTCTCACTTATTTCAGCAAGTGCTACTTACCAATCACGTGCCTACACAGCCTCGCCATGGACTCCTCCAACGTTGGTCTCGATAAATTCGCCAACTTCGATATCATCCAGACCACATATAAGAAAGTCAATGACCACGAAATTCGAGCCGACTTCGTGATCCCGAAGTCAGAGTTCAAGGGGAAACGACCTGTGATAGTCCGCTTCCACGCGGGTGGCTTGGTAAACGTCTTCAGCGTTTAACCCGAGTCTTCCGAACTAACATCAATAACTCAGATAACCGGCGACTCGCTCTGGGAGGACTGGTTCCCTTCGTGGCTACTGCAGCTGGCAGAAAAGCACAATGCGGTGATTGCGACGCCTAACCACCGATTACTGCCCGAGTCCAGTTCTGCCGAGATACGGGAGGACATCGAGGACTACTGGACGTGGCTGCACTCATCCACTGTGGCAGACCTGCTGTCCTCTTCCGCGAATACAACAGAGCTCGATTTCACCCGCGTCTTGGCGGCGGGAGAATCTGCCGGTGGTCTGCTCAGCATTATGCTTGCATTGTCTCATCCCGACGAAATCAGAGCCGCCACGGCCAGTTATCCCGCGGTGGATATGATGTCGGCACATTTCGGCACGCCGAGCTCGGAGCCGCTAGATCCACCACTGCCTGCGACGTTCGTGCGTGATCACGAAAGTAGGATACAACCCGGGGATATCATTTCGTCTGGACGTTCGATGGAGCGGTTTCAATTGATGCTTGCTGCCATTCACTTCGGGGATCTTAGGAGATTGTACGAGCGCGGAACGGAAGGGCAGGCTCGGGGTTGTTTCTACCCCATTGAGAAACTTGATGAACCGGATGTCAAGTTGCCTCGGGGTGGAATCGCCATCTTGCATGGTGCGCAGGATACAATTGTCCCTGTGGACGGTGCAGAGAAATTTGTGCAGAAAGCTCGGGAGGCGGCCCGTGGACAGCTTGTAGAAGATAAAATCATCTTGACTGTGCGCGACGGATTCCATGGATTCGATCTCCTGACACCCTTGGAGGAGGGGTGGTTGAGTGATCATTTAGCTGAACCCGTTAAGGCTTGGTTAGAGTGATTGAGCAGTGATAGACTGTTGTTTCCTTTCATGTCTTGCGATTCTCCAGCATATACCCGGTAACACAGGATATATATCATGTACAGAGATAGACAACATATAGATAGTAGTACATTGAAATGCCCTTACCTTGTCCTCAAGTTGTGAAAACGAAGCTTTGATGACCGAGAGAGCAAACAGGACACGTGAGACGGGCTGTTTGGTTGCGTTTCGCCGCTCAACTTTCACTTCCTTCGACAACGCTTCGACAACCACCCCATTGAACCCGTACTTTTCATCATCTCGACTGCCACCAATGATTTCTTGCCATCAAACCTTACACATTGGCCTAAGCACGGGTGGCGAGAAACATGGAATGTCCCGGTACCATGGGTCGACTATGTAAGTTCCTGGTTCCTGAGACCTGTCGACTTTCCTCTTATCTATCGCCATCGAAAGATGCGATGATTTTCCTTTACAATCCTCGATTCTCCCTCGAGTCATCTTTGGACTCGAATCAGACACAACGCATTCCGAAATTGGAAAATGTCGGCATTTCACCAGTATCCTTGACTAACAGTATGTTGATCCTCGGTGGCAATGCATCTGTCACGCGCCGATACGATTACGAATGAAATCGATCGGTCCAAATGTATCCGGGGTATATCATCTTTGATTTTTAATCGGTGTCTCGATCACGGAGTTCATGACCCGGGAAAGTTGGACTTCGGATCACCTGCACCGGTGATATCAGTCGCCACCCAGCCCTGCATCCAGAACCTTCTTGGGCGGCTGAACATACCCGATCATCGCCAACATCTAGCTCGACGCTCCAATGATGTTTGCTTTGGCGGACCACCTGAGTAAGATATGAATTTCGCGATCTGTCATTCGGCAGGGATACTTTCTCCCGCCGCTCTTCCGCCCGCTCGGACTCGGCAGTTCCACCCTCTCTATCCCAACGACGACTCCGGCCGATATGATATCAACTTGCATTATCCAATTGGGAAAGGTTCAAAATAATCTGATTAAGCGCATGATGTGGACTGTATAGCTGGGGCCGGTCGACCAGCGAGAACAGCTGCACCTCGAAATAGGGAGAAGACGGGCGTAGAACGACAGGTCGAACTGTCCTGATGGTCATGACAGTGACAATTCAAGGCTACAAAAGCGAGATGACAGTTAAGCGTGCCTAGGAGACGGCCCTGGCCGCCTCTCACACACCGGAAAAGGCATCTCCTTTATCACACGGACCTATCACGGATTACTCTGCTTACATTGCCTACAATGGCCGAGATAAAAGTCCCACATCGGACACTGGTGATCTTCAATTTTATGAAGGACGGGTGGCATTTCCTCCTAGCGAGCTTTCACTGGCCGCACCAACCCCTTGGTTGATCTCCGGTGGCGACTGAGGCCTCCGTCCCAATCAGAAGCATTTACTAATGTTCAGCCTAATCCGGGATAGGATAGGGCCTGTGCCACCGGATGTTTGCTCCGGGCAATTAAACAACGTCCTGTCGGCTTAGTTAGCCCTTGCGAATCTGCCAGTCCATCTGGAATTTCGCCTGTACCGGATCTCAGATGCTGGCCCTTGGCCCTTTCTTCCAGGCGTAGCCTGACCCGATTCAAAAAGACAACAGAAGACAGCCAAAGGCCGAGTGGGAGGGCATCGCAGCAGGAGAGCAACGTGTCAGCCCAGGATGTTTCGCAAAAGGTAAGGTATTTCCAAGCCACAAGCCACTAGTGCTCATTTGTCACTGTGTCTCACCCCAAGTTGTCGGGTTTACCTGCTAACCGTGTTGTGTCTTCTGCCGTCAAAAGGAGCGGCCAGAAACCGGACGAAGTTTTCATCAGGGACTTCCAACATCAATTCGGCCATGTCGCTACCACGCCATTCAACCTCGATACGGGTGTTAAGCCCGACGATATCGTGTCGCCCAATACCAACGTGCAAGGTCTGCCGGCTTTCGATTTCAACCCAGTCCAGTTCCCAACGAACGCCACCTTCGTGTCCTCCCCGCTGAGCCGACAGAACTGTTCTTGCACTTTGTTCAAGAGTCGCATGTGTGCTGTACTTCATAGTCCCGCGGGTGATTTGCATACTCCCATGCATGAGTGTGATTCTATTCCAACGTCAACATTGCCGTGGGGTCGAATATCGGATGGGCAGCAAAGCCGGCATACCAGCCTCCTTGCAAACGACGCGTACCAGCTCGAATACTTCCCCCGCCCTGTATTCCCTTGGCGAAACTCGAATCCTTTCTATCAACAACCCAATCACTCACCCAGATCATTCCAGCTGCATGATCCAAATCTCGAGATCGGCCCCCTGGAGTCGCTTCCGGAGGCGGCCTTCGCACGTTCCAAATCATGGGCACCGTATAACTCTCCTCTGTGTTCATTCTGAATGAAGTAGATTCTAATGATCGCCTTCTAGTAAGAGTCATTCATCGCCGTTCCGATATCAGGTGACCTTGCATGCACCAACTGCGACCTATAACAAGGAGTGCGAGATTCCCGTTACCTATCTAAACCGGCGCCAGGCGTACAGGATGTCGGTTATCGACACAGTGCCACCGATAACTGCGTCTCCGTTGGTTCGATATCGAACACATATTCGAATATCCTTCGATGATGAGAAGCAACGTGCTGACCCGGCGGCGGCCTGGAAACTCTGGATGGAAGGGCGCGGACTGACAGAGGCTCGGGAAACGAACGGCAAGCTGGCGGCAGTTGAGTTTGTGGCTGTCAAGCCAAACGCTGCAGGCCCTGTCGAGACGCCTTTAGAGCTGCAAAGCTCCCTGCTAGACGGATTTTGTGTTTCGTGGGCCGGTAATCCGCAAGCGGGCCGCTTCGGCTGTGACTTTCACGTTGTCTTCAATTTCCTGTCTACCGACTTCAGCCTGTCGAAGGGGGTCAAAGGTGCGTCGCTCAGACTATGTGCCAAGACAGAAATGGTCTCCTCGGACTTCTTTTTCCAGAATCATCAACATGTCACCATTTCGGAGATTTCTTGTTGCAAGGTTAAGCTCTTCCGAGACCACGGTTCGGAGCGGAAGATAGCGAATGATATCGCACAACTCAAGAAGGCAATTGAGCGTGTTGAGGAATCGATTGCCCATGCTGGCACCAACGGTAGCCGGAGTTCGGGCAAACGCAGGCGTGGAAAGCTCCCTCTGGTCGCTCGAGGGTCCGAATCTACCGTACAGCAGCTCGCTCCGACCGATCACCACAACGCGCAGGACCCCCGTGGGACAGATACTCTGGCCGTTGATGAGGACCCTCACAGAGTGTTGTTTGTTTTGAAAACGATGCTTTCGTCTTCGCAGCCATCCAGCCTGTTGTCCCTCCCGGGTGACGAAGGTGACGATCCTGATCGATTTCCTGTCGTATTGCCGAATCCCCTGCTGGGCCCTCTGCAGGCAGATGGTTCTATTACCAGCGCAAGTGTTCCCTCGAGGTTAAGCACGGATGCAAGAATTCCGGAGGCTGCTGAGCAGGAGCCTTTCCCTCCTGGCGTTGTACATACTCACGCTGCGGCATCTCGGTCTGTCAACTCCATCAACCAGAATGCCGACAACGCTAATTTCATCAGCCGACCGTTAACATCGATGAGCATACCTATGCGTAGCCGGGTAGGCAACCATCAACGCGCCGGTGAGTACCGTAGATGCACGCATGTGAAATAGCCCCTTAACCTTGCTTGCTTAGTTGCCTGTTTTTATGTGATCCGGCGGACCAACGGGCAGAACGAGCCTTATCACCATGCCCTTTACCTTCTTCAACGCACCTTATCGGAATTCATCAAGCAACTGGCTCGCATCCACGACGTCCTGCCGGAAAGTATCATCCGCGTGGTCCGAGTGAATTCGGCAGGTTTGCGTATCCTGGTTGATGATAATGTCGTTCAAGAAACCCCCGAGGGCCAGGATATGATGGCAGAATTCTTGCAGGCAGAGAATTCCCCGGCCATTGCGCCGACTTGGCAGGTCAACCTGTTTTATTAAGCCTGGTGCCGGCTGGCTTGGCAGATATCCGAGGCAGCGTTCTCCTAGCGTAGGTATGCTGTCAGCATCGCAGTGGCAAACGTGACCGAGCTCAACAGGTTGTTGCCACGCGACTTCTGAGCCCCTCCTCTCCAGGACTGGTTCCAAGGAGCCCATTCAGTTACAGTCAGGGTTTGACCAGGGAACCTCACCAGCATATGCCAATGCATATCACGATATCAGCACCGCTACTACTGTTATATAGCGATGAAACAACAGGGAGACACTTTCCGATACTAGGGGTGGCTCCCCGTGGCATCGAGGCCGCTTTGTATGTGTGCATTGAATCAGCCGAGTTATGAAATAGTGATGTAGCCATCATTTGGCCAGCAGAGCTTGATATTTGATGTCGACGAGGACGAGAAACAAGGACCGTTGCATTCTGGAAACTGAAATACATGCCTTCAGAATCGGTCGATTCGGTAACGTAGCCATGATATCACGATGATATGAATATACATGTGGGTCAGGGAGCCATTGACGTAGGAATACAAGCATGAACTTATACTTCCACTACTACTAGTTGACGTCCTGGTCCCGTGTTGATCTTGAGGCAGCAAGGCATGCGGGGTTCCGACCGCTGCTCTTCCGCTTCACCTTCTTTCTCCCTTCACAACCACCTCGCCTTCTCCCATCGACATCCGCCACCAGCATGACCTACTCCCTGCGACAAATCTCCCAACATAACCTCAAGACCTTCCGTCGAAATTATGTTTCCGAAATATCCGGCTCCCTCGGGGACCTGGGGACGTTTCTCCCCATCGCGATAGCTCTCGCCGTCAATGGCACCGTCTCGCTGTCCAGCACGCTGATATTCTCTGGCATCTTCAATATCCTGACGGGCTTGCTGTTTGGAATTCCGCTGCCCGTGCAGCCCATGAAGGCCATCGCCGCCGTCGCCCTCGCCCAGTCTTTCACCAACGGATCGATCGCCGCGGCCGGGATCTTCGTCGGGGGCTGTGTCTTCGTGTTCAGCGTCACCGGTCTGCTGCGGTGGTTCGCCGACGTGATCCCCATCCCCGTGATTAAAGGCATCCAAGTCGGCGCTGGATTGTCTCTGATAATCGCGTCAGGCAGCAGTCTCCTCTCGTCGCTCTCCTGGCTGCACCCGTCGTGGGCCGACAACCTGATCTGGGCCATCGCGGCATTCATCTTCCTCCTCGTCACAAACGTGTACCGGAACATCCCCTACGCCTTGATTGTCTTCATTCTTGGCCTTCTCTTCGCTATCATCCGCAGCGCGTTGGCCGCCAACCTCCCCTCCCTGGAACTGTGGCATCCGATTGTTTCCGCCCCCACCGGGCCGGAATGGGCCCGCGGCGCCGTCAACGCCGGCATCGGCCAGATCCCACTGACCACGCTAAACTCCATCGTGGCCGTCGTGCATCTAGCCGGAGATCTGCTTCCCAACGTGCACACGCCGTCGATCACCTCGATCGGGCTCAGCGTCGCGGTCATGAACCTCGTTGGCTGCTGGTTCGGCGCGATGCCCGTCTGTCACGGGTCCGGGGGCTTAGCTGCGCAGTATCGCTTCGGCGCGCGGTCGGGATCCAGCGTCGTGTTTCTTGGTGCGTTGAAGCTCGTTATCGGGTTCTTCTTCGGCGAGTCGCTGGTCGAGTTGCTGAAGCGGTTCCCGTCCGCCATGCTGGGTGTGATGGTCATCGCTGCGGGGCTGGAGTTGGCGAGTGTTGGCGAGAGCCTGAACACGAGTGGCGCGAGGGATATTGGAAAGAGCTTCCATGGCTTGCTTGGTGGGGAGGCGATGCAGGATGTCTCGCCGATGTTGAGCGATGCGGACCGGAAGCGCAGATGGACGGTTATGCTGGTGACGGTGGGATTGCTGGTTGGGTTTAAGAACGACGCGATTGGGTTCCTATCAGGAATGCTGTGTCATTGGATATACGAGGTGCCTTTGGCTATCGAGGCATTGAAATGCAGGTGGCAGGAGAGGCGGGGTGGTGTTCGATTGGAGTAGTGGATAGGACCTATCCGACAAGACGAGACAAACGATGAGGAATATACAATATGAAATTAATGATAAGACGATTAACGAATATAGTTAGTTATTACATTGAAACAACCTAGCTAAATATACAATCAATTCATGCATCATTATCATAAACCAGTCCATCCAACCTCAATTTCACCATACTGCACCAGCCCCATCACCGACATCAACTTCTCAACCAAACTGCCTATGAACTAGGTAGATGAAACACAAATTAGAACTACTCCACCCAGCAGATCAGAATACAATCCACTCATCTTAATCCTCTCTGCTATCCGCTAACGCAAGTAAGGAAGAAACCTATTCCTCTTCATCATCAACATTCTCAATCCTCCTCGCTCCTCCATCAGCAGTAGAAGAAGTGGAACCATCCCCAACAAGTCGTTCTCGCCCCTCGCTATCAAACCGCCTTTCCTCGTAGATCGGCGGGCCGCCTAGATCCTGCTCAGCGGAGCGCACGACCGTGGAGCCATCAGGCGCGGTGTACGACGAGGTGGCGGTGCGGTAGCCGGTTTGTTGGCCATTGGTGTTTGTGTTCGAGCTAGAAGAGTAGTAGGAGGTTGAGGAGGCAGAGTACGAAGTGGAGGACATTGTGGTTGGCTTCGTTGCTTTGTTTGTTTTCTTTGGGTGGTTATAGTAGTATTCAATGTGGTGGTGGATAAGGAGGGATTTTATGAAGGATATATAAACCGTGGGCGATGGAAAGAATAGCAACAGGGCTATATACCTGACCCTCGAGCAGCGAGCAGACAAGTGGCGAATGACTTGATTTGATGTCATAAACCAGTTGATATGTTTGGTGTGACTTGGTGGGCTGCTGGGTCGGTGACGTCATCTATCCGGATTTCTTCTGTTGCTGGCCTATTCTGTGTCGAGAGTTTTGCATCAGAAAATAAACGAAATTTCAAATAGCTTCAGATATGTTATAAGTTTTACTGAAATACGTACATATTAAAACAAGTGCATATCGAATCGAACAAGTAAACATTTAAACGACCAAATATAACCTTTAAAGAACTTTTCAGCTGTTCCGATCAAACAGCAATGGCATGCTGCTCCTGATACGACGGAACCACCTTGCTCGACACCGGACTACTCGCCATGATCAAGTCATCCGCTGCCTCTGCTCGCCCGGAGCCGAAATTCTTCAAATTCCACTTCTCGACGCCCTCGATACCATCCAGATCCTGCTTGTACGCCTTGAACACGTCCGAGCTCAGTCGCTCGTACTCTGAGTACTCCTTTGGCCACTCGCCCAGTCGCTCCACGGCAAGCTTCAATAGATACAGGTGCTGGCGCACATATTTGCCCTCGTCGTCTTCGCTGCCGGGACTTGGGGACCGGCCCTCGGACGCGAATCCGGTTTCGAAGCTCTCGTCAATGTCGGGGGAGATGGTGGGGTCAACGAAGATCCGTAGCGCATTTTCGTGCAGCGACGCGGCCTTCTTGTAGTATCGGAAGGCCATCTCGCGGCTTTCCTTGTGGTTCTGGTAACCCTGCGCGACGCTGGTGTACATCTGGGATAGGAGGACAGTCATTTCGATGGTCGCGGGATGGCGAGGACCGTGGACGCGGGCGCAGTTGTAGACGATGTCCTCGGAGAGGCGGATCGCGCCGGCGTAGTCGCCCACGAGGTACCGAGTGATGACTAGCATGCGGCCCAAAGCCAGGACGTACTTCGGCTGAGCCGTTTTGTGGGTGTCACGATTGTCCCAGAGCGAGGTGAGGACCCATGCGAGGTTCTGGTAATCGTGCTGGTCATCGAGGAGGCCGATGAGATTGTTAAGATTGGTCAGGTCGAGCTGAGTGACGTCGATCTTCTTCGCCTTGAAGAGCGCCATCACCTCGTGCATAATGGTGGCCGATGTACTGAGCATGGTCTGCTGAGTTGAGCGGTCAATGGATGACGAGATCTCGCGACCGGAGGTAGCCAGGCCAAGCTTGAACCCAAGCTTTATCATTGTTATGGAAGCAAAGCCATTGTGGGACTGGAGGTAGTGGAATGCGGTGAGCGCCTGATCGCATGCAGCTTGGTATTGCTGCTTTGCCAGAAGCTGGACGACCTGATTATAGCTGGCGATGGCAACGGAGCGGAGGAAGTCATACGACCAATGTGTGGTGAAATAGTTTAGGATGACTCCTATAAAGGCAGCGGCTTGGGTGGGAGTGGCATAGTCCTTGCCCTCTGCTGACAAGAAGTACGTGGTACATTGGTCAACAACCTGGGTTGCGTTCCACTGACGGCCTCGGGATAGCAGGAACCCGTAGAGACGCGATGCGCAGGTAATCACGCTTTGAAGACTGCTGGACTTGGAAGAAAGTTCAGTGCGGAGTTGCTCAAAGTACAGGTATTCCGTAGCTAGTGATGAGAATATCTCGTTGAATGTGACTGAGGAATCGTCACGCAAGCTATATTCCATCTGCGCGAGGAACACAATACTTTCCCGTTGCTTGGACGATAAATCGAAACTGACAGACCTGGCGTTACTCGTGTCTTTGGCAATTATCTGCCTGTACAACTCCTGAGAGATCTCCCGGGCCTGCTGAACCTGACCCGAGGAAATGTAACAGGATGCAATGGTCTTTGCTGCGTCCGTCAATCGGGTTGACGATTGCTCCGTAGAGAGTATCTGCACGGTACCCTCCCTGAGCAATGAAAGAACGGCTGGAGATTGCCCTCTCTTGGCATAGAGAGATACCAAGTCCTGCATTTCAGTAAGTGATTCCTCATGGGCCCATCCATAGTTCGTACGGACTGATGACAGGCGTCTGTTTCGAATGGAGACCACCCGAGCCATCTGTTCAGAGCTAACTGTTTCCACCTTGGTGGCGACTGCAGCCGCCTGTTCTTCGTAAATAGCCTCCAATGTCGCTCTAACGTCGTGATAGTCCACCTCGTCGGACTTGACTTGGAGAAGCTCTTCGTAGAGACGGATGGCCTCGGTTTCGTAACGCCTTGACTCTTGGCAGATATTGGCTAATATCATGGCAGCCTGTACACTGATGGACGCCGCCGTTCCGAATAAGGACCTACAGCCGTGATAATACTGCGACGCCACATCGTGGAGAACACTAGAATCGGCGTGGGTCGCGCGTAGACACTGCAGATAGCGATTGAACATGGTTCGCACAAATACTTGGTCGTGAATCTTAGGACTGATCTTGGGATTGCCCAAGGCCTGGAACAAGACCTTGAAGTTCGGTACTGCTTCAGCATATCGCCCATGGTTCCAGAGCTCGTTGGATACCAGAAGGAGCGGTTCGAAAGCATCTGGGTGGCAGGTGTTGGAATCCTTATTCAGAGCTTGTACGATGCGTCGATAATAATCGATGGAAATAGGACTCGGGCTAAGCTCCGCCAAGGTCCAGAGCTTCTTGATGACTGTCGGATGTTCACCACCGTAGCGCTCGATACAGTCATCAAGAACTTCCTGATGCAGCTTGATTTGGTTTTCGGTCTGTGAGGTGCGCTCATACACGCGCAATAAGGCATTTGTCGTGCGGTCCAGTACTCTATCGCCCACTGGGCGATCCCGTCGTACAGCACGGTAAAGCCGAAGCCTGATATCCTCTTCCTTTGCTGGCCGCCGTCTTGAGCGATAACAATCTCCCAGACGCTCTGCTAGTGCAACGCAGTGATCAGCCTGGGAAGCTGGCAGAACGACATCCTGCAATGATGCAGCAAAGAGTGCTGGCCAGATGGCTTGGAGCACCTTCTTCAAGGTCCGAGTGGCATCGTGCCATCTGTGCTGCGAAATATAGGTCTCCACAAGGGTGTTAGCCGCCGATACAGATGACTGGTCAAATGATTCGCTATAGACTATCTCTTTCAGGCTCTTCTCAGAAATAGTAGACTTGGAAGAGCTCGCTAGCTGAACTACATCCTTGGATGTGGATTTGATGTTCTGTTGAATATCCTTGTAGGCAGCATTCTGATAATTGCCGGAGCCCTGGTAAAACTGCGAGCAGCTTTTGAAGACGTTAAGAGCCAACACGGACATACCAACCGACTTCATGATCTTTGCGACCTCGACAAATTGCAGAATCACAGCTTCCGAGTTCGATGAGGTTCTATCATATTCCTGCCAGAAACCCGAGAGAACAGACGCAACTTCATTGCTCCTGCTCTGGGACAGCAGGAATTTGGAATATGCCAGGGCAGCTTTAGCATTGTTCAGCTCCCATTCTGCAGACCGATGGAGACGGTATTGAGCACTGGTTTCTTGCCACGCTTCAACGTATGCACGCTCTGCGGCTTGGAGATTGCCTTCGGAGGCGTATTTTCCCGCTTGAGCCAGCCGAGACTTGAGATTGTAATGACCAGTGGATTCGATCAGCTCATCCTCCTCTGTTTCACCCAAGTTCAATGTTATTCCTGTGGTAGTGTGCTTGGCATGTCGACCGTGCAAATGCACTCGCAAAGAGTCATCTGGTTTACGGGTGCCGTTCCAGTGGGAATCAGCCACGGTGGACGCCCGTTGGATCTGCTTGCTGATCTCTTGCGCCTTGTGCTCCTCTTTGATAAACTGATAATGCTCTGCTAGTTCATACATTATGGCCACGGTGATTTCACCAGTTGGTCCATAATGGATCTTGTAGCACTCGACTAAGACCTCCAAAATCTCAACACGTTTAATCATGATCTCTGTCTTCGAGTCTGTCGCCTGATCAGCCGTAATGTCCAAGAAGCTTTTGGCCATCTGCATCGTCACAAGATGAGCAACGGACAGAACATCTTGGCTGATCTTTGTGGCGTAGTAGAAGAGCCAGCTAGTCTTAGAGGGGGCTGAGTCGTATATTCCTCGGTAGAAGAGGGCTTGGCATAATATTGCTTGCAATGTCGTAGGATGGTTTGGAGAGAGAATATGCTGATAAAGACGAGCTTGAACATCATACAGGAACATCTGAGTGGGCATAGATTTCGTCTCCCAAACAGTCATCTCCAGCAAAGGAACCGTTGTGCAGGTGGGGATGAGATTTCGAAGGACTTTGGCGGCGCTTGCAATCTCGTTCTCAGTGTTGCAATTGAATGCATTCTTCAAATGATCAACCCAGTAGCGCAAGGCAAAATCCAGCAAGGGATACTTCTCTCGCAATCCACGAGTAAAATGAGAATCCAATTGGCTCAAGGAGGGCTCGTGATCCTTGGTAACCTGATTTTTGATATAAAGCAGCAGCCTCTTTGCGAGATCGAGATTTCCGTCTTTCGCGACCTGTGCAATTTTGCCCTGGGACAAAATCTCAATGACAGCTGATTTGATTTGTGCATGCCGAAGATTGACAAGGTCATTTTGAATGAAAACCAAGGAGGCTACTGGTTTAAGTATCTGAGCCAGATCTGGTTCCTGCTCCTTGATTATGCCCTTGTCGACTCGAATACTGAGAAGTGATGAAAGCTCCTGCTTGGATAGAGGCCTGGCAGCAGTGGCAAGCCAAGTCAAAACATTCTTTCCATCCGCATTCAAGGACTTCGAGGACAGGTTATGAGAGACGAGATCGGTGATAGTTTTTCCTGGTTTGGCAAGGCTGTCTACAGCCTTTGAAACTGCCTGCGCATCGTTGGGCTTCTCGTCGACGATCCGATTGGTAGCAAGCTTCGCCCACAAGAAGGAGCCATCGGCAGCTTGCGTAATCCGGTTAACGCATATTTCTTGCTTTGCCTCTGACGCTTCAGTGAAGGCCCGACTGTTCTGGAGAACACTGCGGACTACCGCCGAAACATCATCAAATATAAGGTCTGGCGTGATACGCAGGCCGATCGTATCTGATGTCGTTGGCTGCTGCTGGGAGCCGAGTGTAATAAGCTTGACATTGCCTGCAGTGACTTCATTCAAACGCTGAGAGAGAATCTGCTCTCCACAAGAAGCTTCATCTAAACCATCAACAACTAGTACCAGATCCCTGGCACCCTTGAGGCTTGTTTCGAGGGCATGGCCAAGAGCAGTCCAAAGAATACCGTCATACGTTGCTTCGTCCGTCGTCTTTTGACACCGTTCGTGCGCTTCCGCAATGATCTGATAAAGTCGAACATTGCCAATACGCCTGTTAAATATTTGAAGGAGGATCGTCTCGACAATAGCGCGTGACGATGTTCTGGCCGAGACTCGTCCATCTAAGTCCAATTAGAGGCGGCATTCAAATTGACCGATCTCTGACTTACTTATTGGTACGTAGAGTGATGTGTATCTCACTCCTCCAATCGGATACTGTAGGTTATCAGCAATGACGGAAGACAGTATGGTCCTCCCAGACCCGGACTTTCCACTAATCGCAAGCGTCTTTTGGTTGCCTTTCATAAATCGAGTCAAGTAAGGTGTCAACCAGAGGCAGGTTAATTCTTCCCGTTCCTGGGAAAGATGTGCCATTGTTTCCGCCATATTGGCGAGAACAGGGTCCTCCGGGTCAAGCCAGTGCTTGATTGACTTGATGTTCGATACTACGGTCTGAAGTTAGCGAGGCGCACCTGAATCCTCGATAATATCGGTTTAGTATACCTTTGTCTCCGCCCAAGCCTTCGCGATCGAGCTGATGTCTCCACATTAGCTCCGAAACATGCTGACACCGAGTGCGAAAGTTATCGATAGGACCAGGGAAGGTGCCATAGATATCAATGTACACAGATTCCGAAGCTAAGCCTTTCATCGACTTATGGAAATGCGTCGCGACGGAAACTACCAAGGTAATCAGATCGGCCAACGCAAGAACAAGTTGGTCCTTGATATCCTGGGACACGGAGAATAGCTCTACACGGTCCAGTAGATCCACCAAGCTCATTGAGCAATTGCAGAGAAAACCGAATAGGAGCATGAGTGCGGAAGAATTTTCCTCTCCAAGCTACGGTTATCGTTGGCATGTCAGCGCGAATGTGGACTTTGGGGCGTATCATACCTCAAGCAGAACGGCGCAATGCCCATAAGCAAGCTGTGCAGCCATTGGACTATCTCCTGCAAACTCCTCGATGGCCAATTCGAAGGAATGCAGACGTTCCACGAATAAAGATGCCCAGACCAAGACCCTGTCATAAGCACTCCCTTCAGGGGGTAACTTGCTCATTCTCTCGGAACGAATCCATTCCAGAAGAACAGGGTAAGAGGCGTTCATGAGCTCCTTTGAAAGAACATCACCCATCCCATCCGTTTGAAGCATCAGGGAGTTCACAAGGTCGGCAAGTTTTGAAGCTTCCCCAGTACTATGTTTCCTCGAGCCTCTTCTGGAGGGGGGAGACTGGGCTGCCCCGTTCGATACATGGTTGTGCTCAAGAACACTCGACACACGCCGAGGGCCAAGTAGTGAGCTAGGGGACACGGGCGAGCCAAAGGTGTAATGGACGCTACCTTGGAAGGAGGTAGCCATTGTGGTTGGTTTTATGATTTCGATTTTTTGGTCAATGTTATGAAGAATAGGTCGGTTTCAGATTTGTTTATTGTATGCGGGGGTTTTCTGCCCACCTGGACAGTCACTCGGTAGTACCATTAGATGGGAAGATTAGCAGCAGTCATCCCAGGTGCCATAAATCAGAAACGACTCTTTTATAGCCATCGCCGTTTCGGGATGGGTCCACAGGGCCCTCAGCTAGCATCGTGGAACGTCAAGATGAGGTCGACGATTCAATCAGTCCAAACTCAATGCGAGCAGGTTGGCGTGGAGCGGCGAGTCACGAAGCATGGGATGGAGATGATAGAGTTCGAGTGGACGTGGAAATCGATGGCAAGTGCTGGCTGGGACTTTGGCACGTTTGTAACATTTGTAACGTTTGTTTCATTTGTTACGGTTGTTTTGTAGCACGTGATGGGCAGTTGAGTCATCACCCCTTCGTCGTTACTAAGTTAGTTAATCGGCACTCTCCTTCTTTCTATCTGCACGCACCCTCGACCGTTGGTCCTCTTGGCTTCATCTGCTCTCATCGGCGCTAAATCTAATATTCATCAATCCTCAGTTGATGACATCTGGTCCATAACCATTCCATCATCCGCCTCGTGCAAGCTTCTTGACGTGATATAAATAGATCTCTACTGCCTAACCGGCTGCCCTTTAGCTTGGCAACGCGCACTTGACACCGAGATTGCAGGCATTAGAGCCTTGGCATACCTCTCCACCATTGGGTTGTGTCAGATGCAACATCGTGCCCGAAGATCATGCATCGTCAAGAATCGAAGGGGGGAAGACGAAATGTCCAGGCCGAACTCAGGCAGCCCAGGGAGTCCTGTTGCCCTCCCAGACCGGAAAGAATTCCTCAAAAAATTGCATTTAGATGTTGACACGCTATACCAGCTGTCTTCTCGCCTGTCGTCGTTATATCGCAAAATAGCCTCAACCCCTTCCAACCAATTTTTCCCCACGGCAATCACCCGGTTACCCACGGGGCACGAAACCGGTCGTTATCTCGCAGTTTATGTTGGGCTGTCGTATCTGAGAGTCGCCTTCATTGACCTTCTCAAATCTCAGCCCATCCAGGGAAAATCTCGCGTCAGGCGAACATTGGAGAAAGCATGGCCCATCGAAGAGCATCTGCGACGAGATGATGCCTTCAACTTGTTCACGTGGATTGGGGATTGTATCGCTGAAGTAGTAGCCGATAGTCTCGATAACCCCAGTGAGAGGATGCCGAACGAATTAACGACGGGAATCTCGTTTTGTCTGCCCCTTGAGTATGAATATATCCTGTTTCTTTCTTCCGGTTCACCGTTGTCAATTTTCCATAACTAATAGTAAATAGACAAAAGTCTCTTGATGAAGCCATCTTGATGCCCACAGGCAAAGGCTTTGTCGTGCGCTCAGAGCTAAACCTTCGTCAGGCCTTGCTGCGCGGGTATGAACGCCACACGCGTGCCTTTGACGAAGATCGTGACAGGCCAGGGCCCGCGAAAAAGCGGAAGCTATACAGTTTACCGACATTGAAAATTGCAGTCATGACTAATGACACGGGCGCGACCTTTGCTTCGCTGGCATATTCAATTCCTTCTCTACCTAACACTCGCGTGGTTATGGGTTTGATAGTAGGCGCGGGCTGCAACGCGACTGTTCCCTTTCCAATATCGGATCTACACGAATCAAAGACTCAGTATCTCCGCTCCCAAGAACCAGAGGCTGTCGAGACCCTCGTCTCAACAGAGTGGACGCTGTCTACCGCGGCCGCACCCCTATATGAACTAGGTATCCTCACTCCATGGGACGAGAAACTAGACAAGCAGTCTAAACGGCCGGGATTTCAGCCGTTTGAGTACATGGTCGGTGGAGCACATATCGGCGAGTTGGTTCGGATTGTCGCTTTTGACTGGTTTCATCGTGTCCGAGGAATTGCGGCCACTGAACTTCCAGTGAAGCTTGTCGAAGAGCGTTTACTGCAAACTGATTTCTTGTCTCTGGAGGTTGCATCTGCTCACAACAATGTAAAATTAGCAGCTACTCTATCCAGGCACCTGCCTCCTCCACAGGCAAGCAGTTGGACCTGGACGCCAGAATCAGCAAGCGACTTTCGTTCTATAGAAGCAGCTGTGCAGGACCGCGCAGCCTCATTGGTCGCCTCTGCAGTTGTTGGACTGTTAGTCTGTACTCAAGAAGTCAGTCTTCAGAGTCCCGAGCCTTCGAGCGCCTCGAAAAATAAGGAACAAGCTGGGGAAGACGTTAGTTCCGGTTGGAAGAACGGCCCCGAGGAACTGGCAGTCGCAGTCTCGGGTGGTGTGATTCAACATTATCCGAACTATAAAGCGACCGTTCAGAAATACATCGACCGACTTATTTTACGTGCCGGTCCCCAGGAGGGAGGTAAAAGTATTTTTCTTCGCGAGGTCAGCGATGGTGGAATTATTGGGGTTGGTGTGCTGGCAGGAATGGCCTCGGGTGATATAGGAGAGATCACTTGCAGATCTTTGGACCGAGACAACTTGGGTGGTGAAAACGGTTCCTAGATCAGTTTTATTCTCTACTCTTAGATTATTCCCTATCCTACTTATTATTATTCCTTTTCCCCCAGTTATTCGGTTCGCCATTCACCTTTTCCCCTAGTGACTACAGCTCCGGTCAAATATATAACAGGATGCGCTGAACTAACGGTGTATTGTCCTAACCTCTAATGACTTTTACCCAGGACTACCAAACATCTCTAAAGGATTTATCCTCGTGGTAATTCAAGCACACTTTAGAGCCAAATAATCCTTCGCCTCTGTCAAAAGGCTGCAACAGAAATCCGGTTCCAACAGTGCCAAATCATCCACCTTATAATTCCCCGTGGCGACCGCAACAACAGAACACCCGGTCTGCTTCGCGCACTCAATATCCAGCGGTGTGTCGCCTACAATCACAATATCGTGGGCTGCGACTCCGCGACCATAGCGAGCCTGCAGTCGCTGCAGAGAGTCCTGGAACAACGACTGCCGATCGGGATGGACATCTCCGAACGACGAGATCTCAAGGTCAAAGATACTGGTGTCGATCCCTGCGGCACGGATCTTCAGCAGAGCATTCGGTCGCGAGTTACCAGTCAACAGACCGATCCGGAGAGGCGGATCGCATCGGTCTCGCTGGTACTCGGTCAGCCAGCCGAGGATTTCCTGGACGCCCGGGCAAGGAAGGACAGGGAAGCCTTTGGCGTGGGACTCTTCGAGATACCGCGGATGCAAGGTGAAGAATTTCGCTGTGGCTTGGTCCTTGTTCTCCACGCCATGGTAGTCTAGGATGGCGTGAAGGAGACTCAGATCGGTGCGGCCGTGTAGGCTGACGGGCGTGTTGGCATGGGTGATTGTCTTGCCCAAGACCGCGCTCACACAGGAGAAGTAAGCATCGATGCTGAGGTCTTCCGAGCGGCAAAGCGTGCCGTCGATATCAAAGAGTACGACCATCTCGCGCCGAGGAGGATGAGGTGTAACAAGGACGCGAAGCAGTTCTCGAGAACCGGAGAAGGAGGCCCGGCCGTGTAGGAACCGGTGGTTGTTAAGGATGTAACCTTGACCAGGTTGAAGCGAGACCACGAATGCACTCTTGTAGATTATCTGTTCTAGTCTGGCAAAGCCGGACACCATCGACGCAGAAAGTTGAATGCTGTCGTCGAAGCGGAACCGGAAGATCTGGTCTTCAGTGTTGAAAACGGCCCGCGGCACGAAGACGCCGTCATCAGACTTGAAGCTAGTGTGCTTGGCGCTTATCATAAGCTCATACAGTTCTGGGTCTTCTTGCTTGATGGTCTCGAGGACCCGACGGCTGTCTGCTAGCAGGGATTCACCCCCAGATTCAGATCGGCTTTTTAAGGTAGACATCAGAATGCCTGGGGGAGTCTGCCAGCCACTTCGATCTGTGTGAAAGAACAGTTCTGTGAAGTGTTGTTAGTATTGTACAACTCAGAAATAGAGCGCTCGACATACCTTCAGAACTGTAACCCTTCCCGACCAAGTTGGGGGCGAAGCGAATGTGACTGACGCCGCTGCCATTGAGCTTTTCATTCCGAGGCCGGTTGATTTCACCAAGTTGGTTGGCAACCTCTACGAGAGAGTCCTCATCGCACCCTTCAATAAAAGCAATGCCTTTTGTGAAGAGATCCTCTCGGACTCCATCCACGTCGGAAGATGAGTGGAACCCCGGGGCTGTGGGTTTGTTAGTTTGAAAAGATTATGCTGAACAACAAGCATAACATACTGAATGGCCCCAAACCGCACTTTGTGACATCCATTGTATCGTGATACGTCAATCAGAGAAGAGACTTTGATGGCTGTGAAATACAATGTTTGATTGATAGCGTCTGAACACATTTACAGGCTGAACCATCCTCCCTTATATAGTTTTCCACTGGACACCCAATAACCCCTTTAAGCCAATCACTCGCCTGAGGCTCGTCAAAATATTGCATGCTATCGTACGCTTTCCGTTCGACCATGGTCCTGCAAGTGGCTGGTTCATCCTGGCTTCATTCTATCGCACCATATCCAATCACTCGCACATATTTAGGCGTTCCACACTTCATATTGGTTCAAATGGACCTCTGGCAACATGGAAGAGCTTTTTTTTAGCGCATGATGTGCAGAGTAAGTGTTATTGACCGAGCTGACAAGAGACTGGGGGTGGAATCCATGGTTCACAGGCTAGGTGTGGCTAGATGGACAGGATCCGTTGGATGCGGATTGGATATACCTCCAGCGTTTTACTACGGAGTAGGATGTCCGGACCAAGACAGAAGAGAGAACTATGCTCAAAAGGTTCAATTGCATGCATAGACTCAGGTGTGCAAGGCGCCCAGCTCGCCTCCCGGCGCATCACCTGCCTATAATGGTAGAACCGTGCAGTGCCCACAGCCATCTAGACCTGGTCTACAAATGAAACATTGCATAATCTTGCCCGGCGCACATAACTGGAACGAGATTCCACTCATTGTCAAAGGGCAATTAGTCAATTAAGCGAGATAACACGTCACCAAACAGAAGTTAACCTCAATGAAGCCTTAATATCCCTACAATGCACCTACTCGCAAGCCCGATCTCCAGGGGAGAACGACCCGCTGCAGCGCTCCGCACCCTGCAGACAATTAAATGACGAATCTGCATATCACGGAATCGCCACAACTTGGAACATCCTGCAGCCAGTCCAGCCGTCGGTCTCCGAGTGTAAAGAACATCACCAATGTTGTGCCGAACCAACATTGACGCTTCCGTTTATTGGGTTTGTAGAGGACATGCTAATTCCTTTAACAACTATTGTCTCTGTTACATTCATTTAGAGTAGTATTCCAGCCGTCAGCGTTGACAATGCTCCGTATATTGACAAAGTTTCTTCAGGAATTCAAACGATACTACACGGTTCCAGGATACGGCTCCTTCACGCTGACCCTACCTAGATCGTGAACCCCGTCAGCACCACTACTGGATCTCACCTCGCTTCTTGCAAGCACGGAAAATTCAAAACCTTTAATAAGTGCAGGGAAAACATACCCTGCTGCTTACGTGCCGCGCCCTAGAAATAGCCCCCATAATACCCGTGCAGTAGCTCCGACCTGCAACTTCTGCATCTACGCGAATAGGCGTGAGGAATGTCGATCAGCTGCTAAATCCCATCTTACTCCTCTGTTAGGCTTTTAACGGAAAGGGGCAAACATTTTCAAACGGCTAACGAAGTCGCGGTTGGTCGATTTAGAACTGGTTTTCGCAAGAAATATCCGTGGTCCACATACTCCGTGCTTTGTGCTTGCAGATGCATGGTTAAATATCGGGTTTTCATAGGTTATGATGGGCTGCAACTAGAGAAATAGTTCTAGACCTTGGTGGTCGGTGTTACGCATGTCATTCGGGAACGGACATTTCCGAAGCACAGCTGTTTTCCCTAGGAGTGCGGAGTAGGTAGAGGGTCGGCAAGAATTACTCCGTATGAAGATGTGTATGTGCTGTACTTTTGCAAAGCCCGGACCATTGGCCGAAGCCGAAATTTTTGATTATTTACAGAGTATCCATCTGTGTTGCATTCGGCCGGTCGGTGACTATGAGGGGCCGAAAATTAAAGCCGTTTCCAATTGAGGATAACCATGAAGTTATGCGCAAAATTCTCATACCAGTTCCACGTTTGAGGCCAGACTTTTATAGCTCGGTTGACGTTTTGTGCGACGAGAAAATGATAGTCTAGCTGTCCCAGGCATGTCTAGTAGACGAATCTATGGTCTATTCAAATCAACCTGCTCCTCACGGTCGCTCCTCTTCTCAAATAAATGCTCAATGTTTTCCAGACTCCGACCCTTTGTCTCCGGCATCAAAAAGCAAACGGCCACGGCCACGATCGTAGAGAACCCGTACAAAAAGTACGGCCCGCTAGGCGAGGATCGTAGAAATAGCGGCGCCGTCAAAGTGACAACGAAGTTCATGATCCAGTTTGCGACCAGCTCCAAAGCGCAGACTTTCGCTCGCAGTCTGGTAGGAATGATCTCCGAGGCGTAGATCTTGCCAACCTATATTAACTTTAGCATGCTGGGGAATCCGTCATAAGAAAGGGCTCAATAATAGGCGACGTCTTACCACAGCCCATGACCAAGAGAAATTGGCCACAAATATGTAAATGAGTACAATAACGACCCATTGCGCTGCCTTCGAAGAAATACTGACTTCATCGTTCTCTATTTGCCCGAATCTTGCATACAGTGAGCCTGTCACTATGAAGCAAGTGGACATGATGAAGCCCCCGATGATAAGAGGCATTCGACGACCCCACCGGTCAATCCAGATCTGAGCAGGAATGGTACAAGCAAGCATCACAATACCAGTGACGCCGGAGGAAAGAAAGGACGCCTTTTCAGATGTAAAACCTGCTTGTCGGAAGAGAATGGGCGCGTAGTATAGCACGACATCAATCTGATAGGCATAATCATTAGTGCGGGCAAACCATGATAGTATAGAACGAGTCCGAGGACCAAAATAAAGCACGTACACCAGTCAACTGCTGGAACGACATCAAGAATATTCCCAGCGATGTGCGTCCAACATATTTCCGACCGAAGATCTCCCCCCACGTAGCAAGCGTCTTATATCGATCAGACTGCAAGCTCCGCTGAATCTCAGCCAGCTCAGAATCCACAGCTGACGGCGTACGTAACTTGCCCAGCACGCGTTTCGCTTCATCATTCCGACCAGCCTGGGCGAGCCATCGCGGGGAGAAAGGAACGAGCAGCAGTCCCAGCGTAAGCACTGCAGCCACAGCAGCTTGCACAATAAACGGTACTCGCCATGCCATGCTCCCCGCTAGATCATGCGATCCATAGGCAATGAAATACCCCGTCATGATCCCAATGACCACGAAAAGCTGCAGCAGACAAGCAGTAACGCCGCGGATATCAGCCGTCGCAATCTCAACCAGGTATACCGTGGCGACAGAAATGGCCTGTCCCATCCCCATGCCCGTGATCAGACGAGCAACGATAAGGGCTGCGAAGTTCGGCGAAGCAGCTGAGATGACCGTCCCAATAAGATAGAGAATACTGCCGATGAATATACCCCATTTTCGCGAGATCCGGTCGGAGATGTGTCCGCTTGCTAGGGATGATACCGACGAGGAGAGAAGGATACAGGAGACGAAGATACCCTGTTGCATGGAGGTCAGGTGGCCTATGGAGTCGGAGAACTGTTCCATCTGGGTGATAACACCGATCGAGCCTGTTCATGTTGCAAGATTAATTAGTGCCAAACCTGGCTTCATGCTATTTGACTGCGGGTTTGTGCATTGAGGGACAAACCAGTATCCAGGCCGTAGCAGAGACCAGATAGCGAGACATGGCTCGCAATTAGCAGTATTTTCTGCTTGGGTGAAAACATTGGAGCTGCTCTGATCTGGCGGTGCTATACAGAACTAATCAACTGAAAAGTGAACGGTGAAAAGGGACAACACCTCCAGATCCTTCCGTTGGGCACGGCCGTCAGCGTTACAGCAGGAAGAAGGACAAACACATCATGGGATTATCGCATTTCCTAACGCGCCAATGACTTAGGCCAAAAACTCTGGAGGCATGCATACTACTGTACATACAGTGCCGAGTAATGGTGTCTTTGTGCATTTTTTCTAGTGCTCCGGTAATCACTGTCCCGTGCCAATCATGATGCATTCCAGCTTCACCGATCAACACCGGTAAACACCGTCAGCAATTAGGGCGATGTAACCACAAGGGCAAGCCTTCGGAACCCTGAATCTACTAGGGTCTAAAATAGTTAGATGGAGGCCACGCAACTGCCAGCTATAGAGTAACACGCCAAGCACCCTGTGGACTCCAACAGCGATCCGTGTCCTTGTCGGAGCCACTGAAGAGGATAAAAAATTCATCATCCAAATTGCAACTGGGCGCGGTTAGGGATATTTCTCCTAGCCTATTATAGCCTGGTAATGTCTCAAACTCCTCGGAAAATGGATAAAAAGACCAGGGTGCGGCTTTTTACATGGATTGAGGAGATTCCTCCACGAAGCGTCTAATAATGCAAGGCAGCAATAACAATATCGTTATTCTATTGAAGAGGATCTCGATTCAGTACTTGACCACAGCATGTCCAGTCTCTACGGTTCGATTCTAGTTAGCTTATATCTAAATATTCAAAATAGGCAGTTGAAAAGTGCAATTTAGAGCAGAATGAAGACGGTTGTCAGGCTTCTTTTGTCTGGCCTGGCTTTAGGTAAATGGTAGTAGGTATGCATCCTAAATGGACTGGTTTTTCTTAGTTCGATTCAAGGATTAGGCCAAGGATTAGACCCAGTAGAAATGGTACTTTTGCTTTCATCCGAAGGCATTTATATGCCCTTATACTACGGTCGCACAATGATCTCCCATGCGTCGTTGAAGATAGTCAGCGATGCTGTGGAAATAACCACTCCGTGCCCAATACGATACTAAGCGTGTCCAGTAACAAACGATACACCGGCTGTAATGTTGGAACATCGTGATAACGCTCAGTTAACAGACTTCCATGGTTCCAAAGCCCACGTTTGTAATAATCGATCTCCTCAAGCCGGCGACACCTCTCACACGGTTAGCCGCTGGCCCGCTTAATGTATACCCGATCCCTCATAGGCAAAGCAGCTACAGAACGTCATTGTTGAGCTCTCTTTGTTTTGGATATCAAATCGGCACCGCGCGGAATGCGGCAAATTAGGGTTTTGTGGGGATTTCCGCATGCGGACAATCTCGATCGGTGTATGAATGTTCCCATGGGACCGTCCATATTCGTCATAGACTTCTAGCAAGGACAAAGAGCCTTGTAGTTTACTATATTGGGGGCCCGGCGACTACATTTGGTTGCCAGATTAGGTCCTCCTCGGGTTGTGCCTTTCCAAAGCTGTAAAACCCGAAATAAATATAGAAAGGAGAACCCGGAAATAGCGAGAGGCCAACTAAGTTTCGACCTTGCTTACAACGCGGAAGGGTTTCCTTTCTCATGGATTGTATCAAAGGACCTGTTGTTGATGAAGGACTAAGCTAAGCGCAAATCATATCCACCAAATACAAGCAGGTATTAAGCCGGAGGCAAACTATTTACTAAAGGTATTGCAGGACAGGAATCACCACCCAGCGCACCAAGGACGCTTTGAATATTTTCAGAGGCTGTACAATGTCCGAAACGCTCTATGGAGACATTCGTTTGCTCAATCCTCCTTCGATTTAGGCAAGTATACGCTCATCTCGAACCCGTTGGTAAACGGCAAAGTCATGTTTTGAAACCCATTTTCAGGAGCTCGTAGAAATGCCAGCAAGTCTGCGTAGCCTTTCGCGCCGGAAATTGTGTTATCGGTCAGCACAACAGCTCCTGGTCGAAGACGAGGCAGGACAGTCTTCAGAGTCGGAAGAGCGAGCGCGGACCAGACTGGAATACTTTGATCAGCCAAAGAATCTGGTGGAGGTACTTTGGGATTGATTCCACTTACTATCGAGCAGGAGTAAGTCGATTTGTGGAAGTCCCTTTTTCAAAGTCTCAAGAAGATCGCCCTCTCTCAGGTCAATCTGGTCATACACATCTGGCCCGCACAGAGCCCAGTAGTTGCGTGCAATTTCTGCCTTTTCCTTCTCCTTTTCCGTGGCGATCACAGTTCCGGACTTTCCAGTGAGGGCTGTTGTTTTGGAAACCGCAAGAGCCAGGTAGATGGTGCTGACGCCGAAGCTAGTCCCTGCTTCGACGATGTTTGTCGCTCCCATAGATGTGATTAACTGGTAGGTGAATTGGCACTTGTCCTCGTCCAGGGCGATGAATTTATCGAGCATGAGCCGGTCGAATTCGTCCTTGGTATCGGTTGCTGGGCGCTGGTCTTCAAGGTCACCGAGAATCTCTGAGGAGAAGACCTTGCCCTTCTTGGAGATCAAGGCTTCTTGGTCCAAGGACTTCCGATGCAATTCGCTAAGGAGCTCCAGGACATAGTCCGGGGCATCGATAGGCGAGGGGCCTGGCATCTTCTCAGTCTGGGAGGAACCGGGGTTTTCAAAGACTCTAAGAGAAAAATAGAATCAGATAAATCGGGTAATACTGTATTACGTAGATCACAGCCTGTGTTAATGTGTTATATATATTGAACAGTGTTGAGGGCAGTCTTGGCATTTTGGAGAGGCGTCGAGTGTTTCTTCCCCGAAATGCCAAGCCTCTCCCAGGATGACTTGAGTCATCGGGGAGTATAGCCTCGACTCCGATTACTATTAGTAGTATCTCTTATCATAGGACCATGTGCCAAATGATGGGTTGAAAGGAAGAAGAATACTCAGATCTTGAGGAATATGCTCATGGAGTCATGGTCTACAAAAGATATGATCATATGAATCATGATGTGTTAACATCCCCTACCCTGCACATTATCCTGGGGTTTTGGGGTGCAAATGACCAACCAAGGAGATATGATCTAGTGGTTAGGATGTTAGGCTTTGATGGTCAATATTCCGTCGTCTCCTAAATGCCCCGGTTCGAACCCGGGTATCTCCTTCATTCTTTTTTTGCTCGTTCTTTTTCGGCCGGGCCTACTTATCTTATCCTAGGCAGGATTAATGGATGGGAGGGAGACAAACATGTGTTCAGTAAGTAATGTGTGATCGATTCAAGCGGAATGGTTAATTATTTGAATTCTAAATATGTACTAGCTTCTAGGATACTCCGTATGTAGAACAGCACAGAATGTCTCTCTCCGCAGTCAATGGGCCCTGCAAGCAGTTAGACCTATTGAATAATGTCTGATTGCGGGGAAATAAAAACAAGAATAAGCGGCCAGTAAAGTAAGTAAGAAGAGTAGTAGTCCATTCATGATTCATGCTTAAAGTGAGTCTGTTCCCATGAGCCCATCGATCATGATCATGGTACATACTCACCCATCCAAACAAACCCTGCTTGGATGATTGGCCGACTTTCACAAGAAACAATCGAACGTGTGAGTTATTCAGACATGGTAGTATAGAACAGGCCTGAGCACCCTGTCCAGGGATGCCCAGTTTGTATTGAAATTAATTGTCTTCCGCATTTCATCAATGGATCCAGCGGCCAGCCTGCTGCCTCCAGATCCTTGAACAGAACGGGTATACGCAGGCATAGCGCAGCAGTAGCTTTGGCTGTCAAACGGAATGATATCCAATAGATGGCAACAGACAGACTCACTCCGAGGCATCGATCGGAGGAGTCTATTCCATCGGGAGAAAATGTTACCAGGATACCAGACCGCCACCATCCATGTCATTGTCGTACAGAGCAAACAAACAGTCTGTCCTGCCCGGAAAAAGCAAGAATGCCCGAGTCCCAGAGAGAGTCAAATAACCCACATCTCTCTTCCCCTCTTCCTTCATTCCCTGAGATCCTTCGACCCCCATCCTCCCTCACAATGTGCAGCCCCGAGGACACCCATTTTTGCAACACCTGCACCATGCCCAGCACAGAGGCTCATCCTCTGAAGCGCTGCGCCAAATGCAAAACACAGTGGTACTGCTCGCGAGAGTGCCAAAAGATCGACTGGAAAGGCCACAAGCAGATATGCAGCAAGAACGCCAGCGAGACCACCCCGGCCTCAGCTCCTCCTCGCCCATCAAACAGCAATAAAAACGAGGCGAAACGCCCCGAGCCTCTTAACGGCCTAAAGAAGCTCTCCGTTCAAATCGCGCAGCCGTTCCACGAACTGGACAACGGAAAGTGGCTGCACAATCGTCCCAAAGAAGACGTCTACAAGCTCCTCATCGACTCCTATCGCCTTCGAATGGAGGACGATTTCACGTTCACAGGCACGCCGCTCCGGACCTCCATCTACGCTCTAGCTACAGATGGTCGGGAGGGATTCACTCGATACCTGCGAAGGATGGAGAAGGGGTACAGACGGGTATTGTTGCCTCCTTGGTGGACTCGGGAGCATTCGAAGGCGTGTGTAGAGTTTGGCATGCAGGATGGGTGGTATTCCCTTTCCGCCAAGGTCGACAAGTTCAAAATCACTCAGTACTATCAGGAAGCGACCATGCCAATGGAAATGAGGTTGTTCGCCGAGTTTGCCTATGGGCGTGGGCCGGGCGGCCAATCTGCGATTCGTATACTGCGAATAATGAAGAGGAAGGAATTCAGTGGGCCGAGAGAAGTTTGATGACCCATTGGGTGTTGTTGTTGAGGTAATATGTGACCAGGACCTGTTTGCAGAGTGATGGATTTCAGACTGGTGCGCTTGATGTTATTTCGGGGAGGATGTATGTTCACTGCAAAGTAACATCCATGATTATTTCATGTTTGCTGGACTTAATATACGTAATATGTCTCGATAAAATCAAGGTACATCAATCCCGCAAGTAATGAGAAGCAAGGAAGAGGAGCAAAGATGGCCACTTCATTTTCTAAGCCAAGACCCTTCATCAAACACCACCAACTCTCGACGCAACATCATGAATCACATCAGCGACCGCCTGTGGCTGGCTCAGCATCGCAGAATGTCCTCCGTCAATGGAGTACGTTTGTACAACCCCTTCCCCAGGAAAGCCAGCTATCTGTTCTTGCGCCGCAACCGGAAAACTAACGTCCTTTGTGCATAGAATATAGCTAGTGGGCACATCCTGATAAGCCTCGTAGGTCAACGGAGTGCGCATCGCCTCCAGTGCATGGGGAACTAGCGCAGAAAGATGCTTTGCAGCAGCCTCGTCGTCGAGGTCGTTGTAGAAGTTCTCCCTCGGGTTCTTGGGGTACAACATTCCTCCCTGGATGGCAAGTCAGTTCAGCGTCTATACACATGGCAACAAAACCACACTGAGCTCAACTTGAGCTTACTTCCAATGTCATACGAGAATCCAACCCCCCCGGCATGGATGTCTCGGCGCTTGCTCCCGCAGGGATCAAGGCCGCAGCTTGATATATTAGGCCCACCACGCCGCCGGATCGGCCCTGCGCGACGAGGTCCTTGCGAGCAAAGCCCTTCACACTCTCGGTTCCCGGAATCCCAGCGTACGAGTGCATGACCAGAATTACTTCCTTGTCTTGGCCCACAAGCTGGCTTAGGTACGTTTTCCGAATGTGGTCCGCATCGTCATAGGCGGTAGTTGACCCCGGTCCCCCGGCAGACGGTAACGTTATAGTCTCTGCTTGGTATCCCTGTCGTTGGAGAATTGTTGCGACAGGTTCGAACGTGCTTCCCTGATGCCAGGCGCCAGGGATGAGTAAAATTGTGGGTTTCTCCTTGGCGTCTGTCATGGTGATTAACTGTGCGACGATCAAATCAAGCTTCTGTGATCCTGAGAAATGAACTGCAACTGACAAAGGAACACAGGCTACCTATTTTATGGTGCAATGCTGACAAATTCTTTTTCGTGAATCCCACAGGATTATTGAGCAGCTGGTCGCATTTCTAAGCATATCAGGGAGTTGGGGGCCAAATTTGGTCAGTGTTACTCCTCCTGGATGGTCTGACTGAGGGCAATGGGATCGTTGCTCAACGCACCGCCACTCAACCACGGCAGCAGTTGCGCTCCCACTTGTTCGGCCTCTGTGCCAAACAGAAACTAGGATAGCTTCATAATCATTTCAGGACGGGAATCATTTCATTTCTGCCAAATGGGAGGCCACAACTGCGCAGCATTGCCTGACGATGATATCGATGTGCCAGGCCCTATCGTTAAGCCGCGACTCCCTCGCCCAAAGGCCCGAGGAGATTTCGATGCAGGACAGATTTATGCGCTCAGGGGATAAGAATAACCACAAATACACCAAGGAATCTCGCTGTCCATCAACTAAATCCAGGCAGACCCCACCTATTGGATTCATATTCTTCCCAGGGATGGCCCTCTGGAGCCCATATTCCCAGTCAACAATATAACTATAACAGTAGGTCAGTACAAGCGTGATACACAAATAATCAAAAAAATACTAACCATTTCAACTTCTGCTTATCCCAAATAAGATTTGAGATGTTCGCATTCATGTGGAAAAAGGGAAGATTTTCGCATTCCCTAGGGATGTTGATATAAGCTACACTTATCAAATACAACGAATCTGATCCAACTCACTCATAGGATAATTTGAAGGCATCCCGTATTTCCTTCTGCTCCTTCTGTTTTAGAGCCTTGAGATATTTTCTTGAGAGCGTTACTCCTTCAAGTTTCTCCATCACGATGTATTCTAGAAAGCCATTAGGAACCCAGCGGTCAGAATGCTGGTTTGCATGCTGCGATGTGACGTACTTCGGGGTACATGAACAACCAGCATCTGTTAGGGCTCTGAGTGCTTCGATTTCCTGCGAGGCACGATTATTTGGAATTCTATATATTATGAGTGAGCTGTATGAAGAGGAGCAAACACGAAACCATACTGCATTCGAATTTTCATGATAGCTTGAGTTGAGCTCCCAGGCTTTTTCACAAACAAAGATGCTGGTTGATTCTGAGTAATACCCTGAAGAATAATTATATTCATCTTGCGGATAGACTGTCTCTTGTTCCTGTAATTTCTGGATTATCCTCCAAGAGGATGGCGGCTCCGGAAACTGTATGGTTTTTGTCAGCCAGTCGCGGCCAAACCAACTCCTACTAGGGTGTGGGGTCATGATGGGCAATTTGTGGACTCTATGGGATGAGAAGCAAGTGATAAAATGGATAGTTAGATGAAGAATTTCCAGGTCTTATATGATCAACCCGCTGTTTAGGAATCTGGAATTGGAGATTTTCCGTCTTCCCAACAACACGGGATACGGATGCCTACTAGGTTACAGTACTCCTATGATCGGCATATGGTCGGTATAGCTGGTAGGGCACCATGTGGAGAACATGGTATCCGTTTGGGTGATATTGTCGTCAGTACGACAAGTCATGGGAAGGGCAGGATATTCCATCAAGCCTTTGAATCCCGAATATCAGGCCCGCAGGAGCTTTTTGTATAGTATTAGCCCGCGCAAGTAATCTGCTGCATGTTTATCAAACTCCTTGTGTCTCAGATTCAATCAAAGAAGTAGGAAGGAACTAGTGTGATCACTTTTATCTTTGGGAGAAATCTTCATGGATATGCCTTGCCCTCCTCACATACTCGCCTAAACACCTCATCTGTATGCTGCATCACCTTATCTACCGCGCCCTGTTCCCTTATTTTGTCCAGTCTCTTGTTCGTAGGAAATACCTCCCCATCCCAGTTAACCCAGTAGCAACCGTTGCCCTTGGCCCCATCACTACCCACCGCCACATCACCGTCTTCTTCAATTGTCATTCCTTCATTCTTCGAAGGAAACCTCGCATTCGTTGCTGCAAACAAATGCCTCTCTCCGCTCTCCTGAATCGGCACCAAGAACGGCCACATGAACGGCCTCATAATCGCCGCTAATACCCGTCCACCCGTCAACTCGCGCAACAGACCAGTATCCACGCCAGATGGATAAGCATGCACAAACGAGGTATGTGCATGTCGCTGGGCCATTCCCTCCAAAAGGAAATTGCCCATTAAGCTCGCATGCGCGCCGCAATTTGAGAGGGTAAAGCTGCGCTTCAAACTAAGATCCGAGTAATCCAGCGCGCCAGAGCCACCGAGGCGAACGGCCACATGCGGATCCAAGACTGACACGACGCGTGAAAGTCGCGAGTTAGCGATGTTCTGGTCAGCCTCCGCGGCAACTTTTAACAGCGGCATCAATCGTGTGATTAAACGCATACGAGCGTAATAATGGGCGAACTTCCGATCCAGGCCCTCGGCTGTCTCGTCGCGGCCTTTCATGGTGATGTACCCTGGGGTCATGAAGAGTAGATTAACCTTCCGCTCGGAGGAGGATATTTTTGCGCATACGCGGTCGACGTTCTTTAGTAACGAGATGTCTGATTGTAGGAAGGTGGTTTTGGCAGAGTGGTTGATAGTTTCGATGGAGGCTATGGCGTCGTCGGCAGCAGACTGGTTGCGACCGATGAGGTAGATCCTGGGCGAGAGAGTATGTCTAGCAAAGGCGAGGGCTGTCGATAGAGAAATTCCGGAGGTTCCGCCCACTGGCGCCGTATGTGAGCTTTCATTATGAAGATGATAACCCGGGAGGGCTTACCAAAGACCCCTGTTAGGCCCGGGCCAAGAGATTTGAGGGTTGCATTGTGGGCGTGAACTACTTTTAGGTTCACCATTCTTGATTGTATTTCTGCAGTTTGAAGTCGGGGCAGTAGTAAAGGAATTAGCGTCGTGGTATGTGGGATGTTACGTTAATATTCTTCAGTGATTGAGGTGGCTGACATGAGCCATCGGTTCTTGGTTTGGTGGATAACGTTAGCCAGATCGCCACCGCAGTTCATCTCTATTTCTATGGTAGCTGTTGTACAATTTTTAAACAAAAGCACTAGATTTCAAGTATTTCAATAAGGCTATTTGCACCAGACATGGAGTTTCTAAACTATAAATATTCTGGGAATGGCCACATCTCCGTGATCTGATCGCGTGTTTTTGTCGACCCAATTTTGGATACATAGTGGTCGAACAGAAGTTTATTTCGAGATTTTATCTCCTCAAAATCTCGCTCTGGTGCAATCCAGCCATCCTCGTCGGTGTCGAGCATGGTCTTAACAAAGGTGCGCATCTCGTGCCATTCCTGGTATGATTTGAATTCTTGCCTGTGCCGTGCTACTTGCGCATCAGTAAAGTGAAAACCCAATTCCGTTGCAAGCTCCGAATCTTTGCTGTCTAAGAAAATTCGAATAAGGTCTTCTCTGAGCGGTAGTATACCTTCGTTGGGTATCTCGCCGTATCGCCGGAATAACTCTTTGGCTGCTGAGGGTACTTGCATTGCAGCCCACGCGGATCGATTGTTTAAAAAGGTGGCGACTTCGTATGCCTTGGTCCACGTTGCTTTTGACTTGTTGTAAAGCGCAAGTTCCTTGTCGTCTTCGTCCAACTGTTCGGAGTTTTCTGGAAGTTGAGGCAAATCTGGACCTTCCTGGTAGTCATCCGGTGGTGTTAAAAAGACAGGATATCGAGCTTGTAAAAATAAAGGACCGATCGAAGTATGCTGCCAGTCAATTATACCGGTTACTTGACCTGGGTCATTTTCAGATACGAAGATGTTACCCATATGGAGGTCCGTATGCCAAAGAGTAGGCTGGGAGTTTTGTAGCAAGTTTGGATCATTCGCTATCAGTTGTATTGGTTTCTTTGCTCTGCGCAGAAGAGAAATTCGCTCGCCAACGGACCCTTGGAGTAAGTCCGGAATTCCTGGGGCTATTTCTTCGGCTCTCAGAAGGGCACGCTCAATTAGAGACTCGCCGAATTTCCCCAGTGTTTTCCCTTAATATCATCAGTAATCGCTTCATGGGGAGCTTGGGAGCACATACAAGGGCCACAAGTCTTTTGCCGTAGAGGTCCGTAGCCAAACAGATCTGTCCACGAAGCATCGCAGGCAGGGCCCACGCAGAATTCACCGCTGGGGTCGATAGACTTGTCCAGTGGTACTACTTCCCGGTGGTCAACTGACATTTTATGATACAAGCTGCCATATGCTGGGAAGCGGATACTAGCAAGCTCTTTCTCCCATTGTGTTAGGCGTTTGATGAAGAATATGCGCTTACTCTCGCTCATTTCATCCCATGTCTTGAATATCTGCACTCCTGGAATCATTTCCATGACAATGTACTCTGCTCCTATCATATTTTCTTTCTCGGAGCTCCAAGCAATTACCTTTGGAACAGGGATACTCGTTCGAGCCCGCACTGGATAAATACAATATCAGCGATCAGGAATGACCAATATCACGTATCATCATACGGACATACCAAATTCCAACGTACCGACCTCCGACGCGGTGCAGTACTTCGGTCTGCCCGCATTAGGACATGGGACCTTCACTATACACTGGGTTCCATTCTCCCTTGTCATGAGAAGAGCTTTGCTAAAGCCACCTTCTGCTTTGTCGATCTTTGAGACCGCGGAATGGTGGCGTCTATCTAGGCTAGCGACCAGGTCGCAGAGGTTGTCAAGATTGAAGCTCATGGAACGCTTTGATAGCTCCTCAGATTCATTTTTCAAGAAGCGGCCGTTTGTATATTTAAACACCTCCTCTTTCGTAATTTGCTTCCCTATTTAACTTTAGTATCATTTGGCACGCCGGTGTTGGTTTTGGGTGGGAACATACCTCGGCATTGAACAGAGACAAATCTTCTTGCTGCAGTTGATGTAAAAATATACGGACGGCATCTTAAGATCAACGAGTTTCTTAAGGCTTCCATCGATCAAATGAAGTTGGGAGCTGTGAATTGCAACATGATGCCTTTGACGCGTCCACTCACCCCTGCCATCTACCGGATTTACCTTTATCCGGCTGTGTGATAAGCAGTGTCCATGAGACAATTAATGACTAGGAATATCTGTGTCATGTTTATATTTTCTGGTTTCATTCATTGAAAACTGGGCACGATCAAAATACATGCAGTAGCAAAGTGAAGTACACATTCCTGGCCCCTGAGGATGCATATAGACTATAGGCCGAAAGTATATATTCGGCGTCCGTTTTCATGGAGACAACGTATTACTACTTGGGTCATATGACCTAGTAAGGATAGACCCAGTATGCGGTAACTTGTTCATAGTTCCTTACAAAATCAAAGAAATGTCACTTTTGTACAAAAACGAAAATTAAATTCTCCAGTTTGACTTCGAATTTTCTTTTCTTGTTTTTCAAGGCAGCCTTTTAGTCTTTCACAGTCATATCAGCTAAGGACAAAAGAAAAAAACACCAAGGGAGACCCAATGCCTGAAGGCATAAGACCCATCGATACAACCCAATTTCAAGCTGGAACAAGGCCCATCTTAGTCAATGCCTCAGTCGCCACAGCCCTCAGCTCGTGGATATATAGTACGAAAGAATGACCTACTCCGAATATGCCCTTAAACAGCTGCGTCTGGTGAATTGTTAGCTGCTGATTGAGGGGATAAATCCGACTTGGGAAAATGTCGATCTCTCGCGCAAGGTATGGCACATTATTCTCGCCTGGAAAGTACGTTGAAATTGTACCGGCAACTCTGGTAGTGTCGAGCTTCGTCCATATTATGATAATCACCACCTCCGGGCTACTCCATGCATGGCTTAAAAAGCAAAGGGTCATGTCATTTAACATTTCCACTTCGCTCTCTCTCCAACCCGATTGGATGACTATGCTGAGATTTCTATTATGTCGAGGAGTGACGGAGAAATCATACTGTTTGCGTGAACCGGTGTACGGTGGGACGAGATATTTGAAATCCACTGCGCCAGGGTCAGCTACTCGTTTGTGGCAGCAAAACGAGATTCTCCAATAGCTCGTGGATTTTGAAACACAGAAATTGTCTTCATGCGCAAGGTGTTTCTTTCTTAGTGGGGTTAGTTATTCTTACGGGATCCAACTTGCTGCACCAATTGCTCAGAAAATCGAGGAGGAACAATGCCGACCCGAACCCAACGACGCAGACAATTATCAAACCACTTGGGCGTGCAGTTTAGGAGGGCATCTGGGTTTACGATCATCCAGAGCTTGCTCGTGTATGAGTTATAGTTCTTCCTTGACATAAACCATTCCGTTAGGCTATCGTATATAGATTATTTGGATGCAGGCGTCTTTGAGCAGACCTCATTTTCTTGGACTCAAAGGTCTCATCCAAATATTGAAAGATACATTCAGCCCAACGCGTTCCGAGACCCTCGTAGACAATGTGTTTACATGTTTCTGCGCAGTCGATAGTCTCTTTGACATGTTTCTGGAAGTCCCTGTAGCAAGAGAAATCAATGAGGTTGAAGTGGTTATCGAGACCAGCCATATTGTGAATGCACAGTTTCATGTGGAGTGATACCTCCTGCGAAGTCAGTCGGGATGGTCTAGAGTCATTGCCGTATGTGTCATACGTATGTCATTGTGTAGACAGACGGAAGCTCTCTCCTATCCGTCTGCCGTCACACAGCCAATACTGACCCTGAGCATGCATTACCCGGTTCTCGGTGCTCGATGCTTGGCGAATGCTCTTGATGGTTTCAGATTGCTTCTATTAGGTCAATATCATGGTGCTTTCGAGGCAATCATGGGCTCGTAGGGATACGGGTGTGTGATAGTTCCATGGTTCTGCTCTGGTGATGGTCTCAGTGACCATCGTCCTAGTTCTTACCATAGACACAAAGCTTTAGATACGTGACAAAAATTCTATGTCAATCATTCCTTCTGCAACAAACATACACAAGCGTCCAAAGGAACCTGTATCTACTTTCCACTCTCAACCATCATATCATACCTCCCCTTTGCCAGAGCATACATTGTCTCCAACCGCGGCATCTCTACACCCAACCTCCTTCCCAACCGCACAGCATTACCCGCAATCGCCTCAACCTCAAACGGTCTGCCCATCCTCACATCCTGCAGCATACTCATTGCTCTGCCCGTTCCCAACTCCGCGCGCTTCTTCGAGATAGCAAACAACTCCTCCGCCGCTTCCTCGTCCACACCATCCACACCAACCTTCCTAGCCAGCGCCACCACCTCCATCATAACACCCCACACGAGATCCCTCGCAAATGGCGAAGTGACCAGAAAATCGCCATCCGTACACAGCGACAACGCCCCAGTTGGACTCCATGCCGCATTCAATAGCAGCTTCTTCCACCTAGCTTGCTGGATATCCTCAACCACACTAGCCTCGCCTCCTCCGCTGCGCATTGTCTCCGCAAGCCTCGCCGCCGAGGCTACATGTTCCTGCGACGCGATAGCAGGATATGTGCCCAGCTCGATCTTATTCAGAGGCTCCGGGTGCTGAATAATGCCCGGCGCAGTCTGCGCAGCAGGGATATAGGCCACTGCGCTGATAAGCGGATTATCAGGGTACGCCGCCGCGATGGGGGTTTCGATATCGATGCCGTTCTGGGCCAGCACGATGGCCGTGGTGGGACGCGCGGGGTTGGTTAGCACGGGCCGGATCTGCTCCGCTAGTGGGGGGTTGCTGTCAGGGAAGCATTTCGTGGTGACGATGATGTAGTCGAAGACTTGATCCGTTGGGATATCGCTGACGGAACGGTAGACGTGGTCTGGTCGGTAGGTGACGGTGCCGAAGAGGGCGCTGGTCAAGGTGAAGCCGGAATTGCGCACGGCGTCGTGGTTGGAGCGACAGATCGCCGTTACAATGCAGCCAGCGCGTTGCAGTTGGTGCAGGTATATGGCGCCGACGCTGCCGACGCCGTAGAGGAGGATGTTCAGGGGCATGGTGGGTTGGTATACAATGCAATGAGGGGGGATGTGCAAGTAGTAGTTCGACTTAATGGTGGGATTGGTTATATTAGTCCCTGGTTTAGTTATTGTTAGTTAGTTATATAAGTAACTTAGCCTTGGACATCGATTGACTCATCAAGCCACTATCTAACGTATTCGGTAAGCGAGTGGGCCACCCTAAGCGAGCGGGCCACCTCCGCTTCATTCCTGCCCATGGGCTAAATACTAGAGACTTTATTAATAAAATAATTACATTTCTATCTAAAAATTAATTAGGAACTCGATTAGGATATTATAATCGCTTATATCCTATAATATAATAATTATTATACCGCGAGGGCGCTCGTACGCGTGGCTTATCTGCAGGAAGTGTAGGATCTAGGAAAAATATATTTTAAGCTTCATTAACCTCGTTCTTACGCTAGAACTGTTCTAGGCCTTCCTAAATAGCTAGTCCCTCTATAAGAGCTAGCTATCTAGTAGAGCGTTTTCTTTTTCGAAGCTTCTTTATATTAGAAACGCGTAATTCGTAGATTTCTTCGCGTGTAAGAACAAGCTTATTAAGATATAATTTATAATCTTTAATAAACTTCTCTATACGCGTCTCCAGCGAAGATAAAGAGCTCTATGTATACTTATATATATATATTTTAAATAGCTACTTCACGGTAGAGGCCTGCTTTTTAAGCTGCCGAGTTATATAAGGCGTTTTTAGAGCTATATTAATTAATCGACTGCCTGGTGGTGTAGAGATCTTTAGCTAAATATTTAGCTAACTAAGTACCCTATCTAGATTAAATGGAACTAGACCAGTACTTGTAAAGTTATTTTAAATAGTCTCTACTTAAAAAGCGCGGTCGCGAGCTTGCGGAAAGGCCTCTAAGAAATTAAGCTTATTAATATAATTAATCCCTAAACGTGCCTGTTTCTCTACTAAGCTACCGTACGCCCGTTTTAGAGGCGAGAAGCAGCTAATATCTAGAGGCTATAGTAGATACGATAAGTGTGCAGGTATATAGATAGGAATAATATTATTCTCACTATATATTTAATCGAATTAAGATGTCAGATAGCTATCATAGCCATCTAGAACTAAAAGACAATATTTTCCAGTTATACGGCTCGTAGTAATAGGAATAAAGAGATTTTTAAACTAGCGAAAGCCTATTTCGTCGGTAGTTCATCTATTAGGACTAACTTTAATCCTACTATCGCGTGGAAGTTTAATATCTTAATACTAACCCTCTATATAAACCTTATCTTTAAAGATCATACATGAAGGAAGCACCCAACCGATAAAATTAATATATTTAATCGAAGTAACCTATTCTCAATTACCTAGCTGTATAAGAGAGACCTTTCCGTAGTAGTTAGCTCTAGTAACTACTTAAGCAGTAGCTATTAAGTCTATAATAAAACTAGTTTTATTAAAATTATAAATATCTTCCTGTGCGATCCCGTATTATATTATAGTAATTTATACGCGATTAAACCACTCCCTAATAACTTTAGGATCTTCGCATTTAGCGCGCCAATAATCGTAACGTCGAGTATAGCGAGTTTTTAAGCGATCTTATTATTTAATAAAGTTATATACCCATTTCTCTCCGACTAATTAAATTAGGGTAGTACCACGTTAAGCGAATAAAATATTAGCTATTTCTTATATATAAGATAGTCGGGAAGGCGCTTCACGTCAATCCAGTAATAAAATCCATTATATAAGCGATTTCTCTTTATTTTAAGTTAATTTATAACTATTCGCGCGTGTTTCTGCATAATAAATATAGCTATTAAGTCGTCGCTAGAGAGTTATACGAGGAATATTATAAACGCGTGCTGCTTCACGAATACTAGAGATTTCGTTCTTTTTTAAAACAGAAATTACTAATAAGGTCCTGCCCTCTTACTTAGCTAAATCTCTTAATTTTTAACGCGCTTTTAGAGGCATGGTTAGTAGTTAAATTAAGCGAGGTTTTCAACTGCGGCCAAAACGCGTGAGATGGCCCGCTCGCTTAGGATAGCCCACTCGCTTACCGAATACGTTAGTTAACTAGTTAACTATTAGTCACTACTCACTAGAACCGAAACCCTTTGCATTTATTGAACCCAAGCCATCAATGTATGCTTGGAAGACTCATTCTCCTGAAGATTAATATGATCGTTCCAAATGTAGATGAATGTCGAACCCAATAATTCTATTTGTTGCTGAGCTTCGGGATCCCATTCCGTTACCAACGGCTTCGGAAGCCGAGGATCATTACTGTATCTGAGTTTATGAAGGCTAGGCGTACGATTATATATGTAGCCCTTCTGGCATAATAGCATATGTTTGTCTGGCTGAAATAGTCTGGCCTAGACCCGAGTCCTGGACTTTAACCAAGTGAGCTATCTACTGGGCCATTGTGCGAATATTGACGATCGATGATATAATAACACTACTTGTTCACAAATGATTCACTATTAGTGTGATTAACAGAACTAGCCGGTCGGCATAACATGTGTATACTTTTATCATACAAGATTGCAGTTAATTCTAATAAATTTGTTATATCAAGTTGGTATGATACCATCAGCCCATTTCACACGGTAACAGGGGCTTTCATAATGACGCCATTGCGCCCGCTGATCACTCCATCCACTCCTTCGCAGCCCACACTCCACATGGATTTGCCCGGTATACATACTTCGTATATAGAAATGGCTGATTGGCCTTTTTACCTTCCCTTTTGAGCGGGGATTATGGAGGTCATTCCGGACAATGGACTGAAGCTTGCTCTAGGAAGTCATCAAGAATATTTAAGCCTTCTCATGCCTGCCCCTATAATTACATAGAGAAAAGTCTATGTATTACCGCCATGGATCTATCAAAAGAGCTCAATGCTAATGCACGCGAACTACTAGTGGAGGATTCCACGGAGGAAGGGCCATGGATCCGTTTCTTGACACTCGTGCGATGGTATCCGAGTGACATGAGCTACTTGGAAAAGCGACTAGTGTTAAAGCTGGACCTTTTGATCCTGACATTTGGCTGTCTCTCGTTCTTCACAAAATACCTGGATCAACAGGCCATCACCAATACCTATGTCTCGTACGTGATGTCCTCCCGCAATCGGACATCTTGCTGACTCCCGACAAGCGGAATGAAAGAAGATCTTGGACTTCAAGGGAATGAGATTAACTACATCACAACCGCCTTTTGGGTAGCCTACTGTGTATCCATGATCCCGGCATGTTATTTCCTCACACGGAGTCCGATTAATATTGTTCTACCCACGCTCGAGGCAGGATGGGGTCTGTTCACCTTTGGCTGCGCATGGGCTCAGAATCGCACTACGATTTACGCGATGCGTATTATGATCGGGATTTGCGAGTCATGCTCTTTTACCGGTGTCATTTATGTGATCGGCTCGTGGTATAAGCCGCAGGAGATCGGTAGACGAGTCTCGCTGTTTTTCATCGCCTCGCCTCTGGGGACCATGTTTGCGGGATACTTGCAGGCTGCGGCGTATACGAATTTGAATAACACGCATGGGCTAGCTGGGTGGAGGTATGTTGTTGTTGTTGTTGTTGTTGTTGTTTTTTTCCCCTAATACCTCACGAGAAGTGGCTAATGGGAATTACTAGGTGGTTGTTCATTGTCTGCACAGTGATCACAATACCTATATGCATTCTGTAAGTCGCGAGATACCCTTACCTCTCTTTACGTCTTTCCTAATTATAGTAGAGGTTATATCGCCTTCCTCGACGTCCCTCATCGGGCAAAGCCTCGATTGCTGACGGCAAAAGAGCATGAACTGGCCAATGCCCGCCTGCTTGGTCTCACAGCCCCGAGCCAGCTAACCGTCTCGAAAGACATCTTCAAACGAGTCCTCGGTCGATGGCACTGGTATGTCTTTGTTGCGCAGTGGATCCTGGTTGATCAGAACTTTCTCGCCTCATCGACACCGTTCAATCTTTATCTGAAAGCCAAGCCAGAGATCTACTCTGTTTCGAGAGTCAATACACTACCAACAATAGCAACGGCTGTCTCTATTATTGCAGCTTTAACAGCCGGAACTGTTGCCGATAAGATACGAAACATCTGGGTGCCATGTGTTGTTGTCTCAATCCCGGTGATGCTGGGTTTGATCTTGCTCGTTGTCTGGAACGTAGGCGAAGCTGGTCGGCTTGCAGGGTTTATTCTTACCGGTTTTGAGGGTGGTGAGCTCCCTTATCTTTTGGCTTGATGTTTAAACAACTGTATAATGCTGATCTCAAAAGCAATGAGCCCCCTCACCATGAGCTGGGCAACCCTTACCATGGCCAACGACGCCGAAGAGCGCGCCATCGTAACGGCCAGCATGAATGCGATTGGTCAGGCCATGTCGGCCTGGACGCAGCTGCTGCAGTATCCAGCCGTAGAGGCGCCGAACTTCCGCAAGGGGTTTATTTCGAATTTGGTGACGACCGTGGCGCAATTGGGCGTTGTGGCCGTTATCGCTGTTCTCACTCGCTATGATCGACGGCATAAATGGCAGGGTCCGGAAATTAATTAGCAGAGTATGTGTCTCTTTCATACGATACCCAGGTTAGGTCCCGAATAAGCCACCAAGGGCCACAAGGTCTCATTATGCGATAACAATGATTAACAAGTTCCATGCCCTAACGGCGTAGTCCCGGATGACGTCCTGCATTGCTCATTCTAGCGCGGATCACGTCAATCACAAACCCCCAATCGCTGTCCAGATCAGTATCTCTTCTCCGTTATTTAGATTAGAATCTCACTATATTGTTTAATGTGGGATATGTCGACACGGTGGGGTAGCCTCGCGCAAGAAGTGATTATAAATGGGTATTCTGGATCTTGCGGTGCTGTGTAGGACCAGAAATATTCCAATCTCTTCTCTCCTTAATTGGAGCTCTATTCTAATTCCACCTAAAACACCATGGGCCCTCGATACCGTCGTGTTGCAGTGATCGGCACTGGCCCATCTGGACTCTCCGCCGTGAAAGCCCTCAGCGACGAGAATGTATTCGATACAATCCGCGTCTTCGAACGACGAGATCAAGTCGGTGGACTGTGGCATTACGACCGCATTCCTGATCCTTTCCCTACTCCTAATTTATCCCCTCCCATTCGAAACGAAATCCCCTCGAAACTACCTCAATTCACGGACCCTGTGCCCGAAGACTTCACCGCTCGCACAGCAATCTACGACACCCTCGACAGCAATGTCGGCGCGGCCGCAATGGCTTTCACGCATACTTCCTTCCCTCCTGTCAACTCTGCTCTCTCCATTAAGCAATTCGGCCATGATAATCCCTCGCGACCCTTCCGCATAGTAGCAGGGTACCTAGAAGATCTCTTCCGCGAATATCTCGCTCTCGTATCCTTCAACACAACGGTCGAGCGGGTAGAGAAGCAAGGATCACAATGGACGATTACCTTGCGCAAATCCGGCCAGCTCTATCGCGGCATACCACGCGATTACTGGTGGCAGGAGCATTTTGACGCGGTGGTCGTCGCGTCGGGCCACTACAATGTGCCTTTGATTCCGGATATCCCGGGCCTCGATGTAGCGTTCAAAGTGCACCCGGGTGTCTTCGAGCACTCGAAGGCATTCCGGTCGCAGAACGACTACGTTCAGAAGAAAGTCGTCGTTGTGGGCGGGAGTATCTCATCTGCGGATATCGTGGCGGATATTCATGGGGTCGTCAAAGGACCACTATATCTGTCCCAACGAGGGGCCAACGAAGCCCTAGAGTCAGTCTGGGGCATTCCCGGTGTCATAAAAAAGCCTACCATCTCAGAAATTGATACCACGCCGACTGGAATTACCGTGAAATTCTCTGACGGCTCCTCCATCCCCAACGTCGACAAGATAATCTTCGCAACAGGCTACAAACTCTCCTATCCATTCCTTACACCCGACCCCGTGACCCCCAATAACCGGGTCGCGGGATTCTACAAACATGTTTTCAAGATTGGAGATCCCTCGCTGGCATTAGTAGGGCAGGTTCGCGCGGCTATCAGCTTCCGAGTATACGAGTACCAAGCCGTCGCGGTGGCGCGGTACTTCGCCAGGACGAACGCCAAGGAACTGCCTAGTGACCAAGAGCAGGATCTGTGGGAACTGGAGCAGCTGAGGTATAAGGGTCCCACGGCATTGTTTCATGAGATAAAACCGGATTTTAAGGAGTATTTTGACTTCTTGCGCGAGTTGGCGGGCCCACCGGCCAACGTGAGTAAGGGATATGAATTGCCTCCGTGGGACGACTCGTGGGCTGAGAAGGGGTTTGCAATTTTGCAGCTGAAGGATACTTATTGGAAGTCGCTGGCAAGGAATGCGAATGTAACGGCGAAGGATAAGGCGAGGCTGTAGAGTTTCTGTCAGGTGTAAATATAGGGTAACTGTGAATGTGAATCTTGCACAGGAAGGCATAATCATTGACGAATGCCTGATGGGAAGATCTCACACACATGGGCATCAGGAAAGGACAAGCAATACAACCCTCCACCTTACTTGGAGTCCAATAAAGGACTTTGCTAGTCGTACCTCGAGATGAACAGCCAGATAGCCCTCCAATTTACTGAGTTGTCTGTCCAAAAAACTCGGTCTCCCGGAAACAGAATCCCTTCAATCCTTCTACAGCAACAAGGAAGATTCCAACTCGACACTAGTCCTCCTCAAATACCCATATCAAGATGCAGAGCTAGCAGCCCGCCAGATTGGACATAACAAACACACCGACATCGGCAGTATCACCGTACTGTTCACCGAGGAATGGGGACCCCAGGTTCCATCTGCAACAGACACGGTGAACCCGGATCAAAAGGAGCACTGGAAATTTATTGAACCTCGCCGGGACTGCGCCGTGATCAACGTGGGCGACTCCTTACGGTTCCGCTCCGAAAAGAAGTTACGGTCTTGTTTACAACGAGTTGTCCCTAAAGAGGGACAAGAGGTTGATCGATACACCATTGCGTACCTCTTGCTTCCGTCCAATAATGTGCTCTTCGTGGATAGGAATCGGATGGCGACGACAAATTGGCATGGGAAGTACGAGGTTTTCAAAGACAGACATGAGGATCAGAGGAAGGATACTGTTCTGACTGGGGGGTCTGGAGGCGATTGCGGCCTAATTTTCCTCTCAAGGGACAGCTGATGTCATATAACCAGACGGAGATTGTCCTTTCTGTATCTAGACGAAGCCGGCATTACCTATTGAACCAGCACCACACGACTGATGCTCTTAAAATGCTTCTTTGTTAGCCCTTGAGATCAAGCCTTTTGCGCAGTTTAATACTGTGTAGACTTGAAACTTTTCAATGGCTTTTCATGCTAAGAATGACTACTAGAGACTCTAGGTAGGCTAGTATGGGCCAAATACAACGGACTTCTCGTAAATTGCTTGCCGCATCACTACATGCATGTTAGAACCATATTGAGCACCCTCACCTGACTCTCACCAATAAGGAGCTTCGAGCACTATCCACAAATCTTTTTGGTCCGTTTAACCTCTCGGACATTATTTCTGGCTTATAGTAATTTAAATAAATAAATAAATGAATACAATGGCCACCAAACACCTACGCAAAAAATAACCGCCATATTCCACACAGTCGACCCCAGGACACTATTCACAGGATGAAAATGCCGTTATTCTTATCACAGCGCCTCCTATCGGCCTCATGGTTTCATGTACCAATGAAGTGATATCCTCTTAATAAGCTCAACCAAGACTTTGTGTAACCGGCAATTTCACAATCGCTGCCCAGCCTTCAGGCTCCCATATTACTCGTCTCCTCATAACTGTTTGTGTATACCACTTATCCCTGTCAGCTTCTGGGCCTCTCGTCAGTTTGTATGTGAAGGCGCTCTTCCGCTGGGATAAGCTCTGTTATAGAATGCCTTTCTTCAGGCGTCGCTTTGCCAGGCATGTAGCCTTGGTGGCACTACTGGCCGTTTCTGTCTTCTTTATGCTCCCAAGCCGGACGGTCCATCCCAGTCTCTCTCAGCTGAGCTCCAAATACCCTCTTCTATGGCGTCATGTGCATTCAGTTAATAGGATTGGGGGAGGTAAGCTGCTTTACCTGTTGTCTTTATCTCACAAAAGAACAACCCAAGAGAAGCTAATAGTGATAATTTCAAGCCTGGCACATCCCACCACAATGGCTCCAAATCTCGTCGTCACCTCCTATCACGATCGTCGACGCTGCCCGCATTGCTTCCGAATACGCAACCTCGAACAATTACACCATGGATTACTCGGATATTCCACTACTCGTTCATCAACAATGGTCGGATACGGATATCACAAACTGGCCGGATAGCATCCGACAAGGAGCAGAGTCTTGGCTGGAAGTATCCATATCAGACAACATGGCGTACTTCCTCTGGGTTGATGACGGGAAGAAGATACTCTTGGATACCTACGAGACATCGTTCAATATATACTACGACTCCCTACCCAGAGATATTGAGCGCAGCGACGTCTTCAGGGCCCTAGCTATTAAGCGGTTTGGTGGCATTGTATGTCCTGCTACCCCTTGATTTTCTCTCATCTGTACTGACCACCAGATACGCAATAGTATGCCGATATAGACACGCATCTCCTCCGACGTCCTACCTCCTGGCTCGAGCCAATAGATATGATACCCTGGACTGAGCCCTCCACGAACAAAACCCATTCCTCACCCGCCAATCTCGGTGGCGTTCGCGCTATCTTTGGTCTCGAAGCAGATTGCGATCCAAATGAGGACACCTACTGGCGAAGCGGCTATTACTTTCCTATCCAGCTTACACAGTGGGCATTTGCTGCTGCTCCGGATCATCCCGTCCTCTCGCGCTTCGTCTCCCAGACATCTGAGGTCTTGCGTGCTGTCTCGGCCCGAAATGAAGGTGATTTACATTCCGCTGCGGCGATACAGGAGCTCATGGCTGTTGACCCGTTGGTTTTGACAGGGCCAGCGGCAATGACAGGGACCGTGAAGGGGTGGTTGGAGCATAACGAGGGGGTAGACTGGAATTCACTGACCGGTTTGACAGATGGAGGAAGGAGCAAGAGGGTTGGTGATGTGGTTGTGTTACCTATCACAGGGTTTAGGTGAGATTCCCTTTTTATTATGGCCACTCAAACCTTCCACTTTCTATTGTTGGTGATTTAGGCGGAATGGGTAGGAAGTATTCATGCTAATCACCTGTTTAACAACAGTCCAGGACCACCTAAACGGCCTAATAAAGGCAATAAGCCGATCACAGATCCGTCTGCCAGACTATCACATCAGGCGATGGGGAGCTGGAGAACGTTTCACTTACTTGTGGAGTGGGGGAAGTTCTGTAGGACTGTGTTTGGCATGTGTAGGGACTGGAGAAGGGCGTAAGGTATTTGCTGGGGCCTAATGAGACTGCGGGATTTATACTGGTGTGATATTATTTCTAAGCGCCAAATCGCAATGTGCCCCGGCCTCTAATTTAGACCATCTTCCCAGGCCATGGCGTGGATGCTACACCACGAAGGGCTGAGCGAGCAACTAGCACGGGTGATATCGGAGCACTCCACGGATAATTCAATCTGCCGTACGTGTTGGCCAATTCGAAGTGAGGGCAGTGCTCGCATTAATTTACTGCTACTCCATTATCTTCCCAAAAGAGACCAGATTCGGTGACGCTAGGATTATGATGCAGGGATAAGACCGGGGTTAAAACCACGACTCATGCAAAGTCACTACGCCACGCTCACCCAGCCTCTCACATAAAGAGGTTCCCCCTAATCTGAGGATTCTGTTTCTTTTTCACTTTCCTTTTCATCTCTTGTCCGTCTCCTTGTAACATGACTTCCTCTTCGCAACATATCGCCCTGCATCAATTGCAGTCGGAGCAGTCCAGGCTCCTTGACGCGGTCGATGAACTTCGTACGATCGGCATCGGCGGCCTCGTGGAGCTTCCCCAGTTGATTGTCTGTGGAAATCAATCCAGTGGAAAGAGCTCCGTTCTCGAAGCCATCTCTCGGGTTCGGTTTCCGGCAAGAGGCAATGTCTGCACCCGTTTCGCTACAGAAGTCATTCTCCGACGTCACCAGACCAAAAACATTAAAATCTCGATTGAACCGGGTCCATCACGAACGGACGAGGAGGAAAGGAAGAAGCTCAGATCCTTTCGCTCCGACTCTTTTGCAAATGCGGGTGACCTGAAGGAGCTGATTGGGAAAGCGCAGCAGCACATGGGAATCAGCGACTCCGTCGATTCAGGCTTTAGTGACGACGTGCTCAAGGTGGAGATTTCGGGCCCTGATCAGCCTGAATTGACCCTCGTGGATCTCCCTGGGCTCTACTACTCTACCAGTAAAGACCAAGGGGCCCAGGGAAGAGAAATCGTGCGCAGCTTAACCGAACGGTACATGAAAAACACTCGAAGCATCATTCTGGCTGTCATCTCGGCGAAAACCGACTATCACTTGCAGGAGGTCCTCAACATTGCCGAGAAATATGATCCCCACCGTGAGCGTACTCTCGGGGTCATCACTCAGCCTGACATACTCGAGGCCGACTCCGAGGAAGAAGAAGCATGGTTGCAATTTGTCATGAACAAAAAGATCCGTCTTCAGCTGGGGTGGCACGCTCTAAGGAACCGCAACTTCGAGACCCGTGAGGTCTCGCATGAGGAGCGCGACCAGCAAGAAAGGGACTTTTTCAATAAGGGGAAGTGGAGTTCTATTCCTCGCAGCTATGTCGGCATCGACAGTCTCCGCAGTCGTCTGAGCAATGTCCTTTTCAAACACATACGCCGTAACATTCCCGATCTCATCGACGACATCAACGAAAAGATCCTTGATCGTCAACAGAGGCTAGGGAGATTGGGTGCTCCTCGGTCAACCCTCCAGCAGCAGAAAGGGTTCTTGCTCAGTATTAGTAGCAATTTTGAGAGAATCACCGACCAAGCACTGAACGGGATGTATCGTGATTCCTTTTTCGCAGAGCCCGATCCGAACTCCAAAGACGAAGATTTCCGACGGCTTCGTGCCATTGTACGAGAGCTTAATGAACATTTCGCAGAGGCAATGGAACTCCGCGGCTGTCGTCGTGCGGTATGTATATTTGGACGGCCTCTACCATTCAAACTTGATAACAACAATCCATATTTGGCCGGTTGGACAATTGATAGGATTACACAGAGCGGCCTGGAAGAAGAAGTCCGTGAGCAGGCCCGCAAAAAGCGTGGAGTCGAGTTACCGGGCAGCGCAAATCAGCTTCTCGTAGGGGATCTGTTTCGCGACCAGTCCAAGCCATGGGAAGAGATAGCAAGGTTCCATCTCCTGACGGTATGGGACTCGGTTCGATACTTCGTTTCTATGGTTTTGCGGCATCTTACCGATGAGCACACATCTTCACTGTTAGCCGTCACTATTGTGGAGCCCGAATTGAACAAAATGAAAGAGCGGTTATTAGAGAAGTTAACGGAGCTGACTTCATACGCCAAGCGAGGCCATCCCTTGCCGATTGGAAAAAGCTTTCTGACTCGAATTCAAAACCTGAAGAATGCGCGGCAGCTTCGAAAACTCGAGGTGTCACTTGGGATCCCATTTCCAGATACAGAAAAAGCCTTTGGGGTGAAAGATCTACAAAGGGCTGTTGACGACCTTGATATCGACGGGGACGAGTTTGGCGCCACCGAAATTATTGATGAAATGCAGGCTTACTACGACGTAAGTAGAACTGTCTCCCCACAGTGCTAAAGATTTGTCTTACACACCCTTCTTTCAGACTGCGATTGTGACGTTTGTGGACAATGTTGCGACGTTGGCCATCGAAAATTGTCTGCTGAGTCCATTAGCTAGCATGCTTACCAGCCTTACCATCAACAACATGGAGGACGAACAGATCCAGGAGTTGGCGGCCGAGCCATTCTTTGTTCGCGAAGAACGGGAGCGTCTCAATGGCGAGATGGAGAAGCTCCAGGCTGGCCTGCGGACCTTTACCTCCTTCAACGTCTACAAGCCATCCATTCCTCTGTTCGGTAAGTATTGCGAATACGATAACTCCACCCTGCCTGTGCATGACATCAAGCTCATGAACTCTTTGCAACAGCTAAACATACAACCAAGGCCAAGAATAAGTCAACTGCTGGTAATGTCGCATATTTACAGTCATCTAATATTTGTTAACCATCATACAATAGACTCTTCCAGTGCATCGAGAAAGGATACACCGTCCCGTCTTTTTGGCTCTGAGGCTTCAGGCAAGTAATTCATGCTGTCTGCCGTCTTGCCCAAGCTAACTAGCGCCTTTAGCCCCGAGTCCACCTACTAAATCCCAGCTAAATGGAATTATGAATCAACATAACAGCAACTCAGGTGTGAAAAGACAGGCATGTCATGTGTTTATTACTGACACCCAGTAGATGAGCCGGATTCAACTAAGAAGCAACCTGAAGTGGTTTCGAAGACCACAGCACCTACTGCAAAATCGCTTCTATTCTCCATGGGCTCCCGAAATCCTTCTGAAAAGCTGAGCTCGCCTTCCGAGACTGCTAATAGGACAGTAACTCAGGCCAAAGCTCCTTCGCCTGGCGGTTTGAAATCTGGTAGTGTAGCAGGAAACGGTGACTCTGGGTCCCTTTTTTCACCGAAGGCATTTTCGTCGTTCAACCTTTTTTCTGACTCAAATGCCGGAGGAGAGGGTCTGGAGCACCAGTCTAAGTTTCCCGCAACTGGTGGTTCCTCTGGTGGCAGCATATTTGGTCCTAATTCCAAATATTCATCAACTGGGCCCGGCAGCTTATTCGAAACAACCCAATATCCCAGTACCAAAGATCAGAGGTAGCCGAATTATCTAGCTCTTTATATGTTGTGCAGCTTCTCTCTTTTTCATTTTTCAATATTACTGTGTCTTTTTAAAGTTATTCATTTTTTCATCGATTCAGCTTCCAGGGTCGTTTGATCAAGTATACTAATACATCCGACACGGACTTTTACCAACATATTTGTTGTCAAGATGGCTTTATGCAGTATTCCCCCGAGGTTTGTTGTATTTTACTTTCTAATCACTTATAGCATTCTGGTCATAAAGCTAACCCCAGTTTCCCATTCCCAGGAACTCAGATTGGGGGATTATGCACGGATGTAAGGTTTCTGAGTCGCTGGGGGAGGCATTTCCCTTACTACAAGAATTCCATAGCTCTCACACTGACATTGAAGTGCCGGTATATGGAGGAGCTAGTTATTATAGGATTCCCACTAAGTCTATATCCTGTACCTTTCCACTACTCTTTAAAGCTTCCGCCTGGTACCTCATGCCCCCGTGATACATAAATGGCAATCACACTGCCCTGTATTGCCTGCTTAGTAGCTTGCTCTGGTATAACGTAACCACCGGGCTGGCAAGATCAACATATAACCGATCCCGTAGCTTTCCGGAGGGATCGGTTAGGGGGGCCGTGCAAACAAAGAAATGCATGGCGGAGCAGGCTGTGTGGCTCGATGATAAAGAGGGGAAGGCAGGGGTCTGGTAATCTGGACTACGGTAGAGTGCACCAACATTCGTGATGATCTGAATACTTGAATAAAATATTCCTTTGGCTGGCTATCTGCTTCATAGTGTTGGCGTATAAGACGTTACAAGAACCACCTATTGCCCAGCTAAGGCTTTTTGGTCTAGTCGTAATGTCGAGAAATGAATATACACGCTAATACATAGTCCAAACCGGGCCTAACATAGAGCCTTAAGTCTAGGACGAATAGGATTCTAGCGCTATAGCCGATCCCAACCATAAATCGAGGTATCGCATCGTGAAAATGATCAAATCTTAATAGTGGATCCCGTGATTCTATCCGGGAAAGTATGTGCATAGTCCTATCAGCCGCCTTGCTTAAGATATTTTTAAATAGCTACTTATACTAATAATAGATTATCACGCTTTACCTGTCGCTCTGAGGAACTAAGTTAGTGATTTATAAATTATAAATTTATATTAAATTTATTAATACTAGTAGTAGATTATTACTCTTTCGCCTGTTACTCTAAAGAGCTAAGACCGGTGACTTATAAATTATAGATTTATATTAAGTCTGCTGATACTAATAATAGGTTATTATACTTTATCTATTACTCTAAGGAACTAAGTTAGCGACTTATAAGCTATAAGTTTATATTAGATCTGCTAATACTAGTAGTAGATTATTACTCTTTCGCCTGTTACTCTAAAGAGCTAAGACCGGTGACTTATAAGTTACAGGTTTACATTAGGTCTGCTGATGCTAGTAACAGTTTGTCACGCTTTACCTGTCGCTCCGAAGAACTAAGGTTGGCGACTTATAAGGTACAGGTTTGCGCAACATCACTGCAAGCAGCAGGAGTTGACTTGCGATTTCTTGCTTCTGGGTGTGAGGAACGAGATAACGGTTACTCGTCTATTCTCAAGCCAAGATACGCTTGTCGACCTCGAGGCAAAAGCCGATAACGAATTCAGCGAGGTGATGCATATTTTTGGCGCTTTGCACACGGAATGGCCCGTATTCTTGCACAGTCATAAAGCCAGACGAAGGAATATATTCGCCCAGAAGATATTGTTCGTAATTATTATCGAATGTTGCTATTATAACGAAGATCTCCTGTCTGTCCTGTGCTATAAGTAGACGACTTTGATCGTCACCCTTAATAGTTGGTAACAGGTTTTTTCGGCCCTGGATTTGATCACGTCTAATCCAGCTAACCATTTTCGCAGATTCCTGCATGTAAACAGGAAGATCGCGTGTATTTCGTGATCGAACGCGAGCTTTAGCCTCTAGGATAGCAAAAGCGTCCTTATTAATAGAGTCGGAACACTTGCCCAAGTAGCCGTCTGTTCGAGCTTCCATTCCGATAGTGCCAAAATGGACTTTAAAAGCGAGGCGTGATGAGCACCATTGGCACCTGGTGTTTGGCAGGTTTAGTGTCAGCGCCCTGAGGAGCTCTAACAAAGCGTCGTTAACTATCTGCTCGTCCTTAGTTCTCGCGAAAACTTTATGGGCATCGCGCTGGTCTCCGGCTGGAGGATGGTCCGAGTTATGGCGCGATGGTAGGTTCGATGGGCTCGACGGGTTCGATCGGGATGATCGCATTAAACGTTCGAACCAATAAACGTTCTGGCTAGGGGGTTCTATCCTTCCTGGCAAAATGTTTCCGATTTGCAATTGGGAGTCCCTTGCTAGCTGGAATGTCCCTAACTTGCTCGGAGGAGCAGTAGTCTTGCCTTGGGCGATTTCGTCGTAATATTGTTCGAAGAAGTCCATTTCCCGCACGATTTTCTTTGCCTGTGCTTCGTTCAAGACCTCTAATTCGCTAGCCAGCTTTCTAGTTGGCCAGATGACTCGGTACGCGAGAAACTGCCTCGCCGTTATCTTCGACCCGGACATGTTGTTGCTTGTTGTGAACAGAACAGAACGGCCAGCAAGCGCCCTGAGGCCGGAGCAGCTTGGATTCTTGCACCGCTCTAGCAACTTTGTTAGCCACCGTCCAAGTCCGGGAGGGGTTCCAGACTACTTACGCTTTTTCTGTTTCTTTTTGCGAGGAGGTTCCTCGGCGGAGTCGGGGATGGAGGCCTTCTCGTCGACAGCAGCGGGCCGGCGGGCACCTCACCGGGCACAGCAGGAGCAAATGGAGGGTTTGGATGACAGTGAAACGAACAGTGTGAGAGGGGGGTCGGGCAATTCGAGATGAAAGGAAGAGAAGAAAGTTGGAAACGGGGGCGAGTCGAGCGACTTTTGACTTCGTCACGTCCACATCCCAATCGGGCAGGTGGCAGGTGGCTAGGCATATTGTCACCTGAGGAACTAGTAACTACCTGTTAAGCATTTAAGAGAAACCCAATTGGTCTTTCCCTTTAAGACATAATTTATATTAAACCATAAGAATTGATAATGCAATACAGGATCAGAGGGCCGTATCCTTAATATCGAGCCAGAAATACCGCACTAGGTAGGTGCTCATGTGCCTTGCTCAGTATATAAACACCAGACACTTGACAGCACAAGACTTGGGGGGTTAGGTTTACTCAAGCTAGATATTGGTTCCTTGTCGATCATTGATTGTACCACTGAAAGCGAAAGAAAAGAAATAACAACACAAGGTAACGAGGATGCAGGGACCAACTACACGATAATGATGGGATACATTTATTCACTTTGCCTCTAGATTTATGCATAAGATGCGTCTTCATCTGCCCGTGTTTCGACAACACCTCAAGGTCTCTATTGATCAGTAAGGTCTTGCTACTGCAGGTGGTGAAGTCAATCAGTCCAGCCAAAGCAAAGTATTCTCATATTAGTACAGAAATATTCCAGTTACATTCTTCAGCCTGACAGATTATCCGAGTACCGACCACATCTGATATCTAAACGTCCGTGTTGTAGATACTCCACTTAGTTCTCTGGTCGTTGATGTTTCCTTTGCACTGCATATGTCCATATGCCGCCACCCTCCCATCCCGGGTGAATTTGTTAACTGTCTCGTTGATGAGGTCAATGACATCTTGTCCACCAACCCAGAATTTAAAGTTGCCTTTGACATTGGCGGCCTCCACGGCAAATACACAAGTCCCGTGCGATAGGATTTTGCGGTGTGGCTTGCCACCCACCAGGGTTTTCCATTCGGAGGTGGGGTCGTTCTCGAACCCCTTGATTATGGCGAGGCAGTCTTTGGCGTAGGGTGACGCTGCGTTGGTTTGGTCCACGAAAGTGGACTCCTTGCAATGGTCCCTGTGTGCCGGAGGGCCGCAGGGATAGAATTTGGTCATGCCGTTTTTGGCGTTGTCCCAGGCCCTAAACGCGCGTTCTGGACTGCAGACAGGGATACGCATGAATCCCGGCGTCGTTATGTCTACGTTTAGCAGGTTGTGGATGGTATCTTGGTTGGTAGTGTCCGCGAAGCCGCCGCCGTTCTCCTTGCCGTTATGAATCCAGGTACGCACAGAGCCGTTGACCAAGTCCTCTTTGGTGATGCTTCCAAATTCTACCTTTGGGAGTGTCTCCAGACCAGGGGGTATCGAGAACTGGTTATTCACGCATCTGTGCTGACAGGTACTCCCGGTTATGATCTCGCATCTGCATACTTCTGAGGAGCCTTCCGGATACACCAGATAGTATTGATGGCCATCGACGCAGACACCCGTGGCTTTCATGGTGTCTTCCTCGAGGTACTGGCTGAGTGACTTCTCTTCATCGCACTTATATCCCGAATCAAGAACAAAGGCATGCGTTTTTGAGACTTGCCAGAGAGCCGGGATGGTGTAGCCGTAGAAACATTTGGCAATGTTGTCCTCTAATTCCTTGGCTTCATCGACGCTCTCTGGCTCGGTTCCATCCCATTTCCCAGCGATAAGCTTTCCTTCGGCCATGGTCTCTTCGAGAATTTCAATCATCTCAGATTCCCCATTGAACAAGTCTTTGACCGCAAGCTTGGGAACCATAAGCCAGGCTTTGATCACCTGGCCCATATAGCTAGAGAAGGCGTCCTGTGCCTCGGGCGTCCAGAGTCTCTTGTCATTTGGTAATACATCCTTAGCAATTGTTGTGCTTTGCCCTATCAAGGTCATTGTGGTGTCCTTTGTGTTTTCGAAAACGCCGCCTTTCTGGGTGAAGTAGGGAAGCCTTTTCAGGACAGTGTTGAACAGTGGCCCGCCGGCCCCGAGAGTTCCAAGAGTGAGGAGGTCAAGAAGCAACAACAGCCAGGTTTTGTCTGACTCTTGGGGAACGGGCGCAAAATTGTTCTCTAAGTCCTTAAGAGTTGTGCCTGCAAATACGCCGAACTCGACCAGACTGAGGTAGTAAGACTTGTGCACGTGGTAGATCTCCGCCAGCGAGTTCCAAATCAGCTGCGCCGCAGGTCCTGAGAGTGGCCCATCCGCCCCTATCGGACATTCCTTCATGTTACAGCTGTCACTGGTAACATCCTCACACTTGCTCTTATCCCCGACCTTGAGGGTACTTGTGACCGACTCCATGAAACTGTAACGAGGCCGGTGCGAGTCTGTGTCCTTCCAGATCCTAACAACGTCTCTCCATGCAGCATCAGCATTTACCGCCCTCCATCGCTCAGAAGGCGTGTAGTCCCCGTAGTCCACAATCACTGGGTGCGTGCAATCGAAATCAGTCCAGTTGCCTTTGCGCGTGTGGTCTGTTTTAGGATCCTCTCCATCTTTGGCCTTTTTAGAAAATATTTTCCAGCTCTTTGAAGGTCCGGGGACATCATGATATTTTTGTAGATCACTGGCCCAGTCGGAGGTACCCCCCAGACCCCAAGCTGAATAGAGGGCTGTGCGTTTCTTCTTTGTTGCGCTGCTCATGTAGCCGACCCATTCGGTCTCATCATAGACGAGAACGTCACTGTTGCTGCTTGGGTCGACGAAATTTTTCACAACACGGCTCGGATCCTTCAATATCTCGTTGATCTCCGCGTCAGCAATGTACCCAGCTGTGCCTGTGCATTTTCCTTTTTTTGCCTCTGAATTCAGCCGGCTACCGGTAAACAAGCACTCGGGGCCCCAGCAGCCTGCCTCCGCCATCTTGAAGGATCGTCCGTAGCTTGTTACGCCGACAACCACCTTTTTTCCAGGAACGCCTGCTTTGGTAATCATGGCAAGTGACTGCTTTGTTTCCGTCAGATTGACCTGGCTGCGTAAGCAGTTGCCACTGTCACATCCTTCTTGGGCCTCGCCATTGTGAGCATCCCATTGACCATGGAGATCATAGGTCATGTAGACAATGTAGTCCACAATCTTAGCAATGTCTTTGATGGGGAACTGCTTCAAGTACCAGTAGGAAGACGGCGCGGCGATAGAGATGGACTTTCCCGGCAGCAGGTTCTTGAGGATGACAAGAAACTTGAGGTAGTTTGCGCCTTCATCAGGCTTACCTGGATCGGATTTAGGCAGATCAGGCGCTCCGGGGTATTCCCAGTCAATATCTACCCCATCGAGATCGTGCTTCTTGATGAAATCGGCAATCTTTGTGGCCATCTTCAGGCGGTTCTCGGGTTTGACACCATTGCGGAAAATCTGGTAAGTCGCAGGCATAGTCGAGAAATCCCAGCCACCGAATGATAAGATTCTTTTGGCGCCGTCAATGCGCTTGAACTCACCAAACTCGTATGTAGAGAGTTTGTCACCAACCTCAACGTCATAGGACTCCGTCAATGTGCCGAAACCAAAATGGATATGCGTATACTGTGAGGTGTCGATCTGGGAGGCATCCTGGAATAGGCATTCGCGGCTTAAGCAGTAACCTTCAAAGTAGGCAATCTTGATAGCACCGCTTCCGTCGCCCTTGACAACATCCATGCCGCAATTTGAGATACAGCCATAAGTGCCAGGCTTGGCAGTTCCCGGGGCGCCAGTGTTCGTGTCAACGCAGAAGTCCTTTGTGATGCCACATTGTCCCCAGATATTGCAGCAGGCGTTCAACGGGCAGGGGTTCATCTTGGCGATATCCTTGCCGTCCGCTGGTCGTTTTGATCCTGGCTTCTGTGGACCGCATACTGCGTTGGCAATTGGGGCAGGGAATGGCGACGTACCTTTGCTCAAGCACATGACAGTATCCTTGAACAGAAGCTTGCAACCATTCCATCCCCAGGTTTTCTTGTTGAAGTCCTCGAGATCTTTCTTGGTGAGGCTGTACTCGGCAGCGAGGCTGTCGCAATTATCGCCCTCCTTGATTTTGTACGACTTGCACGAACCATCTTTGTTCGGTTTGGGTCTGAAGTCTGGAAGTACTCCCTTGGAGCAACAAACATGTTGCTTGGGCTTCAATGTAGAGCAGAATTTCGATCCCGGGTTGTACTTGGTGAAGTCGGCAGCCGAAATACCACACTTCTTAGCCAGATCGGCACAGCCGTTACCAGCATCGACCTGCACCGTCTTACACTTACCATCGGCGCGGCTATGAAGCTCTTTAGCCCGTACTGTCAATTTTTGAGTGTCGTTTCTGTGCAGAAGTGGCGTTGTGAACATAGCCGACCCAGTAAACTTGGTGGATCCCGAGAAAGACAGGCATGTCGCGTTGGCCCAAGAGCTGACAGCATGCTGAATGGAGGCAAAAGTTCCATTGCTGGAGGCCATAATTCCAAAAATATGAGTGCTGTCATACCGTGGCTCGCATAGCTGCATGGCTATGCTTGGGGTCGAGACGTTGAGATTTTCGAGGTTGTCTTGAAAGATCTTCAGGGCAGATTGACTGATGCCCTGGTTCAGCAGTCCTTGGCCAATGTATAGCCCAATAGTAGCTTGACCAGACTGGCCATATATGACAAATGGCTTGTCCGTGGAGGCTCCGTGGCCATGGTCCGCGTACATGCGCATCTGTTTGACAAGAGACCGAATGTCGGACGCTGCCAGGTCCATGCCCGGCTGCCACCATCCAATCTCAAATTCGACGTCAAGAGGCTCACTGGAGGTAATTCGTGCGCTCGAGAATGAGGGATTGGAGAAATCGGGACCGAACGACGAGCAGGCTTGGATGCGATGGTTGGGGGCTTGGTCATCAACGTCGTCGTAGAGCGAGAAGTCATAGAACAGAGTCTCTTTGCACTTCCTGATCTTTTTAAAGCTAGGATAGACAGACCAGTTTCCAGTGTTGGGTCCGGAAACACTGCATCGCTCTGGGCAGTTACCATCGTTACGGTAGCTTGGACTGGCAGAGTGTCTGTAACCGGGCGTGGCTACAGCTCCATGAAGAAGAACGCTAGTAGCCCCAAGGGCCAGATTGAGCCATCGTATAGTCACCATATTGGCACAATGGATCTAGCAGAAGCTTTGATGTTGAGCAGGTAAAAATGCAAGTATGATGGGAGGTTATTGAAACATTCCCATCTGTTGCTTTTATATAGTCTTGCAGTGCTAGCTTCTTTCCTGGAGTCATCAGGTTGGTTAACCAAACTCGTTCATCCCTTTCGAGTTCATTATTTCCTATCCCTTGACGTTGCATCGGATTCCTCCTAGTCCTGCCATTTGCCCCGGTAGGCCCCTGGTCTGGTCGTTCGGGCCATTGGAAAGGCAAATCCGGCGAGGCCAATTTCCGAACATCCTAGGTGAGATATGACTAACATAGATGAAATGGTTTCGGCCGGCGCCCTGATGGGAAATTGGTGAATTGAGTCGCTCTACTGATCGCGCGGTTTATCCTAGCATATTGTTTCTGGCCGCGGATTTCCGAGCGATCGAGACCCCAGAGCCATCAGCCCAGGCAGCCTTACAAAATGTAGCTCCGATGTAAATTACGTTATCTCGATTGAATACGCCGCCTTTTCAGGGTATCTTGTCGTATAAATAACAAGTTGGAGGTTAGACTAAAGCCAAGGCGCCTAATCATGCACGCTTGCCAGGCACCGTCTGTCCTCTCTCCGCACTGGTCCTGGCCACTTCCCTATGCCACAACTCGGAGGAGCAGGGCTGTTGCCATTGGGCCGTCTTGGGTACCAGTTTGCCAAGACACTTGTTATATAGTGCAAAAGCCAGTCCAAAAGGCCCTGGTCAAGCTGCATTCCAGATTAGCGGAAGAGTCGAACGCCGCCAAGGCTACAGGGAAGACTAGCTCTAAGCGCAATTCGAAAAGAGGGACAGAAAACACGATTCTCAGGGGTAAACTACAGTCGATTGGAAGGCTTGAAAGGTTTTGCAATTCGTTGTCTCCAGAAAGAATTACGTCAAACGCCGAGGCGTTGAGCAACACCATATATTCACATGAGAATGAACCCAATGGCTCCCACCGCGGCGAGAAAGCAAGATAGACCAATAACCATCAGTTGCTGGGCGGCACTCTTGTCATGCTCATGTTCAGGACAGTCGTCTGGCGGATTCAAACCCTTGCATAAGGTTGCTTTCAGGGAGGCCGACATACTTGCGACAATGGCCGAATCAATCTTGACCTGACAAGGATCGGGGGTTGGTGTCGGGGTAGATGTGGCCACAACTGCGCAAGTCTTGCCCAATGGAAGGGCCATAGTTTCATTTGTAACATTGATAGCAGTTCCAAGTTCCTCGGGACATGTCTTGTTGGCTGTCGCAGCGACAAGGTCTACCTGCTGTGCAGAGTTCTTGATAGTAAAGAGAATAGACCAAGTTGACCGGTTATAAGCAAAATCACGGCTTCCATAACGAGAAAAGGCATCCATGTCGCAGCTATTCCAGCCAACGCTCCAGGTAAGCCAATAATGTCCTTCCTTTCTGAAGCTTTCAGGGAAAAAAGTGTATACAAGATAGGGGTCGTGGCTAGACCAATTTGTCCCAATCAAATCGTGGGACCAGGTAATACCCAAACTATCGGGCCCAAACATATCATCCCAGTCCCGTATTGTGTAGGAGATAGAAGGATCAAGAAGTCGCGCACGCTCAGGATTCTGGAAAGCAAAGACAACAGGGAACCAGTCGGTAGGCGCATAAGTGTTGTTGCGCGGGAAAACCAGATCCACTTCCAGGGTATTATTGAGAGTGGCCATTGTTAAGGAGGTAAAGATGCAAGATTGATGGGTGATCGTTGATCAGTCGCGTTCAGTCGCACTTATATACCCTCGCCAACTTAGCACCGCGCCAAGGCATCTAGCTTCCTCTTCCCCTCCCATGCCATTATTTGCCTCTCTCCAACATTGCACTGGCTCAACTCAATTGAAAGCGCACCTTAATCGTGGCGTAGGAGCTTCTGCAAGTCGAACACAATGAAAACAATTTCCAAGCATCCTTGCCGACGCACAGCTACAGTCGCTGAAAGTCTTCCGGCCGACATGCTGGGGAATTGAGGAGGACTTGCTACTGGCGTAGATATCTGTCAGCGTCTACTCCTTCCACAACAATCGCCAAGGCACTAAGCACATGTAGGTAGCCTTGCGGTGTGTAGGGCATGCATTCTGAGGTATCTCGTGGCCTCTCAATTATGCAGCCTCAATTTTGAGACCAGGGACAGGATCTGCCCCTTTTCATAAATCATCGACTCCATGTGTTTTTTTTCCACAAGCCGCGCAGAGACCCCACGTGCTCTACTGGGGTCGAAAGCAATTTTTCTTCCAGGACGGTCATCTGGAGCTGTCTAAAGTCTTGGGTGGCATTTTGCCGAGACACTTGTTCTCTAGTGTGAACAGCGAGACAAGTCCTGTTCGAAAGCCCACATGCATGGAGACCAAGAGAAATTGCTAACTTATTATGCTCATGGGGCTTTCTTGCTGTGCTTTTTGCCAAACCCTTGTCAAGTTGGGGAGGATACCTCGCATTATCTAAAAACGATTCTAGGTACGTAAGAACGCATTTGCCTAAAAACCAAATAAAGCTAGGCAAGAGCGCCTATGCGGAATAAACAGGGGTGGCTATACACAAGATACTCAGGAACAACCGCTCCAAGAAGCTACTGCATCACCTAGGGTTCTAGGGCCATCAGTTGTCAAAGCGTCCATACCCGACTACGCTCACATCAGGAAACCAAACGCCCCGATTGCAGCTAGCAAGCAGGATACGCCGATAACAACCAGTTGCTGGGCGGCGCTCTCGTCGTCTTTCGGGCAATCGGATGGTGGTTTGAAGCCCTTGCACAATCTGGTCTTCCAAGAAACGTACTTGCAGCAATGGCCGAGTCGATCTTGACCTGGCAAGGATCCGGAGTTGGCGTCGGCGTGCACGAGGCGAGCACGCGGCATCTGTCGCCACCGCTCCATTTCACATGCTTGGGGATCCGCAGGGTACTATTAGAAAGGCCAATAGCAACCCCCAGTTGCTCGGGGCAGGTCTTGTTAGAGGTGGCAGCAATGAGATCTACATTCGGCGCGGACTTCTGGGTAGTGAAGAGGATAGACCAAATCGATTTGTTGTGTATTTGCTCCAGGCCCTGAGAATAGTAGTGAGGGCTTGTATCGCAGTTCGTCCAGGTAATGCTCTAGGTTAGCCACCAACGCTCCTTGCGATTAAATTAATCGAGAAAATTGTATACAAAATAAGGATTATGGCCGGACCAGTTTATTGACTTTAAATCGTATGACCAGACAACGTCAACGCGATCGGGCCCAAACATGTCGTGTGATGTATGCGGGGGTTAAGATGATACGCCCACTTGGGATTCTGGAAGGCAAAGATAATAGGAAACGACTCAGTGGGCGCATAAGTGTCATTGCGCGGGAAAGCCAGATCTATCTCCAGGACGTTGCTAGCAACTTTGGCCATAACGCCCATGCAGCCGAACAGCAACAAAAATGAAACCCTTCTACTCTGTACATTCGTTGGGAGAGCAGCGCCTTACGGAGTACATGTGCTAATGAACTACCTCGTAGACTAAACCATATTGTTCCTAGCAAGGAATTGATAGACCGGGAGATTCGCACGGTTAATAGTGGAGGCTGCCAAGCCTGCGGAGTGCCTAGGTGCTCCGATTCAAAGCGATTCTGGTTCAGGCGAATTAACTGACTGGTTGGACAAGGGCTATAAATTACCACCTCTGGAGGCGGCTCTTGAGGCGTTACCCCTCTTTATATGTAGCATTCTCCAATTTGCCAGGATTATACCTGCAAATTGCGCATGGACCCATGATATTATGGTGTCTTTACCGGTCTCACGATAGATCATATACCATCCTCAACTTTTAGCATCGTAGAGTTGTCAATGTGCAGAAGAAAACTTGTTCACTCCACGGCAGTGTTACATTGCAGCATTACACCGACTTGAAGTCCGTTCGTCTGTATGTCTCGAGTCTGGACCAATCCCAAGGGCATCCCACAACTCCGAATATGTATGTCTCAGATAGTGTAGCAGTAAGTAAGCGAGAACACGCTGGGAAAGTGGTGCCATTGCCGAAGAGTGTAGAAGCCTAAGCAGTGCCAAAAAGTTATAAAAGCTCTCATTCAGACCATCGTTAACTGTGTTATCTTCTCATCCAATTTACCCTTTCACTGCGTATTGAATCCTCAATTCTGCGGCCTTCCTTTGCTTTTTTCCACTCAATCTCTTCTCGGAAAATTATTCTCAAGCATGCATCTCACACACATGCTTACTGCCGGGCTCATTCCGGCTCTAGCCATGGCTCAGGACGCTCCGAGAACTACACTCATGGCCCAGGCTAGAGCAACCACCACTAAGCCCTCTCCTATCATGCCCGGAGTCGTTGACAACTGCGACGGCTTCTACAAGGTCACTTCCCAAGACGGATGCGACACCATCACTAAGAAGAATGGTATCAGCATGGCCCAGTTCAAAAGCTGGAACCGCGAGATCAACGACAGTATGTGTTTTCCTTGCCCTTTTCCAAGAGACCTCAGAGCCTAACACTCTTCCTCATAGACTGCACAAACCTCTGGCTAGATTACTACGTCTGCATCCACGCGCCCGGTACCACCACGACGACAACGAAGCCACCGAAGCCGACTGACAAGCCCACACCCCAGATGCCCGGGGTCGTTGACAACTGCAAGTCCTTCCATCTGATCAAGGACGGGGATACCTGCTGGTCTATCGATAACGAGGCGGGCATCACGTTCGATCAGTTCCGGTCTTGGAACAAGGAGATCGACGCGGGCTGCACGAACCTCTGGCTGGGCTACTATGTTTGTGTCGGAGTCTGAGGCTGCAGTTGAGGAAGTAATGCCGGGAGCGGGCCGGATCGCCGGATCGGCCCCAGGCCCCAGGGTCTCGGGTATCCCAGTCAAATCCATACCTAGTCGTAACGTTAATGAATAATACCTACCTATAGTATAGCTATTGAGTTATAACATCCGTTATTTAATTGTACGTCATCTAACTGTCTGTACATGCTTATGGGTGCAATGATGTATCAGTATTTTCATGCAAAGGGACCATATGCATGCACCCCTGAGCGTGTTCCGACATTTAAAACGAATAAAGCTCAAATATTTACTCAATTGGATTCAAATCTTGTTTAATCCCCTCCGTTTCCATGAAAGGCAAATACGGGCAGCCTTGTTGCTAAATCTTATCCATCTTGAAATCGGCCCTTTATGTCTTCAACATGCATCAATCTATCGCCATGTATTAGCTCTACATTCCTAAATGAATATATCATAGATTCCAAGTTGTATTTTGTCCAAGTGAATTGAATTTAAGAAACTCAGATCCAACTCTTCTGAGTTCATTTTGGGCTTCTTTTCTTTCCCTCCCCGTTTTATTCTCTTTTTTTTATTTTTAACAATAGGAGCACCAGTAACTAGCTGCACCCACCCGTTTTCTCAACGCGCAAGTCCAAAATCCATCAAACCAACCCTACCCTCATCCCCATCCTCATTTCTTCGACCACTCCGGACCAAAAACAATCAAACCGTAGTCCAGAGCAGGGTCCCCCGCCATATAAATATCCGCATAAATCAAATCGCCCACGTGAAAGTCATCGACGTGAGGATCCTTCCCATTGTTCTCGAGTCCCCACACCAGTCCCCGAGCAATACCCGTGGCTTGGAGCTTGGGGTGGACACAGGTGATTCCTACAGGCCGAGGAGTGCTGTAGGGTTCGACGTGCAAGCCGAGTCTTTTGCATGTTTCGGTGCTGATCACGTTTCCGGATGCCGTGAGTGAAACTGTTAAGCGGGCTGGTGATAGCTTGTCGGGGGTCTTGCCGGCGTAGACGGTCATGTCGAAAAGTTTGCGATAAGGTGAGGCCGAGGGTTGAGGTTCGGGGATGTTGGTGGTTGTTTCGTTGGTCATTTTTGAGCAGAAGTTGGAAGTGATGAGCAGGTTTGCCATGGATGAGGAGTTCAGGTGAGACTGTCTGAACTAGGGATGTTCTCTGAGATGGTTAATAGATGAACGAAGTTGCCTAGGGGGGGGGGGACTGCATCGTATGTATAAGGACACTTCTTACAACCAGCCACTACCGGCTATGAGGCATATAGGGAAACCGATGTACTTCGAAGTAGGGCAGCAACTTACATCTTCTTCTGTTCACCGATCTTGGAGCTTTTTGGTAGAATACTTATGAGACTGGATAGATTTGATGATGGAAACGGTTGGATTCATTGAGAAAGTAGGACTGTAGGAGTAGGGCTGTAGAACGCTTTTTCAAGAGGCGATCAGCTGACCAACGACAAACGAAACAGTGGCCTCCCATTGCTCGAGGGATTCTTCCGCGGGGTAGCAAGACTGTAGGGGATTTTACGATTGTTAACATAGTAAATAGGATGTATGGATGTATGGGATCCTGATGTTCTGTTCATTTCACCTTTATACATCTACACATAATGCTGTGATATATACAACAATATCCCCCAACACTTTAGCGAAGATACCACTCAATTCCACATATTGGGACCATATGTTGACATCGCAGGGTCTAGATAATAACTGATATACCCCAAGAAAAGAAAAAAGGAAACCAAAAGAATAAGAATTACTTACAAGCAGAAGTAACAAGCCCAGTCAACTGCATAACCATGCACAGTTATACACCATGACTAACCCTGCATAACTCCTATCTTATCTCCCAACCCCATAAGGTCACATCTACGGAGTCCATTCCATCTCCAACTCTCCTTTCCCCCTAATCACTAGACACAGGACAAAAGAAGAAAAGAAATGGACCCCGACACCTCCCCCTCCCCCACCGATCAACCCCCCGTATTCAACTACGTGCTCTCCTTCCTCCTCGTCGGCGTCGCATGGGGCTTCACGACCCCTTTCATCCGCCGCGCCGCCGCAGACTTCAACGCGCGCCAGGACCTCCACCAGCAGTCTCAATCTACCTCCTCCACCTCTCGATCCCAAGACCAAGCCCAATCCCAATCCCAGCATGAAGGCGAAGGGGCAGAACTCCAGCCCCGCTCCCGACATGACAGCGAAGAAGCGCACTCCGCGCGAGAAGGAGAGGCACAACCATTGCGTGAAGGACGGGGTTCCCATTCCGATTCCGAAGATGAAGATGAAGATACAGACCATCCGCCTCCATCCGCACGACCAGCTTGGATGAGGAATGCAGAGCAGAGTCAGAACAAGGAGACGAATAGCAACTGGATAAGAACGAAACTGCATAGCGTCTTTTGGACCGTCGTCAATCTGCTCCGAACCCCTGCGTATGCAATCCCATTGGTGATTAACTTGACGGGGAGCGTGTGGTTTTTCTTGTTGGTTGGGAAGCATGGTATGTTTCTTCCCCTACCCTCTCTCTCTCTCTCTCTTTCCTTCTTTTGCATTTGTTGTGTATTGGGAGAATAGGTACTCGTGATGAATGTATATGATGAAATGCTAACTACCCTGGCAATCCTACAGAACTATCCCTAACGGTTCCCCTGGCCAACTCGAGCGCGTTCCTATTCACAGTGCTAGGAGAGTGGTATGTGGAGCGGAAGGTGATTGAGAAGGAAACGTGGTTGGGCATGGCGATGGTGTTGGGGGGGATTGCGATTTGTGTGAAGTCGAAGGGGTCTTGATTTTCTGCCCCTTGGGGTCAAGGTGTATGTGGTTTTGTATAAGTTACTGTATATATAGAGTTGGCTATCTGTCTAGTTAGTGGATCTCATTAGATTGAATTGGTGGGTAATTGGTTTTTCGTGGTTGTGGTAGTGGCTGTGGTAGAGTGGGTTGTAGGAAACAACATACGCAGTATGCATTGGTCTGCGTCAATTGGTTAAACGGATATAAAGTACCTAAACTAAGGATAAAGAATAATGGCAAAAAGAAGAGACTGGAAGAAGGAAAAACAATGCATCAACCGTGAATCGAACACGGGCCTCATCGATGGCAACGATGAATTCTACCACTAGACCATTGATGCGCTTGTTGTATTTCTTGGCACCAGGTTGGCATCATGGAACAAAGCATCATGAAGGCATCATGGAGCAAGGCAGCTAAGCAGCACTTGGTAGACCGAATGCAGAATGGATTGGCACAATCATAGTGTACATTTCTAACGTATCAATATTTATAACTGGGTATGTTTGCCGCCATCAGCATCATGAGAATCGTCAAACCACATGAGCCTGCAGTGGTACAAGATCAAGCATCTATCTATCAACCAAAAACATCGCATGCTGGCATATATCATAGTACAGCGCCATCAATCAGACACCCCGGAACTGTGCAAAATTAGGTTGTATTCCATCATAGTTATGGGGAAGGCGACTCACCATTCGCACAACCAGGTACCACATCGCTCCCAAGAATTTGAAAATCGACAGACCAGCCACACTCCACAGCACGACGGCCATGTAGATCTCGGCGCGCTTGTTGTCTTCCGACTCGCTGTCCTTGCTGTCGGAGAGGTTCTCCAGTCCCGCCGCGCTCAGCACAACGGCGGCCAGGGCGAAGTTGCAGAACACCCAGGCCAGAACGACGGCACTTCGGAATCCCTTGTAATAGTCGGCCTGCTTTTCCTCTTCCGGGACCATCTCGACTTCCTTGGGTGGTTTTTGTGCGAACTTGGACAACTCGGCCTCGTACTGCGCGTTCAGGTCGCCGTCGTCCTGCGGGATGTTGACGTCCACCTTACCGCCGGGCTTAAGGTTGGCCGAGGGCAGCTTCTCTGCTTTGTCGTCTCCTTTGGTACCCCAGGTGATATCGTGCGTGTTACAGAAGGCGTAAATGTTCAGCACGTTGATGTAGGTCGGAGTCAGGAGGATATATTGGATGAACTGTGCAAGGTTAGCAAAGCTTCAGACAATCAACCTAGATGTCGTACCGAAGTGAACATATGCCAAGGGTCGAGGAAGATGAAGGACGCAATAAACCACATCACGTAGGTTGAGCCCAATGATACGATAATGGAGAAGAACGTCGTGTTGGTGAATAGCGTGGAAAACGTAAAGTCGCCCTTCTCCACCTCTTTCTGAATGGATTTGACCGTGACAAACACCGCGGCAAATGCGAGGTAGATCATAATGCCGATCCAGAAGTAGACCATCGTCATGTAGAACTTATTGGACCCGCCCGGTCGGTTACCCAAGGCCAGCACGAAACATGTAACCAGAGTCGCAAGATAGAGCCATTCGAACACCACTCCAAGCACCTTTCCAACTGTCTTGAGAAGATCGTCAGAGCCGAGATACGTCGTAAGGATGTGGAAAACCAAGAAGAAATTGCCCTGAGAATGGTTAGTTACTAAAACGCAAGCAAAACAAAGACGGCGCTTACAATTCCAAACCAAGCGAACAGCATGTTGATGGTTTGGTAGACGAATTCGATAAAAAGCATAAACTTGCGCAGATGGCTGTGGTCGCTTCTCCAGATCTGGTAGAAATGGGCAATCGCATACACCGCAGCGAAGAAACTACCGTTCAACCATCGACGACGCTGCAGAATGAACTCGGCCATGCGGTCGGGCACGTCGGTCTCACCGGTGGATGACTTGACGTACTGAAGCAACCAGCGGCAGTTGCGCTTCGTCACAATTTCGAAACACAGGATTCGATCCTCGGCGAGGTACATGTTGGCCGTGAAAATACCGGCATTGGCACCATGCATTTTCTCACCCATAAAGTACCGCTCCAGAGGACCCTGGCCGTTCTTGTCGTTCTGCAGTGCGACATACCGGTAGGCGGAGAAGGCACCGGGGAGCACAGTAATGAATCCGAATGACGACTCCAGCGGCTTATCCAGGATGTTACTGAGCTTGTACTCGAAGTTTTGTCCTGCCACCAGCGGGTTCAGCAGCTTCTTTCCGTGCGACAACATGACCTTGATTTCACCGCAAGCGCCTCCGCACATCGGCTCCACGTCGAACGCCTTCCACAGATGATAGATGGAGTCCTTTCCGGGCTTCGTTCCGGCATCCAAAAGGACGCAGATGTTAGGGTCTAGCACGCGCCCGAAAGCCTGGAAGAACCAACGATGCGAGTTGATCTTCTTCTGGTTCTTTTCCTTCAAGCAGAAAAGCATCTGCACGGGAACGCCGGAGCGCTGTTTCATATGGACTTGGGTGCCCTTCAGCTCGAGACCCACCTGGGTCGTGTACTCGTAAATATGCGCCGTCACATCCTTGCCGTTGACTTGCTGCTTGGCGATTCCGTCTTGGTAGACACCCAGACCTGCCAGCACGGCACGCGTACGCGGGTTGATTTTGGCACGTCCATCACTGATCACGCACACCACGATCTTCTTCCAAGCGTCCTTGCCCCAGGTCTTGCTATTCGTCCTCGAACACATATGCTCAATGTTTTTGAACACGCCGATCAGAGTGCGCGCAAAGAGGAAGTCATCTTCGTTGTACATCGTGATCACGATGAAGAGCTCCGTGTGTCGGGGCTTGGCGAAGAGCTTTTGTCGCAAAGTAAAGCGCTCTTCGTAGAAATCCGCCGGGTCACAGGTCGCCGCAGAGTAACGCATATGCGTAAACTCGTCACGGCCTGGGGGTTCGGCGTGCGGAACCTGGTTGAGCAGTTTTGGCGCGATGGGACAATCGAGGACGAGGTTGCCGTTGAACAGCTGCACTTCCTTCACGGTCTTCCACCGTCGCAGCGGAGCAGGGCTCGGGGAGGGCTGGATCGGAGGCTCATCGTGGTACTCATCGCTGTAGGGATCGGGACCAAAAGGGTTCTCGGGCTGGATCATCGGAACCCGGTCATCGTTATAAGCGTTCTGGTGCTCGGGGTATTGGCCCAGGTCGTAATCATCTTCGGGCGTAACGGCAGGGTGGTAGGGTTGGGTGTAGTAGGCATCGTGGTGAGCTTCGGGGTTCAGGGAATATTCGTAACCCGGGTAGCTGCCCGCCGGATGACGGTCGTCGTAATGTTCGTTATGGCCGTAAGAGTTGGGAAGTCGTTCCACGGAGTACTAGTATGCCACCCTGTCAGAGCTCGCATGTTCGATATTATTAAGAACAGTCTAATCTCACGGTAGGTTGTTCCGCTAACCGATCGCTGGAGGGCATGGGCAGATGCGCCTGCGGACCGTAGGGGTTATCCGACAGCTGGTAACCGTTCAACGGCCGACCCGGCGACGGCGATCGAGCGGAAAGCTGACTGGGATTCATGATTGGGGAGCGACCGTCGTCTTCCCCGTAGGGGTCTCCTGAAGCTCAACGGTAAGTATACAAAGTTGGACCGCGTGCGGGGACGCAAGGCGAAAAAATCAACAATAAGGGCAGGTGAAACAGGTATTCAAGTCTAAGGCGCAAGGCAGATTTGCGACGACTTGAATGAAAACACCCCGAGAAAGAATTATCCCTAGCAGGAAAATTCCCCGCCAACTAGAGTTTCAGGCAGAGTTGATGCGGAGAATGGGGGGAAATTGGGATTAATGCGCGACAGTCCACGGCAGCGTAGACCCGGAAAGCTTAAAGCGCACGACAGAAACGAAAGGGATGCGGTATTCGACTAACCCAAGCGATTGTAGGACATGATTCTGGCGGATTATTCCAATGGGAGGCCCCTTGGGAATTCCTGGGGGGGCACGGGTTGCGGAGGGAGATTGCGCCAGGAGCGCGGGTGGAATGTGAGCACAAGCGTCGAGGTTCGCTTCGATAGTGGCAGGCTCCGTTTTCTCGGCAGAGTTTCAGAGGCCGTGTGATAGGCAGAGAGGAAAAGGAGGAGATGAAGATTGACGACCAGTGCCAATATGGGGGGGGATTAATATCCGCGGGAGGAAACAGTCGGAGAGAGGAGAAAGAAAGAAAGAAAAGAGCAAAGGACTCCAATCAAATGGTTTCCACGGAACCCTGAATTTTGGGGGCACTTCAGAGACTAACCACGGGGGCAAGCAGAGAGAACGAGCGGCAGTGTACGAGTGGCTCCGTTGACCAAGGAACCGGGGCGAGGACGATCAGCACAATCGAAGAGATTAAGATGCGTCGTCATGTGCCGCATCACGGGGGGTCCACATGTATAAGCCCATTCTACCTAATAATATTCCTTGTAGTTTCTACAGTCTATGCATTACCGTATTGGAGATATAGTATGAATATCTAATTAAATAGAGAGTGTCTTATTGAACTCCGTCAGAAATGAACAGACAGAATACTCCGTATCAACCGAAACAACGACAACCACGGACCGTCGCAGTCTCCACCGTCCATCGCTGGGCCAACGAAGACCGGCCGTTCCTGTTCACTGCCTCGCCCTGTGGCGGTTCCTTGGGCGCAGTCGAAAAGGTCTGCGCTGACATTCTTTTTATATCTTTGCGGTGGCCTAGGAGTGCGCCACGGACCAATACGAGAAGAAATCAGCGTGTTCTGACAAATTAATTATATAAGAGTCCCGAGGAACTAATTGCGCTGCCTTCTGCTGGCAACGTCATAGTTCTATTTATACTATAGGGCAATTGTACGGGACGATACCTACGGAGTACTACGGAGGGTACGAAGGGAACTTAGGGCTGACGGGACAGTATTCCTATTTCCTATTAACCCACGGACTTACGGGATCGAGTATATCGTTGAATAAAAGTATCAAGTATCCTTCACGTATATATCGGGGTAATCCATGCCCGTTCCTCGTAGGTAGCAGACTATGAAATTTGAGAATGAGTGATTGTTAAACACAGAGAAAAGGTGCAAAACAGTATAAACTGAACGAGATATAATCCCCCCTGATCACTATATAGGATTATAGGTTTATACAATAGAACTCCAAATGCGACCGTACCTAGAGAGAAGAAGACTCCGAGTATCTCTCAGCACGGACCATCCCTTATCGATAACGAATTCTGCGGCGCAACCCCGCCCATTCTTATTGAACCTCCATCGACTCTCAACTCTCAACTATCAACTATCAACAATCAACAATCAACAATCAACATGACGAAATCCTCTACCCCCAAGGTCAATGTCCTCTTCGTCTGTCTGGGGAACATCTGTCTGTCCCCTCTATGGTAACTCTCCTCGCCAAATGCTCATTCATCTCCAGGTCGGTCCCCCATGGCCGAAGGCGTCTTCCGCAGCGTCGCCTCCTCCCACCCTCTGATCAACGAGATCGACTCCGCCGGCACCGGCGCATACCATGTCCTCGAACCCCCCGATTCACGCACCATGGCGACTCTGCGCAAGCACGGTATCACCGACTACGAACACGCCGCCCGCAAGGTCACCAAGGAGGACTTCCTGCACTTCGACTTCCTGCTCGCCATGGACAAGTACAACCTGCGCGACCTCCTGGATACCCGCGAGGCCGTGATCGCCTCCATGAACAAGTCCGGCGGCGCGACGTCGCGAGGCAGCAAGGGCACCCGGGGCGCGACCGCCGCGGCGCTGGCGGCCAGCGGGGAAGCCGGGGCTAAGGTGGCCGAGGTGCGGCTGTTTGGAGACTTCGGCGCGGGCGGCGTCTTGCATGATCGCGTTGGTGGCGGAGAGGTCGTGCAGGATCCGTACTATGGCGGCGTGAACGGGTTCGAGGAGGTGTATCGCCAGGTGGTGCGCTTCTCGAAGGGCTTCGTCGATTATTTGGAGAGCGCGAGCGGGGATCAGAATTAGATGCGGGAGGCATGATAGGCATGATAGGCATGATACTGAGCGGTTGAGATTATATACCCCGTGGTTTGATAGACTCGATAGACCGAGCTGGCTGGTGCAGCCGATCAATACATTTTCTTTGAACTCAATAGACAGTTGATGAGATATAATACATTGAATATATAATAGTGTGCTGTACAGTTGCCGGATGCAAAGCTCTCGTTACGAATCAAAACAAATCGGTTCTACCCGCGATCATACCTTCTCGCTGATCTTGATCGCTGCCCGACAGCCCAACCGGATGACATTGACCAGCGGGTCGTACGGCCGGGCCTCTTTGGCGTCGTTTTCCACGGCGTGGTCCAAATGCTCCAACTCCTCGTCCCGGATGCGCCGGAACGTCGCTAGCATCTCCTTCAACTCGTCGTCCAGCTCCTCGCCGCGCTTCTCGGCCTCGTCCTGCCACGACAGAATCTCCCGCACCTGTTCGTTGTAATGCGAGCCAATCTCCGTCTCGACCGCTTCCGTACAGGCCATGGCGGCTTCTCGTCCCATGGCGCCCGTCGACCAGCCGAGAAAGCTGGCCGCCTTTTCCCAGACGGGGTACATTGCTGTCGGTCGCACGCGGTGCTTGGCGATGAGATGGTTGAAAGTGGACAAGTGCCCGGCCTCTTGGTCGTACATGTGTTTCATCAACGGTCGCAGATGGGGGTGAGACCGCACCACCTGTGGCGTTTGCGCCGTGTAAATTAGGGTGGCCGCGAGTTCGCCGGCTTGGTTGACTCGGAGGGCGCGGTCCATGAACTCTCGTTGGCGCTGGTTGAGGATGTATTTGGGCTTCGAGGAGCTGGATTGCGTGTCGCGCGCATCATCTTGACCAGCCACGGCGGTCTGCTTCGAGGCTGTTGAATTGTACTGGCGAGAGGGGTGTCCGAGGGCGGAGGGGGCGAGGAAATCTAGCAATACGGGCGATGAGCGATGCAGGGAAGATGTGAGCGGCGCCCGTCGCAGCGCCGTAAGAGATGCCATGGTGACTGAGTAACCAAATGACAGTCAGGAATTGTCCTGCAATCCGCATTTACGTCGACGGAAGCTCGCACGAACATTCCGAGGTGGTGCAACGCGCAGCCGCAGCCGCGCGCTTAAGGCTTGGCACGCCATCCCTGGACGTCATGGCGGTTCAAGGCGAATCAATCGCTTCTTTTCTCTTCTCATTCACTCTTCACCTCCTGTCCGCCACCCCCCTCCTGCCACCGTCTCCCTCCATCTATACCCCGTTTCCTCTATATTGCGCCCGGAATAAACCGTCAAGGCATCTGTACAAAGGATCTACCCACTTTATATAACGAAATACTACCGACTGCGATTTGGAACAGGATTCTTGCCAGGAGGACACTTTGCCTTCTCGGCTGCGCATTGTGAGAGTTGACTGAGAGAAGAGGGGGAACGCCGCTTGCTGCTTCTTTAGCGGGTTCTTCCTTGGCCAACAGCCCTGCACCTGCCGGCCTGGTTCTCCTGTAGTACCTGAATTCTAAGGCAGCCCTGCGCAATTCACCATGTCCGATGACTTGGATGCTGAGCTGCTCGCTCTCGCGGGAGACGATGCCTCCGACGAGGAAGCCTCGCCTCCCCCCAACCAGAAGATGAACTCACCTTCACCTTCATCCTCCCCACGATCCCCAGCCCCCTCGTCCGCCATGGGGCGCAAAGGAACCGCCAAACCCGCTCGACGGGGCCGGAAATCGAGAAAAGATGATGAGGAAGACGGTGAATTGTATGTTCGATGAGCGCTGCTCTCTCCCCAGCCCCCCAGCCCCCGCTTTTCTTTGCGTCTGCCTATTGTGTAGAAACCCAACGAACCAATGAGCGCTTGACTTACCTGTTTTCGCTGGACAATAGGTCTGGGGACGAGTCCCACCATTCTCTTGACTCTGCTTCTATGTCCGAGTCCGACTCAGGTTCTGACTCTGAAGGATCCGATCACGCCGCTGAAGACGACGGTCCCATTTTCGCATACGACAAACTTTACCACTCAGCCAAAGACAAGGAAGAGATCATGGCCATGCCGGAAATCCAGCGCGAGCAGATCCTCTCCGACAGAGCGCAGCAGGTCGATCGCCACAACCAGGACCTGGCTCTCCGCAGACTACTTGCCTCCCGCGAACGCGAAGACATCCGCCAGGAGAAAAAGAACAAGCGCAAGGCCAGCGCCGCTAACCTCGAGGATGGCAACCGCAAGAGCTCCCGTCAGAAGACAACCCTCGGTGGCCGCAAGGTAGGCGAGACCTCCGATGCCATCCAGGCCTACAAGCGACAGCGTGAACAGAAGGGTAAGCGTGACGAGCTTCGTCGTCGCGAACCCGCCAAAGAGGCGAAGTCTCGCAAGGACGACCGAGTCTCCGAGGACGATGCGGAAGGCGAGAGCGAAGTGGAATGGGCTGATCGCGATCGTTCGCCGTCGCCTCCCAAGGATGACCCGCCTGCCGATCTTCGCGACCTGAACCGGGCTCGTGTGGGTCGCACCAACTTTGCCCAGGTCTGCTTCTATCCCGGCTTTAACGACGCTATTACTGGCTGCTACGTTCGTGTCAACCTTGGTCCGAATCGTGATACCGGTTTCAACGAGTACCGGCTCTGTCAGATCAAGAGTATGTAGCTCCTTATACCTTCATGTTGGCTATCTTGAACATGTGGTCTAACTGTCGCAGGGTTCAGCGAAGGCCGTCCTTATGCCATGGAGACCGCAAATGGTCGTACCTTCATCACCAACCAGTATGCCATCATTACGCACGGTAAATCTGAACGCGAGTTTCCTTTCATCGCCTGCTCTGATTCTCTAATCACTGAGGTAAGCTTTGGAATATTTAAGTCTCAATCAGTTGCTGATTTGTTGTAGGCTGAATTCAATCGATACCGTCAAACTCTGGTCGTCGAGGACTGCAAGTTCCCGACGAAGTCTGTACTCGATGAGAAAGTGGCCGCCATCAACCGCCTGATCGACCACAAGTTCACCAACGAGGAATTGAATGAGAAATTGCGCAAGCAGGGAGCCCTCGACCGCAAGAACCAAACCTTCAAGCGCATGGAGAATGAGCGACTCTTGAATCTCGCCAAAGCCGCCGGTGACGAAGCCGAAATCGAACGTCTCGAGGCCGAGCGTGCCAGCTTTGCCACACCCAAGCTGGCGTTCAGCAACAACAATGCCAAGCCTCAGGTCAAGCAGCAATCGGAGCACGAGCGTCTTGCGGAACTGAACCTGCGCAACCAGAAACTCAACTATGAGAATGTCCGTCGTGCCCAACTCGAGGAGCGCAAAGCCAGTCGCAAAGCGGCGGCCGCCGTGGCCCGTGGAGAGGCTACGGCCAATCCCTTCTTGCGAGTCCGTACCCATGCCAGAACCCACTACGACGTGAACAGCAACGGCACCCCGGTTCCTGGAGATGCTAGTCGAGATGGCACTCCCGGCACCGCGTCCGACGCCGCCTCGAAATCGAACACCCCGAGCAAGGCTACCACTCCGTCCAGCTCGCAGAAGAAGTCCGCCCTGGGTGGCATTGGCAAGATACGCCATCGAAACATGGACGACGAGAACATCGCGGCCTTGGATCTAGACATAGACATTGAGATCTAGATGGGATTATTTTCTCACGTGCCAACCCTTTCTTCCTTTTTTTCACCGTCGCTTCTCTCTTTGCTTCCTTCTCATAAAAGAGAAACCTTCCGGAGTTTTCCATGCAGCTTGTGGTTGGATTATGAGCATGTCTCAGGGTCTAAGATTCTTTGAATTCTTGTGTCATTCGACCGGACCACCGCCACCACCATACAGCATTGATTCTTGTATCTTGACATAGGGCGGCGTTGAACGGCGTTTCAGCTTCTAGGTAGAATGCGGCCTGTACTATTGACCAGTGACTAACTGATGAACGCCTTATGCATTTCATTCCAATTGAATTGTCTGTAAATACCAAATAATGCTACCAATGCAAACCATGTAAACAAGACCAACAGTCGGCGATAAGCCCTCGCCCGCTTATCTCCACCCGTCACGTGCGATAGCGACGCGACACGCGCGCGTCGGCCGACGGGAGATTCTCCGCCCTTGCTTTGCCCAACCTCCAGACTACCATTCCTGCTGATCTGTTCTATGCAATAAAGGATGTGCTTTCCTCACAATTAATCAATGATACTATACCCTCACACAAATAAAATACTTACAATACCCACACATAATGTCCTCCCCCTCGACTCCGCACTCGACGCGCTCCGCGTCCCGACCACCAGCAGACTCCCCTACGATGCTCACCCCGGGCCAAAAGATCAAGGCCATGATGGCTGCATTCGACAGCGACTCGGAATCAGAGAGTAATGGCACGTCGAACACTAACACGAACACGAAATCGAAACCGAAACCGCAAGCCACGCGAACTAGTATTTTCAATCGCCCCCAATTCGCGACGCAATCAGATCCGGAAAACAATAACAATGACAATGAAGATGAAGACAACGAAATCATCATGCCGAGAGGTCGAATGGCTGCTCGTTTGCAAGCTGAGAATGACGTGTCGGGCTCTGCGTCTGCGATTGAACGGGTCTCGAAGAGTTTGAAGGACCGGAAAGAACAAGAGGACATGGCGGACTCGGAGGATGATGATATTCCTACGGCTGGTCCGAGGAGGAGGCTTGCGAATGCGAGAAGTAGTAACACCAACACCAACACCCAGACAGAGGAGGACTCGGCTCGTACCCCGGAGCGGGAACGCTCTTTCTCGCCGCTGTTTGTGTCGCCTAGGCCCAGGGAGGATGGCCAGGAGGATGGATCTGATAGCGATCGACCGCAGCCAAAGAGGAACTCACGATTTGAAGCGCTCATCGCTCAGAAGCGGGCAGAGCGGGAAGAGAAGGAGAAGCTGGAGAGGCAGAAGAAGCTGGAGAGGGCTGAAGCTGCGAAGTTGGCTGCGATGGACGACGGGGAAGATGAGGAGGATGACGACGCCGAAATGCAATCGTCGCTTCCTGCTCGCCCAGCTCGAAAAGCAAGTCGCAAGGCCTTGGAGGATATGAATCGCGAAACGCAACGGATGAGCAGGAGCTTGCAGTTGGCGCATCAGGCGACGACCTCGAAGAAGATCTCCAAGGAGAGTTTCTTTGCTCGGTTCAATTTCATGCAGCCCGAGCAGAAGGGATCTTCGGCTGATAACTCGTCTAGTATGGCTGGTTCGCAGAATTCCTCGGATGAGGAGGCTCAGAAGAATAGGGAAACTCCTCAGACGTCGCCTGTTATGGGTCCTTCTGACAAGCCTACGGCTCAAGACGCTTCGACCGCCGGGCAAAAGGAGTCGCAGTTCCCGGCTCTTGAGAAGATGGTCGAGCAGGCACAGCAGCAACAGGAACAGCCCGTGGTCGCACGAGTGGAGGATCACGCTACCAATCCAACCCCGGACACCGTGGATGTCAAAGGAAAGAAGAAGCTTACAACCGCACCCCCCGTTCATGTTCGCCTGTCTCGACAAGCTGTTGCGCAGAATCAGATGGACGATTCGGACAGTGACTTGGAGGTTGTCACTTCTCCTGCGAAATCCCGTCGCCTTGCCGCTTTCGAGAATGTCCCTTCTAAAAAAGTCCAGGAGTCGTCTGCTCTGCTCAAACTCAAAGCTTTGGCGCATCTCACGTCCCCCACTCGTCGAACTACCATGAATAATGCCGAACTATCTGCGAACATGCTGTATCAGGCGAAGAAACAGGCCGCGAAGGAGAGACAAGAGAAGATCGCAGAACTCAGAGCCAAAGGTGTGATCATTGAAACGGCAGCCGAGCGCGCTGCTTTGGAAGATGAACTGGAGAACCTGGTGGAGAAGGCTCGCAAGGAAGCAGAGGACATTGCAAAGCAAGAGAGGGCGTCTAAGAAGGCGAACGGTGATCTCGGTGATGATGATGACGAGCAAGATGAGGACTATGACGGCTCCGAGGATGAGGCCAACGACGATGGGGAGGAGGATGAGGACGAAAATGAGGGCGGCGAGAAAGAGTACAACCTGTTTGATTCTGAAGCCGGCGAGGACGAGTCGGAAGCGGAAGATGATCAAGACGATATGATGTCGACTGGGGAGCCTGAGACGACCACTCAGCGGCGGAAAAGACCTACACGGGTTATCGAGGACGATGATGACGAAGAAGAACAGGTCCCTACGACGCCGGCCAGGCCAATTAATGCGACACCCGTGTCTGTGGAGCGACCTCAGATCCCTGGTCTTCCTTCAAACGACATGACAATGAGTCTTACACAGGTCTTTGCTGGCACACTGGGAAGCCAGCAAGATAGCCAACCGCCCTCTTCAACAATTCCTCTCTCTCTGCCAGATCCTGCCCAGAGGGGTGAATGGCAGGAATCCGACTCGCAGGTTATTGTCAAGGATAGTCAAGAACCGTCGGCCGAAACCACCGATTTCCTAGCACGATACACCCCCTCCGATGCCCGAGTATCGGAGTCTCCTGCTCTACGGGGGATGTCCCAATTCTCGCAAATCCCCGACCCGACACAAGATGAAGGCTTCGTATATTCTCCTTTCGACCCATCGAAGAGATTTATGAGCACTCCAGCATCGACCGTGGAAACTGTTCTTGTCGACCGGAACCAGAGCAACTCTCCCGTTGCCGATCGGAAAATGAAGCACCTCCGACGTGGCCGAAATGAACTCTCTGCCATCGAAGAGGAGAGTGGGTTTGAAGTTGAGGCCAGTGCCTTCAACGTCATGAAGAAGGCGGCGAAGCCTAGTGTCGCGTTCGACAGGAAGAAGAGTAAAGCCAAGGACGTGGTGGAGGAAGCAGCCGAGGAGTCAGAGGACGAGTACGCGGGCCTGGGAGGCGCGAGTGATGAGGAGGACGAAGAAGAGAACGCGTTCGATCGGCAGATGATCAACGACAATAGCGGCGAGACTGTTGACGAGAAGCAGCTGGCAGCTCTGAATGCGTAGGTTCTATCAACCATTGTTTGTGTTTCCAAGCTAACAAACTCGCAGTCAACACCAGAGGACTACGGACGAGAAGCAAGTGGCCAAGCTTATGAGAGATATCACGACTGGTGCTCTCCGGCGAAGACGAGGAGCCGATGACGAGTTTGACCTCGACGATTCGGACGATGAACTGTTAGCCCGTCGACGACAGAAGCAACGAGAGTTTGCCCGCATGCGAAACGCTCTCATGGCGGATGGAAAGGTCGGGGAACTCGCTGAAAACCCCAAGAAGGCGGCGTTCTTCCGAGCCATCGAGGATCATGATTCAGATGACGATCTGTTGGATTTCTTGGACGAGGAGGGCCCTGGGTCCCAGAATTCATCCTCGCAGGATGTGAATGCCGAACAGGGTGCGGCCGAAGCCAGCAACAAGAGAAAGCGGCCTCTTGAACCCAGTGCGGAGGAAACCTACAACCGGCCACCTCCTAACCTCCGCCGCAAGCCAGCCAGCGCCATGTCCAAGAAACCTGCGTCACTGGCGGAGATCCGCGAAACCCTTTCTTTCCTTACCGAGCGACCCGAGTACGACTCGTTCCACGAGGATGCATCTATGGAGGACGAGCAAGAAGAACCCGAGGAGCCTGAGAGTGTCCCTGAGGAGCCACAAGAAGAATTCATGCCGCGTGTGCACCCTCGCCGCACGAAGGGCCCCGTAGTAGATCGTCTTGCACTGCTCCGGCAAGCGTCCTCGAACTCGGCCACGTCATCCAGCACTCGATTTGCCTTCCATGCGGGCTCCGGAGCACAGGGCTCCAATATCGGATTCCGACCTCCTCCCATGCTCCGGAAGACCACCAGCTCTTCGACGGGTTCATCCAAACCTGACTCGCGACGGGCGTCGACTGCGTCTGGCGCGTCGACGACGAAGAAGGGCGCGGTCAACTACTACACGGCCGCTCGCGAGAGAGAGCGCGAGAAGGAGCTGCGCACTCAGAATCGCGCTGGGGCTTCCAACATCACGAAACTGCTGAACAAGCATGCCGGCAACCGACTGGGTGCTTTGGGAGGGACGGGACAATGGGATTAGATTCCGGTTTATAACGTTATAGGAAGAGTACATGTACATAAGCTTGTCTAATAGAATTCACGAACGTATCATATCATCGACGCCTTCTCAAAATACTCGCCAAACCTCTCCTCCGCCTCCTTCACGCAATCAAACCCATAAATCTCCTTCTGGACGTCCGCATCCGCCCATTTATCCGGCACCGGTCCTCTTCCCTGCTTCAGCGCCTCAAACTGCCTATCTCGCTCCTCCTTCGCCGCTCCCTCGCCCAGATGCAACGCCCTCCCAGACGCCGCCGCCATATCCACCAACGCATACGCCCTCTCCTTCCTGACCATCTCATACGCCTTCAGCGCGCAATGCACCGACCTCGCCCTCGTATCCGGCATCCTGCCCAACACCACCGCCAACACCGCCCCATCCTCAATAGCCTGCGCCGCCCCCTGCGCCAGATGCGGCAGCGTCGGATGACACGCATCGCCTACCAGGGCAACGCTCCCTTGCACCCACGTCGGCAATCGATCATGACTCCTCAGTTTCCACTCGCACACCTCTCCGTCCTGTACATACCCCAACATCCTCTGCACCAGGGGACAAAAGTCCCTGAAAACCCGCATCATGGCCTCCTTCGACCCCCGCGTCGTATACGTCGCGTTCGTAGCCGCCGCGAAGTTCGTATCCGGCTGCGCAGTTGAGAGGTTGTAGATGGTATTGTTGGAAACAGGGTACGCGATGATATGGCGTTTCTCGCCGATCCATCGAACCACCTGGTTACTCTCCATCAAGGCCCTGATGTCTTCGTCTTCGAGCCGTAGTTGGTTCTTGTGGATTAGGATTCGGTACGCTGCTTGCTGCGTGTCCTGGACCCCGATTGATCCCCTGATTCCGAGAGATAAGAGCATGGCGTCGCGCGTGGGCGATTTTATCCCGTCTGCTCCGATCAGGACGTCCGTTGTTACTTGGTAAGACGGGAGGGATGTGTCTCGTGGAGTGGCTGTGAATGAAGGCGGCTTGGTGAAAGTGATGCATGATGCGGTGGTCGCGAAATGGAATGTGATTTGCTCAGGGCGTTGTAGACAGCCTTTGTATAGGCCGTTGGCGAGAGAGGCGCGGTGGCCCACCATGTGTGGGTAGGTGTATTTCTGGGCGATGGAGCGTAGGTTGACGTGTGCGAGTTCGGTGTTTGTGGCCCCGTCTGTATCACTCATTAGTCTCTTTTGCTTTGCTTCTTTTATACCTGTCTACGACTCTGAACAGCCACCAGACAGACAGATATACTATCTGAAGACACAGAAAGAATAACTCACCCCTAACACTCGTCTCCTTAACATCCACCGCCTCAGCAGCAATGCCTTCCCAGACCCCCAGCCCATCCAACACCCTCGCCATGTTCGGTGCCAATTGGATGCCGGCGCCCACGAACCCCAGGTCCGACGCGGACTCGTACACCGCGATGTGCTTGAAGCCTTGGCGCGCGAGGGCCAGGGCGGTGGTGAGGCCGCCTATTCCTGGTAGATGTTAGTTTCCACATTTTTATTCAGGGTGAGATTGAGGTTGAAGAGAGTGTTTGTGGATGTTTATGTAGGGACGTACCAGCGCCGAGAATGGCGATTTTGAGATCTTGCGGGGATTCAGACATTTTTTTTCCCGCTCTATTTTTGTTTTTAATTGGCAAGGGAATATTCATCACCATTGAAATTCAGAATTTGATATTCAATATTCAATAATGAATCTAAAAGCGGGGGATTTATACGAATTGTTTTGGCGTTCGGAGATAAGTGGCTACGGAAAAGGTCTTTGCCGGTTCCCACGATCTCAGATCCCCACGTCCCACGATCCAAGAATGGCAGAGAAGAACTATCTCGTGCGCTTCGGGGAATTAAGGGACTTACGGGGCATTTTACCTATCTGGTCACATCTCCACATCGGGTTTTGTGTCCCCGTGGGGAGGTTCGGACTGCCAAATTGGCAAATTGTCAGACTAACTAAAGAGCTTTCAGGCTGAATACACGGATGAAGAAGCTGCTGCACGATACGCAAAAGAATGTGGTATATTGTTGATATTACAGAATTAGACAAGTGTAGAAGAGCTAGTGTAACATGCGAAGCCAATGTGATCTTGCCACCATGCATCCTTCATCGTGCGGACGTTCCGTTCGGGGTCGTTCGTGAGTAGATCATTCTGCTGCACGTTAGAAAATCGTCGGAATGATAGAAAGCAACCGGGGAACTCACTATAGACCCTCGCCCAACGTCTTGATGACCTCTCCAACAGGCTCGCCAAGAGGAGGCAGAAGGCCGGACACAAGCTCGGCAATAGGATCGGACAGCTTGATGAGGAGCACGCCGCCGTCGTAGCCAGTGATAGTGAGCAGGCACTCAACGACCGGCCCTAGGTCTTTGATCAGCTCGCCAACCTCGCTGGCCGCCTTGACGACCTGGCCGATAGGGACACCGATGGCCTTCAGGCCCAGACCGTTGAAGACGGCAGCGATAGGGCCGCTCAGCTCAACGAGGAGGATCTCCGTGTCAATGCCGATAATCTGGAGAAGGCAGTTGACCACGGGCGCGATGTCCTCAAGCAGGCCATCTTCTTTGATGGGCTCGCCGCGCTTCAGATGCTCGCCGACGGTGCCAACAACCTGGCCGACGGGACCGGCGATGGACTTGAGACCCAGGCCCGAGAGCAGGCCGATGATGGGGCCCTCGAGCTTGATGAGCAGGAAGCCGGTGTCTTGGCCGAGAACCACCAGGAGGCATTCGATGGGATCGCCGAGGTCGGCCACCAGTTCGCCGATGCTGGACGCTTCCTTGATGATGGATCCGACGGGTTTGCCGAGGATGCCGAGCCCGAGCCCGCCGAGGAGGCCCTCAACGCCGGGGCTCAGCTTGATGAGGAGTTCTTCGGTGTGCAGGCCAAAGACGTGAAGTAGCTTGTTGGTGGGATGGCCAAGATCCTGGATGAGATGGCCGGTGCCGCGGCAGCCACCGTCGCAGCCCTCGTTGGGACCTTCGGGTTCCTCAGGTTCCTCGGGTTCCTCAGGCTCGGGTTCGGGATGCGGCTGGGGAGCAGGAGCAGGCTGTTCGGGCTCGGGAGCGGGAGTGGGAGCAGGTTCAGGAGCAGGAGTAGGTTCAGGCTCTGGAGCAGGAGCAGGAGTGGGCTCATGCCCGGGCTCAGGCTCATGTCCAGGCTCAGGGTGAGAGGGCTCGTGAGGCACCCCGATCTCCTCCCCACAGTCGCATTTGTGGTGCTCCAAACCGCGCTCCTGGAGAGAGCTAACGGGGGTGGCAGCAGCGCAAGCAGCCCAGGCAAGGACCGCCAAAGTAGAGAGCTTCATGGTGAAGACAGTATTAAACTGGTATGAATCGAAAAGAAGGACAAAAAGTAGCCGGAAATGAAGGGCGGCGCCCACAGAAGAAAAAAAGAAAGAAAGACAAGCAGATGCTGAATGAGTGAATCGATTCTGCCCGACAGCAGGAGTTCCATTGCCATATTTATAATGCCTCCATCGTGTTTGTTCCCCTATCTCCATGTCAGCCTTTGTGTACCCTGTCGACTATGGACGGGCCCAGATGGACCTCCAGTCTTGCCAAGAGCCACCATACCGATCCATCTTTTGATGGCAGCCGATGCATCTCTTGGGGTGCAATTTCCACATTCAATAGACGTGCAGGAAGGTAGCTAAATACGAGAATGTTATTATTGGGATCAAGTTCAACAGTGGCCGATACACGAACCCATATACTGGCTGCCACTGTCTTAAACAGTCGCTGACAGGTCAGTCATGAACTGCTCTCTCTGATGCCGATACGAGGGGCTTTTTTTCCCGTGAAATACCCCGAATTATTTTCCGTAGGCAGATGAAGACCCAAAGACCGAAGATACCGTACGTATTCCTGGCTGTCTCACACATGCAGTCGTATCCCTGATGTGGCTTCCAATGGTCGAAGCACTCGTTTTTAGGCTTCTCTCGATTTGGAATGACAAACAAAACTGCCATGAGCATCCACTGGTCTTAGCTTAAGCAATCACCGAAGGTGAAACCAAGCTAGCCTTGAAGCCGAGAAAAAGACTGGACGGTGTTTGGCGGCCCAAGAAGTTCCTGCATAAACTATCGATGTGGCGCCGATGATCGTCCCGAGCTTGATCGATACGTCGACTTTGTCAACGTTGGCGTTCAGCTGTCAGAATCTAGCACGGTCTTTTTGCTCCATTCATGTTTGCTTCTTGCAGCTGTTGGTTGCACTGTCACTCCATACCCCTGAACGTCTTGCCTCGCATCCAATGTCTCCACATCTGCCGGTTCATCACATTCTCTCGTAAAAAGCACGCCCCAGGCGTTGGAACCAGGACCAGGGCAAAAAAGGAGAACTAGGGCCGGGCCTTGGTCCTCGGGGATCACCCCAGTATCGACTTCCCTCGCCAGTCGGTCTCGATGCGTCGCGGCATTGCGGGTGCTCGTAATCCTCAACCGTTCCCATCGGCCAAATCGGCACCACGCAAATCTCATGGTCGCCACACCCCCTGCAGTCCTTCCAGACCGGCCAGTCCAGATAATCCATCAGTTGGCGTAGCTGCCTAATAGCCGCCTTGTAGTCGGTGCGACTATTTGCCTCCGCCAGCGTGGAGCAGATGCTCCGTGAAACCGATCGCACTGCCTCCCCTGCAATGCTACCTTCCGGTGCGCCGACTGGGATGAACTGCGTCACACAGCGGTCCGCTTCCTGGTTTGCGTCGCGCCCTCCTTCTGCGTAGTCAATAAACGGCTCTAGCAGGTTCTCAATCTCGCGGTGGAGCTCCTGGAGTGTCCGAACCTGTCCCGAGGCTATGTATCGCAGTTCCTTGCCATACCGCAGAACCACCATGTCCGCAACAGCCTGCCAGTCAAACCCTGCCTTGTGCATCCGATGCGTGCGAACCAGATCGTCCAAATCAGCCCGGATCGGCGCAAGCTCCTCGTTCGACAAATGTTGCAATCGCGGCAGTTGACTCTGCCCAGGGAACATGTCCAACGCGTACCCATCCTCGTACGCCGTCACAAACCAATCATAGTCTACTTGCACCCGATGGCCCCCTATCCCATTGTACCTAGAGGCAATGGCCTTGTACCACAGCTCCGCGCCTCCTAAGTCTCTTCCTTTCCCTTTCCTTTTCCCCTTTCCAGCCCCCAAAGCTTTCACCCTCGTGACACGAACCTCATCCACGACGCCAAAGTCACACAGTATGACCTCAAACCCTGCCTCCATCCGAATCACACCATCCAAGTTCCCATCCCAGTCCTCGCGCGCCATCCGACACAGCAGGTCCGCCCGTTCGCGCTCCCTATCCGGGCCATCGCCCAGCTCGTCCCGAAACAGCACTCGGTCCTGAGAATCCAGCGTCCCATTGGTGGTCTTCGCAGCCGACATGCCGTCGAGGTAGAGAAGGCGGAGATCGCGCAACGTGGCGAAGGTGTGCAGGTAGCCTGCCTTGTCTCCTTCATTTTTTCTGTCGGCATCGGCGGCGGTCGGATCCGGTTTTAAGTCCCGTGGAGAAGAAGGAGGAGGCATCAATGGTATCTGACTTCTACCGGATCCGACCCCCGAGATAGGCAGCGGAGGAGGACGTCCATGATTGATTGGCCTCGCGAAAACCATGGCGTGTTCGGGTTCGAAGGCGAGCCATTCCGGGCCGGTGACTTCCCCAGGATGCCAGTTTCCATGGTAGAATTGTGTTCCGGCTGGTACGGAGACCATGAAGAATGACATGCCGTTGTGGTGTAGGGACGAGCCCCATTGGCGCATGGAGTTGTGGATGGCGTTGAAGATGTGGTTGGCGTTGGGGAGAGTGCCTGTCTCTGCGCCTGCATGGCCCAGGAGAGAGGGTGAGAGGAATAGAAGTGATAAATGAGGGCGTCTCATGGCGATAGGGTTGGATTTGGGAGTACAGTCTCTTGTTGATAAGGGAAGTTGAGAGAGAAAAGTGCGATCTTATCAATCAATCAGCAGATGCGCTACGGCGGCCACCAAGTGGGGGCGAGACGCGTCACGGACAGGCAGAATGATTGTTCGATATGACTCACTTTATCAACATTGTAGATTGGGTTGATGTTTGGGAGAGAAAATATTCGAGATGGAATGACAATGTTGGAAGGTGAAGGTTGGTGGGGTTTCACCTTTCACCGCAATTTGCAGATGCAACGGGCACCTGATCTGGTATAGACCATAGTAGAGCATCTATAGATGCGGATATACATCAGCAATAACATGGAACGTAATTGACACCATCTCACTGTATCTAGTATTCTCTGTTGTGTGGCTGAGAAATCTTCTGATAGAAAATATTATTCTTACACGTTATCTTCTACTTCTATCTACAACATCTCGAGTTACATACATTTACTCCACCTGGCTCATAGGAGAAAGAAAAGACACGAATAGGCTTGCCTCTCCACAGACTAACCTAGTCACTAGGCTTATTAAAAGGAGCACGACGCATGGCAGCCGCCTGGATCTCCCATACAGGTCGTGCCAGCTCCATATACCCAGACGCAAACTCCTGCACTTCCCGCGTAAGAACTTCGTCGTTCTTGATGTTTTCATATCGTGAAATCGGCCGTGGAACATCTGCAAACCCTTTGAACGTCAAATATTTCCAGTAGGCTTTCCAGTAGCATATGACCCTCCTGGCCTCCTCCTGGTCTGACCGGACATTCTTTGCCACGAGATAGAATGAAGATTTGATGGCATGAATTGTTTTGTGTTTGAAGAACCGGATGTTCGAGAACTTACTGAGAGCATGGATAAAACACGCCGTGTGCCATCCTTCGCTCTGATAAAGAAGAAAGACCAGCGATCCCCCCGGCTTGAGGCGGTTGAGGGCAAACACTAACTGGGACGACTTCAGGCGGCTCATTTCGCAGTCGCTGCGGTATTCTTCCTTGGGTTGTTCCTTCAGTACGGCGCCTCCACAGAAGATCAAGTCGTACTGAGTCTCAAGGAACGGGCGAGAGGATTCGAACTTGTTGTAATCAACATGCCTCTCTAACATCTGTTTATCAATCCCCATCTCGGAACTGTACATGGTAATATCGGCATATACCAATTCCCTAAATATCTCTTTCTTCGCAATAACGTCATATCCGCCAAGAGAGGAGGGAAGCGTGAGCGCATCGATGGTCGATCTTGGGAGTTCTTGCTTGACAGTAGTACTGAACCCCCCAGGAGCCATGCAAAGATCAAGAACATATGGGAAAGCTGTGTCCTGATTGAGTAGGTTGGTGCAAGCTGCAAGAGATCGCCCGATCTTCTGTGTCATGGAGAAGAGGCTTCGTTTATTCTGCATGCTTGTGTTGATCGCTTTCTCCCGGCGGGCCTCGAAGTATTTGTCTGCGTCTGGAGTTTCCCAGCCCTGTGCGTGTCAAAGTCTGTACTGTGTATTGCTGATGGATTGCCATACCTTGATTTTGAGATCATGGAGCTCTGGGTAGAGTGAGTCTGCTGAGAGATACTCTCTCCACCATTGGGGTGCATCATTCTCCTCAGCCATGATGATCTTTGGACCAACTGTCGGATACAATGCAATAAATTGAAAAAGAGTATCTTTTAAACTAAAAGGTCAAGTAGGTGACAGCTTTCACGCAGCTTTAGGCCCACAGAACTTTACGGAGTTCTCCGGGGTGAATTCTCACAGTGACAACTCTAGGGCCTCGCTTAGGATCTTACCGGTGAAGGTGAACCCAGTGTGCATAAGACCAATCTCCTTAACTTTCACCTTCCTCTTGTTTTTCATCTCGCACATTCTGCTTTGATCCTTCGCTCTCTGGGCACGTTCTTAACAAGAACCCGCTCTGAACAACTCACCAGAGAAAGCAAGCATCATGGCGACTCCTCTGGATAAAGACAATTTGTCTGGAATCACACGCATCTACGTTGGAATTCCCCCAACCCCCTTTGACGTCCACATTGGACTCCTGCGCTCCCGCTCGCCCTTCTTCGATGGTCTGTTCAAAGGCCATTCCATCGAAGAGATCCAAACCAACCCCGTCCCTCTCCCCAACGAAGACGCAGACCTGTTCGGCGACCTCGTCAGCTGGATCTACCGTGACACGATCTACAAGTACGCGGTCGCTGAAGACAATGCCTTCTTCCTGTTCCGTCTGTGGGTTATGGCGGCCAAGTTTGAGATGCCACTGTTGCAGAACTACGTGATGTCGCACTTCCTTGTCGTGATGAATACCCAGCCTGGTGGAGTCTATGACAAGACCAAGATCGACTTTGTTTATGACAACACCCCGCCCTGTTCACCACTGCGTCGTCTTGTCGCTGACATGTGGGCGCGCAATGGCGCTCAGTCAGGGTTCCCTGAGCTGCTGCAAACCATGCCTCGTGCATTTCTGGAAGATGTGTGCGCTGCGTTCTTTGTGCGCAACGATAAGGAACCTGTGCCTGAGATCAGCCATGATGATTTCGAAGAGAGGTATTATGTGCAGCCTCCTGCTCCGCAGGAACCTCCCAAGAGGCCTTTCAAGGAAGCTGAAGAGGACTCGGTTGTTCCCCGACGCGCGACGCCCGCTCAGATGAGCAGAAGGAGAATCATCACTCCCAGGTCGCATCTGCATACAAGGCCTAATGCTTCGAGGTTGGTTTCGAACAGACCTTGAGTAGGATGATTTGGACAATGCATTAATGAAAGGATTCGCCGGGTACAGGCCTGTTTCTGAGGTCTAGGGTTCCTTGGCTAGCTTTGTTTACAAGCTGCTCCTTTGAATGATCCATGTGGGCAAATTGGCTTTGAAAGCCGGAGACTGTATTGCAGACATGTAAGAGTAGCTATATCAAGTCCAAATATTATAGCTTTTACTAACTACCTCGTTCTTAATGGAATCCTGGCATTAGCGTATCAAAATAGTGTTCATGTCGCAGCTTAAATTGCGTAATAAGACCACTAAGTTCTGTTAAGCCATAAGTTGTGGATGAGGCTGTTGTGGTTTTAGCATCAAGCGGATAAAATAATCCTGTGGTCGGTATTCCAAGTACCATGGCAGAGGTAAACTATGAACTATATCATGTTCCCATAAGGCAGGTTCTGCAGAAATTCAGGTAGAGCTACTCAATCGACAAGGTAGCTACGGTAACTAGGCACACCTTGTTTACAAGAAAAAACAAGTGAATGTGCATCTCCTAATTCTAGGATCACTAGCATAGTGTCACCCAAGTCTGACCATCTTTTCTTTCTTCTCCCCACCAGAACATATCTATACGCTCTACCACCCATTATCCTCAGTCTTTAATTACTGTTTCCCAGAGATCGGGAATGACTTAACTCAGGATGTCTACAGATCCTCCAGAGTATGTTACTTCCAAACCTGACTGTAAACAAGAGACTTACCGTTATGATCTGAAGGCTATCTTCATTTTGCAGTGAAATTATGCACATCAAAGTGAAAGAAGCCACCTTCAATGTCCACAAACAGCTACTCTGTGAATGCTCCTCATATTTTAAGCGGACGTGCGTAGAGCATGCCAGATCGAACGCAAAGGAAGAGATTGAACTGGAAGAGGCCGAGCCGTCCATATTCCAGGAAATGCTTAGGTGGCTATACAGTGGGAAAATAGGCGTTTTAACTGGCCGCGTTCATCAGCGGACAGAGATTGTTATACGACTATGGCTTCTGGCTGAAAATCTCGGAATGCCAACTTTCCAGAATTACATGCTGGTTTATCTCAACCAATTGACAGGCCAAATGCATATGGGCGTCGAAGCTGTCCGCCAAATTTACACGGCCACCGAAAAAGGCTCCCCCTTGCGCATGTATGCGGTAGACACCTGGGTGAGATATGCGAAAAATCACCATATTCAGAGAAGCCTGCACATGCTGCCGAGGGAATTCATGGCAGATCTGCTCTTTTTCTGGATTGGCAGGAGAGATGAAAGCAATATGGAGCCTTGGACTGAATATAACCTCGAACGTTATTTCATACGGAGCTAGACATGGACAGAACACTCAAGGTCTCTGCAGAAGCAGAGAAATGGGTCACTCTCGATAGACTTGCCAGAGACCTGGTTCGCTCCAGTATAGAGTCTATCCGTTAAGAAATTGGAACTGTGGGAACATCCTAATGAAATAGGGGGCCGAGTCCTTTTGCAATTATACTTCCCAGGGCAAGGGTACTTATTAGATTGATGTAGATTAGTGCCAGTGCCATTGTGTGGTACGTGAGGAGGGAGATATGGGTGAGTATTTGGGTCACCCTCATCAGTCACGTTCCTTTACCTTCAACTTCCCCTTTCTCTCACCTCCACTATCCTTCAACATCCTCTATCCTCGACCACCGTTTCCTGGCCTTGTTCTTTTCGAACCTGTTCACCCACCGGTCTCAACATGTCCCTGGATCCTCCGAGGTAAGTTAATTCTTATCATAATGCTGGTACTGCGCTGATATCTGATTTCAAGTACACGCATCCCCTTCTCGGGGGAGCTTCTGCGCATCAAAGTGAAGGATACGACCTTCACGGCCCACAAACAGCTTCTCTGCGACTCCTCTCCATTATTCGAGCGACTGTATACAGAACACGCAAGCAAAAGGCCGACTGATGAGCCTTTGGAACTAAAGAATGCCGAGCCTGCCATTTTCCAAGAGGTTCTCACCTGGGTCTACCGCGGCAGCATAACCGTACCTGATGTCCATTCCACGCAATCCAAAGAGTTCTTAGTTAAGTTGTGGCTTCTTGCGGAGTCCCTGGAGATGCCCAACTTACAGAACCGAACATTCTTTGTCCTCAATAATAAGATGGATGGGGTGTCGCATTACGCGCTAGGTAAGGAGGTAATCTGCCAAATTTACCAAGGCACCGGCAAAAGCTCTCCTCTGCGTCTTTATGCCGTTGATACTTGGCTATTAACGGCGAGAGAGTCTGACCTGGAAAGTTGCCATGATAAACTGCCACGGGAGTTTATCGTGGAATTGTGCACAGCTTTTCTCGATGGAGGAAGTATTAGCATCGGGCTCAATGTATTAGGATTTACAGGAGTTAAAAAGCGCTACTTTGTATCTCCAAAACCTAAGGATGACAAAACTAATGTACTGAAACGCGAGAGGCTTGACGAGCCCCAGCCTCCGACAGCGACAGGATCTCAGATGCAGAACAAACCGGCGCTCACTCCTCATGCACCGTCTCCTGTTGAACAGCCTTCCTCTACAAGTGCGGTGGGCAAAGTGTCATCAGGCAATACCGGAACTTATGTTGGCGCCCAGGGAGACAAATCTCCGGCAAGCAAGAAACGGAAGAAATGAACAGTTAGGCCCTTCGGCATCCTCGTTCAGATGGCCTCTTGCCTTTGTTTTCCTTCCCCAATGTATTTCCTATTCCCTCTTTTCTGTTTTCTTGCCCCGAAAGAAAAGACCTGATTGTATTATGTCGACAGCCTATCATCATGATCAGTATTTCTCTTGTTCACATGTTTTCTCCTTGCAAGTTTCTCTCCCTTATGCTTTCCCCGGGACCTTCGTGCCGCATCCCATGTACCAATATTCCCATTCAAGATTGTATCAACATCGGCATTCTACAAGCGAGACTACGGGGTCAAACATGCGAGTTCCATTATGTTGAGACGCTCTACAAGTTTTCATCTCTGTAATAACTTACTTTGCAATTAATAGTCTAACCAGATATATCTACCTCACTCAAAAAACTATCTAGCTTCACACTGCCTCTGACGTCTCCCTCGAAATTTAATCCAATCACCCGGCATCGCTGTTTGCCACAAATAGCCAAGCATCACAAGCACACCCTCATACTGTGGCAAAATCTTCTCGGCCTTCCATTCTGATAGGCACACCCAAGATCCCGGCGACGGTTCTGGTGGGCCATCTATGCCGAAGACATATGATACTCGGTCGGCCTCCGTATATCCACGCCGGCGAACCTGAAGGAGTGTCGCCGAGTTCGACAACGCCGATATCCTGTACCATGCGCAAAGCGCGGCGTCGGCGGACTTGAATTCCAGCGAAGTGATCGACGAGGGCGATGATCTGCCGCTGCTGGAGTGCGTGACTATTATGAGGACTACTGGAGCTCAGATCCTTCCGGCCGTTGACGTGATAGATTCGGCATCGGAGAGAGGACTTGCACATGATGAGAGCAATAATAATGTGTTTATTATGTTCTTTTCACGAGGTGGTTGGAATGTACGTAGTGGTTTTGTGGAGTTCTCCCTGCTGCGGTTTGCTTGCATCTCCCGTGTCTCTGAAACGCGTCATATACTGAACAGTTTCATGTACTCTCCACCTGTCTGAACATATAAACTATTAATACACATGAAAGAAGGAAACATAAAAGTGGAAAGAAAAGAGAAGGGGACGCGTACTCCCTTCGCCACCATCTCGAAACCCCCTGCTCGGAATTCCTCGCCAGCCCTGAAGAAAAATAGCTCATCCAATCCTGGTTTCTACTGTATACCACTACAACAAAGCTTGCCGATGGTAATTAAATTCATCAGACTCGGCCTGGTGCATTAGAGGTCCCTCAGGTAGGGCAAACTCGCCCATCGGCAGACGTCGCCGAGATTGTCTGGTTCGGCATCGGAAAACCAAGTTTAAGTCGGCGGAGGTCGGCCGTCGGGGAAATCTCAAACTGTTACCCAGTCGGGCAGGCAGGGTTTGTGTCACTCTGAGCTGGGAGATTATCTATATAAATCAGGGTCTGTCGCGGTGGGTTGTTGGGTTTGCTTCAGTGTATCAGACTGTTACTTAGGGCTACGTGAATACATCTATCTATCTTACCCGCTACCTGCTACCGCTACTATAACAATACGCGAAACCATCAAATAAACAAATAAAATACCAAGAGCCATGCCTACCTCTATCCTCAACATCCTCTCCAAGAAGCAAAACCACCGCAACTCGAGTACCTCGTCGGACTCGGCATCGGAAGTCACTCTGATCGAGTAAGTCCCTCTGCTACACCCTATAAACCGAGCCCAGACCAACTGATTAAGTTTATTGCGCAGGCGAAACAAATCCCACGATGGTGCGAGAGAAGGCACCTCATCTGGTATGAGAAAGACAGTGCGTGAGAGAGAGGATTTCAATGGTATGTGTTGTCCTTTGTATGGGTTGAATCAAATAATGCCTGGAATATACGCTGACCATATTTCTAATAGCTGCCGATTTATGCTTTGGTACTTGCTGTCGCAAATAATCTTGTTTATTATTACTAGTGATTTGGTATTTGGGAAGGGTTCTCTTGGAAAAAGTTGGTATTAGCTGGTCGGAGTTCTATGTATCGGAATAAACATCTAATCTCTTCATTTGAATTCATAGTTATTACAGAAATACATGAATGAACCTGCTTTCATTTATTACCCTTGAGAAAATACTCAATCTCGTCCCCCAACCTTAGCTACAATCTCCTCCACCTTCTCCCTGTCTACCTCACGGCCCAAAAGCCACCCAGCATGCCAAATAGTATCAACCTGCGACTTCACCGACTGCTTCAAGCTTGGCCACAGATTAAAATGCCCATGCGGCATACCCGGATACGCATCGAACCTCACATCCACCCCACTATCCCTCAGAGCTTTCGCATACACGATACCATCGTCCCTCAGAACATCCAGCCCGGCTACCTGCACATACGTCCTCGGCATCCTCTCAAACGCCACCGGCGACCCAAACGGCGAGAAATCCTCCGACAGGAAATCAGGCACATACAATGCCTCATACCCACCGACACCCTTGGAAATCACTCCCGGGTTCCCGGGGGCATTGGCGTTCTGCTCCCTCGACAACCACAGATGCTTATATTTCAGTGGGACAGTCTCTTCGCTCACGCAGACAGGGATATTAGCCAAGACGCCCGTGATAGGCGGGGAGAGGTTCTCCTTCAGCGCACGATGGGCCGTCACGATGGCGAGATTCCCGCCGGCGGACGCGCCGCCGAGAACGAGGCCCTGGGCTGGGTCGGCGTCGAGGGAAGTGGTGGTGCTTGCATTCGCGGCGATCCAGCACACGCTATCCCAGATGTCGTTGGGGGCGGTGGGGAACTTGCATTCTGGCGCGAGACGGTACGAGGGCTGGATTACGGTGGCGTGGTAGAGAGAGGCGATGGTGCGGGCCCACATGGTTGATTGGATATTTGTGCCCATGATGAAGGCGCCGCCGAAGATGAGCACCACGATGGGGTTTGGGGAGGAGGAAGAGGAGGAGGTAGTGGGCTTGGTGATGTGTAGTTGAGAGAGGTGGCCGTCGCGCATTGGGATTTCGATGGTGGTTTCTTGGGTGTTGAATTGCGGGCATGAATTGCAGGCGGTTTTTTCCATCGTTGAGACCATTTGGCGGAGGTGCGAGACGGGGAGGGAGAAGTCCATGGCTGGGGCGGGGGTATGTTTTAGGACCTGGATTGTGTAAGTTGATGTTTAGAGGAGTGAGTTTGTCAAAACATACTTCTTCCAGCTCTGGATCGACGATGCCGAGCTTGAGGACATCTTCTGTTGCGTTGTAGTGGTCCATTGTTGGGTTAAATAAATGGCTTTGATTGAGCAGTGCATATATTTAGTGAATTTGATCTGGGGTTTATGGCTCTTTATATGCAGTGGCATGCAGTGGCCTCGTTGCTGTTGTACAGATGAAATGCAACCTCACGATGATTCATCTACACTCATGCCGATCTGCCATCTTGATTGGCTCCTGACCAAGTATAGTCTCGGTGTTAGTTTCAATCTTACCTAAGACCTAGGGTAAAGAACTAGGCTGTGTCTTCTAGATATTCAATCTATACTGGGTCATAACGAGTGCCCTTACCGGAGAAATGAGTCATTATGAGTGTATTCATATTTCATATACGCATAGAACAAGAATAACTGATAACCAACTTGTAGCCAGTTCTTATCTTATCTCTTATCTACAATCTTATCTTATCGGCTTCTCCAACTTTCCAACTCATCGTCCAACACAGACAAAACCTCTCGATTCATCAATTTAAATCCACGACAATGCCACGAACCCCCCAATTTGCATCCACCCCCCGATTTGTCCTCTCGCAACGCGCTCCCCCTTCATCCTTCGCGACGCGCCCTCGCGCAGAGTCCATCGGCGATGATTCCCCGCAGAACACGCCCCTCGCGAAACGTGAACGCGCTCGTCCTGCCGCGAGAGACCTGATCGAGGACTCGGAACATGACAGCGGACTATCCGATGCAGAAGTCGATTCAGAGCTCGAGGCTGAATATGAGGCTCTTTTCGGGGAGACGGAGAGATCGAAGACGAAGAGGAGACGAGTGGATGGCCAGAAGCGCGATGAAAATGTGATAAACGAAGATAATCGCAACGATAGCGACACAGAACACTGCGAACATACAGCTCGAATCAATGATAACATCATCAACACCAACCACGACAATAACAATGACAACGACCCAACCCAAGAACCCACCCACCCTACCGAACCTCCCTCCTCAAACGAACACATCCCCTCATCCCCTCTCAAACCGCCCTCTACGCCGTATCCCAATCCACACCGTCGACGCTTCATCCTCGGCGCCTCCTCACAACTACATACGCCTTCACATCCATCCTCTACAGCCCCAAGGCACCCAATATACACCACTCCCTCACAATCAATAACCCCCGCCCCGCCAGACCGCTCAATTCCCCCACCCCCCTCATCCACCATCCCGCCTTCATCCCGTCGCAAACCAGCCTTCGTTCTCCCGCGCTCTCCGTCCCCCGATACAGCTCTTGACGACGTCCCATCGCTGTTCTCGCCCTCCAGGACGCAGCGCAGACGAGGCAGACCCAGGGCGTCGGCGCAGGGGTACGTGGCTGGTGGGATGGCGGAGCAGGTGAGGGGGTGGGTGTTAGAGATGGGTGTTAAGGGGGGGAATTCTACTTCAAATCCTGATTCTAGTTGGAATGGAGCAAGGAGTGAAGGTCAAGAGGGACAGAGGTATGCGGGTGTTTTGCGTATCTGTGAAGCGGGGGGGTCTGCGATGGGGAGCTGTGGAGGGTTGGTTTTTGTAAGAGGTGTGGAGGTGGACCAGGAGAGAAGGGATGATCAGGATGAAGATGCTGGTCGTGGGGAGAAGAGGAATCTGCTGTTGATGGGGGCGCCTCAGTCTGGAGAGAGGGATGGAGTTCCGGAATTGAAGAAAGGCGATCTCGTTGGCATTGGACGGGGCCTGGTTTGGGAGGTGGAGTTGGATGCCGTGGGAGAGTCGTCGGGAAAGATGGAGAAATGGTCGGTTTGTGTGGAGTGGAGTGTTCTGTGATGCTCTTACTTGTGTTCATGTTCTTGCTCATTTTATGTTTGTGATATATGTACATTTAGCTAGTTATGATACCCTTCGGATGTTCTCATCAATGTATGTATACCTCTATACCCAGTATATCCACACTCCATGGCTTAAACTAATCACTCTCCTTCGCAGCAACCTTCAAAGCATCAACCGCAACCTTGCACCCCCATCGCACCACCTTCTGCTCCTTCTCCGACACAATATCCGACTTGGACACCACCTTGCGCAGGAAATACATCAGTCCCTTGATGACCTGCGGCGTGTCACGCGTACGCAAGAAGATCTCGATCAGCGCCTGCTCGTCCCTCCCCTCTTCATCATCCGCAGCAGCCTTCTTATCCTTCTTCTTCTTGCCGCGCTTGCTCTTCTGCGACTGCTGGATAGTCGTGATAAGGAGAAGCTCGGCAAACGTGCTGGTCTTAGCTTGCAGGTATGCGAAGTTGAGCGTTTTCAGGACCCCCAGGTTCAACGTGCCGTCGGCAATCAGGGTGCCGTAGAATTTGGCCAGATTGACGATCGATTTCATGGGGATGTTCGAGTGTTCGTCGTCTTCGTGGAAGTCGTCGTCGTCGCCCTCGTCCGCACCCGTCTCACCCATGCGCTTGAAGATGTTCCACAGCGTGTACATGAAGGAGACTTTGATACGGCGGCCCATCTCGCCGCAGAGACGCCGCGCGATGAGCGTGTAGTAGGGGTTGTAAGCTTCTTCTTCCATGGCACAGTGGGTGAGCACTCGCGGGATCTCGTACTCTTGCGCGCGCTTCAGACGGAGTTTGAGCAGCCGGACGTGCGCGTCCTGGTAGTCGGGCGCGGACATGATGGCGACGAAAATGGAGCGTCGGACGTCGGTGTTCATGCGATGTGCTTTGGCGAGGGAGGCGTAATCGGGTTCGCCCTCGCTATCGTCGTTCTCGTCGGGGGCCAGTTCGTGCTGCTGGGCCGTTGTGGAGAGTTCGTTGCGCGCGGACTTCAGCGGGTCTTCTTTCCAGCTGGCACCAACGAGCCACCATTTGCCTTTCTTGGAGGCGTTGTGGATGTCGTCCCGCGAGATACTGATGGGCTCGGTGGCGCGGATGACCCGCGAATTGTTCAGCCCGCCGAGGATCTTGCGCATCTTGGTGATGTGTTCCGAGGTTACGGTGGTCGAGCCGACGCCGACGCCAGACTTCATGCGGTTGTTCTTGAGGTCGGTGATCGTGTCAATCATGAATTTCGTTCGGACTGTGAGGGCAGCTTCGCCGGCCTTGGCTATGGCTGGTTGGATCAGGAGGACAATATCCTTCAAGGAAGAGGGATCATCTTGACGGAGCTGAGGCCCGGAGTCTGGGTTGGTTAGCGGTGTTTCTCGAAAACAGGGACAAGAGCATACTTCGGATGATCTTCAGCAGCAGTTCGGTGTTCTCTTCCGTGATCTCCTGCAGGAATAATCGGATATAGTCGAAGACGAGGGTGCTGCCGATGACGTGGAAGTTGTATAATTGCGAGAGAAGGGAAATCAAGTTGATGGCTTCTTTGCCCTCGAATTTTCCCTTTTCGTCGCCCCGGGCATCGAACATCTCCACAATCTTTTGCACGAGCTGTGCACCAAAGTCGATGCCTACCACCTTATATACGGCCGCGATAAATCCAGCATGTAGAATGACGAAGGTATCTTGCAGCGCCGACCTCTCGCAAATCAAGCCGAAGAGTAGAGTAATTAATGTGGATGTTACTTCTCCTCGGGGATAGTCACGATACAGCTTCTCGAACTCCGAAAGGATCGACACCATATTCGCTTCGGACAGCTTGTTGAGGTGTCCTTGAGCTTGTCTCCGCAGACGAATGAGGGTTTCAGACTCGGAATTGGCGGCAGCACGTAGGGAAGGTGGGATATATTTCTGTGGTTTGTTTTCTGGGGCCACCGGCGCAACATAAGGGTTCTCACGCTTCTTGGGAGTGGGTTCGTCTTCCTCGTCGGCTTGTTCATCATCCTCATCCTCGTCCTCGTCCTCGTCGTCTTCATCAAACTCAGCGAAAGCATCTTCATCCTCCTCCTCCTCCTCCTCATCATACTCATCCAAATCCAACCCCAGATCACTACCCATGTCACTGTCTTCCTCGTCGGATTCGCTGTCGGATTGCAGCCCTTGAGCCTTTCTTCGTTTGCTCTGCAGCCACTCGTCCGCTTCTCTCTTGCGCTTGCGACCTTCATCCGCCGAGCCATCGTCCAAGTCGCCCAACAGGTCATCTAGACCGTCATCTGCGAACGCTTTGGGAAGCTTCTTTCCCTTCTTGAGTCCAAGTCTCTTCTCTAGTGCCGCGATCTCGGCATCATCCTGGTCAAGCTTTTCCTGAACAGCTCTGGAGATCCTCGGTGCCGGCGCATCAACCATGTCCTCGTCGCTGCCAGGGTCCGTCCTCTTGGCCTTCTTCGATTTAGACTCGCCCGACTTCGACTGCGCTTCCTTCTGTTTCTGTTTCGCAGCCCTCAGCTGTGCCATCACGTCCTCCTCTGCGCTCTGTTTGGGCTTCGCATCCTTCTTTTGTTTAGCAGCCTTCAGCTTAGCCATAACATCGTCCTCAGCACTTGGCTTAGCCTGCGCATCTTTCTGCTTCTGCTTGGCTGCCTTCAATTGTGCCATGACGTCCTCTTCTGCGTTGGGTTTTGGCTTTGTATCCTTCTTCTGTTTGGCGGCCTTCAATTTGGCCATGACATCTCCCTCGTCATCCGATGCACCCATATCGGAGTCCATATCTTCGTCGAACCCATCGTCATCATAATCGTGATCCTTCCGCTGATTGAAACCCTGTCGCTTCCCTCCATGCTGCGGTTTCGTCCTCTTCTCGTTGCGCTCCGCTCGTCGTCGATCTTTTCGCGTCGCAGGTCCGTTTCGCTGGTTTCTCTTCTTCTCGCCGTACCGGTCCTTGATATCCAGTTCAACGCGCAGATTCCTCGGTAAGGACGTCGTATTATGCATAGGCCGAGGCATCTTCGACAAATATTGCTGGACGACTTAAGTCGACTGACTGCCTTTGTTGCGCTGCGGAGGAGGAACTTTTTTTTATGCCGCTGGAAAAGTCGGAATTGTGGGCGGAGCGGAAGGCGGACAGCGCTTTCAAGGCGGTGAACACAGCTGCAGTTCGAGTCCGGGCTTCTTTCTCTTCGGGCTTCCTCTATCATACATCTTGTTGCGCATTGACTGTTGTTTACTTGTTTGGTTCTCCAACAAAGAGACTGTGCCGTGACCCTACTTTGAAGACGTCTATCTTGTTGCGCCGTGCTCGATATCCATCGCCTTCACATCGCACAATTCACAGCCAAGATGCCAGCACACATCGCCCACGAGGAGGTATGCCATTCCCTACACTTCATACACACTATACTATACTATACAAACCCAATCCCAAACCCAGGCATAAATCTAACTTCAAGAAAAAAACAGTTCTTCACAACCCTCACCACCCTCCTAGGCACCACCTCCCAAAAAGCTCGCGGCTCGATCTTCCTCACCCAAAAACCCCTCCTCAACACAGACACCACCAACTCGTCCTCAACCCCCTCGATCCTCATCCGCGCCACAGATGGAAACACCAATGCGCCGAACCCCAAGTCCTCGAAGGCCGGAGACGCAGCAGCCACGAAGTCCAAGAAGCCGTCTACGTCGCAGAAAGTGAAGCTCTCGACGGTCGTCGCGCCGGAAGAGCTTGAGGCGTTCTATGCGAAGTATGCGGAGGTGTGTAAGGCGGGCATGACGGGGCTGAAGAAGCGGGATCGCAAGCGTGGGAAGGCTAAGGGGAAGGGAGGAGCTGGGAAGGTGGCTAAGGCTTAGGAGTCCTTGTTCCTATGCCTTGTGATTTGTGGTTTGGTTTGAAGGGGGTGGATGGGGTTGTTGGATGGGGTAAAGATATGATTGTTGTTGTTTTTTTTGCATTTGGAGCGTTTTTGGCTTTCTCATCTGACATTCTTTTGTTGATATTTGGGCCTTATCTGGCTAGATCTCTGCGGAATAGATCCAGGAAATGATGAATATATTTTTGATAAACATGCACTTTATACTGGTCCGGATTTTGTCTTGGTATGATGATAGGGTATATGATTATGACTACGACTATCGCTAGAATACAAACATTAGGGGGTACAATGCAACGCAACACCAAGTCCACCCACAAATTATACAGGGGGGAAAATAAAAGTCATACAAGTGCATCATCATCGAAACAGGCATCACTCAAAGAAAGGGTTGTACAAGACGTATTAAAATGATATGGCAGAGCAACGCCAACGGGAGGAAGGAAATGAGATGAAAAGAATGGGAGGAGAGAGTGAATGGAGACAAACAAATAAAAAGGATAGAAGTGATGGTTAGTCCAATTCCCAAGGATCGAACCTTCGGATCTCCTCGGACACGGACCGCTTCCTGAAGTTGTCACGCGCGAGAGGCAAGTCGAAATCATCCATCGTCTCCGTGTTCGTGGCTTGTCCGTCCAGCTCGCCCATGGCTGAGTTTAGAGCCGGGCCGATAACGATGCGCGCGGCGATGTGAATGAGCACAACGAATAGCTGGATCGGAGGCACCAGGACAAGCTTGCAGGTCTTCTGAATGATGGAGGCCGCGTCGTATTTCTCCGGCGGATGAGCAAGAGCCAGCGTAGACGGTGGCGGCATTGGCGAGAGCTCTCGATCACGAGAAGCCTTCGACCGTCGACGGAATTCAGCACTCATGCTGCTCAGATTAGGATTGGAGCCCGTGGTTGATGCAACTTTGGAACACTCCGCATCTCCTTTCCTATCGGCAGTAGTACTAGTCTCTGGCTCGGGTTCGGGCACAGTTTCGGCCTCGAAGACAGTGGCATTTGGAGACTCTTTGGGGTTGGGAGATGAACAGTCGCGGCACATGATTTTAGGCAGTTTTGTCTGTGCGGCATAGTCAATATCTTGGAAACCAGGGCTCTCCGAAGTTTTATCTTCGTCACAGCTGTGGTCCTTGGTATCCTCTTCGACTACTGCTACTTCTGGCTGGAGACTCGAATGAGACGTTTCAGGCGATGGTGAGAACGACTGCTCAATGGAATGGAATGAATCGACACTCGAAGAAAGTGCAGGATCAGTATCAACCTGTGTTTCGGCGCTCTCCTCAAACCTTGCCAGCAAGGTCTGGAAGCTCCGTTGTGTTTCCGCCACAGAACGCCGGGGTACATCCAAGGACTCGGAAACAGGCGGTGCAGGCGATGGTTCGAGCGTTTCGCTTTCCACGGGCAGCTCAGGGGTGTGAGTCCCTTCTAGAGCTTCGTTGTCATCTGGAATGGTTTCCAAGATGGTACTGTTGCTACCTCGCGTAGTAAAGCCACTGCCGTCCGTTGTGTTCCCGTCGGTCTCTTCCCCGGCGCTCAGATAATCGATTGTTATTTCCTCCCTCGACGGACTATGCTCTTTCGCCAGGCCCAAATAGATCGGCGCACTTTCCCTACGCCCTTTCGGGCTCCAAGCCTTTTTCTTCCGCCTCGGCGCCTTGGCCGCCTCAGGAATCGGGACTGTGAAACCCCGCTTGAAAGGACACGGAGTAACTTCATACCGCAGGACCTGGGGCAAGGCGTCTTTCATGCCGGCGATCAGTTCTCTGTCTTCGTCTGTCTCGTTTGGCAACTCGATGCGATAGTAGGTAAGAGGGCGAATGCGCAACACAAAGGTCGACACGCCGTCGACACACCAGCACTGGGAGTTTTTGAGAATCGCATGGACGACGCTGCCGCATTTGAGGAAGACGGTCAGCCCGTGGACATTCTCAAGACGCAGCGGAGCAAAGGCTACTGTCCGCTCCGTGGGCGATCTCCATGGCAGGGTTTCAACTGTGTCAACCGGGTAGTCAAAATCAGACGGGGCGGTGCTCGAGGGAATCGGCGCAAGGGCCCGAGGGGCGAAATGGACAACTTTGGCGGAAGGGTGAAAAAACAAGTCGTTCTCAGACGGTTGGAAGGAATTCGACACGCGGCGATTTCGCGGTTTTAATTTCGTAGGAAGAGTCGCAGATCGACGAATAGGCAGTATCTGAGGCAGTGGCGCATCGGAGGGATCGGACATGGTTCATGAGGAACTACTAGTAGTAGGAGTAGTGAACGACGAAAAGCAAAGGATATGTTTACATTGGATAAATCAAATGAAAGATGATTACACGACCGATAGGTAGGTAGAGACAAAAGAAAGGAGGGCCATCAGTGAGACCGGGGGGGATAGAAAGAGGGACGATAGAAGGAGTTCGTCGGGTGAGACAAGGAGCAATGCGCATCATCGACCGTCCGCGTGATTCGCCTTTGCTCGGGAAGTCGGCGGGCGTCGGCAATACCGGGCGGTGCCTGAGGCTGCCTGAGGCATGCTATCTGGCCGGGCCGCGCGGCTCTGCAAGCGCCCGCGCCTACCTAGCGGCTGCTTGGCCAATGCCACGAGGTGGCCATAGATTGACGGTTGCCTGTGTTGTCCGTTTGTCTCCTGCTTTCACTCCTCCTCCTCCTCTCCTCCTTTCCACTCGCGTCGTCGAGAGGACTACTCTACTCCCACCATGCCGAACTTCGAGCCTAACGCCGTCATCCGCGGCTTCCAGCTCACCGTCGTTGGCAGTAAGTCTCACTAGTCCCTGCCCATCATTGCTCAATCCGGAAAACTCGGATGTTCGAGGTACATACCCAAAGGCGTCGAACATGCGGGACTCCTCCACGCCCATGCATGACCTGTGATCAGTCTGAAGCCAAGCCTATGCTGATGCATAGATCTACTGCTCTTGCAGCGGCTCGGGTCTAGATTGCTTACAATACGCATCGCCTACTTCGAGAAATTGATAGATGCTAACTAAACATATCAGCTGTCCGCGCACTGCGCAACCCGGAACTGTTCAAATCGGAGCACTTCCGACAGGCAGCTTTGGCTATTGTGGTTGGAATCGTCATTCAGTTTATTATCCAGATTCCTGTACGCCCAACAATTCCGACTCTTCGACTACAAAACGCTAGACAGCTAACCCCTGGCAGATTCTGGGCGTCAAATTCCTCCTCGCGGTTGTGTCGCTTTTTGTTGACTTAGAAGCTGCCGCTTGGGATGACACTGTTTTAGAATCCCTGGATTTCTTGAACAAGTCTGTCCTTCAGGTCCCCTTTCTACTCATGACTTTGATGCGATATATCACTCCGACTCTAGATGACATGTAAGTTTATCTATTTCCGCAGCAATTTCCACAGCATATTAACTGGCCAGTTTTATGCAATCGCTGCAATGGGTCGATTACACCTACGTGAACAAACACAAGTCGGATGACCCCAACACTCTGCGTGACATGTACTATCCCAACCTTGTCAAGTACTCGACGCACGGCAGTGCCGGGGTGTCCAAGCCTGTCCCAGAAGCTGTGGTCGCCTTTATGGTCCGGTACGGCCGAAAGGTCGGCATGCTGCTGGGGGTCTTCGTTCTATCACTTCTTCCCGTCGTGGGCCGGTTCGTGATGCCCGCGGTCTCGTTCCTCTCCTTCCAGGACTTTGTTGGGACTACTCCTGCTGCCGTCATCTTCGGAACGGGCCTTGTGCTTCCGAAGAATATTGTCGTTACCTTCCTTCACACCTACTTTGCATCCCGCAGCTTGATGCGTGAACTGGTGAGTCAAGTTGCTTCTTTAGACCAGGGTTATTTCATTTCTGACAGTCCCCAGCTGGAGCCGTACTTCTGTCGCGTCAAGTTCACCAAAGAGCAGAAACGTCGCTGGTTTGCCGATCGGGAGGGAGTTTTGTTCGGGTTTGCTTTTGCCTTCACCGTAGTCCTGAAGGCGCCTTACATAGGAGTCCTCATGTATGGCGTGGCGGAGGCGTCCACTGCCTATCTGGTCACCAAGATCACGGATCCTCCCCCCAGCCCTGCGGACAGCGAAGGCTTTGCCGAGAGCCAGGTAACGTGGAAGAACAAGCATGACTTCCTGCAGCTGTCCCTGGAGAACATCGACAAGATCAACACCGCCGTGCACCAAAGCAAGGAGGCCACCAACCCCGAACTCCCGAGGCAAAAGTTCACCTAAAGTTTAGAACAGAGACTAAAGGCTGACCGTGTGGAGTTGCTGGACCCCCTCCGCCCAACTGCCGAGACACGCCTTATCAAGTAGTAGCATCCATCCATAGATAAACCAATTATAAATAAATGCAGATCGCCTTTGTCCGAGGAGTCCCGCTGATAAGCGATAACGATAGACGATGCGGGGTTGTTGGAGAGAAGCTTTGGTCTCGTGAGGGGATGACAGGCTGCTTCTTAAGGCGCCGTGGTCGCTATCTCTCCTCGTGTTCCTTGTCTCGTCCCTGTCCTGCCACTGTCTACGCCAGATCACCATGGGTCATAAAGGAATCCGCACCGCTCTCAAAGTCGATCTCAACAAGCCCGCTTGGGAACAAAAGGGTTTACACGTAAGCTTCCTATAGAAACCGTCATTCAATTCAAATCTTGTTGACTAAGAAATGGACAGAACCGATGGCATCCAGATGGTATGCCACTTGAATCCCCTGGCTCCATAATCCTTTCTCATACTTTCCAGTCCCATCTACCGGGAAGATTGCAAACAATGAAGTGGTCAAGATCGAATGCCTTGACTGGACTGGCGGCCAAATCAAGAACAATGACTCCGCCGATGACATCAAGAACGTTGATCTAACTCAGATCCATTATCTGTCCGGTCCGTTCGACATCGAAACCGCTGAGCCCGGCGATGTGCTCTTAGTGGAAATCCAAGATGTTCAACCATTCGAAGACCAGCCTTGGGGCTTTTCCGGTGTCTTCCATCACCAGAACGGTGGCGGCTTCCTCGACGAGCTCTATCCAGAGTCGTACGTGACCATTGTCTTTCGTTGTCTGTGTAATTTGGTTTAACGTATGCAACAGAGCGAAGGCCATCTGGGACTTCGAGGGCATCTTTTGCTCGTCCCGCCACATTCCCCATGTTCGCTTCGCAGGCCTCATCCACCCAGGTATCCTGGGCTGTGCACCCTCTGCAGAGGTACTGGCAGAATGGAATCGCCGCGAGGGTGAGCTTATCGCGACCAACACCACCGGCCGGGAGGTTGCGCTCCCTCCCCTGCCGAAGATGGCCCATGCGGGTAGTGCAAACGAGACTATCAAGGAGAAGATCGGAAGAGAAGGCGCCCGCACCATCCCAGTATGTACCCAGCATCCCAGTTAATTGTCCTGTTCTCTCACCAAACCAGGGTCGCCCCGAACAAGGCGGAAACTGCGACATCAAGAACCTCTCTCGAGGCTCGAAGGTCTACCTCCCCGTGCACGTTCCCGGAGCCAAGTTCTCCGTCGGCGACCTGCACTTCTCCCAAGGCGACGGCGAGATCTCCTTCTGCGGCGCCATTGAAATGGCCGGCGTGATCACCCTGAAGTTCACCGTTCTCAAAGGCGCCATGGCCAAGCTCGGCATGAAGTCCCCCATCTTCCATCCCGGCCCTGTGGAGCCACAATTCGGCCCGGGACGTTACTTGACCTTCGAGGGATTCTCCGTCGACGAGAAAGGCAAGCAGCATTATCTGGATGCTACAGTCGCGTACCGGCAGACTTGTCTCCGGGTCATCGAGTACCTCCGTCGCTATGGATATAGTGACTATCAGGTATATTTGCTGCTGAGCTGCGCTCCGGTTCAGGGCCATATTGCAGGGATCGTGGATAAACCGAATGCATGTACGACGCTTGGGGTACCAATGGATATCTTTGACTTTGATATTCGCCCAGAAGCAGAAGTGGTGAAGAAAGACATGGGAAGCTGTGCTTTTGCGAGAGATTGAAGATGGCGTTGACGGCCACTGTGAATTTTCTGATGCCGTTGCACCTACTATTTGCCAAATTACCACATTTATGAGCACTACGATAGTTTCAATTCCACGATTTCTGGTCTTGGTGCGGCCAGTTCAATGATGATGATATTCATAACGTTCATAACGACTATAGACTCCTCGAGAGTAGGCTACTCCTATACTACAACCGACTCTTATTGCCCACATCGGTCCATTCATCCTCTCCAATCTCCTGAAAATCCATGACCCTATTGGGCCCTCCAAACCGATTCTGAGTCGATTTCCAATCTCGATCGACCGCCGTCTCCGGCCTCCAGCACACCACGTCCTTCAACTCCTTCTGCAGCCTCCCCTCCAGCGCATCTGCAATAAACCCACCAATCGTCGGCATCTGCATCGCTCCATTCCCTGACCCTCCCACCGCAACCACCAACGACGGATACTCCGGGTGCCGATCGATCAGGAACGCCCGGTCAGCCGTATCCGCGTCCCAGCAGATGCGCGCAAACGCCAACGGCCGCTCCGCCAGATGCGGCATTGTGTCGCGCAGGAAGTCGCGCGCCCGGGCTTCCGCCTCCAGGGGGATCTGGTGCTTCGCGAACGGCACGCTTCGGATCTCGTCGTTGTGGTTGGGATCCCGGACGAAGTTACAGTAGCCCGGGTGTTCGTCGCAGATCTTCAGCTCGTGTTTGTCCTCGTCGGGTTCCATGAAGAAGCCTTTTGCGATGTTGAACAGCACGGGCAAGTTGCGGTACGTTTTCGCTTCTTCGGCCGTCATCCGGATATGGCAGAGCGTCCATGCCGTTGGGCGGAGCTGTTTCTTGAAATCAAGCAGCCGGTCGCTGGCCGCTCCAGCGGCTAGGATGGTATGGTCGGCTCGGTGGATGACGCCGTCTGCTGTTCTGGCACCGATCACGTCCCCGTTGGCGTACTCGAGAGACTGGGTGGCTCCAGCTTCGGAGCCCGTGATGAAACGCACCCCGAGACGTTTAGCCTCGGTGTATGCGGAGATCATGGCCTTTTGGGCATGAATCCACCCTGCGCCGGACTTGCTGAGCCAGCCTTTCCAGCCGTGGAAGTCGCCCGTGAGGACTCCAGCGGGCATGGTGTTGCGGAATTGTTCGGCGGTTTCGAGCTTCACGAAGGTGCCCTCCGTGGGGTCGATTTCGTTCTCTTTGATGTGCTCTATAAGGGCTGGTGTGTGGCCCGCCACAATTGAGCCGGTTTCATGAAAATATGGCTGGAATACAGGATCGGTCTTCCAGCCTTTCAGGGCTGCGCGAGAGCATGTCGCGAACATGATGCTCCGAGCATCTGCTTTGGGGTCTGTTTGGTGTAAGCTCGGGTAGACCAGTATGGTAAGGTGCAGTGCTGGGTTTGCCTTTTAGTTCTCGGTGCTCCATGATCTTATTGATGTCATTTCCTGCCGCAATGGGCGAAGGAATTGGATATGGATCGAGGACGGTGACATTTTTATATCCTCGGCGGGCAAGATGCAAAGCAGTCGAGCATCCCCAAGTGCCTCCTCCGACGATGAGAATGGACGAGGTCGGGGTGAGCGCAGAGGCCGACATGATTAGAACTTGAGTCCACGTTGCAAGTTGACAGAAAGACATATGGACAACAGGACAGAAACCTGGAGATATACGATCTGTACGACAGGCCAATCATGCCACGCCCAGTGATGTCGGCGTGCCCTAAGCCCCGTGACAGCCCGGCCTCAGGCATTCCCCGCTTTGCGCGTGGACCTTCCTTCCTTCTCTCCACTTGATCCTCGTGCTATCCCACCTGTCGCTCTGAGTCTAGTCGCTCAATTGCGTCTCCACGTCGCATCTTCCCGTCAAACTTACTCTGTGCCACAATCATGGCGCCCTCGTCGACTCTTGTTTTTCCTTCTATCATCTCCAAGCTTCAGGGTGATCCTTCGTTTGGAGCTTCCTTTACCTGTCTCGCTTATCATGCATTTCTTCGTGTTGATCACTCCTGATCGACACCGTGCAGCTCCTACTGCGGGCTACACAGGGCATGTGTGATTACAGACCTCGGAACGTAGTGCGGAGAAGCTTTGACATCCTCCGTAGGGGACCAATCTGGGGATGTCTCCTATACTTGCATCATTATCGAGGAGATACTACCCGACTCTGGCCGTCAATACATGGGAGTGCGTGTCCTAGAATGACTAAATTAGAGCATTCCCCCTCTCAAAATGGTTACCGAATCCCTGGCCGATCGACCAGGTCAATCATTTATTTAAATAGACCAACCTCCCCAAGACATGAGGGATACGTTCGAACCACAACCCCGTAGGCGCAGTCATGGCTCCAACTGATGATATTTTAACCGATGTCCCGGGAACTGTATACCTGGTTGATAGTATGTCTTCCCTATCTTATTCTTCGGTTGATACTAATTGAATAGCTTCCGGGAACCAAATAGATGCAGCTCATGCTGGGGAAGATATCATTCTAATTCCACAGCCGACAACTTTCTCGGCTGATCCTCTGGTAAGCTGAGTGATATTATCAGCTGGCATGGCATTAACACCCTCTAGAACTGGCCCAGATACAAGAAATACTGGACGCTGTTCCTCATTTCCGCCTATGCCTGTGTGAACTCCTTCGGTGAAAATAACTGGGGTGCTTCATGGACCATAATATCAGGAGAGACAGGCGTCGGATTAGAGGACATGAACGGAGGTTCAGCACTCAACTACCTTATGCTGGGGTTTTTTAACATCATCTGGATCCCGTCGGCCATGAAATTTGGTCGAAAGATTGTGTACATTCTCAGTTTGATATGCGTCCTCGCCGGTGGTATCTGGGGTGGCTTTTACGAAGGCGCTGTGCAGTACTATGTCATGTTAACTTTGACGGGCATTGGCACTGCAGCGTATCAAGCCTTGATTCAACTTACTGTGCGTCCTCTCTCTTCCATCTAGACTATGCACTGACTTTGAAAGATCTTCGATATGTTCTTCGCTCATGAGCGTGGTCGTATGGTCGCTGTGTATATCTTCTTCCAGCAATTAGGATCAATCCTGGGGCTTATCTTGGGTGGATACATATCCGATGGCATTGGCTGGAGATGGAGTCAGCCAATTGTGGCGATTGCATGTGTATGGCCCCGTTCATTCTGAAACTTCAACACGATCTGATCTGTCCAGGCTATCCTGATCCTCTTATTCATATTCACGTTCGATGACACCATGTTCCCGAGATACCGATTCAAGGGCAGCTTTTCCCTGCGATCGCCCAAATCGGACCCAGTTCCTGCTACGCAAACTGAAGAGCAAAAAGAATCAAAGGCAGAGCCCATCCTATCTTCCATCCCAAGCCAAGGCACTGGCGAAATCGACATGCCACCACGTACCTATCGACAGAAACTCGCCCTCGTGCACTACTTCAAAGACGACCAAACCACCTGGTTTCAGTATTTTCGCCGCCCTTTTTACCTCTTCGCCTTTCCCAACATCGTTCTCGCCGGAATCCAATTCGCCTTCGGCTGCACAGCCGGCATTGTCTCCTTCAACACCATCTCCGAGATCATGACTGAGCCACCTTACAACTGGAGCGCCGGATCAACAGGGCTTCTCTTCCTCGCTGCCCTACTTGGTAACTTTATCGGGTGAGCCCATTCCTTCCTTGTCGCTTTGCGCTCGAATAAACACGGCTTCTAACCAGCCTAGAATGGCCACCGGCTCCCTCTCCGACTGGCTCGTCCTCTTCCTCGCCCGTCGCAACAAAGGCTACAAGGAGCCCGAGATGCGTCTCTGGGCCCTCAGCCTGCCTCTCGTCCTCGCCGGTCTCGGATACTTCATCTACGGCTGGGGTGCCATGGCAGGCTCGCATTGGATAACCATCGCCATCGGGCTCTGCTGCATGATCGCACAACAAGTCTCGGCGACTAGTATCGCGACGGCGTATGCAATGGAGTGTTTTGATCGCGTACGTCCCCTTCCCTTCCTTTCCTCATCGATCCAATCAATCCAATCCATTACTTCCATCCTATCCTAGTCAGGCCCCATACATCGTGTAGGCAACCCCAGCTAAATCCATCAAAAACAATAGATATCCGGCGAACTCGTCGTTATCCTCGCCATCTGCTCCTCGGTCATCAACTTCGCCATCTCGTTCTCCGTGCAGCATTTCATCAACGCTACCAATTACGGCTGGGCATTCACTTTCTACGGTATCTGCGTGGTCTTGTCCATGATTATGGCTGCGCCTATGATCATCTGGGGCAAGACGTGGCGCAGACGGTGTAAGAGCCGGTATGAGGCGTTTTTGGCGGAGACGGGGAGGGGTGCTGATTGAGATATATTGTTTGGATCCCTCGCTCTCTCTGCGTATCTGTCTATTTACCGGGTGAGGGTATATATCTGCATTCCACTGCTGTGGTTACTGATAAGACGTGCGGTACGAATGAGAGACTAGGTATGCGATGCTATCTCTTCAATGGAATTTGCCTGTCCTGCTTATTGTTGATGATAGTGCAGGTTACCACTGTCTGTCTCTTCGGTCCAGACTCTTGGTTCCATCTCTTGCAATACTGTTTGATAGTGGGTAGTAGTAGTCTTTCCAATCAAAAGATCGGTATGATAGACCTAGCAAGTGAGATTCGGATACGATTGTTTTTCATTCCAGGAATTCGGGACAAGTTTAAGGGAAACAAAGTATAGTTAAGACCAACGTGGAATACGTTAAATCAAAAAAAAAGAAATTATGCAGAGCCGTATGCTGAAATGCGCTCGTTTATTGAATAGAAAGGAAGAAAGGGAGAGAGAGAACGGGAACGGGGAAGAATTCATGAAATCATGAATCATGAACCATCGTGGATTTTCTGGTCTCGCGATAGGTAAGTAGTTAGAGAGAAATATGCGCATGGTTTACGAGAAGAACTTTTGAGCAGTGGCGCGCTCCTTGGCCTCTCGGTCCTTGACGGCCTTCTTCACCCGGGCAACCTCGTTGGCGATGGCGGCGTCGTTAGGAGCCAGTTTAGACGCCTTCTCGAGATCCTTCAGGGCATCGTCCTCCTCCTTCAGGCCGGTGCTGGCAACGGCACGACGGTAGTGAGCCTTGGCTCTGTCGGCGTCCTTGGCGTTGGCGGCGTCGGCCACCTCGAGCGCGTACGTAGCCCAGGTCTGGCCGTTCTTGAACTGACCCAGCTTGTTGGCCAGCAGCGACGAGTTGGAGTGGAGGGTGAAGCGCAGGGCCTTCATCTGACCCTCCAGCTCTTTAGGATCGTTTTCGTCGGGACCGGGGAACTCGTTCAGATAGCGCAGACCCTTCTGGTACTTCTCAAGGCCAACGGCGAGGTTTCCGCTCTTGAAAGCGGCGTTTCCAAAGTTCTTCAACTCCGAGGCGATCTTGAAGCACACGGGAGCATTCAGATCCTCGCCCTGGTGGTCGTCGGGGAAGTCCTCGTACGGGTCGCCGGTAATGTCGGGGATCTGCTTGTCGGCATCGTCGTAGTCCTGGCCGGTGAGTTCGCCGCACTCCACAATCGTCACGTCAACGGTGGGCTTATCCGCTTGAGTCGACATGTTCTCGATCTTGCGGACGACGCTCTTTCCATTGATCACCTCGCCGAAAACCACGTGCTTGCTATCTAGGTGGGGGGTGGGGACGGTGGTGATGAAGAACTGGCTGCCGTTGGTGCCGGGGCCGGAGTTGGCCATGGACAGGAGGAAAGGCCGATCATGCTTCAGGTCGAAGTTTTCGTCGGGGAACTTTTCGCCGTAGATCGACTCGCCACCGGTGCCGTTGAACGCCGTGAAGTCACCACCCTGGATCATGAATTGTTTGATCACACGGTGGAAGATGGAGCCTAGTTACGCGGCAGGAAGCGGGTAAGCAAGGCTGCCTGCAGATTGTACGATGCGGCACGGAAGCGGGGAGGCAAAGAGAGCGATCTGCGTACCCTTGAAGCTCAATGGCTTTCCCTGCTTTCCATCCCCCTTCTCTCCAGTCGAGAGAGCACGGAAATTCTCCGCAGTCTTGGGGACAACTGTCTCGTGGGTTAGAATCGGCCGTCATAGTGCCGGAGGGACGCGCGAAGCCATACCATCGTTGAACTGGCGGGGTAGTTAGAGAAGACGAGGGTCAAAGGAGAGGGACCTGTAGAGTAACAACGTACCAGTTCAAGGGCAATGCGACCGGCTTTTTGTTTGCCGATCTGGACATCAAAGAACACACGAGGACGACCTGTTGTCGCAACGCATCAGCAAATGGGGAGCTTGGGAGGGGCTGAGGACAGAAGGTGCACGCACGCTGAGGCTCGGCCATGACGAATGGATTTAGGAAGGAGAGGAAGGCGAGGACGTGAAAAGTGGATATGAGGGATGGAGAGCGATCAATGAAGGCCAGAAGGGTCGAGACTGGGGAGCACCGCAGAGGAGAGAAGGACAGAGAGAAGTCGAGAGGGAGCGGGGAAGAAAAGAGAGAGAAGAGGAAAGAAGTGGAGGCGCCTTCAGGAAGCTTCCATGCATCTCCGCTCGTTCATTCACTCACTGCGTCTGCAACACCACCACCCCTGGTTACGGCTCGAATTTCAATAATAATGGTGTGTCTTCCGCAGTATATCTTTTGTCTATATGATGGTTACGCTCTATGTCGGATCTCTATTTACAGGGTATCATTCCTCATCATGAGCCGTCCTTCATCCGGACTTACTCCAACAACGACGCCGGCAGTTTAAACTCGTACGATTTCTTCTCGCCTTCCGACGACCCGTCCTCTTTCTTCTTGTTATCCTCCTCCTTCTTCTCCTTTTTCGGCAGTTGTGTGTCGATTTCGATCGTCACCTGCAGCACGAAATCGTTAGCCCGTCGAGTCCTCCAAGACCAGAGCAGCCGAGACAAAAGAAAAACAAGCAAGCAATAGATTGCTTTACCGCCGCGTCGTGACTGCGGAAATTCACACCCACCGGCCCATCGTTTCGTAGGTCGACGTCCATCATGGCCTGGAAGACGCCGTCCTGCACCCGCTCGGGTTTGTAGGCCGCACGCATCTGCTGGATGAAGTAGTCGTACAGTCGGCGTGCGGTCTCCGCGTTGGCGGCGTCTCGGAAATCAGGCTTGTTCTTTTTCAATTGGCCGTAGAGTGTAAATTGCGACACTGCGCATGCAGTTAGTTGACTCGCCGTTTGTTCAGTCGCAGCAAATGCGCTCGAGACGTAGCCACTTACCACAGAGCACCTCTCCTTCAATGTCCTGCACGTTCTTCTTCCACTGCATCCAGATCATTGGTCAGTCCCAGTTGGACACCATCTCTCAGCCATGTGGCCACTCACCGTTCCTCCGTTCTCATCGGCGGGCCACAGCTTGGCTTTCAGTATGCGTCCGACCATCGTGTCCATATCTTTCTCCGTGTCTTCCTTTCCCACGCCCGCCAAAACCAATATTCCCCGACCGATCGAAGAGATTAGCTGGCCATCGACGGTGACCGAGGCGGATTTGACCCGCTGGAGAACCGCTATTCACATGAATCAGTTGGGTTCTGGGACGATGGGAAGCGATGGTGGCACACCCTTCATATTACAACAGAGAAGGTTGAAGGTTGTCGCAAAGGATAGAGATATATAGGCGGGCGGACCAATATCCAGATCGATGAAGCTGAGTAGGGAGGAGGACCTATCAAAGGGACAACCGATCAGTTCGCTGGGTCTTGTGGACGAAGAACTGCCAGCGGAATGGCAACATCTGATCAGTGCACGTACAGCACAATATGGCACAGGCTGGATCAAGTACAGGTAGACTGATAGGAAGATAAGCACATACAAATTGAAAATAACACTGACTGCAGGCCAGTCGTTGACTCGTTGCGAAGGGGCGATTCCGAGCGATTCACGGCGTTTGCCTCGACGAGTGCAGAAAGCGGTGTCACGGGGCTTGGCGGCAAACCCGTTTGGGATCTTCCGCGAATCTATCGAAAGCATCAGGAGAGATTCGCTCACTTTCTCTTCCTTGTTGTCCTCTTTAACCCTCCCTCTGGCCCCCCCATTTTCCACCCCAAACCATCCACAATTGTGTCCGCTGCATCCTGCCCGGTAGCCTGCCTCATAAATCTCCCTCAACTTCCCCGGATTCTTAGCGACCCGAGGATTCCACTCTGCATTCAACCCTACATTGCTCCCACCAGCTACTACCTCCCTCCCCACACATACGACCTTGACGACACTAGACACTCGCAGGAACTTGGGCCGACTGTGCTCATGAAGCAGCAATCATGACGTCCCGAAAAACGCAACAAGAGATCGACAAGACCTTCAAGAAGGTGGCCGAGGGCATCCAACAGTTTGAAGGCATCTACGAGAAGATCCGCTCGACGACGAATGCGACGCAACGGGATAAGCTGGAAGAGAACCTGAAACGAGAGATCAAGAAGCTCCAACGGTATCGCGACCAAATCAAGTCATGGGCTTCCGGCAATGAAGTCAAGGATAAAGGGCCGCTGCTGGAGCAGCGTCGAGCTATCGAAACTGTGCGCTAACGATTCTCCCCTCCTGACACCAACCCTGGCCCTCCCGTCACCTCGACGTTGATAATTTCCATGGAGAATACGAGTAAGCTAACGGCGGTGTAGTGCATGGAGCAATTCAAGGCCGTAGAAAAGGAAATGAAGACCAAGGCCTACTCCAAAGAAGGACTCTCCGCCGCTTCGAGGCTCGATCCGAAAGAGAAAGAAAAGGTGGAGACGTGTGACTTTCTGTCCAACATGGTGGATGAGCTACAACAGAAGATCGAAGCCATGGAGGCGGAAGAAGAAACTCTCCACATGCAAGTGAAGAAGGGCAAGAAGGATGTCTCCAAGACGAATCGGTTAGCGGACCTTACGCGAATCAACGAGCGGCACAAATGGCACGTCAACAAGCTCGAGATGCTGCTGCGGTCCTTGCAAAACGGCGCCATCGAAGTCAACCAGGTGATCGATATCAAGGAGAGCATCAAATACTACGTGGAAGATGGGCACAACGTGGACTACTCCGGGGAGGACGAGACCCTCTACGACGATCTAATCTTTGGAGATGAAGCTGAGGCGCAGTATGCAGCCAATGCCGACAACGACCGGGTGTCGTCACAAGATACGCAATCGGTGCAGGAGGATGAACCGGAACCCAAGATCAAACCGACCAAGAGTGGTGGCGATGCGACGGGGCCTCGACGACCGTCAGCGCAGATGAAATCGCCGTTGCCAGTGCTCGCTACTCTGCACCCATCGACTTCCACCAGCGCTACGTCCGGCATGAAACCTGCGCCACCACCAACACGCCTGCCCGGCGAAACCCTCAAGTATGCCTCGGCGGCGGCTGCTGCTGCTGCCAGCGACAAGAACGGCGTCGGGATCGCCCCCCTTCCTCCGCCTCCGGGCGCCAGCCCTGCTTTCCCGGTCGCAATTCCCGCCTCGAAGGCTTCGTCAACCGCCTCACCCAGCGTTTCATCGGTACAACCTGCTATCAGAACGACGTCAACCCCCGCCCCGACTACGGATGAATCCAGCACCCGGTCAAAAACTCCTGCGATCAGCCCGAATATTGCTGCTGCAAATGCGGCCGCCATGCCTTCGAGTACTACAGTGGCCCCTCCCGCGACGACAGACAAGGCGGAGGTCACGACGTCAAGCACAGCCACTCGGGGCGCATCAAACGTCAACGGGGATTCCAGCAGCAAAGAGGAGAGCGGCGATTCGGTATATCACCTGCCCCCGGGGTTGCAAGACCTGATCCATTCCTTCGAGGTGACCAAGAGCCGAGCGTCGACGACGTCGTCGAATCCGCCGACGTCCGTGCAACGACTTCTTACTGCTTCCCTATCGACGTGCCCCGAGCCGGCCGACGCCGAGAAGCCCCGACACTACAAGCCGCAGAACCCGTACAATACGCCTCTCTACTACCCCCAAGAACCGCTATCCATCTTCGACGACCCGCGGTTGTACGACACGGGGCGCATCGACACGGACACGCTCTTTTACCTGTTCTATTACCGACAGGGCTCGTATCAGCAGTTCCTGGCTGCTAAGGCGCTGAAAATCCAGAGCTGGCGATTCCACAAGCAATATCAGACATGGTTCCAGCGCCACGAGGAGCCGAAGACCATCACCGAGGAATTCGAGCAGGGGACATATCGGTTCTTCGACTACGAGAGTACATGGTATGATTTGATTTTATTCCCTTACATCACTTCGCCTGCAAAGGTGACGAGTGCACGAATCGCAGGCTAACGCGACGCAGGATGAACCGACGCAAGGCGGACTTCAAGTTTGTGTACAAGTATCTAGAAGATGAGCTATAATGTCAGTCTAGGCACAGTCAATGCCAATTATGGAGATTTTCTGTATGGGTTCAACCCGGAAGGACAGTAGCCGGGGTGTCGACGGACCAAGCATTTGAAGATAACAGAGAAAGAACAAACAAAAAAAAAGCAAAACGACTTCAGTCCGACCGAGCGACCGCTTCTACATGATATTGACATGCTGACAGACTGCCATACATACCTACATTTTCGTCGATAGGGAACCCAAGGCAAGACGGAAGGAGGTTGTATTTATTACGATCTTTTTATTTCCTTTTGTTTCTTGTTCAATCCGTCCATGTTTTTCTTTGCGTGTTTTTTTTTTCCTTTTTCGACCTGTGTGATTGTTCAAATGCATGTTTCAGGCACGAGGAAATGAAATGGGACTTGACTTTGTGGGACAAGGGGGAAGGAGTTTTATTTTCTGCGCTGTTCTTACGTGGCGTGGCGGCTGATGGATATGCAGCCATCACCATCCATGTTCTTATTAGTTCTTGCTCACCGTTGGGTCGGCCATTGACAACGATTACCATTTTTTTCTTACTTTTGTTCTTTTCTCTCTTTTCTTTTCTTTGCCTTGTAAAACACGAAGTGCAGAGATGTATGTGTGTGTGTGTGTGTGTGTGGCTGTCGGGGGAGTTGGAGAAACGCTGTAAGATATTTGGGTTGATCAGTTTGGCATTCAGACATGATTAGGAAAGAATGTATAAGTACCATGCACTTAGGACCGCCTTCTATTATTGGCTACATTTGTAGTAATTAAAATCTTTCTCTGTCTCTGTCCATGCCATCCTACGCATTCATTCCACAAACTGCGGAAGAGTGTCCCCTGATGGAATTCAGTACCTCGATCGTGGGTCATGGAGGGGGGTTATTTATCTCCGCAAGAGCATCTAGTTCTATTAATTGTTTGGAGTATATCTATCTAGTTAAGTAGGCTAAGGCTAAACATAATTTATTCGACTTTGTTATACTTATATCGCGGTTCACGGAGATTAAAAATAGGAGCATCTTATATATTACTTATGGCGATGGCTCAGCATATAAACACCATCATCGTTCTCACTGAAGATATAATATAGTAGATCCTTTTCGGCACCACCAAATCTATAGGCTGGAATATGCTCTGCATTCATTTCCTTCTACATGAATATGGCGTTCGACATAACCCTGAATGGTTGAGTTTGCGGTACTCACATTATTTTATTCTTTTTGAAAGCCAATTCCGTATCGATTTCCGGAAGGAATCTTATGGGTGGGAAGCAGCAAAATCCAGGCGAATATCCAGCTCTCCCTCATCACTGGAGCTGTGGGTATTCAAGATGATCAGATCTCGACCAAGAGGCGCTAAATTAGTGCGCGTTATCTCGATTAGGAAAACCCGGGCCGGCGGGAGTATATGGGGCGACGATCATGAAGAGTTTGACGGGCCCCTCTTTCAGCGCAATAGAACCGGTCCAATAATGGCAAGGAATGCCACCGACGTCAGATCTTTATGTGTAGTTTTACTGTAGCTACAAAGGATCGTGCATCCATCCCCCACCTGGTCAATCCTGTTGTTTTGTCATGACAAGGTTCTAGTCATCAGTAGACAGCGAGACCTTTCAGCTTCGGGTCTAATACAGCAATCTGACATCAGGTTGGCGAAAAGGATTTTGGGCTGTTAAGGTCCTTCGCGGACCGATCCGGGTTGCAAGCTGTTTACTTTCCATGTATTCAAAATTTCAGATAGTGCCATGGAGCTTGGTCAACTCCAATAAAGGCTTTCAGGGTCCATCATAGAGATACAGTCTCTACCTGGTCAAGATACAATACAACAGAGTATACTACAATCAAATGAATCTTCATATCTACGCTGAGGACCCTCGATGATCCTGAACATGTACTTGGTGTCCTAGCCAGGTAGCATCTACTCAAGTTCGAACATTATTATACTACGGCTTTTCCAACATAGCTGAACCTGCATGAACTGCCTGAACTATCAATACCCTTGAAGCCAATGACATTAGAAGCTTGTTGGTCTTCGGGGAGCATCTTCACACCCCATAGATTGGATGAACGTGTGATCGTCGACTGCCTACATTAGTGGACTATTCTGCGAATGATGCAGCTTCCTTGGTGGGACCGGGCGTCCTGACGCTTGGGCATTTATCGAACTTTCAGCTCAGCCTTCAAAGTTCAATGCCATAGAGGTCCCCGGGCCCCCACAATACACAGTATGCAGGCCAACAGAAGAGGTAACGAAGCCCCTTAAGCCGGCCGCCATGGATAATGCAACAGTGGCATTCCCGGTGAAATCCGAGGCTGAAAGCTGAAATAAGTGACCCACGCAGGATGATGTCCTCCTCTTCCTCCTTTCCACGCCTTTTGCTGACATTGAACTTATAAATATGGCCGTGCATCCCGTACCTAGTAGTCTTCAATGTACAATTCCTCCTTACAAGCTACTTCACTCGAAGTCCCGTGTCTTCCTAATACCCATTCAGTATCTCTCTAAAGATCGAACATAATGCGTCTCCTTTCTGTCGCCTCCGTCGTTGCCCTGAGCTGCTGGATCACGCCCACAGTTGCCAAATGCTGTCCTTCCGTACCCGTTCCCCCCTTGGGGGTAAGTTCATAATAGTACTTGACTATGGCTGTGAGATGATGCGGTTTAACTGATTTGTGTATTCAGAACTATTGTTTCTCTATCGATAAGCGCAGATATCAGAAGGCTACTGGGACATACTGTGGCAAAGGGCGTAAGTCATGCTATTCATTCCCTTGATCAGAGGTTCGTTTGGCTTTTTGCTGATACCGAGGTAGCTTGCAATTTTTTCGGCTGTAACTGCGATGGCGGATGTATCTTTGATTAAGAAATGTGGGCGGTTTGTAAATATTTGATTACATACCTATTATCCTATATACTCAGATTGTTGGTATCCTTGTCCTTCTGGATTTAGTGCTCACCACCCCTCGCCACTTTTTGCTCACTAAGTAGATTTAAGCATGTTCTAAAGAGCCTAATTTAATCACTATGCCTAGAATAAATCAAAGGCTAAGTATTCCGAGTATTCATAAACTATATTCTAATTCGTGATCAGCTCTTTATCTATTTTTATGTTGCTAGTTGCTTTTACCCGTTAATCTTTTCAAACAGCCCGGTGCTGTCATGTTGGCTTGTTGAGAATATCGATCAAGTTGAATTAACATTATGTTGTTGGGAAGGAGGAAGAACTTCCATGGCTTTATAAATAGGCCTATGATGTTTTTCTTCGATTGAATCCGATCCTTGCCGGGGTTAATGTCTGTGGAACTCTGCAGCATCTTCCTAGAGGAAGCTGCTTTTCCATACATTGCTTGAGTTGACATCATATTTACAGTTAAGATGCCGTCACGCACCCCCCCCCCCCCCCTTTCAATGCTCCCGACATAAAATACTGTCAAAGGTAAGAAATCGTTGATTTTCTACACTCTATACCAATCTTAGGCAGGCCTCTCCATATTGCTCACCATATCACAGTCCCATCTATGAATTATACCCACTTGGCCCTTCTCCGTTGTCAGGATTGGGCGTCTTCCGGTGGTACACGGTTGGCATGCGGATCTGTGCAATGAGGTCTTCGAACTCATTCAGCGCGTTCATTACAAGATCGTACTGGGCCAGGTTGCGCCCATTGTTGCGTGCTTCAATGAACGGAGCCCTCGCATTTCGAATGGCCTGTCGTGCCCATTGACGCACCACCTGCAAGGCTTCCGCGAAGTGATCGTCTGACCACACTCCCCACCAATTCTGCAAGTTGTAGACACCTGTTGTCTCCTCAATGAAGTCCAGTTGTTGATACATCTTCTGGTGCACATCATTGAAGCGAAGCTCAAATCTGCTATCGCGTATATACTCGAGGGCCGAGAATGCCTAGTCATCTTTGTCAGCTGCTAATTGCATCTAGCCTAGTCATGGTGAGCTTGCAACTTGCCGTCTGGAAACGTGAAAGCAACTTGTTGGCTGCCTCCTCAGTATCTTTCTGCACACATGCCTTTGCCATCTTCCTGATCTTTTCAAGGTCGACTGGGTGGTAGAGCTCGAATATCTTTCCCTTGGCGATGTTGACCTCGCTTTCCACAGCCATAAAGGGGTACGGGTTATATGTCGACCCAAAGGCCTCCGCAACACGTTTATTTGGTTCTGCTGGCTGTTTCCCCTTTCTGCTTCCCACAGCTGGTTTTTTGGCTAGATCACTATTGGCCTTGTTCCATACATTTTGCCAGAAATGAGCGTCGATTGCGTCAAATCCCCTGAAACGAGCCCCGGAAGAAAGCGTTCCGCTGGCGGCAGATTGAACGAACTTGGCGATCAGTTTCTTGTCTATTGGGTGCTCAACATCGAGACCACGATACTGCGCCGGAGTCGGCAAGTCTGGGAGGTCTCTCACATTCATTGTGGATCCTGCACAGTAGCCACTCCGCCTCCAGAACGCTTTCTTGAGAACCAGCGCCGCTTTGGAGGCCGTCCAAATGCTGCCAATGGATGGATATGCCGCAGTTACTATGGTGATTGTAAGTTTCCCGACCACGATATTCCATATCTCTTGCTGGCCGCGTTTCTCGAGGCTTCGTTCGTTAATCGTCACAGAGAGCTCCTGCGTTTCTGGAACACCCGCATCTCGTTTTATAAAGTCACTGCTGCTCTCTCCACAGTACTCACTATCCGTAGTGCAGATCTTGGCGGTGCACATGGCCTTGGGAGTTGGTGCTTTCTTCACGGTGCAGCATGCAGCCTTGCTGCGACCCCCTAGTCAGATCTTGATTAATTCATAATCATAGCAGCAACAACGGGAGAGAAATGCTGGGGAAGGCCTTACATTCACACATGGAATCCGAATAACTGTCGCCCAACACCGACTTCGCAACCTGGAGCTCGGTCGAATTACACCTAGCATTCGCGCAATCGCTACCACCTTTGCCGCCCTCCCAGTGGCAGCCGGTGAGTTCGACTGGGGTAGGGCAACAGTATTTCTGTCCCTTCCAGTAGCACTTGTCGTAATTTGTGAGGACAGCTTCTTTCCCGCGGGGACAATCCTTTCCACTGAAGGCACTCAAAAGTTAGATATTTCAATGCGAATTGGCTACATGTCATCACTTACCATGCCGCGTAGGAGCAACCCTTGATGGCTTCCCTGTAGTCAGGATCCGGACAACAGAAGACTTTGTATCCGCGACCACACTTGTCAGTATTACCATCGTTGGTAAAGCCGCCGCCCCATGATGAGCGGATTCCGTTTATGTTCATTTCGCCCGCTTCACACTGCCCACTGCAGTCTGAACTAGCACCGAGCTGACCGGTGTTATCACCACGCCAGTTGCAGCCTTTCGGGGCTGCATTTGACGGGCAACAAACTGGCTTTCCACAGTGCTACAATACAGTCAGTCGTGGGATTGGAAGTAGACGCATGGGCTGGTCCTTACGCAGCTTTTCTTGCCACATCCGGCATCGTCCCAGCCGACGACGGTATAACCACTGCCACAGGCCTTGGCCATGGCTTGCTCGTCATTCAAATCTACGCACTTTCCAGAATAACGGAAACATTTCTGCCCGTTGAAGGCGGCCAGGTCTTCTATCACGGACTTGGGATTCGATACCGCTTTGTTTATACTCTGGAGCGTTGGTGTAGAGATAATTTCTTTGCCAATAAGACCCGAGTGAGCGGAGTATTTGTCGTCATCTAAATTAGCTGTCAGCTCGTCTGAATAATAGGATAGGTGTAACTATACTTACCCAGATCCGAAGCCCAGATGAGGGCGCCCCCCAACCCAATACTATTTGCCCAGTTGATCTTCTGTTTGAATGTCGTCCTGTCATCATAGGAGATCCACTGGTCATTATCAAACGTGAAATAGTTAACTGCCGCCTCTTTATCATGGACTGGTGTGATCTTCGATCGCTTCTTTCCGGAACCTCCTTGTAATATGCTCATGATCTCATAGTACGCAAGCATACCGCCGGTGTTAGAGCATGGCCCACGCTTTGAAGCGCCGCTGAAGGGACACCCTGGTGTTTTGCAACTAGGGTCTGCAAGGGTGAAGGCCCGGCCATAGAATCCAACGCCAAAAACCACTTGCGCGGGCGGTATATCCACTCTCCAGAAAAGCTCCAACGCAGTTTTGATCTCAGTCAAATTAGTATGTCCTTGCACAATACTTCCGATTGGGTTCAGGGAGTCCCAAACCCCGTGGAGATCGTAAGTCATCACGTTAATCCAGTCAACGTATTTGAGCATATTCGGCAGGTCGAACCAACGAAGATACCAGTAAGAGGAAGGGGCAGTAAAGGTCAGACCAAAGTTACTTCCACTAGCATCAAAGGTCTCTTTTATAGTCTTGAGTAAGAGGACGTAATTTTTGGTATCTTCTGGTTTGCCGCCTCTGTCACCTGCGCCAGGATATTCCCAATCGAAATCGACACCGTCAAACCCTAGTGTCGCAGGATTAGCAACACCTTCGGAGTATTAATTATTGGCAATGAAGGAGCAAAGCATGTACCGTATTGCCTCAAGAAATGCACCACATTGTTGGCAAATGTTTTTCTTTTTTTCTCGTCCCCGGCAATCTCTCCAAACAACGGCTGAGTTGCAGTACCATTGTCGGAGAAAGTCCAACCTCCAATACTGACAAAGACACTGATATCCTGTTTAATGGACTTGATGTTGGTTGTTTCTTTGAAAAGGCTCTCTGGCGTTAATGAATCCATAGTCACCACCTCATACGAAGAGGGATCAATCGAGGCGAATGCAAAAAATACACTATTCACACAATCAGTAACTGGGTATTGTGTTTTCCGCACTGAGTACTCACTGGGTGAGCGCGTCCAAGGGCAAATCTGTCGGTTTCACTTTATGGCAGCTCTTGCGAGCCATCCACGCCTCGTAGTATCCGATGACCTTGTTCTCCACAACGCTTACCGAGGCTTTGCCTCCTGGTGGGCGTGGATTTAAGATGCAATTGCTTTGGCATCCCTCTGAGACACATTAGCAAGCTCTTACTCGATTTGGCTAGGAAAAACATACTCCCACAGAAGTCCTTTGTCGTTCCACACTATGGTTCATTAGTCGATATTCTATCTCCATTGAAACTGAGGCACCACTTACAAATCCAAACTCGCTACAGCATGTATTCAGCGGACAGGTCTTTCCAGGTGTCTCCGCATACTTTCCACACTCTGCCTTAGCATCACATTGCGAAATGCAGCCCTTACCGCAGTATGTAGGGCCGTACCCGCAGATTCCAGTGGCGCCGCAGCAGGCACCATTGCTGCAAGGATTGCTAGCACTGCACGAATAGTCTCGACGGGTGAAGGTATTATTCTCATGGGTCTCTAGGCTATCAATTCTGCTGTGATCATGATGATGGCGAGCAACATGCCTGGAATGGGCATTGTGGCTCGTGTGGGATCCTGGACTCTCGGCTCCAGCATCATCCGGGAAGGTGTTCCTGGGAGCAGCAAAATTATCTGAGTTATGAGGCCAAAAGACCACACATAGTATACCAACTATGATGCCGAACAGGATCACCACCAATGACTGGCCTCGTCTAACGGGCGAGGTGTTATTGGCAACCATGTCAATGACTATGGCTGGTTTTCTGGCTGACTCCGTTCATATAAGAGCGAATAAAGAAAAGGAAAAATTGAAGGTAAACGAAGGGAAAGGGAAATGAAAAGAGTGTAGGCTAGAGGAAGGAATGGCTGGATTAGAGATTGTTGGAGGATGAGAATAAAGGTAACCTATGATCAATTTATCAACATTTTGAAGTAGTATCTTTTTACTGCAAGCCTCTTTCAAGTGCTAAAATATGTGCTGGTATTTTTCTCGTCCTGGTGTTATTCTTACTAAAAAGAATCTATAGGATACCAGATCCTTGGAACCCTTAGACAGTATATGGGCCCATATTGAGTGAGCCCTCGTGATTTGAGACACTCGAGGTTTCATTAGGCTGGTTAAAAAGATCATCTAGGCCTCAACATATGTCACCGATTGCTGCGGAAGCACTCTAATTGGGTAACTGAGTCCCATCTTTGTTGCGAGCAAATTGGTAAAGTCGTCTAAACATTTAATTTTGGATTAGGGACTGTACTAAACTGAAAATTTTACCTATGGAGTACAATCCTGGCCTGCATGTTCGCAATTTTCCGAGCTGCCAAGGCCACACGCGTATGGTATCTTCGCGTGAAATTACTGATACATAACTGTATGAATTCGTCTGTGCAGAATGTGTAAGATAATGTATAATGTATGGTATGTTATCTAAATTCAATAGCTGTAACTTCATGAAGGTTGTGCATATGCAGGCCGGGCATTGTAGTGGAGGTAGGTACCTTGGTACTAGCCTCCAGAGTAGAGTGGTGATTGGTGCAGATTCGGTCGGACCGGACCGCACTACTGTAGATCAGGTACCTTAGCTTTAGTCTCTAATCTTAGGGACCAAATCCTGCCCGTGCGGATTTGGCTCGGGTTTGGGCCAGGTCTGCGGGCTCGCCAGGTGTATTATGATCTATACCTACGGAGTACACCCCCATGCACTGGTTGGCTATAGGTAGCCATGGAACAGACTGAAGTAAATCTGCTTGGGACTATATATCGAAAGACCAGGATGCCTGCTTCTTTATTTGTATGCCAACAGAAGCTATTCGCAAGACTCAGGGCACGTTGAAACCAAAAACGAGCGACCACTAGAGGGCAGTCCCACACACGCTAAGAGTCTAGAATGGAAGGACGCCTGTGCTTAAGCATCCAGGTATCGTAAATCCGTGGGTTAAATTAGAAGATCCCAAATTGACTTTTTAGCCTCGAAAAACTCTGCTAGTGTGGACGGGGCCCTAGGATACGAAATTTCCCTGTTCCAAAAGAGCATATTCTGCGAGCCGTGATTTAATACTCAGATGTCCATTATTAGCTGTAATAAATGCCATTGATTGAAGATACAACCAGTATATCGGAAAGCTGAAACTAAGAGATGAACCATCAATCCGCTTTGCAATGGAAGCGTGATTCGTTTTACGGCCCTTCAGCAATGTACCATTGTCCTCAATTCTCAGCAACCAGAGACATACCAAGCCAAGCTAACATACCAAGCAACGCTAAGAAAAGCTAAGTGAAAAAAAAAAACGCACCACAATCGAATGATTCAACTAGTACTCTGCTTCCGGATGCAACATCCGGCAGCCTTTCGATTCGCTGCACTACGGAGATTGGTGTGGACCCTCCGGAGCACTCAGCATATCGCGAGATCATGAATGTCCTGCTTCCAAGATTGGTTTTACTTTTTGGGGGGGTTCTGAAATTTGAATTTTACTAAATAGCTCAATCTGCCATTCTTGTTTGGTGCTTGCAGTCATTCGGATCATTTTGTCGCACGAGGTTTTATGGATTTCTCCATAAACAAGATGCGAGGCATACAGACTTCCTTACTAGCCCTGCTGATTCAATCAGCACTGGGACAACAGCCTGCTGGCACTCATGCGTTTGTGAACTACCCAGGACTCAGCGATGGGTGCATGGAAGCCCTAGCAACCAACGTGACTTGTCCGCCATATCTGCCTGTTGTCTCTCAAAGGTAAGTAAAGGGTCGATCTACGTTATTTTCAATGCTCATCTGAACTAGAAATGCCATTCTCGATGAAGATGCAGTTAGAGGGCTGTGTACGGATGATTGCTACAGGTCCCTGAAGGACGCCAAGGCTACTATTCAAGCGGCCTGCACTGGGAGTAACGATGTGATTGTCTACGAGGATGTGGCATACCCAGGTAGTTAATCCTCGTTCCAAGTCCAGTTTTATCGTTAACCCACTCACCAGCTACATTCATTGCCGATAACTACCTGTTGACCTTTGAGGTGTCTTGCAAAAAGGATGAGTAAGTGAATCACTGCTTCTCCCACTACCTAGTGCTGGACTCTGATGTTTCTTCTTCACAGATCAGGTAATTACTGCGACCCTCAATTCCTCTCCTGGGCAAATCATTCCGTCGTACCAAATGTGACCGCTGCCTGCTCGGATTGCTGGTTGGGAGTATTGGACGCTCAACTCAACCATCCCTTGGGCTATGACGAAGGCCTGAAAGAGAACTTCGTGTCTTTGATATCCAGTTGCAGTGCCACGGGGTATAGCGTCACTTCTCCAACCCCATACGCGCTGAACGCGACAGCGACAGCGACGATGACTTCAGTTATGGCCACTGCTACCTCCACACCAGCCTGTGAAGAGTACTATGAAGTGGGGCCATCAGATGACTGTAACTCTGTGGCAAAATCCTTAAGTGTCTCTACATATAGCCTGCTGCAAGCCAACTACTTGGATTTATACTGTATGACCTTCAGTGCGCAGGTTGGTCGAAGTCTGTGCGTGCCCCCTCGATGCACAACGCACACTTGGAAGCCGAGTGATACATGCAACAGGGTGGTCAGGAGCCTCGCTAATGTGACCCTGCCACAATTTCTCGCGTGGAACCCCAATTTCAACTCGCTTTGTCTCAATAGTCCCTTCTTCATTGGATATGAGGTCTGCATAAGGTAAGCAAGCGTGATGTTCTTGTTTGACAGTCGGTTATTCTGTGCGCAAAGTCGGCGGAGGTGCTAAACTTCTTTTCAGTCCTCCAGGTGGTTACCTCAACCACAGTTCAGATGGTAATTCTGGCTCAACAGTAACCGCTGGTACTACCGGCGTGGCAGCGGTACCGACCAATGCTGTAGACGGTAGCTCCCGCAACTGTAGTCAGTGGTATACGGTACGTGATGATTGACTGCTTATTCCTCTGTTCATAAAGCAGATCACTAATTGCTCCTTAGGTTGTCGAAGGGGATGAGTGTAGCCGGGTCTCCTTGGCCCAGTCCATTTCTTTGGCGGACTTCTACTTTCTCAACCCGGAAATCGATGAGAACTGTAGTAATCTGCAACTTGGCCAGGCGTACTGCGTGAAGCCCGTTGGCTCTATCACCAGCTATCCCAATTATACCGTTACTGGGGTTTTGCCAATAACTGTTACCCCTGCCACCTTCCCTGATGTGAATATGGCTATACCGACGAGGACCAATGATCCTGGCTATGTGTACACCGGTCCCTCTCTTCTCCCCACTGCCCCAGGTACCATTGCAGACTGCTATCTATATGAGAACCCCAGTATCTATTCCACCCTCTGTCGGCACCTTACGGCGGAATACGACGTCTCGGTAGAACAATTGGCACAGTGGAACCCAAGCCTCGAGAACAACATTCAAAACTGCACTCTCGAGTCGACTTACAGCTACTGCGTCAAGAAATACGAGAATAGCACCTGTGAGTACCAAGGCTGCTCTAAGCAGATATAGCAAGGCTGATCGTGGACGTAGCGTCCGAGCTTATTACCTCTTACTGCCTTCCTATTAACGCCACGGAAGCCAGCACGGTCTCCAATTGTAACTGTTTCACTTCGGTTAACGGCTATGATGCCCCAGGTATGGAACGCGTTAACTCATCGAGGATTCCCATTAACCACTTGGACCAGAAAATACATGTGATGACATAGCTGAGGCCTACGGGGTCACATTGGCCGAGCTTGTGGCCTGGAACCCTTGGCTGTCAGGAGACTGCACTGCCGCTCTCTTTGGCAATCTCGACAGCTCCGCCAGCCGGGCTGTTTGTATTGGAGTGGATCTCGAAAGTGCTGCCACCTCCACGACCAGCACCGGATCTGGAACAGCCACCAGAACCACGGCATCCATGGGACCCACTCAAACTGGAGTTGTGTCTGGATGCCAGCTTTTCCATACCATAGTAGACGGTGATAGTTGCTCTTTAATCGAGAGCGAGTATGGTATCACCCAGGCTCAGTTCTACCAGTGGAATCCGAGCATTGACAGCACTTGCAGCAACATCTGGTTGGGCTACGCGTACTGTGTGAAGGGGCCGGGCATATCCTCCAGAGTCACAGCCACGGCCTCAGGTGTGCATCCGAGTGCTCCCACTCAGACGGGAATTGCTTCCAATTGCAACAAATATTACACCGTTGTGAGTGGCGATTCATGCAACCACATTGAAACAACGTATGGAATCACCTTCGCACAACTGTATAGGTGGAACCCTGCGATTGGATCGAACTGTCAGGCTTTGGGTGTTGGGTACTCTGTTTGTGTTGGAATTTCCTCTTAGATATTCCGGAAGGCGTGGACTGTTTTAAACATGGGCCCAAAGCCCTGGGGTGGTAGTATGCACTTTTAGATAGTAGTATTGTCTAGTAGTAGGGCGATGGCCGCGAAAAGCCTGGGGAATCAAATCAAATAAACTTGGCGGAAATAAGTTGTAACTAATCCACCCAATCACTTTAGGTACCGCCAAGACAAAAAAAACACTAGTGCCTTTTGAAACACCTCCGGTCTCTGCTGGAGATCCACCCTTAGTAGGTATATCATCCCTCTGTTCCCCTTCTATTCTCCCCAGTTCCGTTCCTCTGCCCGCTCAACCACCGACTATGAATCAAAGCATCGCTCCCAACTTATAATGAACGCAATTGTTCGCCCCATCTATTGCCAACTCAGACTCCCTGCCCTCTATCGCTTCCACAGCATCAGTCGCTTTCCCATTAATATCGGTCGCGCTTCTCATCCCACCAAGCGCTATTTCCACCGGTTCCCTACAATGAGTGCCTCGCAGATCCCCGGTGAAGACCGGCCCAGAAACCCATCAAAACGGGACCCCACGATGGAGACAGCCCTCAGCAATGCCGACGCACTAGAAAGACTCCTTCAAAAGGATGGATTCAAAACCTGGGGCTTTGTGATTTATCGCTGCACCTATCAAAGCGATTCTGACTGGGAAAGGTTCATGAGTCGCTTTCTCTACCATATCCCCGAAAAGCTTGAATTCTATAACGGCCTGGATCTCTTAGACGGCTTTGCCCCTAAAGTCTTCGAAGACCAATCTTTTGACGGCGCGAATACCGCTCTTCTACGCAAGCACTTCCAAGAGTGGGCTGCCACAGCACCACAAGAGGAACAGGGCGTTCATTCTCGCTTCCCGAACTCGGGCCGGTATCGGTTCTTTGTTATGGTGGACCAGGAAGCTTTAGAGTCGGTCCTTGATGCTCCTGATCCGGAGGACATTAATGAAACCGGGTTTGTGCGCTTGGTGAATGGGATTTGGGAGCCGGAGGAACCGGACGAGGAGGAATTGAAGGCGCTTGGAAGATCTTCCCCGTTGCAATATGAGCCCTTGGAGGGATGTACTTTGGAGGATGTCGGTTGGATGAACGTGCTTTATGACGATGCAGAGGCGTGGGGATTCCTGTATCTCTGTGATCCTATAGACTGGTCGACGTATTATCGACGTCCCCCATTGGTTCAGACATCTTTGTAGCAGTCCCAGGAGATCCATACGAAACATTGAATGTAACCCAATTCCTGCGTTATAACCATGCCCAGGCACATGGTCATCTTGTTGAGCCAAAAAGACCACTATCTCAATGTACAATATTCATCGTCAGATTTTGGACAGCCGCGGCCTTGAGCACGCCTCGACGGTAGTGGCAGATGTCCCAGGCAGAAATGGAGAGCCGCTCAATGCCTGCACCAGTGTTCAAATTAAGCATATTTCCTTTTCTGCCGCTCGGGCAGACGCCAACTCGTTCTCTCGCATCCTGAGCACTTACAAGTCTCCTCAGCAGGTTCGCAGGGATTGCAATCGAGTCCAACGAGCCGTACCCTTTCTGGCTCCAGAATATCGATTAAGTCAAGAAGTAAATGCTGCAGATGGCTCAGTCTGGCTTCTGGTATCCTTGCTGGATCCTGTCGTTTTTCTCTGTATGCCGCTGCAAGCTCTGCGATGCCAGCTTCGATAGGCCAAAACCACATTCGGAACCGAGTGTCGGTGTCGTATTTTTCAACAAAAGTCGAATACCCCATGGAATGAGACTCCGCATCGATATTTTCTGTCATAAATTCTCCGATGACCATTTGCTGACCCCTCCACAACATGAATTGATAGTAATCACTGCGAGCAACAACGTCCCTAATTCTGTTAAGCCGGATTGCCGGTTTCTCATTTTTCTCAGGCACAGGAAAGCAAAGAAACTGTGTTCACCGTCAGAGAATATGTATCCAGGATAAAGATTGTCCAAACACGTAAAATGTACAATAAACCCATTGTTTGTTCGGGTCACTCCCATCGTATACAAGCATTCCTGGCCACTTTTTGGATAAAATATTGTGTATCCGAGATTGTAAACCCACGGTTGGGAGAAGTAGTGGGTCTTTGTATTTCGGTGTGATCTTTCGGGACTCCGATTGCCTCTTAAGGTAATCCGTGTGATAATTTAGATACCCAAGAAAGGCCGTTGCTAGGGCTCCCACCAGAGCAATTATTGAAATAACAAAAGAAGCCGTGGCAACCATCGCTGTGATTTGGACTTCGTGGAGTCCACGCAATATGCAATATTGTCGAGTTGAAATTATGTTGGATTATAACAGAATGAGGGGTATGTGTTCGATCAGAGAGTTCAGCGTCAGTATTTTTTGTAGGAAGTCTTGAAGGTCACAGTTCTCCCCACTACTTTATCATGATCAATGCCTTCGCGCCCAACGGAATGTTTAACAGATGCGCCGTGCGCCAGGATCAACAAAGATTTAGTGTTACATGCTTCCGCTATAGATCTCTACCAACATCGTCGCATGTGCCTGAGGCAGCAATGTCCAAGTGATGCCCGAAGTAGCAACTTGATGCCTCAGGTATCTATCATGGCACGTGACAAGAGACAGGTGCGCAAGTGGTCAGTACAAGCGATGTTTTTTACCTTCCGTATAATCATAAATTAAATAATATTATTCGCTGCGAGTATGTAGCTGGCAATAATCATTGTACAAAGAAATCGTATTCAATGGGAGACCGCCCCTGGCACAGCCGCTGTCAGACTCCCGCAGTGTGAACACCGCACATCCTCTGCATCTTCGCAGAATGAATGGCGGTGTGGCCAACGAACAGATCGATCGCAATGCTGACAGCCAGACTGCCAAGCCCGCCATTTGGCAGACAACAAAGGGCCTGGCAGGCGCAGACAAAAGGGAAAAAACAAAGGAACAGACCTCTACTCCGGACGGACGCACCAGAACTGGCCTACCGCTTCAGACCAGGTCACCGGGTTGCCCGACCGCGACTATTTTCCTGACAGACGAGTCAATCAATGGCAATCTCTCAGATCGTAACGTGGGTTTTCTTTGCTTTTTCCTGTCTTCCCCCCCTGGCTTCTGCTTCTGCCTTCAAGGTTGATTTCGCCCGTCCGCCTCACTGAGGGCAAACCTAGAATGCGAGTGCGTGATTTTTTTTTTCGACGGGAAAAAAAAAATGACTCTCTGTGTTTTGTTTTTTGGTGTCCAAACGGCCTGGCGTTTCTACCGTCTCGGTAATAATCATCATCAGCGGCATCATGATGATGAAGGGGATGACGGTCCGGATTTTGCAGAGAGGCTGTGCGGACTGCTTCGAGACGGGCGGGTAGTGGACACTGGCCGTCTGGCAGTCTGGCACACACAGGCCACTCAGTGTGGCTCTGATTGAGATTCATTCCCCAGACTGGACCGACCGAACGGCCGACCGACCCGAGGAGATACAGCCAGATAGACAGGTAGACTACTCCGTAAAGAGACTGGACGACAGGAGGACAGACCAGTCCGGTCGAGAAGGAAAAAGTCACCGACCAACCAGCAGGCCTCATCCTGGGAGACCGGCAGGTGACTCCGCCGGCGTACTTTTGACTCTTAGTCTTGGACTTGGAGCCGTTTAGCGCCGGTGGATTGACACCAAGTGGCATGCTCAACCACAAGGCTGGCGATTGTCGAATCAGCCCGTCCGTCGATGCGGATCGTTGACGAAACCGGCCGGAAAACGTGCCGAGTCCGGTTGCCAAGCACGAAGGGTCGGACAATTTCGTGTTCTTTTGTTCTTCCAGTCTTCTAGGGCGATGGGGACGGTGGATGCTGGATGCAGAGTGACCGAGCGAGGGTCAGGGGGAGATCCAAGTCCGACCGGGGAAGAACATGTGACTTGTCAACAGCTCCTCTCCTGGATGTACATCTGTGCAGGGTTGGATTTGCAATTTCCAGGGTACAAAGATACGATGCAATCAACTACGCATACTCTGAGTACTATCCTCGGAGGCCTCCGAGGGCCCAACCGCCCATCTCCCTGGACCCTGAACGAATAAGAGATGCGCATGATCATAAGGCGAACGACGCAACAAGCCCAAAGCCCCAGAAAGGAAAGCGAACGGAGAGAGACTGATCTGTGAGCCGCACCAGCCAAGCAGAAGAAGGGCCACCGGTCGACACTCCACCGCCAGACTGGAGGACGTGTGGGGGAAGAGAAGACAGACCCCCTATGACGCAGGCGATGATTTTTTTTTTTTTTTTTTCGCTGGTTTCTTCTCGTCGGGCCGTGTGTGGTCCCCTGCACGCTGTCCCAATCACGCCGACGTGGACGCCCGCTAGAAGCCTGGAAAGAACCTTCGATGACTTCGATCCCTTTTCTAGCGCCATTCCTTAGCCAGGATCCGCATCACTTCGACGCAGGCCTTGCGCCAATCACCTTTGCCCCGACCAGGGTGGCTGTGCGGTGACGCCGGATTGGCCTGCTCGCACCGTCGTCGCTCTGGCGTTTCGGGCGATCTTGAGGCATTTTGGGCTCTGAATTCTGGGGAAGAAGCGCAGCTCGAGCTTTCGGTCACCGTAGTCGCTGCTCGTTCAGGTGACGATGACGCAGAACAAAAGGACGGCGAGACAGAAGGGAAAAGGGAAAAGCGAGTTCGTGTCGAGACCCACTTGGGGGCGACTAGTCGGGTTTAGTCTAGGCTGACCGGGAAGAACTTTCGTGTGGAGAATAAATGGAGATGCTGTTTTTCTCCTGCGCTTGGCTCTGCTGCATGTGCGACGTAGCCGTGAAGATGGCACGGCATGCGTGATGCAATTATAAAAGCCCGTCAGCCCCTCGACTCTTGCGATGTTTTCCTGGAATTTTATTCTAGAAAGATTCTCCCTTCACCGCAGAGTCTTCTCCCCTTTCACGTCTTGGGTTCAGTCTTTCTCTCCACCGTCTCTCCTTGGCTTGGTTTCCTTTTTGTTCCCTCCCTGGTATACACTTCACTTCTCCCTCTTTCGGACATCATGTTCGCCCAATATTCAATGGTACCGAGAATCATCCCGACTCCCCTTGCGTATACTCTGATTTAAATCCAATTAAATTAGACGACGTAAATTCTCCCGAACTAACGCCCTCCTCCTTCTAGAGCCCCAACATCCCATCCTGCCCGCCCATGGAACCCTCGTACTCGACCAGCAGCGAAGACTCGGTGCAATCCTCCATGCCGTTCTACTACGCAAACTACCCGCCCACCTCCGACTTCGAGCTGCATTCCCAGCCCATGTCGTCGCCCTCGTACGCCCCGTCGTTTGCCTCCTCCTCTTCCTCCTCCTCCTCCTTCGGCGCCTCGTCCTCCTTCAACTCTCCCTCCTTTAGCTCCTGCGACTTCACTCCCCCGCTCGTCTACCCAGCCCAGCAATTACCCGCCAACAATGCCACGTACTTTGCGCCCATGCAGGCCCACTGCCCCTGGGGTGTCGACCCTGCCGCGGTCGCAGCGGCCGCATCTGCCGGCGTAGGCACGGGCGCAATGACGCCCATGGATGGGATCATGATTCCCGACATGGACAACGAGGTGGATATGGACTTGGAATTGGAAATGGAGATGGAACAACAATATGCGATCGACTCAAAGTAAGCCCCCCCCCTCTCTATCCCATCACACACTCTATCGGATTCCAAACTAACAACCACCCTCTACCAGATCGATGACCGAAACCACAAACCCTCTCTCCATGTCCATGCCAGCCCCCATCCCCATGTCGCTACCGGCCGATCTGCAACAAGACCTCTCCCATACCACCTCCAACGCCGGCAAACCCTTCTCGTGCACCGACTGCGGTCGCGCCTTCACGCGCCCCGCCGACCTCAAGCGCCACCAGTCCAGCGTCCACAACCCCGTCTTCCAGGACTGTCCGGTGGAGGAGTGTCTCCGGAAAGACAGCAACGGGTTTCCGCGCCGCGACCATCTCATCGAGCATTTGCGATCGTATCACCACTGGGACGTGCCGAAGCGGAGGGCTGTACGGAGGGGTGTGAAGACTACCTAGGACCCAGGTGGTTTGTTTTTTTTTTCTTCTCTTTCTCAGTTGTCTGGTTGAATGGGACGGCTCTGTACTATGTCTATGTGGATTATTTTTCTTTCGTTTCTCTGATTCCCTTTTGTTGATTTGTTGATCTCTTGTTGATGGATGTCGACGTTGATGCTACGCGCTACGCGCCACGACTCATGGTTCACGGTGATTTGATTTCTTTTTTTTTTTTATGTTCGTCATGTGTGATGTTTCGCGATGAATGATGGGCTCGGCGTTTGGAGACGGAGTTCATGATTGATTGATTTTATATTTTTCTCATTGATTCCTTGATTCCATTGTTTTTCATGAATCATGTCCTTGGAGATACCTGGTTTCCCGGCTGTACAGGACGGGTCTTGGCCTCTCTTGCTTTCTATTCTTTGGTTCTTTGAGGGTGGGATGTTGCTTCTACCACCTACCCTAATCTAATCGATATTGTCATCTATGACGTTGTACTATTTAGTTAGTTCCTCTTTAGTATTGACCGATGACCTCATACGATCCGCGATCCACAATCTGCATCCGCCGTGAATCCACATCCTCCCGAAAATGAGAAAAAATAATAAAAAAAGAAAAATCGGATATTCGGAGCGAAAGTGGAGCGACTAGCGAGGAGGCGGTGCTGCCCATGACGTCATGCAGGGTCATGGTGTCAACTCCGCGGAAACACTAGACCAGCAGACTAGCAGACTAACTAGCAGACTAACAGTACCTGGTCTAGAGTCGAGACATGGGATCAGGGGATCAGGTAAAATGCAATGGCATTTGTTGATCGCCTTACATCCAAACTCTTCAATAATCGTCACGATTATTGCAGGAACCCGATGCAGCTGCGCTCTGATTGGCCAATTCCAGGACAAGCCCATGTGTGCGCTTTATTTATCACGAGTTGATCGGATCTGAGGATCGGATCGGATCTGATCTCTTTCTCTCCCCACCTGTCACTGTCCATCTCTCTCTCTGTCTGCCCAGTACCTTAATCGACAAAGATCACCAATCAAATAAAGAGTGCGCAACCCACCATCCACTCTCAGGCACCTGCTAAGATAATCAAGCCCACCCTAACCAAAAACCATAGATACAGATACATACTCTAAATATCAAAATGACCCTCCCATCCCCATCCAAAGACCTCCTCCGCCCAATCCACCTCGTCAAATCCCACCCCTCCCTCTCCCCCTTCCGTCGCCGCGTCTACCTCGTCCTCCTCTCCGTCCCGCCAGGTCGCTGGACCACCTACGCCGCCTTGGCACGGTACATGGCCACCACCACCACCGACCCTAAGAATTCTAAGAAGAAGAAAAATACCAACGCAGGAAGCGCCCGCGCCGTCGGCACCGCCATGCGCACCAACCCGTTCGCTCCCGACGTGCCCTGTCATCGGGTCCTGGCGTCCGATGCCTCGCTGGGCGGGTATATGGGCGACGGGCCGAGTAGTGGAGGGGCGAATCTCAGAAGGAAGAGGGAGATGTTGGAGGCGGAGGGGGTGCGGTTTAAAGATGATGGGGGAGCAGGAACGGGAAAGGGGAGGCTGAGGGCGGAGGGGGAGTGTTTTGTGGATTTTGTGGGGTGATTTATTTTGATTGTATTTTGTACTTGGTTCTAGTTTGTTTCTTGAATTTGGGTTGTGTTTTGTTTGTGTGTATGTTTGTGTTGTTTTGGTTGGGGTATATTGTTCTCTGTACCCTGTATGTATGAGAGTTGGGATTGTCTCTCTCTCCCTTATATTAATATATCCAACTCTACCGTAATCCCTTACCTACCACCTAGGTACTCTCCCTCACAATCTCCTTATGCTCAATCTTGCCCACCTCCGCATCCAACGCGCTGTTCTTCCGACTCGCCGCGTCCACATACCCCGGGTTCTCCGCTTTCAGGCGCGCAAACGTCCGTTCCGCATCCCACACCCACGGCGTCTCCGCCGCAAAGAGCAGGTCCATGTCCTCCAGCGTCCGCTGGTTGCTTTCCGGGTACAGCGCCCACACCATCGGGATTGTGATCACGTTGCTGGCCGCGAAGACGTACAGCGTTTTCTCGCCGATCGACGAGAACATGACGGGGCAGAGGAGGGTCTATATATCATAATCATTAGTGTTGATCCTTTGGGGTGTATCACCGTTACGGTCCTGGGTGATGAGGGATAACGCACCAGCCATCCGTTGCCAATACTCCAGCCTACCACGCCCCAGGCGTTTCCGCGCGCTCGTACCGCCAGAGGGTAGATTTCCGCAGGGTAGATCCAGGGAACTGTTGCTGTTAGAGAATAGGCTTGATTTGAGTGGGGGTTTTTGCAGTTGTCGTACCTGTTAGCCACGTGGCTCCGAATACCGAGGTGAAGACGAACACCATCGACGCTGCTGCCGCGCCGAAGGAGTCTGCGCGCGAGGTGTTTCCTGCGTTCCGTGCGTCGATGGCCAGGCGCGAGAACCCGCCGGCGAGAAACATGGCGATGCCTTGGCCCGTGGAGCCCCAGAATAGAGTCCAGCGACGGCCGATGCGGTCCAGCGTGAATACGCAGACAAGGGTGGCGAACTATTTCGTCAGCTTGTCATGTATGACTTTCGACGTATTGGCAAGGTCTCTGGTACGTACCATGTAGAACACGTTGTTCAGTCCGCTGATCCACTGACTCTTCATCGAGTCGAATCCGGCGATGCTGAAGATCGTCGGGGCGTCTATACTTGGGGGTCAGGGATGTCTCGATGTCTCTCTTAGCACCGTATCTCCAACTTACAAACTGTCACTCCGGCAATGCCCACCCACTCCTGCATAATCTGCAGCCAGACAACCAGCTGCACGCGACGTCCAAGATGCAGTTTGCCGCTCTTGTACCCGAACAGCATCGACAGGTACGACGTGCTGTAGTTCATCGACTTCTCCATCTCCGCGACGCTCTGGATTTCTCGGAATTCGGCCTCCGCTCGAGCGGCATCCTCGTCACTGCTTCCGCGCAATCGTCCGAGAATGTACCGCGCCTCTTGCTCGCGACCCACCTTGACGAGCCATCGAGGGGACTCCGGGAAGAACCAGACGACCGAGAAGAGCAGGATCAGGAAGAAGATCTGGAAAGCGATAGGGAATCGCCATCGGAAGGCGGATTCGCCGCCATCAATAAACGACAGTCCACTGCTGCATGTCAGACCCAGCGACCAAGGACTGTTTAGGGCTTGCTTACAATTCCAACCAGTAAGCCAGCACCACACCGAAGATGTTCAGGGTGAATTCAATAGCAATGAACTGTCCACGCGAGGTATGTTCGGCCGTTTCCGTCGCCCACACCGGCACGATGGCGTTCAAAATGCCGGTTCCAATTCCATTGATAAATCGAGCTGTGCAAATCAAATCAGTCAGACATCCAACCTAGCAGCACGAACATCACCACCTACAGCAAATCATCCAGTTATGGTTCTGCGCAGAACACTGCAGCGCCGCGCCCAGCGTCGCCCACACAGCACCCGCCGCAATCGTCTTGATCCGGCCGACTTTATCGCCGACCCAGCCGCCCATGAGGGCGCCGCACAGCGTGCCAAGGTAATACACTGACACGATACCCCCCTGCAGCAGACTGTTGGTCACCACGGGCGACGGCAGCCCGTCGACCATCTCGGTGTGGCCGAAGCCCATGAGGTCGATGTAGTCTTTGGAGTTGTTCACTCCGGCCATCATGCCCTGGTCATAGCCGAAGAAGAGAATCGACAGCGCCGCGACGCTGTTGATACCGATCAGCAGCTTCTTCTTCTCGAGCTTGTGAACCACATTCCATTTGGGGATTTGGTCGCACATGGCGAATGCTGCTCCGGTGGCGCGAATTCAATAACGAAGTAGATAATCAGCTTGCCGCCAGAAGGCGCGCGCGCGTGGGGGAGTCAAAAAAAGACGAAGAAAAAGAAAGAAAAAAGAAGAAAAAAAAAAAGAGCCCACGACCCTGTCTGCCCACCATTAATCAGGGTAAAGTCTGCACCTTATATCCTCCCCCACCATCATGACTGTCGAGAAAATGACCGGAAACGGACTAGAAAAACCTCCATATCCAGTTTCTGGTCCGAGACGCGGAGTTCTTTGCGGGGGGGGTTTCGTGTGGGTTGATCGGTCCTTCGCCTGGGGCTTGACGCGATGATCGGCCGCTGTTATTGCTCCTGGCACTGGGTCAGCGGAGGTGATTTCGCTCCGAGGCTGCGTGCTGGTCTGGCACACGGTTTCTTCTCGAGTGCGAGGACCGATCAAATATATTGATATGGCATCATGCTGATGCAAAGTAACTGGCGACAAAGCATCGTGAAGAAATGCGGTTGGAGTTGGGGTTTGCAGCCCCACGTGCGGTCAAATGTGGTTACATTCCGGTGGGAGGAAGTCTGGAGGCAACAAAAACGGGGTTAGTCCGGGCGGCGTGTAGGTAATAAAATCAGGATCCAGGGCTGGGATACGAGGTTTTCTCGCCCTCGTCACGGTTGGGGGTAAATTCTTTCCCCACATTCTGCTGTGCCGTAGATCAAACCGGCCAGGCTAGATTTCTAATAGTTTCTACCGAAAAGAATTCACTTTGGATGCCGTAGATGTAGTGAATCTCTGGGCTACAGTGATATATATTGACCCTCGGGCAGTCTCTATAAAGTACATCATATTCATTGTGTATTAAGCAAGCTAGCTAGCTCATCCTTCTACACCTATCTGGATAAGCATTTTTCACCGAGTTCCTGTCATATTATGATGATTGTCTCGTCCGAGACTATGAGCCGTACGAATCAGACCCGGTGGACGATACTACTGGCCGCAAAGGTATAGCGACATTCAAGAGTATTGTTCAACTTGTCATGAATGCCAGGCAATGGGGCCAAAACTGTCACGAGGCGTATCGATTTTATCGTCATATTGAATCCCATGGAGCTTCTCGCTATTGATTTTGTCGGGCCTTTTTTCACCCCCGTCGCAGTCAGGAAATCGGTATATTGCAGTTGCTGCTGATTATTTCAGTCGATTTGTCCTTGCACGTCCAGTAACTGCATTCGTGGGGATGTTGAGCTGTACGGAATCGACCGCAGACGGATGATTCCTGCACAGAGAGGTACATAGGAATCCAACGGGATTTCCTGGCCATGCATCGCGCTAATTTGTCGGTATCTATAGCAAGTGTTCCCAGTACCAACCGTGGTTACGAGACCACAGGCCGTAACCCAAGCGACATTTTCGACCTGGCTGCTGGAGAACTGATATTGTGACTCCAGTGCTAGTTTCAATGGGATATGAACCGGCATGAGGTACAGGAAATTGTGTTTCTGCGAGACAGGCCGCCAGTTGAAGGAATATATGACTTTCCTGTTTGCAGACACACAAAGGACGGGTTATATTCCAATCCTTCATTAGGCATATATTTGCACAAAGCCTGTAGGTATACAATCACTGACCTGTATGTTCTCAATTGCAAACATAGCGATTGCATTCAGTATACATGCTGAATCATACAAGTACATCATCCAACACTCGTCTGCGTTGTCAAGTATTATGATGTGTTAGTTATTCCATGTTATATATCTGAACACACATGATCTTGGCATATCAGAAAATTGTGAAATGCGTAACCGGCATGCATAACAGTGTAGGGAGTCATAGTTAATTAGCCAGTCGCGTGAAGCCGCAGGCGCAAGTGACCCGGCAATGTCCAGCCTGGCACGCCGAGACAATTAGAAGAAAACCGCTAGTGCGATCCTGTTTTCTTTCTGCCTGGGCCCTTTTCTTCTTTCAACTTACCTGTCTCGTGTGAGGCTTTTCACAGAGATTCTTGGCAGTTTCACAGCATTCCCAGCATTGTTGATCAGTCGGGCATGACTCGCAGCATTAATGAGAAGATGGGTTCTCCGATGATTAGTGGCAGTCCTGAGAGACATGCTGGCCATTATATGCCTTCGCCGGCTCAGCTTGGCCTTATCAATCGCTGGCCATATTCATCCGCATTGGCTGCAGCCAGACGGGCCGGAGAACAGCTCCGACGATAGCCACGCCTGGTATTACGTCAAAGTTAACGTTACCCGCGGATACCAAGCGGGCGTTGGGGTTGCGGTGGTGATGCGATTCCCAAGGCACTCTGATACAGAGGTGCATTCATTGTGAGCCCATGCCTGCAGCTCCTGACAGGAGATGAGGACGAGAACCAGGACGAGGACATTGATGACAGAGACTGAAGATGAGGTATTTCCGCAGATTCACGATGGTCCACTTGGCTGACAAAGCAGATTCAACAGTATTTGTCGGTACGAGATGAGACGAGGAAGTGTCGCGCTGCCATAGCGGCAGGACAACTGTGACAGAGCTGGCCAGATGTGCATGCAAGAACTCACTGCAAGAGGAACCCAGCGTGCACCTTTTACTTCGACTCTATCCAGCAGCGGGAGGAAGCCGGCGCGAAAGCCACGATAGCCGAGTTGACCCGAGCTGCTTACATACGCGGCGGATACGGTCACGATACCGGGCCGGCAGCTTTTGCTGGCAAACCTCACAGCTTCTGTCCCAACTTCCTCTTCTTCTTCCCTATACTTGAACCCCCATTCCTGTCTGCCATTGCTGCCTCCCCTCCTCTCCCCTCCTTGATTCGCTGTTTCGGGGGCTTGTCTGTCTAATCTTATCCTACTGTCTCTCCTCTTTTCATTCTCCTTCCTGTGCTTTTCATCATGTTCCGGACTCTTCTGCCCCGGGCTTCGCCGCGGGCTGCCCTCCGCACTGCTCGTCCTCAGTCTACCCCCTCCAACCTCGTCGCTGCCCCTACTCTCGCTTTCCTCGGCCGCTCGAAACGTGGCTACGCCTCCGAGTCGGGTACGTGATCTTCCTCCGCCCGTCGTCAATGACCCTGGGCGTCGCGAAGCGCTGCTCCCTTTTACCCCCGGAACAGGAGCCGTTGCTAATCCCAGGTGCTTTTTGTGCGATAGGTGAGCACGATGTTGTTATCATCGGTGGCGGTGTCGCTGGTTACGTTGCTGCCATCAAGGCTGGTCAGGAAGGCCTGAAGGTGCGTTCTCAACCCTGCTTCCCCGGCATGGCCGGAGTCTGCCATTTTTTGGGGCCCGACTGACAAAAATCTTATCTGTCCGAATAGACCGCCTGTATCGAGAAGCGTGGCCGTCTCGGTGGTACCTGCTTGAACGTCGGCTGTATCCCCTCGAAATCTCTGCTCAACAACTCGCATCTCTACCACCAGGTGCTCCACGATACGAAAAAACGCGGTATCGAGGTCGGTGATGTCAAGTTGAACCTTGAGCAGATGATGAAGGCCAAGGACACCTCCGTCGACGGCCTCACCAAGGGTATCGAGTTCCTGTTCAAGAAGAACGGCGTCGACTACGTCAAGGGTACCGGAGCGCTGGTCGATGCGAACACCGTCAAGGTTAACCTGCTTGAGGGTGGTGAGCAGACCCTCCGCGGAAAGAACATCCTCATTGCCACCGGTAGTGAGGCCACTCCTTTCCCCGGCCTGAACATCGACGAGAAGCGCATCATCACCAGCACCGGCGCTCTCTCTCTGCAGGAGGTCCCCAAGAAGATGGTCGTCATCGGTGGTGGTATCATCGGTCTTGAGATGGTAGGTTTTGCTTGACTTTGAGAGAAAGCAAATGCTATGCGATAGCTGCGACTACCGATAAGGATCATACTAATGAGCATGTGTAGGCTTCCGTCTGGTCCCGCCTCGGATCCGAAGTCACCGTCGTCGAATTCCTGAACCAGATCGGTGGTCCCGGTATGGATGCCGACATCGCCAAGCAGGCCCAGAAGATTCTCGGCAAGCAGGGCATCAAGTTCAAGACCGGCACCAAGGTCACCAAGGGTGACGACAGCGGCGCTACCGTCAGCCTCAACGTTGAGTCCGCCAAGGGCGGCAAGGAGGAGACCCTCGACGCCGACGTCGTCCTCGTCGCCATCGGCCGCCGTCCCTTCACCGAGGGCCTGGGCCTGGAGAACGTTGGAATCGAGAAGGATGACCGGGGCCGTCTGGTGGTCGACCAGGAGTACCGCACCAAGGTCTCCAACATCCGCGTGATCGGAGACTGCACCTTCGGTCCCATGCTGGCTCACAAGGCCGAGGAGGAGGCGGTTGCCGCCGTCGAGTACATCAAGAAGGGCTACGGCCACGTCAACTACGCCGCCATCCCCAGCGTCATGTACACCCACCCCGAGGTCGCCTGGGTTGGCCAGAACGAGGCCGAGGTCAAGGCCGCCGGCATCAAGTACCGCGTCGGAACCTTCCCCTTCAGCGCCAACTCCCGCGCCAAGACCAACCTCGACACTGAGGGTCAGGTCAAGTTCATCGCCGATGCCGAGACCGACCGCATCCTGGGTGTGCACATCATCGGCCCCAACGCTGGTGAGATGATCGCCGAGGCCACCCTGGCCGTCGAGTACGGTGCCTCTTGCGAGGACGTCGCCCGGACGTGCCACGCCCACCCTACCCTGTCCGAGGCTTTCAAGGAGGCCGCCATGGCTACCTACTCCAAGGCCATCCACTTCTAAGCTCCTTCACCTCCTTGACTTTCCATCCGACAACTCTGTGTATCTTCTCTATCCATCTCTCTCACTCTCTCGATCGACGTTTAGTCTAGCCAGGCTAGCAACCTCCTCCATGTAGCATTTTCGACGTTTTGCCGCCCCATATTTTCCTCTGTTGGTTCTGGACTTTTTTTCTGTACTGAGAATTATGAATAAAAAAGATAGCTTCTAATTCACATTTCAGAAAGAGCTTAATGAGGAATTGTACCATCAGATTTGAATCGTGCTTTTCAATCAAGCAGAGTAAAGAGTAAATAATAGTTTGACAATTTCCCTATTCCAGTTCCATGACTCAAAACAAGGGAGAAAAAGAAGACAAAATTTATCAATACAGCTGAAAACCATTCAAGGAACCGGCCATTTAAGCACACCCACACGGATACAAACGGCATCGATTCCTCGGGCACCCCTGCTCCATCACCACGAGCGGCAGGGCATGCGGATGTCTATGAGCATGGTGGCATTGATGTCCGAAGTCATGGTCACAGTCGTGGCCGCGTCGTTGGGCAGGAAGAAGAGGCTGTGGTGCGAATCCAGGGGCGTGGTTTTGATTCTGGTGTTGGTGCTGAGTTTGAGTTTGGGTCCGGGTCTGGCCCTGTGTCTGTGTCTGTGTCTGTGTCTGAGTTTGGACTTGGACCTGGCGTTGGGCCTGTTGTTGTCTCTGGTTTTGGTTCTGGTGTTGATGGTGACCGTGACCGTAGTGATTATGGCTGTATCGTTTTCGTATGCCTTGGTTTTGATACTGGTATCCTGGGCCTTGGGAGGAGATCTGCCAGCAGCAAACGCAACAGGGGTCGCAGTCGCCGTCGTTGTCGTGGATGATTTGGGTCCCTCTTCTACAGTGTCGTCTGTCGGGAGAGTCGTGTCGGAAACAGAAACAGTCACAGTAGATATCCTCTGCGTCGTTGAGATGGGGGTTATATTGGGGTGCTAGAGGCGCGTAGGTGGGCGCTTGGGGAGGCCTAGGAGCTTTTGTTAGTATGTGGTAGGTGTGTTTTGGTGAGAGGTTGTGGTGTTGATTGAAGGAGCATGGAGTGGAAGAATAGATATACGAGGAAATGGGCAGATACATAGGTTCACCAATGTAGTTGTCACCATAGTCAATATGAACGCAGCCGGGGTTGATGTAGTGGTTGATGTGGTTGTGTTTGTTCATCGCGGAGAGAAACGGTATGTGAAACCTCAGCCAGGAGATCTGAAAACCACGCAACCAGAAATGCAACGAAATGAGCAGGATGCTAGGGGTTTATATGCCTTGAGGGATTGATTTCTTCGGATAAAAGCAAGCAAACACTCCGGGTTCTGATGATTTTCATAATATGGGTATCCAATAGATTTGAGTTTTGTTCCTATGGGCTGAAAGTTGTGTGACATGCCGATGTTGTTTGCCCCTAGTGCTACCACCAATCTTGAATAAAATATAGACGCCAAAATGAGGAAATTGGCTCTAGTTAAATTTTTTTAAGGCTTCCATATTGAGTTTCCTTGTTAGGTAGATGGCACAGCAGCGTAGGACAGTCGTAAAAGCTGGTCTGCAGCTCTTGTTTGGCAGCATTCCGACAGGACAACCGACACAGAGCTATCCACACTGGTTGCATCTATGGCTGTCTCTACTCTGTAACTGTGAACACATGTCCAGAGGAGGTGGGCAACTGTTTGCTGTATGTCATCGACGGAGCAGAAGGCTGGACCCATTCTTTCAGCACGGCCAGGAAAGTATCACAAACAGCATCAGTGGCTTGTTCGCGAGATGCACCGCAGCTTTCAATGTACACTGCAGAAGTCAGCAAGAAGGGAAACCACATTTAAAGAATCCAACGCACCTTTAACTTTGGGCTCTGTTCCTGAGGCTCGGATAGTAAACCGGACATCCCGGTCAAGCCACAGGGTCAACATATGACTAGATTTGTCCACGGGCAGCGTCGGTTTGTTATCTTGAGTCCCGGAATCGTAGCCTTCTGTCATATCTCGCCACCTCAGTATCTTAAATGACCCCAAGGATTTCTCGGCCAGGTAGGGCCCGCCTCTGATGGCTTCGAACAAGCGCCCCGTCGTAGCCGGATTAGGAGATCGGAAATAGGTATTAAGAGTTTCGAAGTGACCGAATTCCTTGAAAAGCTGTTGTAGTTTTGTATAGGGTGTGAGCCCCTGGGACCTCCATTTCGCCTCTGCCGACAGGAAGACCATTGCGGCAGTGATTCCATCCTTGTCGTAGCAGACCTCTGTGAACATGTAGCCGAGGGCCTCTTCAAATGCATAGGGAACGTAGTATCCTTCGCTCTCAAGTTTCCGCGCAATATTACCCATCCATTTGAAGCCCGTCAATGCTTCCTGGAAACGAATCCCTTTAGCTGCTGCCATTTTTTCCAGCATGCCTGAGGAGACCGTAGAGTTCAGAACGGCAACACAAGATTTGTCCTCCCGACCTTCCAGAGAGTCAAAGAGGTGAGATGCCAGGAGTACTCCGACATGATTACCCGTAAAAGGGAACCAAGAACCACTATTACCACGGAAACAATCAGCAACAAACAGCGAGAAGACCAGGCAATGTCACCTACTTTACTTTCTCAGCTGCCGCAAATCGATCCGCATCTGGGTCATGGGCGACAATGAGAGTTTTGCCCTCCTTGTCGGCCGTTTGCATGGCGAGATCCAAGGCCCCGGCCTCCTCGGGATTGGGGAATGACACTGTGGGGAAGTCCGGATTGGGGTGGATTTGTTCTTTCACAGGGGAAATGTTGCTGATTCCCACGGACTGGCACAGGTCCGGGAAAACCAAGCCACCAACTCCGTGCAACGGAGTATACACACAAGGGCTTGGGGGTGCCCATTCGGGGACGGTGGATTTCTGCGTCTTGTGCGTCAGCAACATACGGACCAATAGGCGAGGAGTACTCACAGCATATTGCCAGACCGTCTTTGTATATTCCGGAAGGATTTTCTGATAGGCATCCGTATGGAGATATTCGCCAGGTTGCTGGTCCTTCCAGGCACCAGGCCATGGGACCAGGTTTTCCTCTATGGATTGAGCGATCTCTACGTCCATCGGGGTGTTGATCTGGGCCCCATTCTTGAAATAGCTGGGCGATGTCAGTTGAAATCCGGCTGATATAGACAGGGAACGGACACTTTGTAGCCTGTAGAAAGCATCAGTCGTTAGCAACAGCTCAATACCCTTGACGGTCGAAGGTTCCTACCATTATCTTGGGCTGGATTCTACGAAACGGTTAGTTGCTAGGCCGGAATAATGGAGCCTACAGAAAACCTACGTGACTTGCAGTGATCATGATTCCTGCCGCAGCATGCAGGTGGGTTACACCAAACGGGACCGATGGTGTCACGGAGGGCTGAGGATAGAACCAAACAGGGATCTCCAGGGCAATGAATGCATTCGCTGCCAGAGCAGCGAACTTGTCGGAGTTGTACCGAGCATCATGGCCAATGACCACACCGCCAGATGCAATGTCGGCATGTTTGTCCTTCAGATATCTGGCTAAACCCTGGGAAGCCTGGATGACGGTCAAAGAGTTCATACACGAAAATCCTGCCGCCATCCGGCCGCGGAGACCGGCTGTCCCGAACTGGATGCCTAAGGGATTGAGTCAGAACGAGTAAGTCTGCTTCCATTGGACATCTAAAGCCTATAGACAAAGAGTGGGAGACGGCTGGGCGGTAGAATTCCACTCCAGAGTGGGTACGCAGCAGGATTCAGGTACGAACATACGATTCTGGAGGCGTAGTTCTAGGTCCTTGACAGCTCCAGCATCTCGCAGCTGCTCAATTTCCGCACGCGTGGCAGGATCCTAGGGCCTGACATTAGCACCATCATGAGACCCCTGGAGCACCAATGATGGGTCAATTGAATCATATTACTTGGTCCCACTCAAGCCATTTCTGGATCAACGGCGACAGCGAATCCTACGCAAGGGGTTAGCATAAACGAGCGAGGCGGTCAGAGTCACAAAGGGACTACCTCGGTTGCGACAGCAGACATGATTGGAGGGGATTCAGCAGACAGGGAGTGAGAAGAATAGGAACTGAATCAACTATGCAGAGGCGGGGAGGGAGAAGAAAGTGGAAGGAAAGTGGAATGATCGTCGGCGTTGACCGTTTCCAATTCCGTCTCCGCCTTGCGACCTCAGGCAACCGTTGTCCTTCCCGTGTCTCCCTCCCGCTTCGTCTTCTTACTCCTCCTCCCCTTCCTCTTCCTCTTTCTTCCCTTCTTGTCTGACCTCCTGTTGTCCCACCTTCTTTTCTCACGGTTGATTCTCTCCTTATTCGTCTTGTCATTCCCCCTCTCTGCCACAAGATGGCCCCTGCCGTCACTCCGCCGTCTACCGCGCGCAAGGAGACGATCCTCTCGCGACGATACATCGAAGGCCTAATTGCAGAGGGCAAGCATGTCTTCATCTATGAAGGCCGCGTGCTCAAAGTGGATGCATGGCTTCCTTTTCACCCCGGAGGTGAGAAGCCTATCAAGCATATGGTGGGAAGGGATGCCACGGATGAGGTGAAGGCGTATGTATACCGATGTCAAAACACTTCGGGCCTTGTGTGATTGCGCAAGGCTCCGATGGCTCCAGGCATCTTCAAGTTACTGATTCGTCTCGCCTGATGCAGCTTACACGGGGCTGATACGCTCCGGGCGATTTTGAAATACCAAATCGGTCGCATCAACGGACCGTGGTTGAACTTCCTTCCTCCGATCCATGGGGGGAAGTTCCGTCCATACGTCGAGGAGTCCTGTTCCACAGACGAAGAGAGTTCCGGCCTGGAATCGTCAATGCCTCCCTCTCCAATCTTTGATGCCGTCGATGGAAAAGCCCGCCACCGAAAGACCTCCGTGACGACGGACTCCTCCGTCTCGACCCCCCCAAACGAGAAGAATGAATCGAAGCCTTTCTTCCTGGATGCACGAACCCGAGAGGAGATCTTATTTGACACAGCAAAATATCCCTCTCTCGACCGGGAGAACCAGGACTCCATCCGGCGGAAATATCGGGAGTTGGACCATAAATTGCAAGCGGAAGGGCTCTTCCAGTGCAATTACTTTGCGTACTTCGTCGAATGCTGTCGCTATACGCTTTTTGCGACGTTGGCCTATGTCTTCTTGCGATGGGAATGGTTCGCAACCTCGGCGTTTTTCCTGGGGTGTCTCTGGCACCAGCTCGTTTTCACCGCTCATGATGCTGGCCACATGGGCATCACTCACAACTTCCACGTGGACACTACGATTGGGATGATCATCGCCGACTGGATTGGAGGTCTAAGCCTGGGTTGGTGGAAACGCAGCCACAACGTTCATCATATTGTGACGAACGAGCCCGAGCATGATCCCGATATCGAGCACATGCCTTTCTTCGCGGTCTCGCACCGCTTCTTCGACAGCCTTCGCAGCACCTACTACGACCGAGTCATGAAGTTTGATGCCGTGTCCAAGGTGATGCTAAGGTATCAGAACTACCTATACTACCCCATTCTGATGCTTGCGCGGTTCAATCTTTATCGTCTGAGCTGGGAGTATCTGCTCACCGGCCAGGCGCCCAAGAGAGGTCCGGCCTGGTGGCACCGCTGGTTCGAGTTTGCCGGTCAGATCTTCTTCTGGTACTGGTTTGGCTACGGTGTCCTCTACTGCACTCTTCCCAACTGGAGCACTCGCCTCACCTACCTTATGGTATCTCACATCGTCACGTCTCCGCTGCACCTGCAGATCACGCTGTCCCATTTCGCCATGTCCACAGCCGACATGGGCCTCAGCGAATCCTTCCCGCAGAAGATGCTACGCACCACCATGGACGTGGACTGCCCGACCTGGCTCGATTTCTTCCACGGAGGTCTGCAGTTCCAGGCTATCCACCACCTCTACCCTCGCATGCCTCGCCACAACCTGCGTCGCGCGCAGAAGCTGGTGCTGGAGTTCTGCAAAGACACGGGCATCCCCTACGCCATCTTCACGTTCTACGACGGCAACAAAGAAGTGCTTGGCAAGCTCGGCGACGTCGCAAAGCAGCTCCGTCTTCTCGAAGAATGTCGCAAGTCATGCGCCGACCAGGGTACCCTCCTGGATCACTAGATATCTAGATGATATCTTGGCCTGGTCTCCTGGTGTACATCTGATGCACCCAGCATCTAAGGAATGAAGGAGCAGAGCAGAGCTGACAGCACGGTCAAGCAACACATGGGAGACATGCGTCGGCCAGCTTCGTAAAGGAAAAGGAACCGATAAGACCCAGCTCCATGAGATCAAAACGACCCTTGAGAAAGTCGCTTCTATTCCCGACATGAGCTAACTGACCTACTGCGGGTGTTGTAAATATTCATTGCCTATGTATCTATGTGGCGGCCTTTTGTTTTAACTATCGGATTCTGCTGGATTCAAAATATCCGAATTACCACGCCAATGTGTTTACGATGCTGCTAGTGTTGATTATGAAATAATGGTTCTGTATTTATCTGTCGGTGCCGCTTACAGCTTGTTGGCATCGACCTGTTTGTTGATTTTGATGACCTGAGTATATGATTAGTCTCAATGCAGTATATAACCCGAACGAATAAATTCCATACCGTATACGAATTTACAAAATAGAACCTCAAGATGCATATCGACATGTGACTAATTATTTACTAGAAGCTAGATCTTCATGTACATGCATGACATAGCAAGCAAGCAGAGCAACCAACCATGCGACATCAGCATCGTGACGGCATTACATTCATCACCGAATGAATAAATCACATCTTCCTCATCCTGATTCTCATCCAACCATGCCTCCCGCCCTGGCTACCTTCTTCGCTCGCTGCTGTCGCCGATTATGATTTGCTCGACTTGATTTATTCTCTTCCTTGCGCTGTCGCGACGCGGCTGTATTAGCTCCTGGTGCATTGCTCTGGTCGCCTCCTCCTCGTCGATTCCCTCCACCACCTCGTCGACCACCGCCACGACCTCGACCGCGCGTCGAGCCGCCTCTTCCACGATAGGCGGAGCCCGACGGCTCGTCTGGCTCGCTGTCAAGTTCGTCGTCGTCCTTGGGAGCAGGCTTTCGGTACGCTGTCGGACGAAGTTCCGGCTGGGTGAGCACGCCTCCGCTGCCGGCGCCAGCACCACCAGAGAACGACAATTTGACTTCGAGCTTGGCGAGACGTTTAGGGTCCCGGGCCAGCATTACGGCCCATCCTTCGATGGCTTCGTCGGTCATTCCGGTCTCGCGCTTCAGGGACGCGCGGGGCTGCGAGCGCCGGGTGCCGGAGTCTCGGGCGAACAGGGCGGCGTTGGCCTTGTAGGCGCGGAAAAGCGTCATGTCGAGATCTTCGGCAGATTTGCGGGCTTCGACGGCGTCGGCGTCTGGGTTCACGGTCACGCTGTCGACGGTGCCGCCGACGTCGGCGACGTCGTAGGTGTCGTCGCGTTCGTCGTCGTCGGAGTCGAAGGTGGCTAGGGCGGAGAGGATGGCGGCCTTGTTGGTGGCGTGGTTGCTGCGGTCGTTGAGTACGGATTCGGTGGTCTGGTTGGGGTCGCGGCCGCCGAAGCGGAGTTTGCCGCCGCCGGCGTCGGAGCGCGCCAGCTCGGCGAGATCGATGTCGGAGTCGAAGACGTTCTTGCGGTTGGGGATGAGTTCAGGGGAGGCTGAGGGAGGCGTGGGATTGGGAGGAAGGGGGTCATGAGGAATGGTGGATGCGGTGGCGGGGAGTTGTTCGGATTTGTCGAGGGTTTGGAGATGCGGCGGGATGGAGTCGTCAAGGAGGTGCGCGACGACGGTTTCTGGATTGTCGTCGAACTGGTCGAGGAGGCGCACGATGTAGCCGGACCCTAGGTCGGGGAAGAGATCCTGCACCTGCGTGACCAGGGACATCCTGTGGATGTGCATATCTTCGGGGCGAGGGAGGTCCAAGGCGCGGCTTTTCCCCTTGTCGACGGTCCTCTTCGGTTTTTGATATCGGTGGTGGAAAACTCTCGAGTCAGCTTGGTATGCGCGCAGACTGGAAACAAGATCCTGGCCGCGCTTCTGCGGATGCGACAGTAGGTATCTCTCTAGTCGAACAAGGAGGTCTGAGCTGCAGATGACGTCGGAGAGAAGAGTGGCCTCCTTCTTCGTCTGGGGGTTGCCCACGCCGGCGCTGGCTTTCAAGCTGAATAGTTGGTCGAGCAGCAAGGAAAGATTAGGCTTGGGGCCTTTGAGTAGAGATACCAGGCCAACATATACATTTGCCACCAGGGCTCGACGGATGTCGTCTCTTCTACGCGCTTGATATGCGTCCGAGAACGTATCGAGATAGTCAGCACCGGCTATGAGTATCTGACCGGACTGAGGCAGCGCAGACGTCAGGATCGTCAAAGAGCGAATGTCAGACATGATGCTCGATGACTTAGCTGGATGCATGACGGAGAGCTGCTTGATGATTGTCGACTTGGCCTTTTCCAGACTTGTTGATATCGTGGTTTCATGCTTGTTCCATACATCGGACAGCAACTTCTTCACTGCCGAGCTGGACGGATAGCAACAACATAGATCCCCGAGATATCTCCACTCAAGAAGCTCGGCCGGCGAGCTAGACAGCTCCAGTAGATATCGTCTTGTCAGCAGGAACGCAAGCTTCCGTAACGGCTTCGCCTTGGTACCAGCATGGAGGCCAGTGGTGCCGGGGGCGGACAATTGAGCGTAGAATGAAGTCAGGAATGCAACTGCAGGTTCATCGTTGGGTGCACTTTCACGGAATTGAGCATCCGACGCCTCTATCCGCAGACCGAGGAGCAAGACCCAAGCATCTATATAGAGCTCCCACTCCTGCGAGGGTATGGCGCTCTGCACCTCGGGCGGTGGAACTGGAGCAAGAGGCGGCCAGGTCGCCATGACGGGGCAGCTACAGACAAAGGCCGGGTGAAACCAAAGAGAGACCAGCCAGAACAGCAGGAAGAAGCAGGAACAGTGGCCGTCATAAATCCATCTCGCGGGTCAATCCAGCATGTGTCACGATGAGTCGAGGCAGGTCGCGGTCCCGATCGGGCTTAGCGGCAGATAGGCGAGCGCCAAGCCTTCCGCGCCCACAAGCGGCGCTAAGCGCACTGCACAAAAATCCGGCTGATTTGCTTCCTTGACCGTCGCATATCGAATTCCAGTCCTCCACGGCCATCATCACCTTACCGAACCCCGAAGTTCAGGTCTTGATTGGCAATTAGCCTCGTTTGTGGTATGTCGCCCACCGCCTAATTTCCGTTTTCTTCGCTTCCCTTTCTTCCGCCCGTGAAAAACTAACCCGTCTCTTTCTCCTCCCCAGCCAGCTCAATCCCACCGGTCGCACCACACACCTCAGTCAAGATGTCTTTCCAGAAGCCCGAGAAGGATTTCGGCGAGGGCCCCGTACGTCCTTACCCATCATGATCATCATGACCATCGTGGCCATCGGCATTGTCGTTGTGTTATGCGATGCCATGCGATGCGATGTCCCGTCCGACTCTCAATACTAATCGGTGGTGTTGCCGCTCTCTAGAAGGTCCACAAGATCCGTATCACCCTCACCTCCCGCAAGGTCGCTGCCCTTGAGAAGGTCTGCTCGGAGCTCATCGACCGTGCCCGCTCCAAGGCTCTCCAGGTCAAGGGTCCCGTCCGTCTGCCCACCAAGACCCTGCACATCTCCACCCGTAAGACCCCCAACGGTGAGGGTTCCAAGACCTGGGACAAGTACGAGATGCGCATCCACAAGCGTCTCATCGAGTATGTTTTACCCTGTTCCTGCTTTCGCTTCCCCTGTATCTAATAATTGTATTTGCAGTCTGCTCGCTCCCACCGAGACCGTCAAGCAGATCATCATCAACATCGAGGCCGGTGTTGAGGTTGAGGTCACCATTGCCGCTTAAATGGGACCGTTCTAGTCTGGTACACGGAAGGGGTTGGGCAATGTCTCCCCCGGGGCGGCGCCGATGTGCTCCTCAAGCCATGCAGTATATGGATTGCTTCAGGGCTCTGCAAAAGCCAACATCGATACCCGCTAGAACTTGGCACAAAAATGAAAAACATTAAAAACCAATAACCTCTTCCAAGGCCATTGCACTGTCCTGCATCGTTTCGTAAATTCGTGCCTTTGATTTCCATCCTAGTTTAAAAATTATAGAAGTAACCAACCGGGAAGCGCCATTTTGCCTCCTGCAAACGCTCAATAGTATAATACATAGATAGACCCTAAAACCAGGCTCCCAGCGAAATCCTCTCGGCTAAAAGTCAAAGCTCACGATTTCTCGTTTGGGGGGGACGCTAGGGATGATGCCGTCTTTGAAATATCCGTTCTTCGCAAAGAACTCATACTGCTCCGCTACCTCTGGTGTATACTCGTCGGGTTCTCCATAGGCATCTCTCAAGCTTGCCTGATCAGGTGGTCCGTCAGGAAAGAATATGCGGGTCCAAGTCTTTTGGTCCTGGGGGTGTAGATAGCATGGCACGTTATCAATGTACTTCACCGGCTGTCCTTTCCACGAGGTTAATTTGTTTGTCATGGGCTGCCGTGTTGTTTGGCCGTTCAAAGGTGGGATGGGCATCAAATCAGCAGGATCGTCAGCCTTGATAAATGGATGAGCGCCAGCATCTGCTCCCAGACTCTGCACCTGTTGTTGCGACGGTGGTTGCTGTGGTTGAGAAGTGCCAAATGACGTCGGGGGAGCCACTGGTTGCCCAAAAGGATTCGGCGGCTGGACGGGCTGCTCCGGTTGCTTGACGAAGCCGAAGCCTGAAGGCGCAGCAGGTTGAGGTTGAGGCTGCGGTGGAGGTTGGGTTTGAGGTTGTTGGTTGAGCTGTGCAAACGGCGAAGCATTAGAGGCAGATTGGCCGAACCCGGTGTTGTTCACCTGGTATTTATTGGCCATCTGAGCAAAGGGACTTTCGGTCTTTTGAGGGACCGCGAACCCGTTCGTTCCCATTGCAGGCTGCCCAAACGAAGGCTGTCCAAATGCCGGCTTTTCAAATGCAGCCTGCCCAGGACCGGAAGGTTGCCCAAATGCTGGCTGAGCAAAGCCGGGCTGGCCAAAGCCGGATGGTTTACCAAACCCTGGCTGTGCTAGTTTGCCAAACCCAGACATTTGCTCTGGGGGTGGCGCAGGTTCATCAGGCCTGCCAAAAGGCAAGCCCGAAAATGATAGGGCCGTCTTGCCCTCGACGATATCGATGCGATTTGGATGTTCATTCTCGCCTTCAATGATGTACGTGATGGCTCCGTTGAGATCGCTTAAGATAACCTCCATCTGCTTGACATGTTCCTCGTACATTTTCTGAGCTTCTTGGGCAGCGCCTTGCGCATTTCCATAGGCAGCGAGTTCATAATGATGCAGTCGAAGTTCCTCGAAGCTCATCTCCCTTTGAGGACCTCCAAATAACTGCCTGGGGGCATTGCGCCCGGGTCCGTAGCAGGAGAAGATCCATTCCGGCCGGCCTTTTCCCGCCGTCAGATCGATTTTGATATCGTCGACTGACAAGCCATATCTGGAATCCTGTTAGCTAGGCACAGTGGGCGGATCCGACAGTCACCTACTTGGACGTTTGTTGATTCCGTGGCCCCTGGTTTTGGCCTTGACCCTGGCGGCCTTGTCTAGGAGTTAGACGACGATGATGACGCATGAAAACAATCGCTCAGCAGCAGAACACAACGTGCAAAGAAACAGAGGGTGGTTCAGAGGAGAGGAAGTTGGACACAGGCAAAGAGACAAGGGTACAGATGAAACAAAGCAGGTGCAAGCCCAAGCTTTACACATCCTCTTTGTAGGAAAGAACGCATGGCCGAACAAAGAAAGAGCCTGGGGCATCCATGGGGAAGTCGTCGTACCTTGTTGAAAGCCTCCCGCCAGAGCAGCAAAGGAGTTCCCGGAGCTTGATCGCCCCGGATGTTCGAATTTGCAGCGATCTATCTCGATAGTTAGCAGAGATCCAGCACACACGAGAACTGGCCACATGCCTCCGAATCTACATCGATTCTGCTGGAAGAACGTGCAGACCACCATGGCGCCGTCCTGCTCAGGAGCTACCTAATAGTGCAGAAGTAGCGAAATGCTGGCAGGTCGTTCCCCTAATTTACCCGCGTCAGGCTCGTAAATCACGTGCAGTCCAACGCGAGAGTCTTAACGATCAGCGACGAGCATATCTGAAGCGCAACTGCAACGGGGTTCAGCGCGGCGACGATGAATTCATGGAGGAACGTCGCTGGTTCTTCCGGTAATATTACATGCAGGCGGCGTACGGTAATTACGGTCCTTTTGATGGTTCTATGAGGCCGATAGCAGTGCGTTGATAACTATGATTGATATCTTCGAATAATATTACAGGATTCCATATTCAAACTCCATTTCTCCAGACCATGGCCATGGCTATATCACCGGTAAATGAAAGAAGGCAATGACCCCTATGCGTGTTTCATGCTTTTCTTCAAGACGTCCCAGTTCACCCCGTCGATTTTCTTTCCACCCAAGGACTCCAGTTCCGGAGAGAGCCCTGTCAGATTTCCGGTCGCAAGTCGTCGCATCATTACTGTGTCCTTAGAGCCGTGCAGGCCTTTCGCGCTCCCACGGAGCAGGGTGTCCTCCAGCCATTGTTCTTCCTGGTCGTCGAAAGGGAGCCCGATCAGCTCCATAGCCCGTTGGCTGCGGATCTCCCCTGCTTCGGTTGTGTGGACGAATCCAACCAGCAATTCGAAATAAGCCTGGCGAAGGATTTCTTGGTAGTGGCGAGTGAAGAAGAAAGCTTCCGTAACGCTCGAGCGGCAGAGCGTCTGGAAGAAGGCCCGCTGGACGCCTTCGGTGGCCAGCGGCGGGGAGACAGTAAGGTAGTAGGCCATCACCAAGCTATCGTCGTGCCTCGGGAGATGCGGCAGCGTCAGAACGTAGAGGATCTCGTCGGGGAAAGTGGGAATGATCGAGGGTTCGGTCAAGTACTCGACGGCTCGCTGCATTGTAGTTTCACGTTAGCACACCGTCGCAGCTGGCCAAATAGGTCATCTCACTCTAAATTCAAGCCTGTCGAGGTTCCAGAGCCCTTCAATAAAGAGTCTGTACTTTTCGGGTAAATGGCATCGTCGCGAAAACTGCGTGGCCGCATCGCTAGCTGCCCGACAATCCTTCAAGATGTAGTAGGTCAACGCTTGTTTGTGATGGATGTCCAGTGCCGAGGAGACGACCTGGTCGACAAGCGATCGGAGATCTGCGTTCGACCTGGGAGGGTAAAGCTTGGTGACTAAAGCAACAGTCCCGATCAGCAACCTCGTGTCTCCAGAAAAGACCTGGTTCAAGTACCTGTTTTGACTCCGGCGAGTCTCAAGAGCCTGTCGGCGAACAACTGGTTTTCCAGAGCTCGACGATTCGAGACGATCTGCTCAATAGTCTTGCCATCGTAGGTGAAGTTCTTGTTGAAGTAGAATATGGAGTCGAACTCGTCCCATGGGGCCATACTGGCGGCGATGCGACAACCGTCTGTTGTCGCAAACAATCCAGATGAATGGCAGTGAATGATACCTTCGAATACCGCAGGCAATACAGACGGCTGACTCAGCCACCGCGGAGTCGCTGTCCGGCGGGGCAGGCGGTGAACCAGCATCTGGATGACTAACACTCCTCATTGTTGTGGCAGAAAGCGGCGCTTTCCCCGATCGGGCGGCAGTGTAAACAACCCACTTCCGTCTTCCTTCGTCCGTTGCTTTTTCAGACAAAGACAACTCCGCCGTGAGGCACTCTTCTGCACTCCATTCCCCCTCGCATCATGTCTTCTGTTGCAAAGGGCCGGCCATCCCGGCGATCTGCCTCCCGACCGAGTTATGTGATGGAAGAGAGTTCCGAGGATGAGGATGTTGGGAATGTGACCCCCACCCTGTCCAACCCCGGTGGAGATGAAGAAGAGGAGGAGGAGGAGGAGGAGGAGGAGGAAGAGGAAGAAGAATACACCCCGAAACCCCAGATGAAAACCACAACCTCAAGGAGAACGTCACGAAGACTCTCTGAAATGCCCCCGCCGAGCGCCACTCCTAGTACTGCACGCACGTCGCGGAGGTCCCGAAGATCGCAAACAGCAGAAGATCTCGAAACGTCGCGAATCAACAATGCGAACGACGAAGGCGAAACCGTCGCGACCATTGAAGAAGAAGAGCCGGAGACACCATCACAGAAAGCCTCTGCGACAAAGAAAAGAAGAAGTATGCCTCGTCAACCCCGCAAGAGTCGAGACTCTTTGGCGCCAAACTCGGCACAGTCCTTACTCCAAACTCCAGAGGCCTCAGAGTCGCCGCAGTCCCAAACGCGCTCCCAGAGAGGCAGCGTTCCTCCGCTCGCCGATATCACCAATTCCGCCGTAAATCAGCCGCCGCCGCCAGAGCCCGCCGAGGAACCCACCGAAGAGCCTGCAGAGGATCCGAAGTCCCAGGTTGCCGCCATCAACCCCAACAGCACTATTCTTGAGAAACCCATGGACATTATGCTTAAGTCGCGAACGCTCAATCCTACGGCACCCGAAGAACCCGAGGGACCCAAATCCCGGCTGATGATGAAGAACTTGATACTGATGAACTTCAAAAGTTATGCGGGAAAACAGGTTGTCGGGCCCTTCCATGCCTCCTTTTCCTCCATCGTCGGACCCAACGGATCGGGCAAGTCGAACGTCATCGATGCGCTGCTATTCGTCTTCGGTTTTCGTGCAAGCAAAATGCGACAGGGCAAGATCTCTGCGCTGATTCACAACTCGGCCAACTTCCCCAACCTACCGTTCTGCGAGGTCGAGGTTCATTTTCAAGAGATATTCGACCGGCCCGATGGCCTACACGATGTTGTTCCAGATTCCCAACTGATCATTTCCCGCAAGGCATTCAAAAACAACACCAGCAAATATTACATGAACGGTAAAGAGACGAATTTCACCGCGGTGACGACCTTACTTCGGGATCGTGGAATCGATCTCGATCACAAGCGTTTCCTGATTCTTCAGGGTGAAGTTGAATCTATCGCTCAAATGAAGGCGAAGGCGATGAACGAGCATGAAGACGGACTTTTGGAGTACCTTGAAGACATCATTGGCACTTCAAAATACAAACAACCTATCGACGAAGCGGCAGCCGAGCTGGAGACGCTCAACGACGTCTGCATGGAAAAGAACAACCGTGTTCAGCACGTCGAAAAGGAAAAGAACGGGCTGGAGGATAAGAAAAACAAGGCCCTTGCCTATATTCGCGACGAGAACGAGCTGTCTCAGAAACAGTCGGCGCTGTATCAAATCTACATGGACGAATGCGCCGACAATATTCGAGTCACAGAGGAGGCCATCCTCCAAATGCAGGAGCTTCTGAACATGGAACTAGAGAAACACGAAGGCAACGAGTCCGGCATCAAGGAGATGGAGAAGGCGTACAAGCGTGGCATGCGTGCATATGAAAGCATGGAGAAGGAGACGCAGGCTCTAGCCAAAGAGATGGCCAAGTACGACAAGGAGTCCGTCAAATTCGAGGAGAAGAAGAAATTCTTAGCTGGTAAGCAGAAGAAGTTGGAGAAGTCGATGCAAACCGCTCGTCTGGCCGCCTCGGAGTGCGAAAGCCTGGTGGAGAAGCACACAAGTGATATCGAGAAAAAGACTGCTGAGACCGCACAGCTGGAAAAGGAGATGAAGTCTGAGGAAGCTGAGTTGTCGGAAATCCGTGAAAGTCTGAAAGGAAAAACGCAAGGCCTTTCGGATAAAATCACCGCAAAGCAAAAGTCTCTAGAGCCCTGGGATGAGAAGATCAACAAAAAGGTCTCCGCGGTTGCTGTGGCGCAGAGTGAGCTTGACATCATTCGGGAGAGAAGCAATGCCGGTGCGGTGCAGCTGGAAGAAGCCCAGGGCAAGGTGTCGTCGATTGAAGAGACGCTGGCTGCCAAAGAAGGCGACCTTGAGGAGCGGAAGGCTCAAAAGGCCACCCTCGAGGAGGAGCTTGCGAAATTGAAGCATGACTTGAAGAAATACGCGCACAAGGAGCCCGAGGTTCGCACTCATGTCTCCAGCGCTCGACAGAAAGCTGAGGAGGCTCGGGCTAGCTTGGCCAGCACTCAGAATCGTGGCAGCGTGTTATCTGGTCTGATGCGCCTGAAGGAGTCCGGTCGTATCGATGGATTCCATGGAAGACTTGGGAACTTGGGCACGATTGACCAGGAGTACGATGTCGCCATCTCCACCGCCTGCCCTGCCCTGGACAATATGGTTGTCGACACCGTGGAGGTAGGTCAGCAGTGTATCGATTATCTCCGAAAGAACAATCTCGGTCGTGCCAACTTCATCCTCCTGGACCGTCTCCCCCGACGAGACATGTCCGCCGTCTCCACCCCCGAAAACGTTCCACGTCTCTTTGATTTGGTCAAGCCCAAGGATCCCAAATTTTCGCCTGCATTCTACAGCGTGATGCAAAATACCTTAGTCGCAAAGGACTTAGAACAGGCTAACCGCATTGCCTACGGTGCTCGTCGGTGGAGAGTCGTCACGCTCGACGGCCAGCTCATCGACACATCCGGTACCATGAGCGGTGGTGGTACGCGCGTCGCGCGAGGCGGGATGTCGTCGAAACAAGTTGCCGAAACGAGCCGGGAACAGGTGGCCAAGCTTGAAGGTGACCTTGAGGAGATGGAAAAGAAGTTCCAGGCCTTCCAGGAAAAACAACGACACATCGAAGCCTCTCTTCGGGAGAAGACTGAGGAGATCCCTCGTATCGAGACCAAGATCCAAAAGATCATGATTGAGATCGAGAGTACCAATCGCAGTCTCGCTGATGCCCAACGTCGGGTCAAAGAATTGAGCGCTGCCCACAAGCCCTCCAAGACCGACGCCAGCCAGGCAACGGCACTCGAAAAACAGATTGCCGCATTGGAGGAGGAGATTGAAGACCTCCGCTCCCAGAAGGGGGTTATCGAGGAAGAAATTCAAACTCTCCAGAACAAGATCATGGAAGTCGGTGGTGTCCGGCTGCGAAGCCAGAAGGCTAAGGTCGACGGTCTTAAGGAGCAAATCAGCCTTCTTTCGGACGAGATCTCGAATGCAGAAGTTGGGAAGTCCAAGAACGAGAAGGCGATCGTGAAACACCAGAAAACCCGTGCCGATGCCGAAGAGGAGCTTGGGCACATTGCCGAAGAACTAGAAAAACTCGCGGAAGACGTCGCCAACCAGGATAGCGACGCGTCTGGCTGGAGGCAAAAGGTGGAGGAAGCGCAAGAGGTATGTGCTTCGCGACGTAACAGTGTACAAAAGCTAACATTCTGAAGGCTCTCGAGACCAAGAAAGAGGAGCTCTCGACTCTGAAATCTCAGTTAGACGAAAAGGTGGCCGAACTGAATGAGAGCAGAGCTACCGAGATTGAGATGCGGAACAAGCTCGAGGAGAACCAGAAGGCTTTATCGGAGAACGAGAAGCGTGGACGATACTGGCAAGAAAAGTTGTCCAAGCTGTCACTGCAGAATGTCAGTGATCTGGGCGAGGAGCAGGAGGCTACGGAGCTCCAGATGTACACAAAGGACGAGCTGTCCGAGATGAACAAGGAGTCTCTGAAAGCCGTCATTGCCACCCTCGAGGAGAAGAGCCAAAACGCCTCCGTTGACCTCTCGGTCATTGATGAGTATCGACGCCGAACAGCTGAGCACCAAGCTCGTTCGGCTGATCTGGCGACTGCCTTGACTACTCGCGATAGTGCCAAGGCGCGTCTGGACGGTCTCAGGTCTTCTCGCCTCAACGGGTTCATGGAGGGATTCGGCATCATCTCACTCCGACTCAAGGAGATGTACCAGATGATCACCATGGGTGGTAACGCCGAGTTGGAACTGGTCGACTCCTTGGATCCCTTCTCCGAGGGCATTCTGTTCTCCGTCATGCCCCCGAAGAAGAGCTGGAAGAACATCGGCAACTTGTCGGGTGGTGAGAAAACCTTGTCCAGTTTGGCTCTGGTCTTCGCTCTGCATCACTACAAGCCCACTCCGCTGTACGTGATGGACGAAATCGACGCCGCCCTGGATTTCCGAAACGTATGTGCCACACCCCTTCAGGACGAAAGCTCAGCAACTGACATGCATCCTCTAGGTCTCCATCGTCGCCTCGTACATCAAGGAGAGAACCAAGAACGCACAGTTCATCGTCATCTCCCTGCGAAACAACATGGTAAGTACTTTCACCACCAATCCATGACCGATAGGTTCCTTACTGACTTGACTCCGCCAGTTCGAACTCGCCTCTCGCCTCGTCGGCGTTTACAAGGTCAACCACATGACCAAGAGCGTGACCATTCAGAACAGAGATTACATCACGGGACGATGATCGTGTCGCTTCGCATATACTTCTATATTAGCTTGTTGGGGTTCTGTCGCTTGTCGGGTTTTTTATTTTTATTCTGTTTATGGCTGGCACTGGAAATAGGATGGGATTTAAGTCTAGGGTCTGCTTGCAATCTTATTTTGTGTCTGTGGTATTATTTCATATCCTACTTTTCTTTTCTTTTTGTCTTATTCTCACTTGTGTTGTTTGCTACTGTCTTCACGTGCCATGTCGGGGATACGATCTTGAATACTTATGGACTGTATGGTTGTTTCAAGGAACTGATTCATTCTGTTTATATTTCTTTATCCTATCATAGTACCTATATTATAGTGTGTAGGCTATTTTATGTTCCTTGGCGATATACACTGGATGTATAATTATATATCCGTAAACAACACTAGATTTTAGTCTCTAACACATAATTTCAATTGAACACATACTCTCTCCGGTTGAATCTGTCACATGGTCTTGAGATTACAGGTCAGTACACAGCTCCAATATATATCCTACATCTACGAACTACCTGATTCTGCAGACAAGAAGCTGGGCAATGTATACAACTTAGTTATTCAATACATATACTACATAATCTGCCACCTCAGCTCAGCTCACCCACAAAAGCAAAGAAAGGAAAACCCCAAACAATTAACATAGAATACAGAGAGTAAGAAAGTGAAGCTAGTTACATACATACATACATACAAGCCAGCGAAGCAAACGCAAAGGGAAAAAAAAGCATAGTGATGATCATTTCCCATCGCCTTTCATAAAAAACCGACATTCAAATCATGATCATAATCATGATCAGTTAAGTCATGATAAGTCATGATGCAACCGAGGGAATCGATCCTCTTCTTCTTCAGGTGCTCCTTTTGTCTTGCATCGTCCTTTGAAGCAATACGAGGGATATTATTAGAGAGAGAGAGAGAAAAAAAAAAAAGCCAGTAAGGGCTGTCGCCATGGGACGAAACATGGCAAGCAAGCAAGCAAGCAAGCAAAGCAAAGCAAAGGGGAATAGAACAGAAAACCCGGATCAGATATCATGTGTCCACCCACGCTTGAAGAAGACAAAGAGGCAGGCTAGCTAATGCCGCGAACAAAGATAAAAAAAAAGAGAGACCGTAACTCCGTTTCCGATCTTGCGAGGACGCCATGAGTCTATTGGAACCGATTCCTTGATGGAACGTAACAAGGAAGAAACAAAAAGACAGGGATACAGAAAAAGTCAAGGCAGCGGGCCAATTTAATTTGGAGGCGTCACTGTTGAAGATCCAAAGCATGGGTATTGTTGAAACCCAGAATGATGCGGGAAGGTGTAACAAAGGGTATCAATCAGTAAGGGTGTCTTAGGAATTTGAAATCTTGGAGAGGTATGTTGCAGTTGATAGGCGGATGATGATCTATGCGATGACAGATCGACGAGGAGCGATAGGAATGGGCTTCGGGCCGGAAGAAATGTCTAGCTTGGCCATGCCAAGATCGTCATCGTCGTACTTCTGGGGTTTGTGATCTTCGGCATTGGCTTTCTTCTCGCTGCCCGACAAAAGCGATTGTCGTGGATCTTCGTCCTCGCGTACCGTACTGCAGACAAATCGTTCCTCGGAGATGGGAACGGCTCCAAACATTGAACCTAACTGTTGCAATAGGGCAACGAAGTGTGCGTGAATTTCCGCAAAGATGTATTGGTTCCCCACGATGTCCGAGAGGTTTCGTGCGCGAACCTGACCGGGTCGCCGAAGTCCGTCGGGATCGACGGTGCGTCCGGTGAGGAAGGAGGAAACGGGAGTGTAAGGATGATGTCCATTTCGCTTGGAGCTGGTGTTCTGCTCCTCGCGCCGTTTTTCTTCCTCCTGGAATTTCTCGGCCGAAGTGACGATCCCAGATGCGATGCGACCGAATGCCCTCCATATTACCGGACAGGCACGGAACGCTTTGCCCGCATCCTTCCCGGCCAGCGCAACCAGCGCATAGCTGCGCCGTTTCCCGCGAGCCATGGGGTCGGGCAGGCGAAAGATATAGGCGACCGTGTAGCCCGCATTGGAGTCTCCGAAGCATAGAGGACCGGAGGAGAGACCGCGGGGGAGGAGCTCGCAACTCAAGGTGCGGATGGAAGATCGTCGAAGAAGGGCGTAATCGGCGGGGTTGGGAGGGCCCCGCAACGAGAGATAGGTGAGAATGTGCGTGTGGCAAGAGGCGTCCGACGAGACGGACGATGAATGGAGGGAATCCGGAAGGGAGGCATGCGTATGCAAATCGTGTTCGCTTTCATTGTAATCGGAATGATTGCTGCCGCAGGAGTACACCAATTCCCTCGACCGCAAAACGGGGCTGCTGTTTTGACCCTTGCCGTCACCCTTGGGGGATCCCGGGGCGCCTGCGGGCAGTTGCTTGCTCACCCCCTCGGGCAGGGTCAAGCTACAGCTGGCGCACGTATCGCCGTCGGCGCCGCCAACGCGGCTGATCTTCTGGGGTTCCGGCGCACTCGGTTGGGACTTGAGGAAGTAAGGATGGTCTTCGATCCTGGGCGATTTGGGAGATTTGGACCTCCCATTGGCCGGCTTCTCGGGCGACTTCGAGGGGCTAAATTCTTTGCGCAGGCCATGGGAGGAGACGGTATCGTGAGAAGTCGCCGGGGTATCATCGGGGGAGGTGTCGGAATGGTCGGGGTAGCATTGCGAACAGGAGAACGGGAGAACTTGGGAGCATATGATCGAGGTCGGGCCATGCACCTCGCAGAAATGCGTCAAAGAGAGCTAGAGAGAGAACACCAGTTAGTCGAATCCAGGGCCACGGGTACAGGGACTGCAACGCCGTTCGCATGAGATCATCGCATTTGTCGGTGGCAAGAACGGAAATCCATCCGGCGCAAACATGACTCAATGACCAAGGGATCGTCGAGGAACGCAGGGACGAATGCGCAACGTTGACGCAGGTCGCAATGCGCCACCGGGAGCCAGGGTCAAGACGAACGGCCAAAAAATGCGAAAAACAAGAACAAGAACAAGAACAAGAACAAGAACAAGAACAAGAACAAGAACAAGGTACTTACAATGAAATCCATATCCACGGATTCCCTTAGCGTCTAGCAGTATCCAACAACCATATTAAACCATTATTGCAAGGCATGCTTTCCGGGATAGGATACGGATGACGGCGAAGGGTGGCGAAAACGCAGGTTGAATACGAGTCGTCCTCCGGGGTAGAGGGAGAGTAAGAGGAATTGACTACCGCCCACTACCAGCAGTAGTTAAGGAATCGTCACGGCAACTGCAAAGGCCAGCTTGCAGACCAAACGAAGGGGGGGGGGGGGAGAGGAAGGGAGGAAGGGAAGGATGGAAAGAGAAGAGAAGAGAAGAGGGAAGAGAAAGTGAATAGAAGAGGAGGAGGGGAGGCAGGAATATAATGCAATAATAAGAATTAAAGTGCGCGGACGAGGAATGGGATAGATTAAATAAATTAAAATATGGGGATGTCCAGCGAGAGCGAGAGAGAAAGGAAGAAAGGAAGAAAGATTACTTTCACTTTCACTTTCCATACATTTTCTTTGATTATTTTCTGTTCTTTTCTTTTTGGATTTATTATTATTTGCTGCTTCCTTACGGTCGAAGCAAAGTGGAGGCCGCCGGTACGTGACGGATACGGTATCAATACGGTACGGTCATCGTACCGAAACATACCGAACGTACCTACCTTACTGCGTACAGCCCAATGAGTTTGGGGAGATTGGATTTGCATTATTATTGAAGGAAGATGGTTACAGACCTCGAGGGAGGAAGAATGGAGGCGGAATCATCTCCGTTAATCTGGCTGATTCCTAGTCGCTCCGCCCAGGAGGCGCTCCTCACGCCCTCGGCCTGTCAGCGCCGCCGGATGGAGTCCGACAGAAAACGGCTTCGATGCTAGAGGGAGTCGTCGGCCCAATGGTATCTTCCTATAATAATAATAATAATAATAACAATACGATCAGGTCGATTCCTTTGTTCCTCTGGGCCGTCTCTTGATTGTTGCTCCGTATTTCATTCTTTTCTTATTTTCTTATTTATTTATTATTATTTTATTTTTTATTTGTAATGATTCCTGACTGAGACGGAGTTGAAGAGGACGAAACGCAGCCTGCATTTTCAGACCTAGTCTGAGGAGTATACCTCACTAGGTACTCCGTAATATGTAATAATCATATAATACTCCGTATAATAATAATAATAATAATAATACTACCCTAGCGAGGACCCAAACCGACGGAGCGGGTCGGGCGTCTTTTTTTACGCAATGGAAGGCGAGTAGAACGGGACGTGGAAGAAGTCAATCCAGATCCTCTCATCCTTTCCTCGCCTTCATTTGATTGCTTCGTTCAGCAAGGATGATCTGAATTATCTGTCCCGAGTACTCTCTGTACGGGATAATACTAATAATAAGCAACGTTGATTATTGTCTTGTGACCTCTCCGAGAACGAGAAAAAGAAAAAAGAAAAAGAACCAAAGAAATCAATAGTCGAACATCCCTGACCCAATAAAGGCCGAGCCAAATTCCAACCCAAACGAAACATTTGCCGCTTTGCCCAGTGCCGGCGCTGCCGATTCTAAGAATAATAATACAATAGTTACTATCTCTTCCCATGAACCAGGGTCACCCCGTCGGCATTCTTCCACTCTCCCGAGAAGCTCGCTGGTTCGCGCCCTTTTCTCTCCCAGTGGAGACTGAGACTGAGAAGGTCGGCTCCGTCCAACTGGGCGGTCGTGCGACGAGATACTCGGTTCGGCGTCGGCCTGGAGTTTGGTAACTTCGAAGAGGCAAGAGGTGGGACGACCGTCCGCTCTGCAAGTCTGCAAACGGTTGCCTTTCGTCTCGTGTCTTCCTTCTTCCCGTTGGCAGCCACCGCGTCGCCCTCCAAACCCAATCTGGTATGGAGGCGACGATTTAACGATGGACTAAAGTCTCCCTAGCGAGGCCTTGGTTTGCTCGGCGCTTCTCCATCACATGGAGAAGAAAATGGGACAACGGTCTGTTTGGGCTGTTTGGGTTGGTGGTACCGGGGGAATGGGCGTCGCAGACGGTGTTCACCGGCCGATCATGGATCACTTTGATCACTTTGTATTGTATGCGTAGGTATACATTACTACTGTATACTACTCTGTACAAGGTGATATACTGCGTACATATACGGAGGTCGGCGTTCATTCCGAATGGAATTCTTCTTCCGCGATCCCGTCGTCCGGATGAAGCCCATCCAGAACCACCCGGGCGATCTCGTATGCAGAATTCTCCTAATTGCAAGAATATCGACTTATCGACTCGTCGACGAGAGTATCGACCGTCTCGTATCGAGCCGAGAGGCAACCATCGTGATCGAGCCTGACTTCCCAGGCATCCGATTTGCCGCACTCGGCGGGCTCTAGAGTCTCCTAGATTTTCCTACCTTGAGAGTCTCAGTCTCCTTCCTCAATCCTCCTAGCTTCGCCTCGAGCTCCACCGAACTCGGTCGCAGTTCGGCCCAATCTCCAACCACGCGGCTGTAGTCTCCTTATTACATCGAGCATCATTGCTGCATGCGGAGTGCATGATTCGAATCCTCCCAAGGGGTGTGCTCCGTTTGCTCCATGGCTGATGGGTGCCTATGGATTATTATGATTGGTACCTAAGGGGGCCCATGCATGATTGTCGCTCGCTTCTCGTCTCGTCAAGGCTTACTCTTCTGGACGATTATCAATACCATTATCCGGATGGAATTGATAATCCCGTTATTAGGTATGATTATGGTTATCGACTCCAGTCGACGGCAATGCAAATTATCCTATCCTGAGGGTTTTCGTTCCGACCCAGCCATCCCCGTCGAATCCCCGTCCTCCTCGGCACGTCGAACGATAATTGGCATGATTATAGGGATGCGACCGGCCAGATTCCCTGTCGATTGTGAAAGAACAACGTCACACTGCAGCCACTAGTCCACGATGCCTCCGGTCTGGAATCTGGTTTTGTCTTTCCCTGCTTACGGGAACCGCTTGCCTCGATGTGATAGATAGTTCGCAGCCTTGCTTGTAACACCATACAGACAGTCTTTACCTATGAGCATCCATGGATGGATTCCGGCTTTTCCCATCCGAGTCTGTCGGCATTATACCCTGTGATCGTGATTACGGATTACGGATTACAATACTTACTCCGTAGTTACTTACCTACTTATTATTATCTCCTGCAGGCTTATCCGATGGCATTATACCCAGCGGATCTACCCACATCGCACCAGCCGGGGTCATTCAACGTCGAATCGCACCGCACAATCAGATTATTCCCCGAGTTTCTGACATCATCAGAGCCGCTCCCTTCGTCTCTGCGCTTTGGGAGCACGGCGTATATTGTCCGGCCACCACGAGCCTCGCCCGATATGACAGATCATGCAGGCTAACCACTTTAACTACTGTAGTCCATATGTAGGCATGTACAGATACGGAGTCCTGTACTTATCTGTCCGTTGACTTACCTGCTTGGGACTAAGACAACGCAAGGCTGGAGGACACGGGACCGGGTAAGCATCTTACTCTGTACTGCTAGTAGCTATCCGTAAATATTTAATCATATATATCCATCCCGTTGGCCTCTGAATTGAAAGGGACTGGATATACAGAGTAACGTACTCGGTCAGGTAACCAGGCACACGAGCTTCAGCATGGCCGGGTTCCACCGGACGATGCAAGACCGGACCATTCAGACTTTCAGTGCGAGAAGTGCGTTCCCCACGTGGCCACCTTTCCATGTCGATTTGCCCTGGGTCCGAGGTTGGTCCTATCCATGGAAACATACAGAGTAATAAAAAAAAAAAAAACACAGCCAGAAAAAGACAGTACGGAGTAACGAGTGCCTCGGTCGTGACTGTCCGTATTTCTCTAAAATCCTGCAGAAGCCAGCCACAAAACAGGATGGCAGCGGACGGAGTCGACGATGCGTTCATTGTGGATAGAAAATCTCCGTTAGTGCTTCTGGTGCCTGAGAGGGCGTGCTTTACAGAGCAGACTAGGACTACGGAGTCAGAGGAAGGGCGAAGACTCCGTTCCTTAGAGGGATACTAGTTCGTCGCTGCTCCTGACTATCGCGACTCCGTATTCCCTCGGGGCCAATAATGATGTCCAGAGGCCTGCATTGCTTGTCAGCTTCTGCGGATTCCCTGCGGAGAACCTACGGATAACTCATCCTCCATCCTCCTCAGGGCGCACTCTGACGTCCTCGAAGGAGCAACTCCACGATGCCAAATGGAGCATAGCAGTACCCAGACAACTTCCACGCCCAGCGGTGGACCTCCGCTGGATCGCGTCTAAATTACGAGTCTCCATTCAGTGTTTAGCGGTGGCCCTTGGCCCGTGCCCTGAATCTCGAGTCCGAGTCTTGAGTCTTGACCGTCTTGTCTCTCATTTAGGTTGCCATTCTTGCCGATTCGTACGTCGTCGAGTCCATCCTTCGACCAAAGAGGATATCGCAGCCCCCTCAGCCCCGGGATTCGTGGTTCTCAGTCTATGCATACCGCAATAGCAAACATACTGAGACACGCAGAGCGCTAAATCCAACCTCACGCAGTAGCACACGCAGTTCGACCAGTGCGGCTGAAAGGCTGTCATCTAGACCCTAGATCTTCTTGTTAATGTCCCCGATCGAGAACAATGAAGCCCGAAGGACGACGCACGCGGAGAACGATCGAGTCATCGACACGCCTAACTACTTCGTTAGTTAACTATTCAACACCCATCCATCGCATTTGTCAGACTGAAACAAAGGAACCAACCACGACGACCACAAATGGGCGCAATAATCAACCGTCTTGACTTCCCATCACCTCGTTTTACTAAGGCAGGCTGTCCAGCCCGGTCTAGACTACCCACGCGGGGCCCGTATTAGTTATGACTGACTTTCTGCGCCCTCGTTATGTAATGTTCCTAGGCTTAGCTCGCTCCATTCTGTTCTCTGAGTGTCGCTCTCCACTTCCGTGAGTGATTTTATGCTTCTCACTAGACTCAGAGTCCGTTAGATTAGCCCGCGAAAAGGCCCCTCCGTCCCTCCCGAGATGTCCGCCACTTTTTTTTCCCTTTGCTGGGTGGGTTTCTTGATTGGAGGGTGGTTGGTGCGGTGTGTCACTTTTTCTTTTGTACAGAGTCAGGTACATGTATTTCGTTTTCTAGTATTACTGTTTCTGTTTCCATTTCTATGTACCGTTCTTTTGTTTTTGTTTTGTTTTGCTTTGCTTTCGGGTGTCTTGCCTCGAGGTCGAGTCCTGGCCCCAGTTCCTTTGCACGATGGATTCCTGCGCTTTTTTCGTTCGGGATATTTGCGCTCTGAGTGGTTCTTGCGAGGCTGCTGCCTTTGACTATGGAGTAATCGTTACCTCATTTTGTTGGGTTTCCTTCCATGCTTTACTCCGGAGCATGTATACAACTATACATACAGATACTAACTACCTAGACAAAGACGTAAAGTATATATAAGCGAAGTCGTCAAGTAAATATTAACGGCAGATTCCCAAGCCTTGGCTTACAACACATCCATCGACAATGACTGTGTGACTGTGACCGTAGGCAGATCTGAATTGTATTTTACACTGCAGCTGCTGCATATCTAGTCCTACCTACCTACCTCCCTAGTTCTCTGCCACCTGCCTATCTGCCAGCCTGACTGAGTCAGTGCGCCGTCTAACTACACATATATGTACTATGTACTGTATGTACGAAGAAACTCTCTTGCTAGACCTTCCACTCCAGACCAGACTAGACCCGACCAGACCTGATCGACGCCAGCCTTGGACACCTTTCCATACCTTCCGTAGAACCTTGACCCCCCCCTCCTGTTAATTAGTGGTGAGTAGATCCCGATGACATGCCATGATAGCCTGGTCGAGTCGAGTCGTACAACGCATCGCGCACTGGCACTGCACTGGCACTGCACTCGCACCCGCCCTCCCATAATGTACATACATACATACATACATACATGAGCACTGCATCCAGAATCCCAGTCTAATTCCACTTATTGTTTTTCTGCTGGCCGCAGTGCCCGCTGCATCCCGGGAATAATTGAATGGGATAATAATAATCCCAGCCTAGAAGCCAAGCCAGGCCAAGCCAGGTGAAGGGGATCTATACTGATCGTGCAGGCGCCAGTTGGTGCGGTTGGGTTTGTTTCCCGCGGGGTTTGATTGAGGGGGTGTTTTTTCCTGTCTTTTTGTCTTTCTGTCTTTCTTTCTGTCTTTCTGTCTGCTGGCTGAGGAGTGGAGGGGGTGGATGTAGATCACTTCCTTCCTGTAGGGTTCTTTTTTCCCTAGCATTGATTTGACTATACAGTATACAGGAAATACTCTGGAGTTTGAGTCCAGTTTTGATGATAGTATAGACACTAATACTAAGAACTTACAAATCGCCCTCGCTCTCACTCCCCGGATATGCCCTCTTGCGCAACTTCCACAGCGACTTCTCGCGCTGCCACGCCTCCCTCTGGCGCCGACTATTGTCCTCCACGACCGTCATCCACGGCACGTTACTCGCGCGGCGGATCCGGTCCCGAAGAGCGGCCGACGTGCGCGCTTGGGTCGCCGGATGCAGATCCAGATCTTCTAGGCCTTTATCATCATCTCCCTCGCCTCCTCCCTCCTTCTCCTTCTTTCTGATCTTCTCGACCGCCTCGCGATGCCGTTTCTCCGCGGCCCGTGCGCCGTGGTACTCCTCGCTGACGGCCCAGTTCGGGTTGTCCAGTTGCCCGCGCACAAGCACCAGCCCGGCCCCCTGCTCCAGGGCGTTCCGGATCTTGCCCCCCGCGACGGGCGTGACGAGCTCCAGGTGGCGTGACGGGACGTTGACGGAGCGCACGAGCGCTAGCCCGAGACTGTGCGATGCGCGGGGGTCGAGCGGGGTGCAGCTGCCGGCGCCGACGAAGAGGTAGGGGAGGGCTTCGTTGCGCGTGCGGGTGATGTTGGGTTCGAGGTTGGGGTCGGGGTCGGGGTTGTTGTTGTTGCTGTTGTTGTTGTCGTCGTCGTCCATGTGAATGTCGGAGTTGGCGTCGGATGCGTTTTTTATGTCCATTCCATCCTCATCCCGCGGCCCGTCGTCGGTCTCGCCTAGGATGGCGCGCGGCGATTCGACCGCCACCACGGCGACGACGGAGCCGTCCAGGACGTCGTGCAGAAGATCCGGGTCGATCCGGGATCCCATGACCATGATGCCGCGGATGCCTTGGTTGGGGCCTGCGTAGGAGACTCGGAACGGGCGCGCCTGCGATAGGGGCTGGTCGCGCCAGACCGGGTGGCGGAGTCCGTCGGCGTGATGCAGGTGGAAATACGACTGCATCTGCATGGCGCGGAGCTGCGCGCTGGATCGGCTGACGAAGTCGGTCGGCTGCGACGGCAGCGTCGTGAGAGGCACGCCGGCTTCGTGCGCTGCTTGCCCAAGCGGTTCGATCACCTCCGTCGGCCCCTTCTCGCTCATGTAGACCACGTCGGACAGCCCGAGCGACCGCACCAGCCAGGTCGCGACTTCCAGGCCGAGGCCGAAGATCCAGCCCGGGTAGTTGATGATGAGCGGACATTGGGGGTAGCTGGCGAGCAGGCCGCGGTAGCGATCCATGAGATCCATGGCTGCGAGCATGTAGTGGTCGGGATCGTCCTTCGGGGACGTCGCTCCGATGTGGTGAGCGCGCACCATGGTGCCGGTCTGGGCGTCGTCCAGCGATGGATGGGAGAATGGAGGTCCGAACACGGGAGACCGCAGGTGTGCGAGGTAGATCTGGCCCATAGGGGAGAACTCCGGCTGGCCGGGGTCGAGATCGAGGAAGGCAACGCCGTCGGTGTTGTAGTAGTTGGTCTCGGTCTGCGGTGCAGGGCTCAAAAGGTGGTTCAGGAGGTATCGGCTGAAGGTGGATTTGCCGGACGCCTTGGGGCCACAGATCAGGGCCTTGAGCCGTCCACCACGCCGAGAAAGAGATTTGATGGCCGAGCTCCATTGCCTTTCGAGGTGCAATGGTCGCAGGTGCCGCTTGAGAGAATCGTCCGTGGATGTGTACAACTTATGTCTGCTTAGTGTACTGGGGATGCGCAAGTCGAGGGAAGGTACTTACGACGGAGAATGTCCTTCTGGTGGATTGCGGCGCTTTCTTCAAGGTGAGCTTGTCAGCGGACGTGTTTTTCCCGTTCCACACCCGTTGATACAGGGGAGACAGATCCCTGAGCCGATAGATGCCGCTGTGGCACGACTTGACCTCGATCTCTGCCGCTCCGTCGACGCCGGCGACACACTTGATAACGGGCAGGGAATGAGTGGAGGGTGCATAGACTCTGTAGACTTGAGATGATGGGTGCAGTTTAGCTCCCATCAGACTGATCACGCCGCGTTTAACCCAGAGATCGTAGTGTCCAAGCAATACTAGGCTCTTTGAAAGGTCAGCATGATGTCAAGTCTGCTCGCTGGCAGATACGAACCGTCTTATCCTTAATCCGGACACACAGCCTCTCCTCATCGCTGTAGACAATGTTGTTTTTGTTCAAACGGGTTCTTGATAACGGAAATTCCTCCTGTGCGAGAGCCGGCGTATCTGCGGGCGACTCATACCTACGAAGTGTGAGCTCATCCTACTCGATCCCTCAGACAGATGACAGATAGATACGTACTCGTCGACCTCATTTTGCGCAGACCCGACTCCATTCTCCCCCACAATGTCACTCTCATCTTCGGATTCCTCCGAGGCATTCTCGATGTCATTGCTCTGAGAGGCGCTCGGGGGCGGTACTGGTTCGGCAGGTTTCGAGGCCGGTGCTTTGGCCTTTTTCTCCGGAGTGTTTTGTGCCTGTGAGTTTTCTGTCTTTTGCCTGGTTGATCGTCTCGTTTGGCGGCGATCGTCTGTGCCAACGGCCTGCACCGAATCCTCCTCCTCCTCCTCCCCTTCGGGGTTACGGCGCGCCTTTTTCGAAGGAGGTTCGCCGGTTGAATCGGGCTTCGACGGCTTCGCTGGGGATACGGCAGCTTGTGCTTGCTGCTGACGAGCTTTGCGCGCTGCAACGGCGCTCATCGGAGCTAGGAGAATTGATGTCAGTATACAGTTTTTTTTTTTTTTTTTTTTTTCCCCTGCATTTCGACAGGAAGACTGCATCAGGCACCCACCAGCCGCTGGCTGTTTGTCAGCCTTTCTCTTCATAGTTTCCAGAATATGCGATATTTTCCACCCAATTCCCAGCTCATTCGACAGTGTGCGAGGACTTTCCGAGCGGTGGTGCTGGCGGGACCCTCGACAGGCGATAATTCCAACCGCGGACTTTTGATGGTCTGTGCTCCGCGGAGAGAAGAAAAAAAAAGTTATCGCATTATCGCTCGCAGCAAACGACGCTTGCAATCGCCCACCCCTGAGACCTCCTATTGCGGTTTCAATTATTATCTCGAACTGCGCAGTCGAACTCCTAGACCAACAGATTTAATTGCGCTTGTCTGCCTCATAGCAAGCGGCATTCGTTGCTTGGCGCTCCGCATCGCAGGCCCGCCGAACTTTTTTTTCTTCCCTTTCAACCCCCGTCGACAGACGTGCTTCTCCAAAGACCCCGCCGTCAGAATGGCTCCCAAGTCAGCCTCGTCTTCTTCATCGGAGAGTGAGAGCCGATCCTCCTCTCCCGAAACCACCAAGAAGACCGCCCAATCGTCGAGTTCGGAATCGGAGCAAGATTCGTCGAGCGGATCCAGCGACAATGAGAGCGCCGCTTCTTCTGCGGAAGGATCAGACAACGAGTCTGAAGAATCATCCGACGAGTAGGTGCAAGCCTGTCCGCATCCGTTTTTTGATAGTCTAACCCGTTATCCCCAGGTCTTCCAATGTGAAGACCGTCGCCGCGCAGCCATTCAAGGCCCCCTCGGGCTTCAGACCCGTGAAGAAACAGTCTACTCCGTCCTCCAGCACCGCGTCCGCCCTGTCCGACCTCCGCGGGAAACAAATCTTCCACATCTCCGCTCCCGCCTTCCTCCCTCTCTCGAAAGTCAAGGAGATCTCGCTGGCCAAGGTCATGCAGGGCGAGCCGGTTATGAAGTACGAAGGCGTGGCATATGGCATCCCAGCCGGGGCGATGACCAACGGCGATGTGGCCGGCCAAACGCTCCTGACTTACGACCCCAAGACTCAGACGTATCTCCCTACGACGGCCGCCAACATCCAGAGTTACCAGGTGCAGGAGCTGGTCCAACTCCCCGAGAGATCGGAAACGGAGGGTAAAGTCCGGGAGGCAGCACAGGAGCAGGTCGTTCCCCCCAGGAAACAGCCCAAGCACTTGAAGATGCGGTTCCGGCCCGTGGGAAGCGGTAGTGCGCCTGCGGAGACGATCGGGTCCAGCTCGGAAGAGTCAGAGGGAGAGGCGCCTACGTTCAAGGTCCCCAAGGGTGCCAATGTCGAGAAGGAAGAGAGAAAGCGGAAGCAACATCCTACTGAGGGTGAAGGGAACGCGGCCAGTGGCGAGCCGCGGAAGAAGTCCAAGAAGCACGAGGACGGGGAGAAGAAGAAATCCAGCAAGCATAAGGACGAGAAGAAGCGGAAGAAGTCCGGCAAGAGCGCATAAGATGAGGAAAGAGGATGATTGTTCCTGGATGAACTGAACTTGTATATAGACGGACCACTAAAAATTGCGAAATTCAGAGTTTTGTTATTGCTAGATGTGATTCTACAGAGACCTTAACTTCGAACATAGTCTAGTCATGCTAATGCTTTGAGAACGTCCAGCGGAGGTCATCTCCAAGTCGATATCTCCGGCCCACCAGACGGGCGTCGATCAACCGTGGGCCTCTAGACTCAAGAGGCTACGGGTAGGACCAAGCGCAGCCATGAGCCACTACTAAGCCCCGGCGATGGAGCCTCGTGTATGGATGCGTTACCGCCAGGTACGGGGCAGATACCTGGCCAGGTGCAGATCAGGAACATTCCCCTGAGAGCCGAATGCTCGTCCCGACTTGCTCGTCCAGATTTCTCGTCCAGCGTGAGCCTTCCAGAATGCCTCATTTTCAGGCCAACTGCCGAATCCCTGGGAATCGCCATACCGTAAATTACCGAAAGGCACGGCGGGCCCTGACGGATGACATAAGCCGCCAACGGGCCCGTGGGTCACATGCGGGCGCTGTGATTGGTCAGACCCCTAATCGGGTGAACAGCTGATACGGACGAGTGACGCCAGACTTTCCTTACTCCTTCTCGCCTCGCCCTGCTGTCTTGCATCACGCTCCTTTTCTCTCTCTCTCTATCTCTCTCTCTCTCTCCTTTATCATCGCTCCCTTCTAGCTATCCGGTCGACTCTCGCTCTTCGTCATGCCTGATCAAACCATCTGGCCAAGGTTTCTTTGATCCTTACCTTCTACTTCCCGTCGACTTCCAGCAACTAGTGGACGGGTCTCAACGTCGCTTATCGACCTGCTATATGTATGCCCCCTGCTCCTTTTTTTTTTATTTTTTATTTTATTTCTCTCCCTTACTTTGTGTGATGTTTGCCTCCAAGGAATCTTCCACCAGCTTGGCCTTGATTCACGGTGATATGAACTGACCGGGAAGATCATCTGCTTTATAGTTATAGTCTATTGATCTTCCGTCTGCGAAACTCCGTCTTCGTCGTGACTCAACACCTTGGCTGGCAATCACACTTTCTGACGTTGTAGATCACTCGTGGCGGTCATCTGCTCGGACGACTCCAGTTCTGCGGCTACTACCCCTTCCTCCCTTGACCTTTGGTCGGCCTTCCGCTCTTTTTACCTTCCACCTTCGTTTGAATTGCCGACGATGCGACCCTTTCTGGACGATGCTAAAAAGCGGGTCGATCATAAGCTCAGTACAAGAAGACAGTCTATATCGAACAGCCGAATGTTCTCCAGCGCGTTACCCGAGCGTCTACGAGACGACCACGATGCCCAGGCTGATTTCACCGCTCCGCCTGGCCTCCCCGGGTCTCGAGATGTCCATGTTCCGTTCATGCAACAGTCCATATTCTCCATGATTGCTGCCGTCGGCTCCAAATCTGACTTTCATACGCGCTTCGATGACTCGAGTGATAGCGAGGGCGATGCTGCGGGTCATCGTCGGAAACCGAGTAGAAAAGTCCCACCCACTGCGGCCAGTATTCCTAACAGGGAAGCGGATCCCATCCGGTCGATGGACGGTAAGTCGCAGTCTGAAGAACGAGGTCGCCGTCATCGCAGGACGATATCGGAGAACAGGCTGTTGCGGCCCTTTAAGACAAACTCCGGGCTTCGTAAAGGGAGAGAGCCAACGATACAAACCGAGCCTACGTCGAGCGATGAGCTGTCCCGAGCCCAGTCTCCGAGGCGTCCTCGCAGCGCCACCCCTCGAGCTGCACCCGTCCTAAGTCGTATGGTTGAGGCTCAAGCCCTCCTCGATCCGAAGGCGGTGCCTGAGCATTCCCAATCCTCGGCAGAAGGGACTGAAAAGAGCTCACAACCGGCCTCACCTGCCCTTTCTCTAAGACTAATGGAGATGTTTGGATATGAGTCTCCGGAGAAGGTCGTCGTTGAGTATGCATGCTCTCTGCTACAGAGTATGCTTCTGCAAGGGTACATGTATGTCACCGAAGGACATATCTGCTTCTACGCCTATCTCCCCCGAAAGTCAACCGTCGCCCTCAGGTCTGGATGGCTCCACAAACGGGGCCGAAAGAACCCACGGTATACTCGCCATTGGTTCTCGTTGAAAGGGGACGTGCTCTCGTTCTATGCAGATCCATCCAATTTTTACTTCCCCAGTGGTCATGTGGATCTCCGATACGGAATATCTGCATCCTTGATTGAGCAAAAGGACAAAGGAAAGGAGGCCAAGGATTTCCAGGTGACTACCGACCAGCGGACATACTATTTCAGAGCAGATAGCCAGGCCAGCGCCAAAGAATGGGTGAAATCGTTGCAAAAAGTCATCTTTCGGACCCACAATGACGGGGACAGCGTGAAAATATCCTTTCCAATTGACAATATTATAGACTTAGAGGAAAGCCCCATGGTTGAGTTCGCCGAGACATTCAAGATCCGTGTGGTTGACAGAGAGACTTATGCCATTGATGAGGTTTGTCTTGCGTAATTGATATCTGAGGCATCTTTACTAACTGCTGGCAGTATTATTTCTCGTTCTTCAACTCCGGTCAAGACGCTTTCAAATTTTTGAAAAGCCTGACACACGAAACAACGACGACGCCGTCCCAGGTCTTATCACCCAAGCGGGACGACGCCGCCCAGACCAGGCGCTCTCGGGGGTCTCGGAATAGGTGGTCATTGAGCAGCGCATTGAGTCAGCCACGAGGAATAGGAAATGCCAGCTCCCAACGGCGCAGAAGCGCGAGCGCTAGCCATGTCAGTTTTGGTCACGATGTAGTCGGGACGTCCCCTCCAACAACAAAACAAGCCGATCCATCGGACTCTTATCACTCTTTTGAGCAGGCGGCCGAGTCCTCGGCCGTCTTACAGTCCATGACCGAAACAACAGAGTCGGCCAGCCAGATCTTAAACCGAAGCGATGTGTTCCAGTCTCCAACAATACACACCCTGGGAACTCGGCCTCTTGGTGCGGAGAAGGCTGAGCGCCGAAATTTTGGTGATACGGCTCGACGTGGTTATCGTGCTGCCGTCACCCCTTTAGCTTCTACCCGACAGAATGAAGCAGAACTACAGTATGGGATTAGCGAATCTGACTTAGAAGTCCAAGATTCGTCCAAAACCAATACTGCGACTCCTTCTCTGAACGAGCTTGTCAGAGCTGGTGCCTATCCTCTCCAACGTGCCGCCGGTATTGCAGAATACTTGAAGAACCGGTCAAAACAAATGAGCACTCTTCTGGCCAGCGAATCGATGGGGTATTTTGAAAAAGTATCGGGAATGTGGGCAGGCGGTCGCCAGCATTATGGAGAAGGAGAAGGCATCTTGCCAGATGACCAGGATGTCGACCCTGAAGACAAGGAAGATGGCTGCAAGCATGGCGACCGCTTCCGCGCTCATTTTGCGCTCCCGACGACAGAGAGGCTCCAGGCAACCTATTTCGCCCATCTCCACCGCGTCCTCCCACTGTATGGCAAGATCTACATAAGCCAGAAAAAGCTCTGTTTCCGCAGCCTGATCCCTGGCACCCGCACGAAGATGATTCTTCCTTTGAAAGACATTGAGAATGTTGAGAAGGAAAAAGGATTTCGGTTCGGTTATCACGGGCTTGTCATCATCATCCGAGGCCATGAAGAGCTGTTTTTCGAGTTCAATGCGTCCGATGCTCGGGATGACTGCGCTGTCACGCTACACCAGGGCCTCGAGTCGATTAGGTATTTGGCCGAGTCGGGCATGCTTCTAGAACAGGAGAAGGACGTATCAGATGCTGCTCAGGCGGAGCATCTCTTGCTACAAGAAGCTAGGATGGGCGCCATGGACGAAGAAACCACCCGAGCCCCGTTAGAAGAGTCATCGGAGCTCCATCCTATTTTCGATGATCCTCGGGCTTCAATAATAAATTTCAAGCCCGCCGAGTCTCTGAGAATCACATGCCTTACCATTGGCTCACGCGGTGACGTCCAACCGTATATTGCCCTGTGCAAAGGGTTACTCGCCGAAGGACACAAGCCTAAAATCGCGACCCATGCGGAGTTCGAGCCTTGGGTGAGAAAGCACGGTATTGATTTTGCGCCGGTCGATGGAGACCCGGCAGAACTGATGCGAATCTGCGTGGAGAACGGGATGTTCACATATTCTTTTCTGAAAGAGGCATCCTCGAAATTCCGAGGCTGGATCGACGACTTACTGTCCTCTGCATGGAGAGGCTGCCAAGGGAGTGATCTTCTCATTGAATCGCCCAGTGCAATGGCAGGGATTCATATCGCGGAGGCACTTCGAATCCCGTACTTTCGTGCCTTCACGATGCCCTGGACCAGGACACGAGCATATCCGCACGCTTTCGCTGTCCCTGAACACAAGATGGGCGGTGCCTACAATTACATTACCTACGTCATGTTCGACAACGTCTTCTGGAAGGCAATCGCGGGACAGGTGAATCGATGGAGAAAAATTGATCTTGGCCTGAAGCCGACGAACTTGGATAAGATGCAACCTAACAAAGTCCCTTTTCTCTACAACTACTCTCCTTCAGTAGTCGCTCCGCCACTCGACTACCCCGACTGGATCCGGATTACTGGATATTGGTTTCTCAGCGAGGGAACAGACTGGACCCCGCCCGCAGAGCTCACCCAGTTCATCCAGCGTGCACGGAAGGACGGGAAAAAGATAGTGTACATCGGCTTTGGCTCGATTGTCGTGTCGGATCCGTCTGCCCTTACACGGACCGTCGTAGAGTCCGTTCAAAAGGCTGATGTTCGCTGCATTCTTTCCAAGGGATGGTCAGATCGTCTTGGGGACCCTGCCAGTACGAAGGCAGAAATTCCTCTTCCCCCAGAAATCATCCAGATCCAAGCGGCGCCGCACGACTGGCTTTTCTCGCAGATTGACGCAGCTGCTCATCACGGCGGCGCGGGGACGACGGGCGCAAGCTTACGGGCAGGCGTTCCGACCATTGTCAAGCCTTTCTTCGGGGATCAGTTCTTCTTTGGAACACGTGTCGAAGATCTGGGTGTCGGCATTTGTATGAAGAGACTGAACGTAAGTGTGTTTTCACGGGCCTTGTGGGAGGCCACCCACAGCGAGCGAATGATTGTAAAGGCACGGGAATTGGGCGCACAAATTCGAAGTGTAAGTTGAATTGATTTATTTTCAACGCGCTGAGCAGCTATTAACATTAATACAGGAGGATGGAGTGGCGACTGCTATTCAAGCATTGTACCGTGACCTTGAATATGCTACAACACTGGCTCGACAACGCTCACTCGTTTCGTCGACACCGTTTTCTCCAACACCGTCGGCAAAGACTATGGCTGAGCAGGAAGAAGATGAAGGCTTCGGCGATTCCGAGGAGTGGACATTTGTTGGCGACGACACGGACATTGACATATCGAAACGTGTGCGAGATAGAGCCGTCTCCGATGCAGATATGCTGCCTGAACCTATCACCAAACACCCAAGTCTCAGGGCTTAGCGGAATACCTGCTTTATAACCACCCCTGCATATTGATGGGCATGCCTCAGCGGGTGCTTTTCTTGATTTACGACTGATGATTTGAAAGCTTCCGACGTCCTGTGTTTATTTTTGTTTGTTTCTGATTGCATGGATATGGCTTGTGCTGTTTTATTGCTTCGCTTTAACGGTTCTTGCGTTGTCCGTCCATTTCTTTCCTGACTTGGTTTTTTTTTTTTTCTTATTTTCTTATCGCAAGATCTTGGGTGATGATTGACGACTTAAACAGCGGCTATACTGGCTATTTTGCTAATACTCTAATGTTTGTTGATTTGTTACGGCGATGTCGCAAAGATGTCAAGCTTATTTATACTGTTTTTAGCTTATGATAGACTGTTTCTTACGGGGTTGGCTCAGAATAGCATACATATACAGGATCATCCTAAGAATTCTCAAGTGGAGATAATTTGTATAACGCTTTTATTTGGCTCATCTAACCTGATCGGGGATATACACGAATAAGAGACGGACGTAAATATTTTTCAAAAAGGTGAAATAGGAAAAGACGTTAAATTGACCCAATTTTGAAGCGTCGATACGTTTGGAAGCAGTTTAACCACCAGGGCCGCCCTTCTCGTTCTCGTCATCACCTCCCTTCCCTTCAGCCTTTTCTTTTCGTCGCTGTACCACATCCCAATTGTAGACACGAGCAGTTGCCACTTCCAATGTCTGATTACCGAATGTTAGCGAATTTGAACCGAACAAGCCTGGTCAAAAAGAAACTCGGGAATAAAAAAGGGTTCACCATACCGTGATCTGCTCCCTCAAAAACTCCAAATCCTCCTCGCAGAACGACAGACTCTTTTCCGCCGCCGACAGTTTATCCTCAAGCATGGCCTCCGCCTCAGCAATAGGATACGACAGCATCACATTGGCCCCGAGCCAGAGATACACCTCCTCCGTGTCCTCGGGGGAGACGGTAGCGCGCGCATAGAGGGTGTCGTTCAGCTCGAAGTTGGTCTCCAGGGGGCTGGACTGCGCGTCCCGGCGCATCTTCAGAAACTTGACCATCTCCAGCGTCTTGCGGATATCGGGGATCTTCTCGCGCAGGCCGGCGCCTCGCCGTTGTGTGTTGACTTCCATGAACTGGTATTTGGAGATCATCTCTTGGAACGAGCGCAGCGTGGCTTCGACGTCTGCGCGCGTCGACACGTAGTCGCTGACATTGTCGACGAAGGGGGCCACCGGGATGCCGCGGGGGTTTGTTTGCGTCGTTACTGATCTGGTTTTTTTTGTTGCGGTGTGTTGTCAGATATGGTGCATGGTTTTGTGGTTGGAGGGGTATCAGGTGTGTTAAGAGGGGTTTTTTGTTTTTTCTGGGGAGGGTGGGATCTGGTCGGACTTCTGGGAGTGAAGGTGGTTAATTATGGAAAGGGAGAACATACGAGTCGGGTTTTTGGTCAGCCATTATGACGGTGTAGAGGAGCACCGAGAGGAAGCAGACAACAGAAGATGAAGCCGGAGCCAGACGAAAGGAAGTCGATGTGGGGGGAAGCAGGTTGCCTGTTTGGGCATGGCGGCCCCCGTGCTTTCATCATTGTTCTTCCTCTCCTCTCCTTCTCTTCTCTATTTTCTATCTCCTCCCCATCTTTACTCTCCATCAACCATGGACTACCATCGATAATCTTTCTTCCTCTCGATCATGGTCCGCCTGGTCACCACCCCTCGCATTGTCTCGGCCTTCGAAGATGTCCCGTCTTCTTCGCGCCAGGAGCTGGACCTGCCAGAAACCCTGTCTCTCGAGGCCCCGATCGCCCATGAACAGTTAATCCGGTTGGCTCGATATTTTCGAACCAGAAATGACAGAGCCACCACCGGTGAGGATCGGAGTTTAAATTCGCTTCTCCGTGGCACCAGGGTGTACATTCCACCACCGCCGCCAAAACCCGAACCCGTACGTCATGTCACCATATCCCCTCCCTCCATCGCAGCTAGCCATTACATGCCATCTCATCTCCTCAAGTACCCGTACTGATACCCAACTCCACACCACAGAGCCCCGAATATCTCGCTTTAAAAGCCCGTCTCCTGGCCGCCGCCGAAGCAGATGCCTACAAACGCATGACCTCGCCCCATTTGTCTGCTTCGTCGCAATCCCCGGCATCGATCTTCTCGTCATCTACACCGACACTCTCGGCCCTCCACGATTCGAAATCATCAGGCGACCATCAACTCGACGACTCGGACTCGCTGACGCCTGGACTCGTGCTGAACATCTTCCTCTCTGTCCTTCTCACCGGGTTCAGTGTTTACTGGGCACTGACGAGTTTCCGGACACCCGATTTACTGGTATCGCTGGTAGCCACGGTTTGGCGGTCGTCGAATCGAACTGGCTCGCAGGGTGGAGTATCTGAGCCTGTGCGAGTCTTGCTATCGCTTCTCGCAGCGTTGATGGTCGGAGTCGCAGAGGTGCTGATCTACGCCATCTACTTGCGCAAAGTTGAGCAGGCGCGAGCGCGCGAGAACCGGATCCAAGAACGAAAAGTAGTGGTGGAGAGCGGAACAGGGAGTCAACATCGTCACGATAAAGACGCGGCGAATGCCGCGGACGAAACCGTCACCGACATAACCCACGGCGGAGAGAAGGAGGAGATCTGGGGGAGAGGACCGAACGGTGGATTGCGGAGGAGAGTACGGGAACGGTGGGAAGAAAAGGGGAAAGAAGAAGCGGATGGGCAATGACCCGTAAGTTAACGAGGTTGCCCCATTTTGACCATGATTAGGACGATTTGTTCTTCAAATTCGGTCGAGTCCTGCAAAGCTCTCGACTCAGATGTGTACAATATATGACTCTCAACCAATCTAAAAATGCCGCAACAAATGATAATTATGAACCATTCAACTCGAATATGCGCGAACAGAAAACTGCATCTTCAATCTGGAAACGCAAAGTATAAATTTTAACCATGGTATTCCCTCTATATATTAAAAAGCCAGGGCTATGATGGCAGCTAAATTAATAACAAAAATAAAAGCAAACGCAAAAAGCAAAGCAAAGCCTACACTGTCGCTTTGTGCAAAGAAGATGCGTGAGGGATGTGATGCTGCTGTCTAATACAAATGGTCATTAGTGATCATCAGATCTATGGTGTCATGTCGTGTCGTGTCGTATCCTTTTTTTTTTGGTGGGTATTTGATTTTGTTTGACGTCGCTTGTGTTGTTGTTTATTGTTGAGAGCTGGATGGATGATTTGACTGTCCGTCCTGTCAACGAGTCTCGTTTCCCGAGACAGCAAAGATAGAGGGGGAAAAGGCACAGAACTAGGTCTCAAACCCGTTTCTCCAAAAGCAGCGAACCCGTCGGCGTCTTGCTGCCGAAGCCCTCGTCTCGACTGAAGATCTTCTCGCCACGAAGCCACGTCTCGCGCACTTGTCCGCGCAGCGTCCGTCCCTGGTACGGCGAGCACTTGTTGCGGAAGAGCATGGTGCTGGGCTCGACGGTCCACTCGGCGGTGTCGTCGAAGACGCAGATGTCGGCGTCGAAACCCGGCATCAAGTCGCCCTTCTGGCGCTCCAGACCTACTTGCGCCGCGGTGTTGGCACAGCAGAGCCGCACGATGTCCTGCAGGGCGCGCTTGGTGTTGGTGTCGTCAGGTGAGGTCGTCAGGCCCTTACGTTGGCTGAGCTCGGTCCACAGGATGGGAAGACCCAGGCCGACGGAGGAGATGCCGCCCCAGGCGGAGAAGAAGCTGCCTTGGTTCTTGTCGACGACGGCAGTGGTGGTGGGATCATCCTTGCACTCGTGGGGTCCCGGGACGTGGGACGGAAGGAGCTTGAGATCGGGTGTGCAGGGGGAGTGGTCAGACACGACGGTCTTGATGACGCCGTCGTCGGCATGGCGTTCCAGTTCGGCCCAGAGGCTGTCCTGGTTCAGTTGCGAACGGATCGGGGGGCAACACTTGTGCCGGGTATCTCCGTCGCGGATCTCCTCGGCCGCCAGGGATAGGTAGTGGAAGCAGGTCTCGGCGGTGATGGGGATGCCTTGAGCGCGGGCCTTACGCAGGATCGGGATCGCCTCCATGGCGGACAGGTGGACGATGTGCAGGGGCAATTTGGGGGCCAGGTGAGCCAGGGAGAGGATCTCTTCAACGGCACAGGTTTCATACGACGAGGGTCGCGAGGCCAGGAAGGTGGAGTAGGCCTCTACGGGGCCTTCGGGGGTCTGGACCTGATCCGAGCCGGCCGCGGTGATGGGGGGCACCATTTCGGCGTGGAACATAAGGGTGGTGGGTTGGTCGGCCAGCTCGACCATGGCCTTGCGAATGTCTTCCGACGAGACGGCAGGGAATTCATCAACCTAGAAGGCACGGTGAGCACTGATACGTGACCCTAAAGGGGGGAGGGGGCACTGGACGTCTCGAACACTACTTACCCCACTGTCGATCAGGAAACCCTTGAAGCCTCGGACACCATGGTTGACGAGCGCCTTCAATTCATGAGCATTGCCGGGGATAATACCGCCATAGAAGCCGACATCGACCCAGCACTTGCCGTCAGCCGCCGACAGCTTCTCCTTGAAGCCGGCCACCGTGGTGGTTGGGGGGATGGCATTAAGGGGCATGTCAATGACGGTGGTCACACCCCCGAAGGCCGCAGCCTGGGTTCCGGTATAGAAACCCTCCCATTCGGTTCGGCCAGGCTCGTTCAGATGGACGTGAGCGTCGACCAGACCGGGCAGCAGTACATGGGGCGAATAGTCGGTGTAGGGAGTCCCCTCGGGGAAGTCCGACGCCGGGATCACGGAGTCAAAGACGGCGGTGATCTTGCCAGTGGTGCGCGAGACAACGATCGTTGCGGATGTCAAACGGCCGGAAATCACGGCACGAGACGAGGTAATGACCGCAATGGAAGGTATTTGAGCGGGCTCCATGGTTTAGAGGGAGACCAAGAGGTATGAGATTGGGGGGAGGGGGGGGAGAGAGAGAGAGGAGAGAAGAACGCCACAAGAAGGACGAGAAGATATGGGCTCTGTTCTATCTGAAGACGAAGAGATAAGGAGAAGCCACGCGATAAGAGAGGCAAGGGAAACAGAGGGAAACGACTGATAAGCAACGAAGCGAAAGACTAGTTATTGAGTGAAGGAAAAGCGAAGATAAGCCCCAGTCTGGGGTTGCGATAAGGGCGAATTTATAACTCGCAACGGGCCCCAGCACGGAGTGGCTCTGATCGAGTAAGATGGGCATCAAGACACAAGAGAGGGAAAAAAAAAAAAAAAAAAAAAAAGAGAGAAAAAATAGAAGAAAAAAAAAACACACAGACCGGCTCCACTTGAAAAAACTAACGGGCAGAAAAACAGAACAAAGGGGATCCACCGGAGCCACCGGAGTTGGTTTCTTCAATCTCTTACTCGATCGATTTGCGATAAGCAACCACCGCCGACATTGGTGTCCCTTTGACTTTCGTGAAACATTCTGGTTCTCTTTCGTCATTGCAGTGACGCTGCCAGGATTTGTTCGTCGTGATTCCCTGCGAAAAGGAAAAAACAGCAAAAGCACGACAGGCAATGGCCTCATTATTGCCGGTTTAAGCGAAACTGGCGAAGACAGTCGGAAGACAAACCGGCGGGCTGACAAAGACGACGGCGAATTCCTCCTCCCGAACAAGAGAATTTCAACAAGCAGACAGACTTGCTTGGGCGGCCCCATCAACCACGGTTCTACATCGGGCGTCTCCGGCATCCGCCATCGGACGTCTCCTGAGGCAAATTATCGGCGTTTACTCGATCGAAACTCCTTATCCGCATATGCTTTTACTCGATGCTTTGACATCGTTGGCCGCGGATAGGCTTTCCCTCGGCAACCTCTGCAACTGCCATGGCAAAGCGACCAGTTTAGTCTGCTCTTATCTTGACTAGCTCGCATTCAAACCGGATGTTGCGGCATGCGCTGGTCCTGCTGATCAGGATGACTCTTGTCTAATTGTGGTCGAGCATGCGTCGATGTGTGACTTCCCCTCTGCGGACGATGGAGCGGACTCCGCCGTCAGGAACGATGTGCACATGATGACAGCGATGGAAGTTTCCCAGGACTGATTGTCGAGACATTCAGACTTCAGTGACGCGAGTGAAGGGAGGAGGAGAAAGGCGAAGTCTGCGGAGAGAGAGAGAGAGTAGGGCTGTCGCTGCTCAGATGATCTTCGCCAAGCCGCTGACTAATCTCCCCTTCTCTTCCTCTCCTTCCTTTCCTTTCCTTCTTTCTCTCATCCCATCCCTTTCGTCAACCTCTTGAATGTCTTCCATGTTTCGAAATCCCATGACTTGCAGGCAGGTCAGATCATCCGCTAGAATGTCTCATCCCTTCGATGGACAATGTGCCAGTCCCCCCGAGTTCTCTAGGACTCGAATAGAGAGGTCTGGACTCTGAACAAATACGATCCTGCTGCGCTAGACCAGGGCTCTCGCCGCCTAAGCAAGTAAGCAGCCGAACACAGCCTTGCTTGCTGAAAGAGGCCAAGATGTGACCCCTCCCCCTCATTGGGTTGGCAAATCGACCTAGACCGTCCTTTCTGTGATCTGTCCCTTTGTAGACCCGTGGCTCTTTCTTTGAATTGAATCTTTTTTTTTGGCATCTCAGCACAAAAGGTGTCTATTTTTGTATATACTTCATCGGTACATGCATCTCTCGAATCGCTTGGGCAAACCCCGCATAAACCATGGCTATATCCCCCGTCTCCCCCAAATCCCCCCAGGGGTTTAAGACGTCCGCCATCAAAGACGAGATTGCCGTTATTTGGACCCAGGTCCAGGCCCGGGTCGTCCAGCTAGCAGGGGGAGACACCAATCGGATCCGCCAGAATCTTACCATTGATAATGTCCTCGCCCTTCTCGACCAAGTGCTGGAAGACTCGGCGCCGAAGGAAAGCGCGGTCCGTTCCACTGTCGATAATACGTTGAAATTCATCGACACTGTCGGGGGTGTGGTCGCGGGTGGCGCGTCTGAAGTGAGTTTGCCATCCTTCTCACCGGAGCCCCGACCGTATCGGGATTTAAACTGCCTAGTCTATGAATGAGCACGTAACGGTCTAGAAGAAGTCACCGCTGATTGCAATGTTTGCATGCGAATTGAGGTCTTTGGCCCCGCCGAACTATGTTTCAACGCCGTGAGCCTGGTCATCCATGCATGGCAAGGCTACCGAGACGTCTTTGAGAGCTTGGCAGGCCTACTCGACAAATGCAGCCAATATCTGAGCCGGCTGGAGTACTATATCCGTGGTGGCATGGATGCCCGACTAGCCAAGGTTGCTTGCCAACATCTGCAACTGTTCGTAGAAATATGTGACCGAGCCATCAAGCTACGACACTCGAAGCGGAGAAAGCTGATGGTTTTTACCAAATTCTTCTTTCTCAACGACAACGACATCCAAGACTTGCTGGACAAGATGGATAGCTTGGTCGATCGTGAAGGCCGTCTGGTCACGGCACAAACCTTCAGTTTTGCATCCCAGGCTGCCGTGGGCACCAAGGAGAATCTGGCCATCAGTAAGGCTGTAAACAGCAAAATTGACATGCTCATCGCAAATCGGTCGGACCAACTGAAGGAGACCGAAACCCAGCGAAGGCGGGATCTCATCCTCAAGAAGTTGGCGTTTGATGAGAATAAACTTGACCCCGAGAGGCACGAACCCGACCCATTCTGGCAGCGGGCATATCGGAACTTTCGAAGGCTGGTTGTTCCGGGCACGGGGCAGTGGTGCTTTTCCGAGCCCTTGTTTTTGGCCTGGGAACGGGACCAAGATACGAGCCCTCCTATTCTTGGGATCGAAGGCGTCGAGGGCTCCGGTAAGAGCTACCTGGCGTCGACAATTATACGACGGCTACGGAACCGGAGCTCGGTGGATAGTTGTGGCTCGCGCACGTTATTGGCGTTTTACTTTCTCGAAGGCGACTCGAAGGAAGAGCTTAAGAGGACCAACCATTTGGATCTTATTATCAAATCACTCGTCTGGCAATTCACCCAGATGGATGCATCGTATTTGAGGCTGGCAGCTGGTGTATGCGAGGAGACCAGCGACCTGGATCCTCATGAACTTCCAGACCAGTTTCTGTTTAACAAAGACTTGGCACGAGTTATTGACGCAACCTTCTTTATCGTCATTGATGGTATCGGCGACATAATTGGTGATGCGTTGATCAAGTTCCTTCGTAGAGTCTCAGCTCTCACACCTGATCATCAGCGCGTCCGCGTTCTTCTAACTGGTCGCCCGAGGGCTTTCGAACAGCTCAGTGCCGTAAAAGGTATGGCCTTTGAGAAGATATCCATCAGTGCAAGAAACCGGTCCGATGTGGAAAAGTACACACAGGCCAGGATGGATCATATTGAAGCGCTCAAGGACACAAGCCGCATGGGTATCCCTGAGCTCAGGCAAAAGATCAGTAAGAGTCTATGTGAGAAGACTGCGGGTGACTATTTCAGGATCAACACAATCCTCAAGCACATCAGCACTCTAGATTATGTTCACGATATCGACCAGGTACTGGAAGATGCGGGGAAGGAGCGCTCTGAGCAAATTCTGGGTGAGATTGAGAAACTCAACCAAACGCTTAACTCAAAAGAAATTGCGGAGGTGAACGAGATTATTCTTTGGATCCTTTATGGCAGGGAGTGGTTCAAGCCGCGCCAGATGTCGGCTGTACTTTATTTGAAAAGTGGCGACCTCTCGCTGCTGCCATTGGAGACGAAGCTGCAAATAAAGTACTCTTTATTCGAGGTAGACAGTGATGGGGACATTGACTTCCGCTCATATGAGATCACGGGTCTGATACCGGAGAAGAGCCAGTCTCTCGATGCCCGTGCGGAAGAACCAGGTCCCAACGCCTCGAAGAAAGTCAAGTCTTCGGAGGTGGCAATTGTGCGACACTTCCTGCATACAGTCTGTCCACCGGAGTTGTATGACCGGTTCGAGTTCGAGTCTTTCTTCAAACAGAAACTCCGCGGCAAAGGTGGCCACATATATAAAGACGATAAAGACACTGCAGAGGTGAAACTTGCGGCCACCTGTTTGCGTGTTCTGACTGAGCCGAGAGATGGGCGGCGCGAGATTCTGCGGTCGTATGCTGTGAGCTACGTTCTCCAACACCTATCATCGGTGGACCTTGCCTTTGTAGATCGGGACTGGAAATCAGCCGTAGGGTCTCGTCTACTGAAGCTGTTTACGGACAAGTCATCCACAGACGCATTGTTGTGGACCAACGACCTGGAAACGGCGGCTACATTTGCGTGGCATGCCCGTTCTTCATGGCTCGATACTAACGAAGGCGTGACAGAAATCCTGCGCTGGCTTAGGGACTCGGCTGTGGTGTCGAGTGTTTCTGATCCCCAGGGGCGAAGATGGATTACGGACCTTGTTTCCAGCCCTTCACCCCAAATGGACATCCTTAAAATATTTGCGAAGAGGATGGCAGTCCACTGGTTGCGGGAGACATCCCCTCAATCTTTAGCATGCAACGCTTTCTCTTTCCTGTCCGACACTATGAGAAAGGTTTGTCATCCTAGAATTAACTCATTGGACAACAGATTTGGCTAAACGTACTTGCAGATGGAGCATGGTGAGAGATGTGAAGAACATCGAAATACCCGTGACCAGTTGAATCATACCGTCGAAAGCATTTTCAGAGCAGAGGACTGGTGTCGCACGTTACTAGAAACCGAAGAGATCGATTCTTTGTGGGAAGTGCAAGTAGCCACAGTTCTGCAAAAATTCTCCTTCGAGATCGAAGCCCAAAAACGATGTCGACATGCCTTGGCCCTTGATGCGAACAATTGGCGCGCTTCTCTCTACCTATCTCGTGCAGTTGCATCCGATGAGGAGGCTATTCAAATACTCGAGGATGTGACAACTCGTCTTCAAAGGGCCAGTGAATGGATACAAGAAGGCTCTCACAGGAAAGCTCTTGCTGAAATGCTCTTCGATTTAGGCCAGAGATACTGGTCGCTCGAAAAGTTCGATTCTGCCACCCAATCCTATGTGAGATCTATCGAGACCAGTTACAGTGGCTATGGCCATGCTTTGGTGATTCTTGAACAGTATCACAGCCGAAACCGATGGACGGATATTGTTGATTTGCTAGGAACAATTCAAGACACCCCTGGTAATGCGCAGTCTCTGTCCCAGATGCTTGTCGACCTAGCCACCAAAGAGACTATACATGAAATACTTTTACAGACTGTCATCGAGGCGGATCAGTTCAGTCTGCTGGAACAGATGTATGATAACGCCATTCACCTAGCCTCCGCCACGCAGGCCTATATGAGCTTGTACTACCTCCGATATCACTTTGCCAACGCTTTATCTCAAGAGGTCGAAAACGAAGAGCGCGCAGTTGCACTCTGGGAGATTGCTTTCAAGGACGACTTACCCAGATCCTTCTTAGATGTCGAAGACATTCTCCCCAGTCTAACGATTAAACTCGCGCCAATCTACCTGCGTCGAGCAAGAGCTGCTGAGCAGGACTCGGACGCGGCTCACGATAGTCTCCGCAAAATCTCAGAGATTCTACCAGACGAGGTGGCCGAAAATAAAATCCTGTTCCCCGCAAAGCTCTATCTATCTCGATACTACCAGGTGAAAGGAGACCCAGCTAAGGCGAAACAAATCGCTCGCAGTGTGATCAAGACATCTTTGGAGATCCTGTCCGATGATGATAAATACAATGACTACTTAGCATACTGGAGGTTGCTCTTCGTTTTCCTACCCTTAGGCGACGACCGGAACGCATCCGCAGCCGTCATGATGGCCGCACTTACAAGTCAGACATCCGGGGACATGGACACCAGTAGAGAGGAGGCTCTTCTCGAGGATTTAGACGACACAATTCAACCAGACAACCCAGATTCCGAAACTCCCAGCAAGGTAGAAAAGCCACAAAGCAAAGCCGCGCCCACGATCGACACCAGCATGAGCAGTCCACCAAAGCAAAAAACTCTCGCCGAGTCCGAGCCTCACTCAACACCTACTGCTACCGATACAGGCTACACCCCCGACACCTCGTCCATTGATGACCTATCCTTCTCACGTCCACAGATATTCGCAGTCTGCGACGGCGAATGCGGTTATTTCTGGGAAACCGCCAGCGAAATGTGGTGGTGCAAGGACTGCATCAACCTAACTTTCGACCGAGGCTGTTTTGAAAAGTTACAGAAAGGCACATTGCTGCTGAACATCTGCGACAAGAATCATGAGTTCTTAGTGATCCCGAAGTGGGAGGATGATAAGATGCGGAAGATTCCAAGGGGATGCGTTCCTTATGGCGAGCGGGCGATCTCGTTGGAGGAGTGGAAAGGTGTGATTCGCAAAGTGTATATGGATTTGTAGGCTGCTGTGCTGTTATTTCATCCAGAACCATCATCATTGAGTCCAAACCTAAGTACTCAGCTCCTCTGAGCCTACTTCTCTAACTGAGTCTATAACTCAATATCCCTCGTCTGCTTGCTCGCAGCCAGAGCCAGTTGAGTTACCTATTGTAGGAGAAACAGTACGGAAGATTGGAACGGTTCAACGAAAAAAGGAGCAATTGATTTTGAGCTAGAAACACCTAGGTGCATGATACCTAATCAAGCTGAAAGGAGGCCGTACACGAGACAAATCGACGTAAGTCCACAGACCATTGCTCTCACTCGGCACCCTTAGAATCCATCAGGGCCCTTCCATCCACCAGAATAGAGAGCCCTCTTCGTCTCTTCAGATCAATAAAATCCACTGCCCGCCACAGCCTGAACAGCCATGACCTCAGCCCTGGCCAAGCTACTTCTGCTCAACTTCCACCCCACCCCCAGACCCAGACCCTTCCTCCCCGTCTATCTCCAGCACCTCGAATCCGGCCTCACAGAAATCCGGCTCTTGATAGACCATATTCAGCCACGCGAGCATGGCCTCGCAGGCCCGCGGGAAGATCCCCTCGATGTTGAGGGCCTCGCCGGACGAGAAGCAGTTGCAGCCGTGGTCGGCAGCGCCGGGGACGGGAATGCCGAGTGGTTCTTCGGAGAGGACGTAGGCGCGGCAGCGGGTGGCGATGAAGGAGGCGAAGGACGATGCGGAGGGAGAGGCAGGAGCAGCGTCGGTATCGTTGTCGGCGTCGTCGACGGTGTTGAGCTCCAGATGGGTGAAGTGTAGGGGGTTGGTCAGGCAGATTGAGTTGATGCGGGTGTTCCATGATTCCCCTGCTGTTGTTAGTTGGTGGTGTATATGCAATTGCTAGAGGTTGGGGGTAAAGAAAGGGTAGACGAGGCAGAGAAAGGAGAGAACATACACCGACCAGCCAAATACCGAATCACACCTAGTCCACCGTCCGCGACGCCCACGATCTGAATCTGGGCATCAGGCTTGACGAGACGATTCCCCGGGGCCAGGATCTCATCAAACACGCTGTCAATATGGGCCTGCCAGTTCTCATTCCCCGGGATCGTGTTCCTGCGCGTCATCGTCAACGGCGGATCGACGGCCGATGCACGAGGCATGGCCAGCCACGAATGTAGCGTCATTGCGCTCTGCGAGCCACAGTTCCAGATCAGTTGACCCGTGTTTGCCAAGATGAGCGCCGTGTCGGAGCGGTTAGAGCCTGTCTGGCGAGAAGTGGTCCCGTTGGCACCAGTTCCTGGACGTGAAGAGCCATCTGGATGAAGAACAGCACGAGCAAAGGTCACTGCTGAGCCGATGTCAATGCCGTCTGTGCCAACACTGCGGTATGCCCAGATGGCTAGGTCCTGCACAGGTTCACCGAAGACGACGATGACTCGGGACGCGCTCGACAGGTTCGAAGAGACCAGGATGGGGACGTGGGGATCACTAGGGCCGGAGTAGAGTGGGAGTTTAAGAGTTGTAAGGCCCAGAGCACGTAGACGGGATAGGACGACGTCACGAATACACACTGGACGGCTTGTTAGCATTTCTCAGTAACCGCCTAAGAGTCTAGATGTCCGAATGGGCATACTGTTCATCGCGCCTCGCTGCAGCTCGTTCCATCGCGGGTTCTTGTTGATTTTGAACTGGAATTCCTGCTCGGGGTCGGAGATCTTACGGATCTGGTCCTTGTCATTGATGAAGTATCTAGACGGCGGGGTAAGCTTTGTTTGCGAGCCAGAGAGCAGAGTGATGGTTCTGTATTACCCTAGTTTGTCCAGCTGGGCTGGGAACTCCGGGTCGACTGGGAGGTCTTCTCGACGAAAGACGAACATCGTGAGGGTTGCAGTGAGCTGTAGAGATGTAGAGACAGGGAAGAAATGATCTGCAAACAAATCGAGAGACGTTGAGTGACGGAAAAGTGGTGAGCGCTGAGCAAGAGAAAAAGGAGGGCAAGCTGCAGGTTCCCGGAGAGACGTGATGAGACAAACTCCGTTTGCCTTAGTGAATTATGCCGGCAGGCAAGACGCCATGATCACCTGCAAAGGGGACTAACAGAGGTTTAGAGGTTTCTGCCAGTGAAAAAGAAAGTAAATAATAGCCTCGAGGATTCATCTGCTTTGTCACTGATGTCAGATATCAAACACTCTCATTCACGTCAGACCCTTCAAGCACGGTAAGAGATTCAATCGACCCAGAAATATATTCATCGTCGGGATACATTTCAGCATATAATACATATTGTCAAAAAGGACGGAGAACAAACGCCATTCGTGCAAACCAAACCGAACCAGGTGGCGGAAGTTGCCCACCAAACGATCGAAGGATACCTGAGAACCCCGCATCGTACAACATTCTATCTTCTTTCCATGTGTTTTCTTCCTCCCTTCTTTACCAGCTTGCCTTCTTCACACCTGGTAGCTCACCCGCCAGTGCCTGTTCTCGGAATTGGTACTGTATAGCAACCGCATTAGTCCGATCCATCCGGGGTATCCCGCTATAGTTTGAACACCTACCCGACCAAGTCTAAAATCGCGAATGATACTGCGAGCAATGCCACCATTGACACAGCGGTTCTTGATCTGCGTGGGACGAGTGTAGGCGTGCATCTGGCTGAGCTGCAACTGAGCCTGCGCGCGGGTACGCTGAGGGAGGGAGGTGTTGCGGATGATGTAGCGCAGAGCTTGGCTGTACAGTTTTTCTCAAATTAGCCAAACCAACTCCTGAAGTATCTTGTAGGCAGAGCCCTTTGAGACGAAGCCAAGCGGCGAAAGCCTTTCTTTGCGGGCAAGACGTGCTAGGTCAACCGTACCGTTCGGGCTCGTACTGCTCAAAAGCCTTCCGCTTGGTGTGGTCGCGAATCACTCGGATGTTGACATAGCCGCCGAGGTCCAGCTTCTTCGACCGGAAGAACGACATGGTGACTGGGTGACGGGGTGGATGGTGAGGCGCAATGAGCATGCGGACTTGGCCGGGGATTTGATGGGTTTCGCTCGATTCGCCGGGGTCTTGGCGCTAGTCACGGGGCTGCTGTATGGGGTTTAGCGCAGTTGGGTCTTTTGCCGCGGATGCCATTCAATATCCAACATTTTTTTGAATATCGACTATAAGACAGGATTCTGTTAGAGAGAGAATGGTCTATAGTGTATCAGGAACGGAGGAAGTTGAGTTGTATACGAAGTTGCTGATCCGGTGGTAGCAGCTCGAATGGCCCGAAGCCAGTATACTTGGTGCAGAATCTGATGCTCGGATATGGCTACGAAACCTGCGAGAATGGGATATAGATGTTTACTACTGGTTTGCTAGATCCTGAGGGTCCTTCGTATCAGATCATGGAAGGTTCAACGGCAGTATTGCTTGCTCCTTGCTGGGTTCACGCTGCGAGCTACGGCAAGAAGCCAGCCCGAAACCATCAAAGAACAAGGGGAAAGAACCAGCTCTCTAAAACTATGAGATGCAGGGAATGCTAGACGTGAAAAGTGTTATACTGCTTACAACAGCCTGCCGTTGGCTTAGCTTAGCCGGATAAACCTCCCAGCATATAAGACCAACGGGGCGTATTGGTAGAGCCGAATTCTCCCGAATGACCGGAATTGAAGGCAGCGTTGTTCATAAAGATAATGATACAACTTGTCAATTTGTCAATATGTGCGATGACGGTGTATTCTATATGCTAATACAGAGCATCTGTCCGCCAACCGGAGCCACAAGCGAACAGACATCCGGCCATCAAGCCACCCTTGATCCTCCTGCATTCGCCATCTCGACATTCTCAGATATATTGGAGATGATTTAGTGCTTAACGTTCTTGGCGTTAGGGTTGCGGGGGTCGTTCTTGAACTCGGCGGCTGTTAAGGAGTGGGCGGTTAGTGTCGACATTCGTGTGAAGCAAAGGTATTTGTGTTTGAATTGATTGGAGAACCCAGCCAAGCTGGGCTCCAGAAGGCGTGCCCAGGCTACTCACTGTTCATCATGGCGTTGGCGGCCGAGTTGATACCGTAGAGGATGACCACACCTAGAGACGATGCTGTTAGTTTCGGAACATCGCCACAACATATGCAGGGCCGGCGGATGCCCACGGCGCGACATGAGCTCGTCAATCGCGACGGCATTCGTTTCCACAAATTCCGAATATCCATCAAAAGGTTTAAGCAGACATACCGGCAGCGAAGAAGGGAGCCATAGGCTTGGCTGTAGGCGAGCTTGTCAGTTTACATTCATACTCCAATCCAACGGAACCGGGAAGAAATAGGGGGCAGGACTTACCGACGGGGGTCGGGAACTTCTTTCCAAGGAGAGACATGGTGGCAAGTGGTTTTCTTGACGGGGTGGTCTTGACTTGGAGGAGGAGATGGAGATGATGCAGAGAAGACGAGGAGAAGCGGGTATGTACGAGGTTTGTCCGGAGACCCGATGGCCGGCCGCTTTAAGTCCTTGGCTTGGCACGTCGCCGCTTTAGCCGCAACCGCCCCGCTGGCAAACAATAACAAACAGTGCATACACCTCCATACTGGCGCATCGCAGTTCAGCATTATTTTGTACCGTGAAACCAACCCTTTGCAATCAATACTCCTACACCATGGCCGCCTCTCTAGCTGCATCGGTCGACTCCCTCCAGTCCTCTCTCAACATCCTCGATTCCTCTATCGACACTCTCGACGCCGGCATCAGCGACTTCCCCCGCCTCTCTAAAGTCCTCCAAACAACCCGAGTAAGAAAACACCACGCTCCATCCCTAACAGCCATATCCTAACGAAAAGCCTATGATAGCACTTCGAACTGCTCCCCGAGCCAACTCTCCGCGAAGCCCAACAGTCCCTCCTCGATGAAATCACCCCCAGCATCGCCCATCTCCTCTCCCTAGCGTCGAACCACGTCGAGAAGCTCTCTCGGCGCGAACAAGGCCTCCGTGCCAAATGCGAGCTACAAGAAGGAAGATTATACTCGGGCGAGAGCCGTCAACCACCGAGTCGTCCGCAGAGAAGCAGCACATTTGGCGATCGCTCGAAGGCTGCCTCCGCGGCGAAAGCGGCCGAGTATAGACGACTGGTTCAGAAGAAGGAGCGGCTGCAGTACGCAGTAGAGAGGCTGGAGTTGCAGGGTAAACAGCGCGAAAGGCAGCTGAGGAAGAGTATGGCTTTTCAGTAGGGTGGTGTCTTAGGATCACAGTAATTCTACTGCGTTCTGTCTGTCTGGACAAAGACGCAATCCACGAGGGCTCGGCGGGGCCTATACGACATGGATATGCCAGCATCGATCCACCTTCGACGTTCTGAATGAACGGGAGCAGATCCCTTGCATTAGACATCCTCAAGCCGCGAAGAGAACCTGGATTGGGAGGCCTTACAGCAGGCTGGGGAAAGCCATGCGGCCTTTTTGGCGGGTCAGGGAAAGGTCTGATCAACACGTCTACAGCGCCACTTATTGTCAGGACGTCCCTTTCTCAAGGATGATATCCGATTACTATGCTCAGGGACTGGCACTCGGGCTTTTACTCGGCCCTGAGCTTTTCAAGATATTGGCAATACTTATTGTACATAGAATCGTTAATAACGAAGAGATGAGAAATGGAGATGTCAGACCTAAAACTGAGAGGAGCTCAATTAAGTACAGTACTGTACATCTATTTCAAATGCAGCCATATATCGTACACATATGATACAGTTCAGACCAGGTCTATCCAGATCCAGCCTGTATTTCACCCAAAAATCAAATCACTCGTACACCGTCCTCTAAACGCCTTGCGTTCCTGTGCTTCCCACAAAATCCACATTCATCAAATTTCACCATCCCTGAATTTGGATGCAGCATACTGCTTCGTGGCCAGTCTCAGTGACTTTTTATCTGCATTTTTCTTCCAACTCGGAATCTTCTGGCCCTTCTTCCGCGGTGGAACGGCGAGCTCTGGCCAGCTCGTTGAGCTTGTCTCGGCTTGATGTTCAAGTTCATCTTGCTCAGCATCACTGAGCTGTTCTTTGGCAGCTGCACGTCTCTCGAGTCGTTCTTTCTTGCCCTCTCCATATTTATCCCCGAGTTTCAGGTTTCGGTGAATTCGAGTCTTTGCGCCAAGGGCCCACAGGTCCCCCCAGCGTGCTTTGCGGGCATCCTTGTATGCTCGTCGACTGAAAGAGCGAGGAACGGTCCAGCGCTCGATGTTGCCTGCAGGTGTGCACGAGTCAAAAACGATGTGCCCGCGGCGCTTGATAGGGGGGTAAACAATTCGAGGGAGCGAGAGGGAGTGGAAAGTTTGTCTGTCGGGTGAAGGGCTGTCCTGGCTCGCTTCATTCGCCTGCGACTCTTCGGCCGGTGCATCGTCGAGATGTTCATAGCCTGCAAAAGCGGCTTCGGCGGCCTCGGGGCCTTGCACGATGCCTTCAGTCTCACGAAGGTCGACGCCACGGCGCACAGCAACATAACTAAACCTGATATCCTCGTGGTTCCGATCCTTAGCTCCTACAATGCGTTGCAGAAACTGGGGTCTGATGTATCTTTGCTCGAAATGGCAGTAATCTCTGCGGCCCTTGGCATGTCCGTCCATATGATACATGGGGCATTTGCCATGGTTAGTACAAGGAGCCACGATCATACCGGCTTCTTTCTGAACGTGCGATTCTTCGTTCGGAGACTCGGTGAAATTCTCGTAGTGTGTAGAGCCGGGGCTCGCGATATGACGCTTGAGCAACATGTCACGAGCTCCAGCAACGGCCTCGAAACCCTTCTGGTGGCCCTTTTCAAGCAGAATCAGAACACCTCCATCTGGGTTGAGGAGGTGCCACAGGTTCTCGACATGCTCCTTGCGCATGTACTCTTCCTCAATACCCAACAAAGAGTGCGGAGCAATGATAACATCGTACTGTTTGCGTTTTGGGGGGGCTCTCGAGTCATCTAGAGTCGGTTTCTCGCGGACATGTACATAGTCTGGAAGCCGGGGAAGAAAAGAGGTGTTTTCAAGTATGGCACTGGCCCGAAGTTGTAGACTCTCAGATCCCGTAACTACCGTAGATTTGCCCACCGGGTAAGGGCTGCCTTCGGGATGGTCTGGAACCATAAGCTCCCATTCAGCACGGAGAACCTCTCTCCATGCCAGAACACCGGCGCCTCCTGCGCTAGCATCGAGAAAGTGCGGACCGTCCTCTCGCGACATCAGCCCTCGGATCCATTCCGGACCCAAGCGCTTTCGAACTTCTGTCAACACGCTCAATACCGACGCGTACATTCCAGGATATAAGGCAGCGAGGTATGCATTGGCTTCCATGGCTGTCATGTGTCGCTGCGATGCCGATAGCGGGATGGGTATTTGAGGAACTTGAGCACGCGGGAGTGGAGTGTAGGTAGTATGAGGAAGCCTTGCACCTCCGAAAGTGCGGCGAGCAGTCTCCGAGATGTGCTTATTCGAGTAGTCTGACAGGATTACGGAAATAGGGCCTGTCACGCTATCCTTCGGAAGGAAGACGGTGCTGGGGTCGGTGGCGAATTTCCCTTCTACCGTTCGGGGGTGGAGTCGTGGTGTATCATCATGGATTGTATCCTCCCCGAACTCTTCGAGCATGACTTCTCCCCCGAGCTGTTCGGCAATTTCTCTCGTTCGTTGCATAGCGGCAGTCTCGTCTTCAATGGGACCCATCTCCATATCGTAGACAACAGGAACCTCATCGTCAGGTACGGCCTGTTCAACCTCCACCTCTTGCCAACCTCCCTCGCCATCTTCACGATATAACCTGTTCAAGTCCTGCTCCTCCTCGACTTCAAGCTCCGTATGTTCCTGCACGATGATAGGTTCTCCGTATAACTGCGTATATAGTTCAATCTCGGTTTCGTTCAGGTAATTTTCTGGGAGGGTGTCTCCGAAAAGTTGTCTCGCCGCTCGAACGTGCGCTTCCAAGGTTTGAGCGTCTCGATGACCGATTGTTTGACTGAAAACATGATCTAACTCGGGCCCATCAATGCCGAGGGCTCCGGAATGGTCGTCCAGAAGATCCAAATCTTCCATAAGCTCAACCATTTGCATTTCGTTCTCGTTGATCTCGTCAATCAGGGCGTATATGGCATCTTTCCGATTGGTACTGGCGTCCGCCTCCGCGGATGGCGTCGTCGATGCATATCGTTTCCCAAAAGCACGGTGTGCATGGTGAAAGCCCGTATCTGCTACTGGCGAAACTCGCACCGTCGAATTAGACGAAGCCCCCTTCTGCGTGATGGCGCTGCTGCGCTGCTGCGTTTGTAGGCAGCTGGCAGCTCCGCGTAGCTGTTGCAAGCCGGTTTGCGGCGGTCGGTTTGCGACCGGGCGCAAAAGCCCGTGGGAGCATGACCGACTTGCCCTCGCTGCCGAAGTTATTGACAGCATCCTCAGCCCTTCTCCCGCTCAGCAAGCAACAATTTCGAGGATGGAAGAGAAAGGGAACGCAACGCCACAGGAGCGCAGCAGTCAGGAAAACCTGCGCCAAGAAATGCGCGCATCAAAAATGGGGGCGCTGTGATTGGCCGGAAGATTCTTATGAGCATGACATAATCCGCTTTACCCTTTCGGGTAATTCGGCAGGCCTGCCCGGATCTGCCCTGCAATTGTATAGATCATGACATAAGGATGAGGCACGAATCAAGTGGTATCAATCTACAGGGAAGTACTATATACAATGTCTAAGACTGGGAGTCGCTCTCTGAATCCTCAGTACCCATCAGGACCCTCAGAGCCGATATCCACTTCATTACCTCATGTTGCAAGGCAGTCAGTTTAGCCATCACGGCCATCAGGCTGGGATCCTGACTCTCCACCCGTACCTTCTCTTTTACTTTCACCTCTTCGCCTCTCCATGTAAAAACATCTCCAGCTTCGTCATGAGGCCGATGGCGAGTACCGAAGATTCGATCTCGTAGGTTGAACCCGGTCAACGAGATATCAGTCGCAAAAGCGGTTGGTGTATGGTTGGGGGTGGTGGGTTCGAGGGTCCTCAGATACAGCACAAGAGCCGAATCGGCAATGGATAGATGGAATGAAAGGGATGGGGGCAGGGGAGGATCAAACATCTTTAGAGTACCGTGTTAGTAACTGTCAGAGCAAAGAACGAGATGAAAGTGTAGTCCCGGCATGGTTAGACTTACATCCTCAGCCGCACTGGTTTCCCACCATTTGCCTCTCACCTTGTCATCCTCGCCCTTTAGCATTTGTCGAGCCTCGGAGATTGTCTCGTGCAAGAGATGTAATTGACCGAATATAAAACTCGCATTGAGCGGATCACCGGTCCATGTACTAACATCCACCACATCAAGACTCTGACTGACCAAGTTCCTCACCGACGCCAGCTGGCTCAACACGAGCTCTGGAGCATCAGGGCCGGTGGAAAGACACAGTCGAGTTGTGGGCGAGCCACGTACAGAAGCAAGGGAGCTCAGGCGAAGCTGGATATCCTGTTGGATTGACGTAATTCAGCACGACTGAGCAGGCATTTGGGTTTATAATTGAGCACTAGCAAAGCGCCGGGGGGACGAAAGTTTAAACATACACCTTTCACAATTTTGGTACCAACTCTTGTGACGAATCCCTTTACATTCTCAGATCGCAAAGACGATAGGACCAACGTGCTACCGGGTTCCTTGGGAGCCAGAAGCGCTTCACATTCATGGAGACCTTCCCTCAAAGACGCTAGCGAAGCTTGTAGATTGCGCAGGAGCCATTCCAGCTCTTTCGCCTATATAGAATGTCAGAAGATCCATTCTAGGTCTACCAGTGTCGCAGCAGCGATTTGATAAGCAAGGCGTGGGATGGGCAAAAGCACCTAAGCACCTACCAATGCACTGTCTGCTTCCTGTTCCAGTCGCTCCGGAGGCAGGGGGGGATATGCCCAGGTAGCCATCTTGCAGATCGGGCCAAATAGCAGCGCAGTCGGCTTCTTTAGCCCAGAGTTTCGGGCAGTCGGATGTGCCTAGTGTCCCTTAGGAACGTTGGATAGGGAGCTCTGGGCCTCTGGCGCCAGTGATGCAAGTTCACAGCAGACCGCCAGATCAAGGATGATCGCATTAACTCAAGCAACGAACGATCCACCGCGACCCAGTTGGACCAAAAAGTGTCAGCCTAGCTGCCAACCCAGCGATCGCAGCGCATTGGAGTGGTGCAACGTCAAGAAGCAGCAAAGGGATTCCGCGACAACGTCATGGACCCCGTGCCACGCTTACCTGTTGGGGACTAGCGGGCGCATAGAGTTCGGGCTAGCCGAGGACAGCTAGCGGGGTTGCAGCGGCGATGACGTCGAGATCTCCCGGTCTTCCATACCTGCGCCAACGATGAACTCTGCAGAACCGTCGTTCCAGAGTGCCATTCCGCATGATGCGCTCTCATTATTATATCACTACTCTGCTCCCCTACCGGTCCGAGAGGACGTCACCGGCACCTCCGGAGCTCCGCCTTATTAGTTGAAAGCCCTAGCTGTGCCTTCGGGTCTTGCAACCCCCCAGACTTTTTTTGTCCCTTCTTGCGCCTGTACTTCGAAGTCACTTTTCTGCCTCTTCGTCCTGCTAAGCGCACTAATTTCTTCGCGACCGACCACCTTTATTGGCAGTCGACCGGTTAATACAAGTAATTCTAATCCGAAAGCCAGGAAAACGAGCTCGAGCAACCATGCCTTTGAGCAGTAAGGTCCTCCCGATCCCTTCGTGTACGATTTCTTGGGGTGACAATCATTGACACGGGGACTATCTAGGAGTGGCGCTGGGCTTTCTGGGCCTATTCTTCACGGCTTCGGCTCTGCTGCTGATGTTTCTCGCCCTGCTTGGTGGAGCAAGGAACTCGAACCCTTTGAACCAGATTTATTTCCTTCAGGTTGACACGAGCAATATTCCTGGAGCGCCTGAATTATCCCGATGGACATTCTGGAATCTATGCCGCGTCGATGCCAATGGGAAGAGCCAGTGTGGAAAATCGTATCCCGATTTCCCCTTTGACCCGCCCAGCCACCGGAACTTTGACACCACGACCAATATTCCGTCCGCGTTCATCGGGTAAGGCGACATGCAAATGATCCTGCTGTGGGAGCCCATGGCTAACAATGCGGTTGCAGAACGAATCACTACTTCTTGACTTCTCGGTTCATCTTCCCCTTCCTGATCATCGCTCTCTTCTTCGCCGTGGTGTCCCTCTTCACCGGCTTCCTGGCCATGTGCACCCGCATTGGAAGCTATCTCTCGTCTCTCATGGCCTGGGTGGCACTGTTCTTCCAGATCATCGCCACCTGCTTGATGACGTGAGTGAACGCCATGTCTACCAGCCTCCAGGTCTTTTGCTGACACTTTATCTAGCGCTGTGTTCGTCCAGGGCCGTAACAAGTTCAGTGACAACGGCCAGGTCGCCAAGCTCGGCGCCAAGTCGTTTGCCTTCATGTGGACTGCTGTGGCATGCCTTATCCTCTCGTGCGTCCTGTACTGCATGGGCGGGGCCGTGGGCTCGCAGGAGAAAGGATACAGTGGTCGTGAGCACCGACGTCGCGGCTTCTTCTCTACCCAGCGATCTCGCAGCGTCCGAAGCGCCAACAAGGAAGCGAACCCGTAAAGTACTCGTTGCGCCCGCACGAGCCGTTGATGGTGCTCGCACGATAAGTGTGGACCGGTTGTGGAGGATTCGATTCCGCATGCCCGCAAGCCACCCATGTCCGGCTGTATTTCGACGATTACTGCCCTATCTATTAGTATCCCGTTTGGATATTTTCGCTGGCCAAAGCAAACGTCAACAATCTCATCCGAGTCTGCTGGACGCATTTCTCTAGTGACTCAACCGAGATACCCCGAGCTTTTTGTTTCTCGTACTAATTACGTCGCGCTTCAGTATCTATGTGCCGGGTGATCTTGTTGCCCGGCGCCCGCCCTTAATATGTTTCTCTGAGTTATATTGGTGGTTTACGTGTGTGTTCCGATTGGATGGCTTGTGTCACGAGTGTTATTCTGATGTCAGGTATCTAAGTAATTGTAATATAATGGAGTTATTTAATGTTTGGTTATCATGTAAGGAAGTCTACGCAAGGTATCAAGGTGTTTACTTCGAACTCTATAAAATTCTATAAATAGTTATCTGTATATGTACTTTTGAAGAGCCTTCATCGATACATTCATCAAAAAATCATTGCAGAGACAGCGTAGGACATAATCTGTTGACTCCAATGTCATAGCCGGCCAATTCCATCGGCCCAGGTCGTCCAGCCAAGGAATATGTACCACCAAGAATTGAATAGATGGAGAAACAGAGGGCAGAGTTGAATCGGGAAAAGCAACTTGATATTCTAGATGGTTCATAAACAAAAGGTGCAGGACATGAAGCATGGTGGCGCGGATCCGAGGAGACAAGGAGGGGAAAATTCATCAAAAGGGGAAAGGTATATGAAGCTGCCTAAGGGGCCTGGACGGCACCGCGGACAGCACTCTGGCCTCCAACCTCGCGGGCAGTGATCTGCAGACCCAGATCGGCGTTGACGTGGATCATCAACTCGACCTTGTTGCCGGCCTTAACGCCCTTGACGGCGAGCTCGGCAACGGGCTTCTCCGACTTCCAGACGATCTCGCGGGTCTCCTCCTCGTCGTCCTCGTCGGAGTCGAAGTCGGAGTCATCGTCTTCCTCGGTCTTGGCAGGCTTCTCCTCCTTGGCCTTAGGCTCGGGCTTGGTGACCTTGATGTCACGGGCACCCTCAACGACGCGGATGAAGACGTCGCCACCCTCCTTAGGAGCGGAGTACTGGGCAATGCGGCGAGCGGGGAGAGCAGTCTCAGCTTGCAAGAGAGCCTTGAACTCGGTGGTCTCGCCGGAGGCAAATTCAACGCCAAGGGCGTTCTTGAGGTGGGGAGTGGCAGTGACCATAGGGTGAATAGATTGCTCGATGTCCTCCTGCTCGAACTCCTGGATCAAAGAGGCCTGGATGGCGGCACCTCTGGCGGACAACTCGGAGGGGTTGATAGCGCTAGTAAGCGTCGAGGGGGCAAGAATGTTGGTCTTCTCGGAGAAGATGTTGCGGGCCAGCTGGGCAATCTTCGGGGTGTGCGAGGTACCGCCGGAGAAGATAACCTAAATTCGTTGTCAGAAAACTATTCGTGCGTGTCATACGGAAATCAATGGCAGTTAACATACCTCATCGATATCCAAAACATCCAAGCCGGCCTTCTGGACGACCTGCTCGATCAATCCAGTGAACTGAGCGAAGACCTTGCCGGACAGCAGCTCGTACCGCGTGCGGTTGACGGTGGAGCCGTAGTCAATTCCATCGGCAAGGGACTCAATGCTCAGAGTAGCGTTGGTACCCAAGCTGAGCGCCTTCTTGGTGGCCTCACCCTCCAGCTTCAACTTAGCAAGACCGCGAGCGTTCTCCCGGGGGTCAGTCTTGTGCTTCTTCATGAACTCCTTGGCGAAGTGATCGATGACGATCTTGTCCAACGTAGCTCCTCCGAGTTCGTAGTCGTGGGCAGTAGCAAGGATCGTGTACATTCCGCCGCGGCAGGCGAGCACAGCAGCGTCGGAGCGAGTACCACCAAGGTCAGCCACAACGACAAGCTTGTCGGTCACGGTGGCCTCGGGTCTAGCATCGTAGGCCAGGGCAGCAGCGACAGGCTCGTGGATCAGCTGCAGGACTTCAAGACCAGCAGCCTTGGCGGCCGCAGTGAGGGCTTCCCGCTGAGCATCGGTGAAGTCGGTGGGCACGGTGATGACGGTGGCATTGACCTCCTTACCCAGGAAATCAGTGGCAGATTGTTTGAGACGACGAAGGTGACGGGTGGCAATCTCGGAGACGGAGACGGTATTAGGGTTCTCGCTTTCGGAATCCCGAATCGAGAAAGCCACGGTAGAGTCGCTCTGCTGGGGGTGGGCCGAGTTGTGGCACGGCGTAGGATCTATCGACTGGAAGCTGTGCATCCTGTCAGCGAGAATGCTCTTCAATTGACACGATATGTGATTCCAATTACCTCTTGCCAAGGTAGTCGCGGAAGTATGCGACGGTGTTCTGAGAATTGCGGACAAGCTGAGCCTTGGCCTGGGTACCGTGGTATTCCTCGCCATCGATGTACGAGAGAACGGTAGGGATCTGACGGTCTATTGAAGCAATTAGCATTACACCCTGGAACACCGATAAGGCCGTGTGGGCAACATACCTCCTTCTTCGTTGGCAATAACCTCAGCCTTGCCCTCCTGTAAATGAATTTCCATTAGTTCATGCCATTTCATTCCATTAAAACCGCAAAAAAACCAAGAGCCCAAGACCGGCAAAATCTCTCACATACAGGGTTAATGCGGGCAATGGAACTAGAGGAGTTGCCAAAGGAGATACCGATGGCGAATCGCTCTGCGGCGCCGTTGACTCCGTCACTCATCTCGAATTATAAATAGGAGGGGATTCAAGAAGGAAGAGGAAGGGATGGTGAGGCGAGAAGAAGGACAAAGGAAGAAGAAATGGGAGTGGAACAAGTAGAATCGGCCTCGGACTGATCGCCTCCCAGAAGGAAGAAAAAAAATTTGGTTTGTTTGACGGAAAGGCGGGCGGTGTGGCTGGTGCTTATCGATACTGATAGGACCTGTGGCGGTGCAGCACGCGCCACATATCCATCACGTGTAGATAAGCGATAAGCTCGTGCTTTTTCGCTTTCGTCCAAAAAGCCCCAAGGTTCACCTTCGCTTCATCCAACTCACTCAACGCCATGGCCTCTCCGCTGATTCTTCTCCCCGGCGACGATGTCCCGTCGGAACACCTGCCTTCCAACGATTCGGCCCCCCTGAGATTGGGTCCCGGTCTCCGTCTGCTATCACAACCATCTACATCGCCCGCGCCCACGGATGCCTCCACGCATGTCCTGTCCGCCACTCAAGCCGGCATTCTCTCGACAGACCCGAAAAGGAATGCAGTGTCTATCCTCTCGTTCCCGAATCGCCGCTATACACCAACTACGAATGACCTAGTAATCGCGCAAGTTCATCACTCCAGCCCGGACTATTTCCACTGCATGATCACGCCTCAGACCCCGCAGGCCGTGCTAGGGCAGCTATCGTTTGAAGGAGCCACAAAGAAAACACGACCGATGCTGAAGCAGGGTGACTTGGTCTATGCGCGTGTATTGTCGACAGGCTTGGGTGCTGGTGCCGAGGTTGAACTCACTTGCGTCAACCCTGCCACTGGGAAGGCCGAGCCCGGGGGTCTGGGTCCGTTGACCGGCGGCATGGTCTTCGATCTCTCCATTGGCATGGCTGCTCGATTGATGCGGGCCAGCTCGTCCTCGTCAGACCACGAAGAGGGAGTCGAAGGATTGGTGGTGCTGGGGGAATTTGGCAAGAAACTAGAGAAGATTGGAGGATTCGAGATCGCGGTCGGGCGAAACGGCAAGGTGTGGGTTGACTGTGCGAATGGGGGAGAGTCGGCTATCAAGGCAACAGTGGCCATTGGCCGGTGTCTTGCTGCAATCGATGAGCAAGGTCTGCAGCCAGCAGATCAAAGGAAGTTGGTGTCCAAGCTATTGCGAGAAATGAAGGTCGAGACATGAAGCATCTCCAGCGGATACCATTTCCTCGAGCGACTTTTCCATCTTGGCATTTTTGCTTGTTTTTATCTATATTCCACTCTGTAATTGTAAATAGGAACGTACATGACAAACAAATTATATAACAAAACAACCGCTAAATCCAATGCATGAAGCATGTGCTCTTTAACACTCGCGTTAGAAACAAGAGCAAAAACGACGCCGCCCGCGCCAAACCTTCAACTGGCGGCGGCCTTCATTTTTTCTGCCGATGTCAACCGCGTAAGAACCAACTGCTGTCTATCATTCTCTCCACCCCGTTTTCATTTCTCCAGTTGGAGTATTTTAAAAATCGCGCCTCCCAGATGGGCCAAAGCGCGTCTCAGCAAGTTGATGGGGAGGAGCCCCATAGCGAATCCCCCAGCGATACTAGTACGTTGTTTATTCGATGGTGATAACCGAAACACCACTGGATTTGCACTGACAATGACCGACCACAAGCAGAACACAAGGAGAAGAAATCGCATAAAAAGCATGCTAAGGCTTTGAAAAAATCAAAGTCTCACGCGAAGCCGACGGATGAAACCGCAACGAAGCGGAAACGAAAATCTCTCGATCATGACGAAGATTCTGTCGCGCCGGCGCCGACTACATCCTCCCCTCGCGATGCGCAAAGTTCTCGCTCTGTAAAGCGCAAGAAGACCCATGAGGAGGACGACACCGAAATAGAGATGCCCAAGTCCGATGATCACAAGACGGTCAAGGCAACCCCGAAGAAGAAGACAAACAAGGAGCCAGCTACAAAGTCCCCTACGGTTACCCGATCTCCCGCTGAGCAGAAGCACCATGCCTCCCCGAAACCTATTAGCAAGCCTTACGTGGCTCCTACCAAGAAGGAGGAGGAGGAGGAGGAGGAGGAGGGAACAACCCCCGAGTCTGATCAGAGCTCAGACGATGAAAAAGATGGCTCACCGTCTCAAGACAAGCCACGACAGCGACATTTACGAATAGAGAACAAGCGCCGATCTGGAAAGGGGTTGGTAGTGGGGCATTTCAGTCCGGAAGAAGTTCAAAAGATCGAAAGGTACAAGCTAGAGTTTTGCAACCTCTATGGAATTACCGGTACCGACTTCGACGAAATGGTTCAGCACGCCGTACGAGATAAACCGTTCCCTGGCGTTCATCTCATGCCTAAATTGGACTTCTGGAAGGGTATTTACGAGGTCATTCCGGACAGAGATAGGCGATCGGTTTACCGCTTCATGAGACGACATTTCCAGTCCTCGGCGCAGAAACCCCACCACTGGACCCGTGAACAGGACGATGAACTAGTCGAGCTCTACGAGGAACACGGCCCCAAATTTGCCTACATAGCAAGTCTGTTGGGTAGAAATGACGATGATGTAGTACAGCGGTGGAAAAACCGGTTGCAACATCGAGGCACCATGAACAGAGGCCCTTGGACAGATGAGGAAGTTACACAATTACGTGATGCTATACAAGAGGCGTGGAACAAGCTAAAAGCAGAGAGGCAAAATGTTGGTGCGGACATCTATGAGATGGACGAGAAAATGGTGGCTTGGGGTCATGTCAGTGACAAACTTCAGAATCGCCGGTCAAGGCAGCAATGCGGGGATAAATGGCGCAAGTTCAGGCGCAAGGTTCTACTTGAACGCCAACACCGAGGAAGGGGCTCTGTTGAGCCTGACCAAGAGCTTCAGCAGCACCACATGGGCAAAAAGTTGACGGGTGCAGATACAAATGACCGGAACTTCAAAAATACTCTGAGCAGTGCATATGTGAACTCCTCTGACGATGAAGATGACGAAGATGATTATAAAGGCAAATCTCCTGATGACGAAAAGGTCGAAACCGATCGTCCAGATAGCGATGAACGGAAGCGCACCGTTTACAAGTCAAAGGAGAAAGCCTCTTCGCCTTCGAATACCTCTATTTCGAAGTCTAAGCCTGACTCTGATACAGACTCGGGTTCGGATACTAGTGAATCAAATTCTGAATCGGAATCTGAAAGTAGCAGTCCAAGCTCGAGTTCAGATGAGGACGAAGAGAGCCATACAAGCATGGAGCCCAACACGTTGCGGTCTATAAAGCATCAGCAAGTGAACAAGCAAAAGGCGTTGGAGCCTGTCGAGCTTTCTAGAGGAAACGAACCCAGAATGCCCAATCGTGACTCGCACGGAGGCAACAAACAAGAAGCGCCCAAAGAGAAGACCAAGAGTACCAATACTGCAACTGCTCCTAATAAGCATAAGCAGCCTTTGCAGGACAGCGATACCTCAGATGAATCATCTTCTGAAAGTGAGGACGATGACAGTGAAGTTGACGGGTCGCAGTCTTCTACTCACAGCCAAGGTTCGGCTCAAAACAAGCCACAGAGCGCGAGAGCCCAGTCCCAGGCATCTGATGACAATGCAAGCACAGGCGCAAGCGCTGGTGAAAAGCCAGCCTCTAATAGCGAAAGCGACAGAAGCAGCAGCAGCTCTAGTGATAGCGAAAGCGATAATGAGAGTGACAGTGATATGGACCTGGATTTACCACCCAAACGTGAGCCAGAGAAGCCTACTAAGCCGCTTCCCCGGGAGGATTCCAACCTCAAGCCTCGGTTGTCCCTGCTCAAGCAGCTTAAACAAGATATTAAGCCTCCGAAGCCAAATTCCCTCTTCAAGGCACCGGCGCCAGCCAAGGACTCTTCATCCTCATCCGATGAGACGGAGAGTTCCAGTGAGAGTTCAAGTGACGACTCCAGTGACAGTTCCAGCGAAGATGAACCAGAAAAGCCTATCAAGATAGCTTCTCCGGTTAAAACGAAGGTGTCCGTCACGGCTTCAATGCCTAGCAAACCGGAACCTGTTGCGAAGGATGCGGACTCCTCGTCTGATGACAGCTCCAGTGACGACGATGAGCCTGCAAAGCCTGTCAAAGAGGGGTTACCACCTCTGAACAAGAACTCCCTTGTTAAGGAGCCCAAGCAAGGGTCTGCACCACCCTTAGCTAGCAAGTCTCCAAGCAAGCCTGCCATAAAACCGGCTCCAGCAGACAGCGAAAGTGATGACGACTCCGACAACTCATCCTCTTCCGACGAAAGCGAAAGCGAAAAGGAGTCCAAGCCAACCAGATCTCCCAATGTGAAGTCTCAAGGACAAGACCGCCTGATCAAGCGTCGGCCCACTTCACCTCCTGCATCAGACTCTAGCTCTGACTCTGAGCCTGAAACCAAACCCAGCTCGACATCGAGACCCACACCAACTGCTTCCACACCCAGGCAGTCTCTAGACCAAGGCTCCAAACGAAAGCGTACCTCGGGCACAGATCTAGCTTTAGCCCGCTCGTCCGCCACCCGGAATATCAAAATCGAACGCGAATCTTCAAGCGAACCGGATGTCAAACCCCCCGTTAAAAAGACCAAGGCTCAGAGTATCAATTCTCGGGGAGGCAATGAGAAGAAGGAAATCAAGAATTCGACGCCGCAATACAAGAGGAGAACTTCGGTTAAAAAAGAGCAGTACTCAAGCGATAGTAGCTCTTAGACAAGAGGGAATATAGATGTGTTTTTTTATGGCTGTTATAGAATTGCTATACTATGAATAACGATGGATTCATTGGCTGTTGTTACCTAGAAGCAGTTACTTTCTATGTTCTGCCATGTAGTTCATCCATGTCAAAGGGTGGTTTAGGACTCTTGGCTTCAATGGCGATGCAATTATTGAATTTAAGAAGTACTGTCTGGTAAGTGTATGTATGCATTGAATTTCAGTTAAACAATGGCCTTGAGTAGACACTTCTATATAAAACCATAGCTAGTAAACTACAGCTCATCATTCTTCCACGAAGAAGGCTCCTCATCATCTACACCATCACTATCATCCTCATCCTCGTCCTCGTCCGGAACTTCAGCCCGCAACTCCTCTTCCTTCTGCTGACGCTCAATATCCACTCTCTTCACCAACTCCGCGATCTCATCGTCATACTCCGTCCACTCCGGGACCTGTCGTCGCGCGCGATCCAACTTCGGCTCCTTCGTCTGCGGGTTATTACACAGATCGATTGTTCTCGCTTGGCTGAGAGATTCATCGGAGCACCAGGTCTCGCACCATAGCCATTCCTGCGGTAGGCTCTTAATAGGGATCTGATGCTGCATGTGGTTTGGCAAGTCCTGGTCCAGGTTACTGAGACTGTTGGGGTCGGCGGAAAGCATCTGGTACTGGCCACGGAGACGGTCGCCGGCCGCGAGGGCGCGGAATTGGTTCAGGTCGACGACGTAAAGGGCGGAGATGTGGTAGGGCTGGCCGCGCAGGAAGCTCTTCCAGTAGCCCTGTTTCCAGAAGCGGAAGCCCTCGATCTCCTCGCGGGAATCGCACATGGGGGTGAAGCCGTACGGGGCGTCTTCGAGGTCTAGGGTGACGAGGTCGTACATATCTGTGCGGACGACTTGGTCGGCGTCTACGAAAATGACCTTGTCGAGGTTCAGGGGGAACAGGACGTCCAGGAAGAGAATCTTGTAGCCCCATATCTCGCGCTGTTTTTCGCGCTGGGCACGGAGCCAGTGGGGCCATTTGAAGGTGACCATTTCATATTGGAAGCCGTATTCCTCAGCGAGGTGGGGGAGGAAGGATTTGAAGGATGGCGAGAGGAATTGCTCGATGAACCAGAATTTGACGGTGTGTTTGGTGTTTTTCATCACTGAGACCATCATGATATTGAGCATTCGTTCGTAAAGATGGCCGCTCGCAACGGAGAAAATGTTGATATCAGCTTGCTTTTGGCCGTCTTTGGAACCGACACCGACACTAGAGAGAATTCCAGAGGCAAAGCTGAATCCCTTGGACACGTAGTCCATCGCTGAGCCCGCTTTAGGCCCTATTTCCAAGACATCGTCCATTTCGTGGCCCTTCTTTCGTGACAAACGAGGGAACAAGGTTTTGCCCTGGAAAGAAAGCAGCGCAACTTCGTTGTTGTCGTCGCCGGGCTGAGGGCTGTATCCTAGACCACCAACGCTGTCGAGGTTGAAAATGCGCTCGCTGGAGCCGGGTTTCAGATTAATCTTCCACAATCCGGGCTGGGTTTTGAATTGAAAGTATCCAAGGTTAGCCATGATGATTGTGTCCGCATAGTAGGGGTTGTTGTCTGTTCCAATATTCAGCTGAACTCCCCTTGGGGGGGCCTTGGTAGTCAGATCCCGGGAGTGTCCCTCTATCAAAATATGCTCCAAAGCATACACCACTTCGACGTCAGATTCGGCATTCACAGAACTCAACATGATGTTGTCAAGGTCATGAATGGAATCTTTGGGGGCTACAAGCCAGGACGATGGGACGTCCATACCCAGTGTAAGAAGTGCCTCGACAGGCACGCCTCTGAAAAAGGCAGTAGGTCTCGAGATGGATCCATTATCATTGAAAGAAGGCTCTGAGTCCAGAACGTAGCGGTAGAATCGTTTCGTAGGGAGTTCTTGAATTTGCTCGCGCGGGTTCAAGAACAGCTTGACTCGGACGCTTGCTAGCTCTGAGAGCACCTTCAGTATGGGAAGCCACCTTTGAGCGGTTTCCGAGCTTGGGTCAATGGAGGCTAGAATGGTAATGGCAGGATCTTCCGAGTTTGAAACAGTAAACACAGAGCGAGAATCCTTCCATTTGTCGAACAGGTTCATCCGAATATCCGAGTTCGACTCAAAGATGCCCTCTGGTATATCGGAAACAGTTGAGAGTGTTGTGAGAGATGTCAGTTTCGCGAAGGCGAGAGGACCAGGAATGTTTGAGCCAAATCCAAGGTCCTTACAAGCTCTTGCGACTGGGCCAATTCGCTTCTCCTGCTCGTAAGTCAAAAGCTGGTCCAAGTCATCAGAAGTCACGTCATGCTGAATAGGCCCAATTGCCCTTCCGTTTATCACAAGCCCATTTACACCACTGGAGAAGCCAAGTTCCCGAACCAATGACTGCTGGAATGCCCAGAACTGGGAAATTTCTTCAGCTTCTTCGGCCGGTGGAGGAGATATGGCAGCGGTTCCTATATTCGCAAGTATCTCAGTGGGCTCAACACGTTCTCCTGGTCTGATAGAACGGTATAGCATAGTAGATCCGCCCTTCGCGGATCCATGTTCCCCTGGATTATGAATGAAGAGAACCTCCACTTCGTTGTGCTTTTCTCTGTGTTCCAGAGCTGCAATGAGCAATTGGAAACCACTCGTCGAATCAAAGTCACCAACAACGATCAAATAAGCACTGTCAAGGGCATTCCCGTTGGAGGAGGCAACAAGTGGAGCTGCACTCAGCGCCTCCTTCTGCGAATCTGACACCTTAGCCAAATCCACCACCCGAATGTCCTTGGGGTCCTCTGGAATAACCCATTGGCTGCGTCGGGAGAAAGCCTTGGCGAGAAACACTCCTGGCAGCGATGTGCTTTCCTCAATGGCACCATTGGCAATTCCCTGTTGAAGTTCCTGCAAGTCTCTACTGATCCTTATGCTCACTTCCTGCATCCAGTTGCTCTTGCGAGGGACTGGGGCACCGTTGATGAAGCTTTGAGAAGCGTCAGGAGTGATACCAAGTCGTTCCTGATAATGCACTGTTCGAGAAACCAGATTTTCAAGATCCTCACTCTTCAATACTTCTTCAAATGAAAGTGCCTTCTTGTCAGAACGGGTCTGACGATCCTTAGTAGCAATCTCAAAGCATTTCTTGTCTGCAGATGCCGCCTTATTCTTTTCGAAAGACTGACGAAAATGAGCAAATGAGATTTAGGGAGTAAGATGACAGTTCCTTACCTCGTCCAAGTACTGAATGAGGCTTGCCAGGCCGTAGGTTTCCTGCAGGTAATGAGCGACCTTCGCCTGGGACTTTTGCCCGGCTGAGGATGCGATGGGGACTATGCCAAATCTTGCTGCGATTCCCTTCTTCACAAATGTTTGCATGGTTCTGACAACAAAGTTCAGGTCCTCGAGGCTGCTTAGATCAACAGGAACTACTATGTTGTTCGCATTACGGCGCACGGCCGGGAGTTGACCGGGGAAAGTACGTTGAAGGAACTAGCCAAGTCAGCATATCGAAATGCAAACCAAATAAACAAAATACTCACTGCTTCTAGTTCTTCAGGCCAAGATTCGTACCTGGCATCCTTTTCAAGATCATTAAGCCATATGAGGACGCGGCCACCTTCGATATCATCCAAATAGTTGTAACGCTGGGGCGTATCCTGTGCCAGAGCCTCTCCAAGGAATTCGTGCGATAAGAGGCTTACTGCTTCTTGGGCGGAAACCCCTATGTCACGGAACTTCTCGATCAATCTTCGCTCGCGCCGCAGATGGTCCAGGAGGGAGAATGCGTCGATATGTCGAGAGTCGATTTGGACACCATTGATCCACATGACGTTGATGCCCGCAGGGAGCATCTGCATTCTAGTGGAGCGAATGTCTTGCAGTAGCTCGTCAGTGGCGTTATGAGCTGCAACTCTAGCAGAGTATTTGGGGAAATCTTGCGAAAGTTTGACAAGGGTGTCCAATGGATCATCGCTGTCCATCACGTAGCTAACGGCATTGATGCTCAGGCGTGCTACTTCGGAGGACGAAAGGGGTCTAAGATCATCTGGGGCATCGCCATCGGTATCGATGGGCTCTGCGTTATTCGATGCTTGCTGTTCTGCCGCTCGATCATCGATGACGATGTAGTCGGTTCGCTTCAACGCGAGTTCAACTCCGTATCCGGATACAAAAAGCGGGCGATGGCTCCAATGCTGGGGAGGTCGGTATCGGACTCTGTAGGAGATTTGTCCTTCCTTCGCAAGTGCGCTGAGCGTGTGGTGGAAGTCTCTGAACATAGGAGACGCCACATCTGCGTATAGGATAGCCGGAGGTAAAGACAAGTCTCCCAACACTCGATCGAATGGAAGTTCTCTTGGGTCCCTGTGATACACCTGTCAGCTATTTATCAAGAAAAGCATTCCGCAGTTGGAAAGGTTATGTGCTCACATATCTCCCAAGACATCCTGTTGTGCACGTTCTAGTGTAGAAGAGCAATATTGCTTGCCCTCCGAGTGTACCCAGACTGGACAGGCAGCATCCTGCGCCGCCATTAATGAGTGCTGCACGGAGGCATTGTAGTATTGGTAATGCGCTGTGATGCGGGGGCTCGCGGATCGAATTGCCAAAGACAGCTTGAAGGACGACAGGCTCTCAGGGGTTTTCAAGTGTCCATCCTCATCCACAACTTGTAAGAAACGGTCATAGATCTCCTTGTCGGTCACGGCATCCTCGAAGGCTCCATCGGCAACACGGTCAAGCAAAGGGAAGTAGGAAGTCGAGCTCTCTTCGGCGGCGGTTTCCCTACGGCATTTACATTAGCAACTCGGACAGAGCAGTTAAGCGGAAGACAATAACCGGGTCCTAGCTTACAAGAGTTCTATAAGGTATGGCGCCGCATCAAATGAAGCTTGGAGGGCCACATTGACCGACGGACTTGCTTGTACTAGGCAAGCCAGTACAACAGCCACCAGGGCAGTGAGTCGCCATGCGGCGGCGTAGTTCGAGTTAAATATCATCTTATATTGCCAAGCTGCACTGCAAAAAGGGCAACAATAGCGGATTCCAATGACGTTATTTCCTAGCTAGCTACTCCAAGAGAAGACGAGCTAGTTAGCAAGCATAACGGGTGAAAAGGTCGCCCCGCAAACAATGAGCACGAATTCAAATTCATGCAAAATTGAGTCACCAGGTCGACATTGAAAGACAGACGGGGACCCGTCAACTAGCTGAAGCGTCGGGAGTGATCCAGATGACTGCGTGGAGAGCATCGACAAGCTTCAGGCCACCTGGTCCAGGCAGCCCTGCTACGGCGGGCGCAGCGGCCAAACGCGCAAGACTTCCGCGTCTTCGGCCTGAATAGGCAGGCGGTGTTCGGGTCGGATAAACCGTTGCTTCCGGCTTCTCTAGGAAGCCATCGCAGTGTAAGTATTCTGTAAATCACCACTGCTCTCTGAAAATGAGTATAAGTGGTCAGAGGACTACAACTGCTAATACTATTGACTAAACATGACATGGCCCTTCACTTTTCCTCCAGTGAGTTCAGTGCCATAAACATTTGGTTTGGCGATATCCCAGAAGGTAGGTGATGTTTATATATATACAAAAGTGACAACACTATACTATTGCGTCAGGAAAGGCTTACAACAGCAGTCATACCGTAACAGTTAGCAGAATCACCGTCAGATACTAGAGCTTTGTGAACTATCCGGTAGGCCAGTTTCAAAAGTCCATTTGCAATCGTCGTCGTATCCCTGCGCAATTCTCTCAACATTGACGACAGCATTCCACGCCGCCAACGTCCTCCTGAATCTTTCCTCTGCTTCATCGACATTGGCAGAACTTGGGTCTTCCTGGCACCTAACATCGCACTCGCGGCGCAGAACAGACCTCAGCACATCTAATAATTCCCTCCTCCACCCAGGTTGATGCCCCCCAGATAGCCGTGCCGCGACATACTCAAAGTACGCGGGCATGATGTTGGCCATCTCCCAATCCAGGAGACCCGTCACGGCGAGTGTATAGGGGTCCACAAGGATGTTCCGGTCAGACAGGTCCCCATGAGAGAGGACAGGTCGGTCCCAATCATCTGCACCGGTGGTGCCACGCTGTATTCGCTCGAGAGCGGCTGTACGTTCCGCGTCCGAAGAAGAAGACTGCAAGGCGCGGACGCGCGAGTCGTCCCACTCTGAGCGAGAGACGCAACATGCGTGCGCCTCTGTGCGAAATTCAGAGAAGAGGAGGTATGGGCCGACCGTAGTAGGAGAATCGGTGCGCACGCATGCGCATGAGGAGTTGGCAGAGCTTCGCCTTGATAGCCTCGCGCTGCGGAAGGGTGAGTGAGGGCCAGGGCTCGACTAGCGGCTTTGAAGCACCACACCAACCAACTATTCATATACTAAATACAAGGATTGATCGGAACTTATAAAGAAATACTTGTCGGCTCAGTCGAGATAAGACGTGTTCTTAATCGTCGGATATAAATAATAAAAATAGGATATGACTGCGTCGCATTTATAGAGCGGTCTCTGCCCTCTCTTTTATGAATCGCATCTAGTACAGCGGGTTGAAGAATATCGTGTACTAGTCGAGCTATCTTAATATCGTCTATCTGTGGCTGCGCTGGCCTGGAGCCCAGAGAATAATTTTGCAGTTTTCGGATTCGTATTTTCACATCTTTGAAGAAGTTGCTCACGGTCTCGCCATCTCCAACGTGAAGTGTGATCGTACCAATCTGTTCTCGTGCCTGCTCTGTGGCTCCGCCGTAGCGGAAGGTAGAATCCGATAGGGGTGTAAAACCGAAACATTCGAATGTGCTGTCCTCGGGTACAAGATGAAGAACATTAATCATAGTATCAAACTTGCCAACAACGAGGAGTGCAGAAAGGGTGGTAGAGGGGTTTAGCATGTTCTTGAGACGGGCGAGCATGGTTATAAGAGTTAAGGACTTCAGGTTGGGAGATATTGATTCTTGACACCTAATTTGTTCAAGGCCATAAAGACAGAAGCCTAAGGTTCGTTAGTCAAAAGATGTGAATGACGCTAACCTTATGACATGACCCTCTGGGTAAGCATGTGTCGCCGCGGATATACACTAGAAATAAACCCTCCCTTTTTAGTGTAGCGGTATTTTTCTGCCACAGCATGTGACTAGTAACGTGACCACAAACATTAGGTGCGGAGGCTTGGCAGGAAATAACAAAGAAGACCATGAATTCAAAAACCTGAGTGTAAATCAAAGGGAGAACTTCTGCATGAATCCACTGTGCATAGAGCCCACTGTTTGAAACCATTCCAATAGATAATAGATTATAGACCGGAATAACGAATGACTCTAAAAATCAAAAGGTAAATATGATGCTAACTTTACTAAGTATCGTACCTCTACTCCGTAGGGGCATACCAGTCAGATTTAGGTATAATCTGATCTAATGATCTATTAACTATTTTGTACTGTCTCCGCAATTTATCAAAGCTAAGCTTGCTTTCGAAGCCGCGACGGAAGACAAGGTATTCGGTATTTATGATAAATATATCTATATCCTCAACCTGGAGGACTTCCCGGTGGAACTGCACTGTAAGATTTATCCTCCACGCCTTGAGAATCAATGCGACTTTCTTATTCCTATAATCCTCCCGTTCTCAAGAACGGCACCGAACTTGGTCCTTCTGGGCTTTAGTCGCTTGAGGAACAATAGTATAGGCTATTTCGCATTTACGTATGACAATGGATTTCTTTATTAGCTCATTAGCTTCACGTGCAAGTCTAGGCGAAAACCGGCGTCCAACGGTTGGAATGGTCGGCCCGCTCTGGCTACTGAGAGCTCTTTCTTATCATGTGCCATACGGCGATGGGTGGCGAGCGGCTCCGAGTATCCGGTGATGTTAGGTTAACTAGCGGTTAGGTACGCCCCCCTCACTTCGCTTGGTTTTATCGGAGATTTACATTGCATAGTTGCCTGTATCGCAGATCTGCCTGTAGCTCCTGTTCTTCTAAGTATAGTGGTGCCTGGCATTGGAAATTATCTATGTATTGTTGAAATTCCCGCCTGATAACGAGAGAGTCTACAGAACATGGTAATGCCACTGTCATAGTCGCTCAACCCTAATATCTTTTCAGAACCAGGGATTTTCTTGGTCACTTGCTATGATATTTATAGACTTTCCGACATACTTCATAAATTGCCGGACTTAATATCTCACAATCATGCTCGGAATGTCATCTTCAATGACAATAGGCAGCAAGCTCGCAAAGTTGATTCCTCACACAGTGGCCTGCTTGTCTGACTGAGACTTGGCAATTTGCTCTGAGATTGCTTATCATCATATGTGTCGGGCGAGTATTCACCTATGGCATCCAGCCTGATGGAATGAATGCCAGAGCGCTACCGGTTATTTGACCCCATCTTCACTGTCTCATTCACCCCCTCCCGTTCTGACCCTCTCACCTCCCAATTCTCAGTCTTCATCTCATTTGGATTCTATCATCACTAGCACCCCCGTCTTTATCTAGGCCCAGGGTTCACACCCGTAGAGTCCGCTCTCATCAAATCTCAAAAAGCCTTTACCACTCGTTGGCGGAGAGGTTCGCACGGCCGAAGAGCTGGAATGTCTCGAAGAATATACTATAATCTTGCCTTAGCGCCTAAGCCTTCATGGAACAGGCACGAGGCAAATGTCAGCTTCATCAATTAGCTTGCCATCAACTATATGAACTGAGTCATCCTCAATATCATCATTCGCAACTATGGAACTGTCGACCCCATGAATCTCAGGCCTTCGTACTCTGCCCCAAGATGGGCGGCATCACGGCGCGTGGTGCAACCGGTGTCTCCGGTTCCTCGGGGGCCCGGCATGCCTGGACAGTTTTGTGGACTGTCTGACGGCGCCCCGCAGACGCAGATGCGTCCGCTGTCAGGTCCTCCGCCATGACGACTGCAAAGAGGTTAGTCCCCACTATGCACCCCATTCGCCTACCAATCATCACGATGTTTACTCTATAGATCGAGACCCAAACAACCACGCGGTGTTTTCTGCTGCTGTCTCCTTCCCATTTGGTCGTCGACCTCATGCCTCTCAGGCCTTCGACTGGTAGTGATTTCAATTCCATGGAGTTTGTCTATTACTGGACTCCCGAGAAAGACACCGCGGAGCGTTCTTCATCTTCAATTACCTTCCGTCTATGGACAGCTTGAAATCCGAAGAAATCTGGTTTTCTGGTTACTGGAAGGAATTTGCTTCCGATTGCCCGTGCCCGACCACTTCGATAATTTGCTCAGGGCAGAATTGATATGAAACCATATCTATACCGGCCATACTGACAATCTTTTAGCGCTTAAGTCTTTGCACACATAGCCAGAGACCACCACCTGCGGTATTATACTAGCCATCCTGCCTCTCAGTGGATGTTTAGACTAAACACAAGTCAGCGGTTAGCGAGTGAGATTCAAGGGAAACTGCATTTGGACATACTCGCTGCTTACAAGCGAGGTTCATTATGGATATGACGCTCATATGGACTTGGACTGGCTTTCTGATTTTCATTTTCATTTTCTTGCTTTTGTTATCCTTCTCATGTTTCTCCCATTGATCGTTCCGGTGTTGAGAGCTGTGTAGTAAAAAACGGCACCGAACTTGGCCCTTTTGGACTTTAGTCACTTCAGTAGCAATAGTATAGGCTATTTCGTGTCTACATATGACAATGGATTTGTTTATTAGCTCATTAGTTTCATGTGCGAGTCTAGTCGATCCGTCTCGTATACTCTTTTGGGACCCCGACGTCCAAGCCAAGCCCCACACGAGAAGGATATAAATATAATATACCACCCACTTCCAATTCTCCTTCTACTCTACAAGCTACAAAAGCAAATACAACTAGTTCATCATGCACGACACTCTCCCATTCCCAATCTCCAGACTGGAAGAATGCATAGCGACAGCCCTACAATCCTCTCCGGACTCTATATCCCTGATTCGTCAGCCCACCATCGAAGGCGATGACCACATGATTTTCCTCATAGTCTCCCAGCCCGAATACATAGTCCGAGTCACCAAGCCGCGCGAAGATGGTTCCCGCTCCTACAATGGCCAGGAGATGCAAACCCGTGATATCTCACTGCGCAGGTTCATCCGAGACCAGTACCGAGCTCGCTGTCTAGATGAACATGTCATCCCACGGTCTATCGGAACATGGACGCTGAGCAATGATGGGAACTATTTAGCTTCGCTTGAAACCAAGCTCCAAGGGTCGGACTTGCAACACGCTCCTGTTTCCGAGTTGACTGTGCAAGGGCTGGAGGATTTTCTTTCTGTGTTGAAGGGTGTCGACGTGGGAGGGTTAGAGGAAAGGCTGGGGATGAAAATTCCTTCGGTTAAATACCCCGATTTGAAGGCTCACAGAGAGTCTGCGATCAAAGCATGGGCGAGGCTGGTAGAGCGGGGACAAATAACTGCGAAGGATATCGAAAGTGAAGGCCCCATAGACGGGTTCCTGGAGAGGAAAACCACCATGTTGGAGAAGATACAGCACCTATCTTCAGAATACCAGCCGATACTGGTTCACAACGACATCAAAGGCGAACATTTCCTCGTGAATTCCCAAAGCGGCCGGATCACTGGGATCCTCGATTGGGCAGATATTGGCATCGGGAACGCGGCCCTTGATATTGCTGGGTTGGTGTTGACTGTCGGGGTGAAACTTACAAGGCATATTGCGACAAAAGTAGGATATGGAGAGGATCAGGTCTTGCAAGGAGTGCTCCAGGCTCGATGTGAATGTGTCATGAGGCTGGATGATCGCTTAAATGGGAATGATACGATGAGCCCTGTGACTTTGTTGCGAGATCAGCTCTTTCTGTCCCTAAAGGACTGAGCTGCGCCAGCGCGATCGCTTCTAGCCCGGTCGGTTTCACCCTTGGTGAAGATATTCCTCTGCATTACATGCTTAACAGAGGTCGTGTACATACCAGCTCCTAACAAAGCAAGCCCCCATAGAATTATAAATGTGCTATTGTATCATTCTGATATTGCAACGTTGCTCCAACGAACCACACCTACTATTCATATATCAAGTGCAAAAGTCGATAGGAACTCATGACACAATACTCGTCGGCTCAAGCGAGATACGCCGTGTCCTCGAGCGTTTGATATAAATAATAAAGATAGAATATATCTGCGTCGCATTCATAGAGCGATCTCGCCCCTCTCTTTCGTGAATTACATCGAGTGCTGCGGGCTGAAGGATGTCGTGCACTAGCCGAGTCACCTTAATATCGTCTATCTGTGGCTGCGCTGGCCTGGAGCCCAGAGAAAATTTGTGCAACTTGCGGATCCGCGTCTGAACATCTTCGAAGAAGCTGCTCACAGTCTCGCCATCCCCAACGTAAAGTGTGACCGCGCCAATCTGCTCTCGCGCCTGCTCTGTGGCTTTGCCGTACCGAAAGGTGGATGATTGGGATGTGACGCTGAACCTTTCGAAGGTGCCATCCTCGGGTACCTACGAGATGAAGAGCATTAATTGTATTTGTAGCACCAAACTTGCTAATACTAACAAGGAGCGCAGAAGGGGTGGTAGAGGGGTTCAGTGTATTGTTAAGACGGGCAAGCATTGTTATTTGTGTTAAAGATTGTTAATGAAGAGATATGATTCTTGACAGGTAAAAACAAATAGAATTACTGGACTTTGGTTAAACCGAAATACCTGTGATTTGTTATCTTCTAAAATACACCTGTACATAAACACAGCCCTTTTATGCAAGCAGGAACTGCAAACAGTGCAAACAAAATAGTGGAAGATTCCTTGTCAGATTGCGTACTCGCACAAACATTACTTGGCAAATAACCAAGTCGCGTGATCTCCACTGATTTGACTGTAGATAATATTTTTCAACACCTTTCCTGTTCATATTTATAGCTACATACACACTGAAAGGTAGACTAATAATAATAAAAAGTTCAATTGTTGTGTTCATCCTCACTCTACGTCAATACATATACAAAAGGCTAGAGATATCACGATACAGATACAAGACTTTTTGATTTGTTTCCTAGAGCATGCTGCTGATATATCACAGCATCAATCACGGACATAACTCGTGACTATCAGAATCGTCATCCAAGTTGGGGGTATATAAACAGGGGTATATAACCATAACGCCTAGAAGTCCCGCTCAATTTCTTGATGAGATCAACAAGATCCTCAAGGGGGACTAGCGAATGGAAGAAAAATATTGAAATAGAAAATAGAAAAGATGTCGGAAAGAATAGAATTGGCCGTCACAAGACGGCCTTTTGATGAAGTCAATCGTCGAAGAGAAGACCCCAAGACAGCAGAGTCCGTAGCAAGTCTCGTGCCAAATTGTAGCTGAAGGGCAGCGTCGTCACCAGTAGCCCATCAAGAGAGCAAAAGATCCGGCAATCAGAGCGGCCGACATGTTGGCATCGGAGATGCTGCCTGCTCCCGTGCTCAGGGGAATAGAGGGAGTGGCTGAGGCAGTCGAGGTGGTAGACGTGGAGCTGGACGAATGCGCTTGAGTGCTTGGGGTAGCGCTTGAGACAAATCCGCTGCTGGAGGGAACGGCGGCCATCACATGGGAATTCACGGTAGTCGCGGCAGCGTCACTTGCAGATGTCACAGTATTGACTCGGACAAGTGTCTTGGTGATAGTATTGGTCACCGTCGAGGTGGTGGAGATATCTGCAGCGACAAGCTGGGTCGCAGCCAGGCAGAGTAGAGACGAGGTAAGAGCGCCGAACTTCATGTTTGCGGCGGCAGTGGAGTTTGAATAATGATATAGTTATTGAGCAGTGCAAGGGTAGCCCTGGGCAACCAGAAGAGAATGATGAGTCAATATAGACAGGAAGAATGACAAGTAAAAGATCGAATAGGATGCGACGATATCGAACCGGCGCAGCGTGTCGCAAAGGCGAAATGAGTGACTGGTGAGTACAAGGTGTCGAGGCAAAGAAGGAGGTGCAAAGGAGAGAGCGTTGCGCCGGAAGGGCAGCAGGTATTATTATAAGGAACGTGGGGATGGTGCGCGTTGCTCCAGGCCAAAGAGAAAGAATGCGACAGGGAAAGAGTAATGCAATGCAGAATGTGCGACAGGGACTGTCGGGCTAAATAGGAACCAGACAATGCGACGCAAATTGTAAACACGACAGACAGTGGACACCCCCTCGTACCCGATCCTTCAATCGCATCCCTTCCCACGGGCCCCGGGAAGATTCCTCGTCCAATCGCAAGGGGTTTCCCCTGGCCCATGAGTTCATGGAGTGATTGGCCCAGATGGAATGTCCTTTGAGGGCTGGCATTTTGCAGCCCCGGCGCACGTCAACATCGGCGGTCAACTATACGAGGAGAAAACAAATCACCGGTGGCCCTGCCCAACCATGGATGCGTTGAATGGGCCGAAACCCTGCCAGGAACCAGCTCAGCGGCGACTGAGTTGGCAAATGGCAACTAGCATTACTGATGGCGGTGATTCTCGAACGCCGATCGATCTTTTTTTTTAGTGGCGGTTGGATCGGGTTTTAGGTTCGGTTCCTGAAAGGCTGAACGACTTGGTCAGGCACGCTTTTTGTTAGTCCCATCGATGATGATCCACCAGGCAAATTGCTGTGACTCAGTCGCATTCATGCCAGGTGCTGTGCTACGCTGTCAATAGCAATCCGGTAATAAGACATTTTTCTTCCTCGAATAGGTATGGTTCTTTGGATGTTTTGCAACTGCCCATTCTGTTGCATCTTGTCACTTTCGTTGTTTCCGGACTGTTTCTGGGCTGTTTCATCCCAATTTCACAAGGCTCTCCCTGGGCTCTCCCTGCGAAACTAGACTAAGTTAGTGAATGAAAAATCAACTTGGTCTGGACCCTCAACTAGTCCACGCTAAATAAACAAAATATGACGCAGCAGCGAGACAAAAAGGAAAAAAAGAAAAAGAAAAAGAAAAAAGGGAAAAAAAACACACAGACCGCTGAGTGAGACACAACAAAGATCGGCTAATTTCCCAAGACCGTTGCTTGGACCGTCGCGAGGCGAACAGTGGGACTCTCGAGACCCTCGTCTTGCCTGACTGGATTTTATTTGCCGTCTCTAGCCTGAGGGCTAGGGGGGGGGGGATTGTGGTTGAGTTCTTGATGCATCTTTCCAGGGTTTCTGGAGGAAATCAACTGAGGGGTCGGGTCACATGACCGGACTCTGGCCTCCGTCCGACTCGAGATCCCAGTTCCTACAGCCCTTCCGACAGCTACTAGCACGACTGTGAGTTGCGTTGGGGAGGATGTTTGCGCACCGCATTGGCCCAGAACTTCTACGGCCGGTTTTGAACCCCAACGAGTCTGCAGTTCTTGACTGTAGGTGTCGGAGTATTTGTTTTGCCCGTCCAGGATGTAATTATTTCACATTTGCTACACCGGTTAAGCTGGCGGCAGCCCCATCTATGCCAACCCATAACATACAGAGTAGCTAAATATTCCCATTAACATGGAAACATGCGCAAAGACAGCCGATCCAAGGGGGTTTGGTCCTAGCGACCTAGCGGCTAGACACGTTGATCACCGACCTTGAGAGCCTGTCATTATCACTCACATCTGCAAGGCTGAGACAGCGCCTTGGTTAGCACAACGCCGCAAGGCTTTATTTATTCAACGCCAGGTTAGATATTAGCCAGTCTTTCCTGCTGCTCTAGCGTTTCGCAGGAGTCCTCTTAAACAACAGAGGTACCAAACTGAACAGATTCCTAGGGTTTCCTTCAATACGATTGGTAATGCAAGCGCCAAACAAGGCCGAACTACTCGAGGCAGAAGTCGATGAGCAGGACGAAAGTTTCTTCCGTATCCTGGTAGATGGGCGCTTCGTGAAGTATCTCACGATCAAATCGGGCCTCTTCAGCGTCGAGGACATGTGCTTTGGTCCCTCTCTGATAGAGAATCTTCCCGATTTTCCACCAGGAGATTGGAACGACGGCCTGGTAAGTAGAGACGCGAAAACCGGCCAGCCACACTTTGCTCGCACAGTCAAGACCCAATTCCCCGGTGTCATGAACCTTTGGCATGACACGCGTGTAGATTATTGTGAGTTGGTGCTGGGACAAAAACTACGAACGGGGATCTATGAGGTCATGTCTCGAGAATTTGAGACCGCAGCTGTTGCCAAATTCGCTCGCTTTGACTGGGAAATTCAATATCTCGAGAACGAGACTACAGCATACCAATGGATCAAAGGATGCGGAGGGCGGTGATTATCGACTTCGATACAGCGAGAATGTGTGATGATCAGGCTGCACTCAGCAAAGAGCTTGATACCCTGCGAGGATCTCTGCAAGATCAGTCTACAAGTGGCGGCGGCGGTCTTACCTGATTCTAGGAGTGAATTGAAGCCAGAAAGATGACAACCCTCGGCAAGCCCTGACTCGCAAAGGTGGGTGAGTATTGGCCAAGGTTCAATAATGGACAGTTTGTCCACACGGGGGGAGTGTTCAACCCTTGTTCTTTTCCAAACATACCTGGTTCATATCTTCTATACCTATGTCAACTGTAGAACTAAGGTTCTCCGTCCCTATCAAGTCTGTGTTTGAAGACTCCTGCTGCGGGGTATGAGCGTTGCTTTTCTTCCGTTTCTTTTCTGTGTGAAGGCGACAGCCAGCCAAATGGTCAACGTAGCCTTGTCGTAGGCACAGCCTCACCGGCGCAGCGCCAAACTCCGTTCTGCGATAGGCCGTGAACATGCAGGGAGGTTATGGTGGTGCATATAGTAGCCGTACCGCTGCGATGTAAACCCAGCCATAAAGTCTGGACAGTTCCCCGCGGAATGGAAAAGGCTCTTCTTCAGTTGATGAAAATACATCGAAGTTCCTTACAAGAACGTCGACAACCCAGACCACTTCATCAAGGCCAGCAAGCCAGCATCAACCATTCCACTTATGATGCCTCAATCCGTGACCCGTGAAGCGTTTCACAAGCGCATAACAAAGGCGCTTCTGCGATACGCGCTGAGACAGGTACGTTCGACTTCAACTCCAAGATTATAGAGCAAGCGTTGACCTGGACAGGCGAGCACAAAGGTGATTGTCCTCCTCGGGCACCTGCGATCAGGAAAGTCGGGTCTGTTTGAAGCCATCACTGGACAAGCGGGTCATTCGGCCAACGGCATTGACCCAGGTAAATTGACATGCCCAGTCTTCAGCAGCTTCCTTCACAGCTCTACCTGCCTACTAACATTTGGGGCTTCAATCAAGTAACGAAGGGATACCGCCTCGGCCACGCACATATCAACGGCGAGTTCTATCTCTTCGTCGACACACCCGGCCTCAACGAAACAGGCGGCAATAATGCCGACATCCTCCGCGAGATAGGTCGCTTTCTCGATGCCACCAAAGACTCAGTGACATATGCCGGTGTCCTATATATCCATCCGGCGACGGTGCAATTCTCTAACGACTGCCAAAGGGCGCTCGAGTTTCTGGAGCACTTTTGTGGGCTGGAGTATTCACCCTATATTACGTTCGTGACGACGATGTGGGATGAATGCACCCAGGAAAGAGCAATGAGGCGTCACGATGATAATGTCAAGCAGATCAAGGAGAAAAAGTGGGCGCCATTCATTCACAAGGGCGCGCAGGTCTACTACCACGGTAGGGTTTATGAAAACGGGGAACCGACGCTTGCATACCTGGACATCGACAACCAAGCAGCAGAGAGGCGGGCCAATGTACGAGATATGATTGGTAGAGTGTATCCCAGGGACAAAGAGTATACAGTCCCTCCTCTCATCGTGCAGGAATTGCGGGGGCATATCCCACTGCCTGCCACCACTGCAGGACAGCATCTGCAGATGACCTACAGCCAGGTTGCCATAACCAATACGCTAACTTATGGTGCTGGCCGTATTGCTGGCACAGAGGGATCTGAGCTCCAAAATCTGGACCGAGCAAAGGACAATGAGTCGTGGGGCTTTGACTGGATAGGGTCTGCCATCAACGCCATCGTTGACGTGATCGCATTCCCATTTCGTCTGGTGCAATCCTTGCTCACGATGCTGTGGGACCTCATCCGGATTCTCGGGACGATGGTCTCAATCGTCCAGGTTACACCGTACCGGCTTACAGAGAACGGGGTCGAAGTCCGTGTGACATTACTAGGTGGCCTGTCGACTATAGTTGGGTATAGGCGTCCTGGAGGCTTCTACTGGCAAGCCAGGGAGCCAGCCGAACGCAATCTTGTAGAGGCACCAGACGATGAATTTCTGAACGATATCCTGAACGAATTACGGGAAGACTCAGTGGATGGCTTTAATCTCGCGGAATTCATGGAAACCGATCCGTCGCAGACGACGGCCCCACACGAAGAACTCGACTCCGAGCAGCAGGATCGGGCTTTCGGGGAGGCGTTTGAACAGTCTTGTTCCATGTTAGAGCAGAATAAAGATGCGCAGCGGGGGAGGGTCAGGGTTGCTCCGTTATGTAGTAAACTTCCTAGTCGGTTGGCTTTTTAGTTTGTCTGTTTGGGTTTGTTTTTTGCGTGCCTTATTTCTTCTCTTCGTTTGCCCACCTGCTCGTCATCTAGGTGGCTTTGGAATACTATGTTGGATTTATCTTTAGCTTTCCAGGTTCCGGTTGGCTCGAAAGTATTGTCTTCGGAACCGTAACCCTTCTTGCATATCACTGGTTCAAGAGCGACCACGAAGCCGGTTAGTCGGTGGTGAATGCCCCTATTGAAGCCAGAATCTATGGTGGCTAGAAGCTGGGAGTTACGGTTGGGAATGCAGGTGTAAACGGCCGCAATAGTGGTCATTTTCGGCGTCAATCTCAGAGGTCCTCACATTCTAGGGGTAGATAGAGCTCTTCATCGCCGGTGTAAGGTTGTGGGTTTCTAATACCGATTGGCTCGAGAGATCTTTGACTGTACGGTATTTCACGGCTCTCTTTCTGATATTGATTGGTAAGAGCGGAAATGCAGTATTGTAATGCTGCGCAAATTGTATGTGATTCAAACCTCGTTGACTAACAAGGGGAGGCCATCGTCAGGGTTTACTTGGTTGTTCGGGAGAAACCATGTTAGGTATGTGAGATAAGACGTGCTTCTGAAGCTGTCGCACGCCTTGCATATTGGCCAAATCACTCACATATTACGTCGTCACCTGTCAATTCAATTCATTCTTCATTAAATGATTAGCTTGCTGAACCGCCAACAGACATCACGTCACCAAGCTTGGTCACCTCCAGCCCATCTCGACACTTCATCCATATGTACATTACGAAGGGCCATACGCGGCCCTGGATCTCTCGGAACCTCCAGAGGTCAATTGCCACCGACCATGTTTCCTCTTCATCTACCACGAAGCCGTATGGGGACACAAGCTGAGATAGACACTATAGTACAAATAACCTCATGGGTATATCGCCTGCCGATTGCAGCGCGCAAAGCCACAGACTCGATCATCTAATTGCGGATAGGTCGCAGAGGGCTCTGACGGGGAAGCATCATCGGCGGTCCCCGAGCGCGGAGCCAGGCATCGTTATGGGGTCCTTCGGTACGGATGACACTGCCAATAGACATGAAAAGACTACTTGCGTCAGTACGGGTTCATAAGAGCAGATCCAACAGAGTAACGGGTTCCATCGCCAAATCGTCCAACAAAACAATCCAACGTTGCAAAACATACCCAAAAGTGGCCCCGGATCCAACCATGTATTTGCCCAGGGTTCGCATAACTCCGTTAGGTCCAGCGCCGTACTGGAAGATCGTGACGGTTCCTGAGAAATATGAGTGACTGCCAAAGCATGGACTTGAAGATTCCTTCATACCGATGATAAAGCCCATGATACCACCCACAGCTAGAAAGGAAAGAAGGTGAGGAAAACCCTAATGCCGAGCGGACTTAACGTCAACTTACTCGAACCCATCATAGCACCCATCTTCACTGCGGGGAGGTTAGTCAACTCTTTTATTTGATACCAGTAGATCGGGCAGGATAGCGCAGATGGCACCATCTCGCTGCCAAACAACGCTCAAGTGTGTCTCGGGGAACTCACTCTTGTCAAAGGTCGAAGGACCATGCCCTTGAGGAGGACCCGCAACGACAGGCATAGTGGAAAGCTTATAAGCTTTAAAGCTGAAAATGAATCCAGGGGGTATAAGTATGAATTAGAGAGTGAAAAGCAGGATAGTCACCGGGCAAAGGGGGCTCGCAGCTGGCTGCTCGGTCTTGACTCCGTTCTTCAACGGGCTCTTGAGGCAGGCAAGAAAGCTTCCAGCATCTTCGGACCCGTCGAACGATTGGAGGCCCGAGGCCATTCCGGGGCCACGTGACACCGCCTGCCCGAAGGAGCGTCCATTAGGTAAGCGCACACGTGCCCTGCGGCCCCGTCGAGGCTCACGTGAGTGTGAGCCTGAGGCGTTAGGGAGCGAAGTGAGCTGATCCTCTTTCCCGCCTGCAGTGGCCACCCATGCGACTGTCCTGGAACAGTTGACCCCCGAGTGTCGTCTTATTGCTGTTCTGGCGGCTTACACAGCCCGTGCAAGGGGGTAAGGCCATTTCTTGCTTCAGTTTCGCCTGGGTTGTCCGTCGGACAACCTGTCGGTCGCTAGTTTCTCAGGTTGAGTGTGCATACCTCCTTGATCCGAGGACTGCCACATATTATCATTTCGTCATCCGTTTGGTTTCGATTGTCTATATCTGTGCTTCGGAGGTATGTCTGCTGCATCGACCCGGGTCTCGCGATGAGATCCATCTATTGCGACGCTCCTCCCACCATCCCTCGGAGGGTCTGCTGTTTATTTGGCGGCAACGGGAAAATGCTAACGTGACGTTCGGCAACAAGTTGGCAGACTTGGGAAAAGTGTCTTTCGCGCACCAGACGCTGCAATTCGCACCCCGTTTTCGAGTCCCTTCCGATTGAGGCATCAACGCTGTTTTCTCCCCAAGATCGATCTTATTTCCCTTTTATACGTGAACGCGCTTTTTTTTTTACGAGTATTGCCCTCCTTGCGCTTGGTTGGATGAGTTAGGACAGCCCTGAAACATCCATCGTACATACAAACAGAAAGACGGTTTTCGGAACCCTTTCTCCATGACTGCTGTGGCGTCACCACCTAGTGTGCAATCGGGGCCTCGCTTGGGATGGTTCGAATCTAGCAACGGAGGACAAGGATCCCTGTCTTCAATGAACGCGGACGACGTCTCTCGGATGTTTATGCCACGGAAGACCGTTCAGCGATCGAATTCCTCTTCGTCTTTGGGATCGAATTCCTCCACGTCTACAGTGACCGCAAACGCCCAGAACGCTAATGCCGGACAGTCGACGAACCCTGAATCTGCTACTTGGTCGTCGAAGAAGAAATCATCGAGGAACATTTGGCCTAGCTCAAAATCAGAACCAGTGTCTGGAGTGAGCAACGCACGCCCTCAGGTGATGCCGGCTTTCTCGTCGGGGCCTGTCGCCGCCTCTGCCATGTCTGCGATGCAACAGCCTTCCATTGTTCCATCTCAGCATATGATCCAGTCGTCACAGCAAAATGGCGTTCGCGCTGGGAGCGCGCCATCCGGAGAACCCCCCGCAATCTTGACGCTCTTGCCCATGAATGGCACTTTCGAAAAGAAGCAGATCAGTGTTCCTTATTACCCAGAGGTCCTACGAATCGGCCGGCAAACGAATGCGAAGACCGTGCCTACCCCAGTTAATGGATATTTTGACTCGAAGGTCCTTTCTCGACAGCATGCCGAAATTTGGGCGGACAAATCCGGTAAAATCTGGATAAGAGACGTGAAATCGTCCAACGGTACCTTCGTCAATAACCAGCGCTTGTCTCCGGAGAACCGCGAGTCAGAGCCCCATGAGATCCGCGAGAATGATACTCTCGAATTGGGTATTGATATCGTCAGTGAAGATCAGAAGACAATTGTTCACCACAAAGTCTCTGCTAAGGTGGAGCATGCCGGAGTCTATGGCACAATACCTAATATCCTTGACCTTACGCTTGGAGATCTGGATCCTGCCTCTGGAGGCGGGCTTCTGCCTTCTCCTCTAAGTCAGCCACTGTCACATCTCCGGGGACGCTCAGGGAGTACTATGAGTAACCGGAGTGTGCAAAGTGCCGCTAGTAGTCAGTTCAATGCGCTGCAACAGCAGCGTCAGATGAACTACTGGAACTCTCCTATATCTATTGAACAGGTGGTCAAACGACTTACAGTATGGCCAACCCATCCCAGTTCCCTTAAATAGATCAACCTTGGCTAACCACTTTGCAGAGCGAGATGAAGCAAGCCAAACAACAATCCCAGGAACTTCGCCAGACTGACGAATTTTTGACCACGATCATGAAGCCCGGTCATATGGAAAAAGAAAAAGCCAAGCATTCTCCGCCTGAAAGCACCTCTTCTCGACAGATGAATGGACGCCCGAAGATGCCTCGTGTTGACTCCTTTTCTCGATTTTCCGACCCCCCAGCCCCTCCGCCCCAACAGCCGCTGCCCGAAAAGCCGGATGCGCTGTCGCCCCTCAAGCGAACGGAGACTGAGAAGCCCAAATTAGGAGCTGGGAGCTCACCTGTTTCACGCGACTCCAGCCAGATCATATCTCTTATTGAAACTCTTGCATCGACTAGAAAAGAGCTGGATTCTCAAGGTGCTCGCGTCAAAGAACTTGAGGCATTGCTACTTCAGGAACGCAATGCTCGTGAATCCGCGGAAGAGAGGGCGCGGAACTTGGAGATGCAAAACACAGAGAACCAAGACAGTCTTAGTGTGTCATCGTCTGATGATCAGCTCAATGGCGCCCCACGTGACTCAACAGAAAACGGAACTCCCGAAGGGCTTGAAGTCGATCGGATGCCAGCCAAAGAACACCCACAAGATATGGTGGAGGGAGGAGGCTTGGCAGATGATCACGCGGCCAAATTGCAACGTCGCCTCGAGGCGATGATGGCTGAGATGGAGGAGATGAGAAAACAAGTCTCGATGTTCAAAGATCGTGCGGAGAAGGCGGAAAGCGAGACAGTTGAAACGCGCAAGTCCTTGGGTGAGATGATTGAGACCCTCCGACGAGAACAAGCGGAGTCTCAAGCTCGCAACAAACCTGCGGCTCGACCAGAAGATCCTACTGATGTTCTGGAGACTTTGCCCATCAAGGAGGATGCAAACGGCCATGGGGCAATGGACTCCGACCTACAACCGAAGAGTTCTGTGCCTCCGTCTCCAAATAAGAATGAGGGAGCTCCCGGTCCAACTTTTGCCACGAAAACCCAACGACACGATGTCCTTCAACAATCAAGTCCTTACGCATCGATGCTTGGCGTGGTGCTATTAGGGGTAGGTCTGATGGCATATCTGAATGGGTGGCAGAAGATGGACAAATGATTGGGCCATCCGTCGAAGTCACTGAGCTCAAGCATCGTCTTCTTCCCGCCAAGGATGCTCTCCGACGACGACATTATTCAAATACCTTCGATCCTTCATTATTTTCATTTTGGATTTTAATCTTTTGTATCTTGGTACATGCCCAAACATGGAGTTTTCACTGGGTTTCCTGGGGGTTCGCATTCTGTTTATTATCATTGATTGCTTTTTACATTTGCGGTTATGATTGCTCATAACTTGCCTCACTTTCCTTCATCATTCCCTTTTCTCTATTTGTTCTTAGGTATTGTTCTCCGCAGAGGCGATGCCGTTCCAGTTACGATCTTCTGGCGGCTTAAGCCCGTTCATTTTTTCTATGTCTATGTTTTTTTCTCATGGGCAGATCAAAGTCATATAGGCTCACCCGCCTTTGTGTATTAGTCTTATCATAGCAGCATCACTTCCCTTGGCAGTTCCAAAGCGATGAATGACTATTTTTATGATTTCCTTTTCATTCCTGACGATGGTTTTCATTTGGGATATCTTTTGTTTATCGTCCAACATGAATTGATTGGCCTATGCTTGTCAAGCCCCAGTTAATGAACAGTACACGATTTAGGGGTTAGAATGGTTGACGTTGGGCGAGCAATGTTGATGCATGGTTTAGTTTCGATTGTGCCTTTTTATTCTCTCTTTTGGACTTTTGTCTGCCTGTATGTGTACATATTTCAGTTCTTTGGCCAATTTTTTTTTTTTTTTTTTTTTTTTTGGCATTTTTTTTTTTTTTTTTTTTTTTCTTTTTTTTTTTTTTTTTTTTTTTCTTTTTTTTTTTTTTTTTTTTTTTCTTTTTTTTTTTTTTTTTTTTTTTCTTTTTTTTTTTTTTTTTTTTTTTTTTTTTGCATTTTTCTTTTTTGCAATCTTCAAGTCATTTTTTTATTCACTTGGTTCTGTTCTAAAATTCTTTGCGCTGGCAGCTCTGGCTTGCGTTTTGCTTATATGGCCTTAGTACATTAAAAGAAACACGGTTCTGAAGATAAGTTAACAGCCCCAGTTTTATCAATGCATGTGTTTCTAGCCTCGCTTGAGGACCTGACAGATGGCAGCGAGCAATGTTGGTCTCCTGCTATGAACAAGCGATAGACAGATGTTCTAGAGAATGTGAATCATCAGATAT